>CM061752.1:236807352-237508477 GCA_030979885.1 Lolium multiflorum | reverse complement strand
GAATTGGAAACAAGAACAAAAGAAACAAGCAAACAAAGCAAAATCTTTTTGGGTTTTCTCATAGCAAACCAACGATAGCAAATAAAGTAAACTAAGAGCAAAGAACCAAATAAACAAATGGTGAAGAGAAACAACAGAAATATTTTTGGTCTTTTTGTGTTTTAGGAAAGAAACAAAGTGAAAACAAGAGAATGCAAACTAACAGAAACACAGAAAAGCAGGATGACAGAAATCTGCCAAATCCTGACAGCAGTACAGAAATCGAAATTAACAAAAATCTTCCATTGCTCAGCTCAAAAAGTGTTCAACTAATGAAAGTTAGATAACAACCTGGGGCACATGCTCAAAAATTGGCAACTCAAAATAACGTTCTGGCTGTGCGTACGATTTTTTTTGGTAACAGCCCAGAATCTGTTTTTGGACAGCACTTCCCCAAATATCATCTCCTTCTCATTAGAAAACCACTCTAAGAAACTAAACAAGTATGTACAAGTATCCAGCAACCATAATATGCAAAGAATGAGTGATGCCGGTATACCTCCCCCCAAGCTTAGGCTTTTGGCCTAAGTGGAGTTCATTCCCACGGTCGGAGTTCCACGCCGGTGGATCATACATGGAGTGATAATAGGGCCCCTGCGCAGAAGAATGTCGTGGAGGTTCCACATGACCATAATGTTGATATGAGGAGCTCGCTGCATCGGATGAAGAGTCGGGGTGCTCCTCGGCCTCCTCCATGCCTTCCCTTGCACGATGGCTTTCCCTTTCTATGTATGCGTTTAGCTCATTTTCTGTGATCGACCACCCGTTCCTGGCATCAAGGTTAAGCAGAGCAGGTGCAGGCAATCGTACTAGTTTTTCAATTTTCTTAGTTATTCTCCAATTTTTCTTATACAAAGTTATCCTATAATACAGGTTGTTCAAATTAGATGCATCTGAAATAAACTCATGTTTAATCATGGAAACAACATCAAGTTTCTCTATAGAAAGCGGAATATCTAGATGGTGAGGTCCTACACCATGCATAGCTAATAAGCGAGAGGCGATAAGACCTCCACAAATTCCTCCTTTCTCACGGTTAGTAGCAAGTCTACAAGCTATTAAAGCACCCAAATTATAGGTCCTATCCTGTTGCAAAGCGGCAGCTAAGATATCTTGAACAGACAACTTACTCGCATTCCTTCTAGCAAGAACACACTTTGTAACGAAGTAAGCGAAGTAGCGGATAGCTGGTTGTTGAATGCTACTAATCTTACCACCATCATCGGAGAAGCTCCTCCCATTACAAATCATTGTATAAAGATTTGAGAGCTCCCGCGGCGTTCCCCTGACCTTCTCGCAGGATCCCCACTGCGGCACTCTAATTGCTGCACAAAAATCACTGAAAGGCAAGTTGATAGTTTTGTTATAAATCTTGTACCGGACCATGGGGTTAGTTTGAGACCGATGAAATTCGAAATCCTGCACAACCGACACCGTTAGTTTAGCATATTGGTGAGGTTCACCAACAGTAAAACCTTCCAACCCTGCATTGGAAATCAGTGTTTGAACATCTTGCAGGATTCCTGCATTCCGCATAAAATCCGTGCATGGGTAATAAGAGGGGTATACTCCCTCTTCGCGATGAACTCTCATGACTTGTTGTACCTCCAATTCTTGTTGATTTAGTTGGTGCCTACTCCCTTCCATTTTCTGAAATTTTTCAACAATCATTATAAAATTTGATTTCAAGGTATATAATTGAGGGGAACTACTATAGGAACTTGCTAGAGTACTAAACATGCATCAAAACTAGTTTCTACCACTTAGAACAAGCATGCAAGCTCACTAAACATGTTATCTACAGCAGCAAAATATTCAAGATATACTCAACCAAACAAAATTCTAATTGGACAATCAAAGGAGTCACATACCAAGGAGCAAATGTGCCAAATTTCAGACAGAAATCTGGGCTGAGCAAAGAGATCGAAAAATCGCGAGTTCTTGAGCAGAAACGCGAGGGAACCTGGTGCGAGTTTTTTCGGGAGAGAGAAGAGAGTGGGAGGAAGAGATGCTGAAGTGGGGCAAAGGGGGGCCCACACACCAGGGTGGCGCGCCCCCCTTGCTGGCCGCGCCGGCCTGTGGGGTGCCACCCTGGGGTGCCCCACTGGTCAGCCCCAGGTGCTCCCAGGTGCCTCTTCGAAAAATAGGACTACCAGTATAATTTTTGTAAATTTTTGAGAACTTCGAAAAATGCACATTTCTGGGTGTTAAATTAATTATTACTGCGCAGGAAAATGATTTCCAAAATCTTAAACAACTAAAGCATATTGCAAAACAAAAAGTGCTACAGCAAGTAAAACAAATGGAGGGAGAAAGAAAGAAAGAAATGTTGTTTAGCTCTCTTATGCATTAAAATATACTTGTTAACAAGGTTGATCAAGTCTTGCTACCAAATAAATTTTATATGACATAAGAAGAAATAAACCTCAAATCAATCATGTTACCTTATATTGAATTGATATGGATCCAATCACAAGAGTTTGATATTCTTCTTTAGGCTCATATATAGGACAATCAATGGATCCCACTTTGATAGTTTTCACATTAAAAATTGTATTAACTCCATATACTTTATCAATCCTCTTTGGAAAATAGACAGTATGTTCCTTGTCATCAACATTGAAAGTGACTTTTCCTTTATTGCAATCAATAACAGCCCCTGCAGTATTAAGAAAGGGTCTTCCAAGAATAATGGACATATTATCATCTTCAGGCATTTCCAACACAACAAAATCAGTTAATATCAAGCAATGTTGAGTAACTTGAACAGGAACATTTTCACATACACCAACAGGAATAGCGGTAGATTTATCAGCCATTTGCAAAGATATATCAGTTGGTATCAACTTATCTAAATCAAGTCTCTTATAAAGAGAAAAAGGCATTACACTAACTCCTGCTCCCAAATCACATAGAGCAGTTCTAACATAATTATTCTTGATGGAACAAGGAATAGTCGGTATACCTGGGTCTCCAAGCTTCTTTGGAACCTTACCACTGAAGGAGTAATTAGCGAGCATAGTGGAAATCTCCTCATTGGGAATTTTCCTTTTGTTAGAGACAATATCTTTCATATACTTTGAATAAGGAGGCAATTTAATAGCATCAGTCAAAGGGATTTGCAAAAATAAAGGTTTCATCCAATCACAAAATTTATTATAATGTTCCTCCTCCTTTGATTTTAGTTTCTTAAAAAAAAAAGGCATTTGCTTTTGAACCCAAGGTTCTCTTTCATTACCATGTTTCTCAGCAATAAAATCTTCTTTAGTGTACTTTTTATTTTTAGCATGCTTTTCAGGTTCTTCTTCAACCTCTTCTTTATCAGGAGCATCATTCTACCTATATTTTAAATTGCATCTTACACATATTTTAAATCTCAAAAAATTTGAAACAAAAAATCCGCACGTACATCTTCATGTGCTACGCGCTCACAAAGTCGTTTCATAAAAAATGAACTTATCATGTGACGTGTGTAAAAAAGACAAAATTCAGTGCTGAAAACAATGCTTTTCACAGGATAAGTTTTCTCTTTTTTACATAGGCCACACAAAATATTATTTTTTCGTGAAACTTGACGCATACACATATATTATGGAGATGTACATGTAGAATTTTTTGTCAAAATTTTTCCACACTTCAAAATATGTTTTATTGGTAGTGTACTTTTTATTTTTAGCATGCTTTTCAGGTTCTTCTTCAACCTCTTCTTTATCAGGAGTATCATCCTTATCATTATCTTTATCATGTTCATTACCACTTTCAGTTTCAGCATCGGAAATAGAAATACTATTAGGATCATTAACAGGTTCAGAGGATTCTACAACATTCTTATGTTTCTTTTTCTTTTTCTTAGATGGAGCACTAGTTTTAGTTAGTTGAGAATCTTGTTCAACTCTTTTGGGATGCCCTTCAGGATAAAGGATCCTGAGTAGAAACACCGCCTCTAGTTGTTACTTCATAAGCATGTTTTTCTTTAGAATTATTTCCCAACAAGTCATTTTGCACTTTAGTGAGTTGATCAATTTGAGTTTGAACCATATGAAAATGTTTAACAAGTATCTTAACATCATTGGAGGTTCTCTCCACAATATCATGCAATTCACTAATAGCTCGAGAATTTTCCATTAAATGATTCTCTACTCTCATATTAAAGTTTTCTTGCTTAACAATATAATTATCAAACTCATCTAAGCATTGAGCAGGAGGTTTTGAATACGGAATATCTTCCCTAGTAAAGCGTTGAAGAGAGTGTACCTCAATCATGGATGAAGGGGGAGTTATCTTACATAAATCTTCTATAGGAGGTAAATTCTTCACATCTTCAGGTTTAATACCCTTCTCTTTAAGAGACTTCTTGGCTTCCCTCATATCTTCATCATTTAATTTAATCATACCCCTCTTCTTCAATATCGGTGTCGGGGTTGGTTCAGGTGTAGACCAATCATCATGATTCCGGCCTATTTTAGCCAATAATTCTTCAGCGTCATCTGGAGTTCTTTTCCTGAAAACACAACCAGCACAACTATCCAGGTATGCCCTAGACTCAATGGTTAGTCCACTATAAAATATATCAAGTAAATCATGCTTTTCCAAATCATGATCAGGCTGAGCTCTAATAAGAGAGCAAAATCTCGCCCAAGCCTCAGGCAATTTCTCTCCATCTTCCTGGTCAAAATTATAAATTCTCTGCAAAGCAATATGTTGAGCGCTAGCAGGAAAGTATTTTCGAAAGAAAACATCACGCAAGTCAATTGGACTTCTAATAGAACCAGGAGGCAAATTATTATACCAAGTTTTAGCATCATCCTTTAATGAGAAAGGAAAAATTTTAGCGACAAAATAAGTACGCATCTTGACATCATCAGAAAACAAGCTACTCAGAGTAGATAACTCAATCATGTGTTCAACAGCACTTTCTTTTTCAGTACCACAAAAGGGTGTTTTCTCAACAATAGCTATATGAGATAGATCAAGAGAAAAATCATAATCTTTATCATTAATGTTTATAGGAGATGTGGCAAATTTAGGATCAGGAGACAGTTTATATCTAACAGCATGTTCTGCAAGCAACTTTTTAATTTTTCTTGCATCAGTAGTAGCATTGCATTTTTCAATAAAATCATCATCAAGTTCCACATAATCTTCATCAAGATCATCACTAGAATATTCAACAGACTCAGGTGAATTAACAGGTGTAGCAACATTTTCATTAGGAGTTTCAGTATTTTCAATTTGTCTAGACCTAGCAATTGTAGCATCTAGAAAAGATCCTAACGAACCATCATTATCAAGCACAACAGAAGCATCATCACAATTATAAGAGGAATTTTCAGATTCAGCAGAAGTACCAGCATTTGAAGCTTGTGGTGGTGAAACAAGTTTACTTATCACAGATGGTGAATCAAGAGCAGCAGAGGTACTAAGAGTTGTACCTTTTCTTGTAGTGGATGGTAATATGGCGATCTTAGTATCGCGAGGTTTACCCATGATGGAGAATTTGCAGCGAACAATATCAATCCAGTGAACTTCCAAATAAAGCTATGCTCCCCGGCAACGGCGCCGGAAAATAGTCTTGATGACCCACAAGTATAGGGGGTGCATCGCGGGAAGTAAATCCCAATTTATTGATTCGACACAAGGGGGGACAAAGAATACTTGTAAGCCTTAACGGCGGAGTTGTCAATTCAGCTGCACTTTGGAAACGGACTTGCTCGCAAGAGTTTATCGGTAATAACTTGATTTTATAGCGATAGGAATAGTGAAATAACGTGACGGTGAAATAAAGACAACGGTGGTGATTATAGTAACGCGAGTTAAAAAATACGCAGGCACGGGGACAGATTAACGGGCGTTACATGGATGAGAGAAAACTCATATAACAATCAAACGAGGGCATTTACGAGATAATAATAAAATGGTATCCAAGTACTAATCAATCAATAGGCATGTGTTCCATATATAGTCGTACGTGCTCGCAATGAGAAACTTGCACAACATCTTTTGTCCTACCAGCCGGTGGCAGCCGGGCCTCTAGGGAAACTACTGGAAATTAAGGTACTCCTTTTAATAGAGTACCGGAGCAAAGCATTAACACTCCGTGAACACATGTGATCCTCACATCACTACCATTCCCTCCGGTTGTCCCGATTTCTGTCACTTCGGGGCCATTGGTTCCGGACAGCGACATGTGTATACAACTTGCAGGTAAGATCATAAACAACGAATATCTTCATGAATAAATAACATGTTCAGATCTGAGATCATGGCACTCGGGCCCTAGTGACAAGCATTAAGCATAACAAGTTGCAACAATATCATAAAAGTGACATCTACGGATACTAGGCACTATGCCCTAACAATCTTATGACTATTACATGACCAATCTCATCCAATCCCTACCATCCCCTTCAGCCTACAGCGGGGGAATTACTCACACATGGATGGGGAAACATGGCTGTCGATGGAGAGGCGTTGGTGGTGATGGCGGTGAAGATCTCCTCCAATTCCCCGTCCCGGCGGAGTGCCAGAACGGAGACTTCTGGCTCCCGAGACGGAGTTTCGCGATGTGGCGGCTCTCTGGAGGGTTTCTGGCGACTTCGACTTCTCTCCGTGCGTTTTTAGGTCGAGGGCGATAAGTAGTCCGAAGGAGGGCGTCGGGGGCCAGCCGAGGCCGCCACACACTAGGGCCGCGCGGGCCCCTCCTGGGCCGCGCCGGCCTAGTGTGTGGGGGCCTCCACCTTACTTGTCCTTCTGGCTCCGTCAGTATTCTGGGAAAATAGGGCCTTCTGCATAAATTCCGAGGATTTTCCCGAAAGTTGGATTTCTGCACAAAAACGAGACACCAGAGCAGTTCTGCTGAAAACAGCGTTAGTCCGTGTTAGTTGTATCCAAAATACACAAATTAGAGGCAAAACAATAGCAAAAGTGTTCAGGAAAGTAGATACGTTTTGGACGTATCAACTCCCCCCAAGCTTAGCTTATTGCTTGTCCTCAAGCAATTCAGTTAACAACTGAGCGATAAAAGAACTTTCACGAACATATTTGCTCATATGATGTATATATTCTCATGCTATGGCTAATACTTACGTGGTCTTACAAATCCATTGGGAACCCCAAAGAGGAAGGTATGATGCGCACGGTAGCAGTTTCTCATTAAGAAACCAAGGTTTAATCGGACCAGTAGGAGTCAAGAAGCACGTTGAAGGTGATGGTGGCGAAATGTGATGCGGCAGCACCAGGGATTCCGGCGCCAACGTGGAACCTGCACAGCACAACCAAAGTACTTTGCCCCAAGCAGCAATGAGGTTGTCAATCTCACCGGCTAGCTTGAACAAAGGATTAACCGTATTGTGTGGAAAATGATTGTTTGCGAAGAAACTTGATGAGATAAATTGCAGTAGATTGTATGCTATGTAAAGAATAGGACCGGGGTCCACAGTTCACTAGAGGTGTCTCTCCCATAAGATAAAAGCATGTTGGGTGAACAAATTACAGTCGGACAATTGACAAATAGAGAAGGGCATAACAATGCATATACATGATATGATAAATATAGTGGGAATTGAGCATTACGACAAAGTACATGGACCGCTACCAACTGCATCTATGCCTAAAAGTCCACCTTCAGGTTATCATCCGAACCCTTCCAGTATTAAGTTGCAAGCAACAGACAATTGCATTAATTATGGTGCGTAATGTAATCAACCAAACTACATCCTTAGACATAGCATCAATGTTTTATCCCTAGTGGCAACAGCACATCCCCAAACCTTAGAACTTTCTGTCACTGTCCCGGATTTAATGGGAAAGGCATGAACCCACTATCGAGCATAAATACTCCCTCTTGGAGTTAAGAGCAAAAAACTTGGCCAGAGCCTCTACTAATAACAGAGCATGCAAGATCATAAACAACACATAGGTAATAGATTGATAATCACCATAACATAGTATTCTCTATCCATCGGATCCCGACAAACACAACATATAGTATTACAGATAGATGATCTTGATCATGTTAGGCAGCTCACAAGATCCAACAATGAAGCACAATTAGGAGAAGACGACCATCTGGCTACTGCTATGGACCCATAGTCCCGGGGGTGAACTACTCACTCATCACTCCGGAGCGATCATGGCGATGAAGAATCCTCCGGGAGATGATTCCCTACTCAGCCGAAGTGCGGGGAGGCAGTCTCTGAATCCGAGATGGGCGCGGCGTGGCCGCCCCGTCTCTCAAGAGTTTTTCGTGTCGTGGCTCTCGGTCTGCAGAGGGTTTCGCGACGAAGACTTTAAGTAGGCGGAAGGGCAACGTGGGGGGACAGGGTGGCCCCACACAACAGGCCGGCGCGGCCAGGGCCCAGGCCGCGCCGCCCTAGTGTGGCGTCGCCTCGTGCCCCACTTCCTTTCCCCCTCGGTCTTCTGGAAGCTTAGTGCAAAAATAGGACCCTGGGCGTTGATTTCGTCAATTCCGAGAATATTTCCTTACTAGGATTTATGAAACCAAAAACAGGCAGAAAACAGCAACTGGTTCTTCGGCATCTTGTTAATAGGTTAGTTCAGGAAAATGCGTAAATACGACATATAATGTGTATAAAACATGTATATATCATCAATAATGTAGCATGGAACATAAGAAATTATCGATATGTTGGAGAGTGTCAGCATCCCCAAGCTTAGTTACTACTCGCCCTCGAGTAGGTAAAACAGGATAATTTCGGAGTGACGTGCATCATAATCTTGATCATACTATTGTAAACATATGTAATGAATGCATAGCGATCAAAACAATGGTAATGACATGAGTAAACAAATGAATCATAAAGCAAAGACTTTTCATGAATAGTACTTCAAGACAAGCATAAATAAGTCTTGCATAAGAGTTAACTCATAAAGCAATAAATCAAAGTAAAGGTATTGAAACAACACAAAGGAAGATTAAGTTTCAGCGGTTGCTTTCAACTTATAACATGTATATCTCATGGATAGTGTCAATATAAAGTAATATAACAAGTGCAATATGCAAGTATGTAGGAATCAATGCACAGTTCACTCAAGTGTGTTTGCTTCTTGAGGTGGAAAGAGATAGGTGAAGCAAACTGACTCAACAATAAAAAGTAAAGGGGTCTTCAAAGAGGAAAGCATCGATTACTATATTTGTTGCTAGAGCTTTTATTTTGAAAACATGAAACAATTTGTCAACGGTAGTAATAAAGCATATGAGTTATGTAAATTATATCTTACAAGTTGCCAAGCCTCATGCATAGTATACTAATAGTGCCACACCTTGTCCTAATCGACAGGACTCTTGGGATCCTTATTTTACATGTTTTCAACCAAGTGTCACAAGAGGGGTACCTCCATGCCTTTATTACAAAGGTCTAAGGAGAAGGCTCGCATTGGATTTCCTCGCTTTTGATTATTCTCTCAACTTAGACATCCATACCAGGACAACATGGACAACAGATAGTGGACTCTTTTATGCATAAGCATGTGGCAACAATTATTATTCTCATATGAGATTGAGGATATGTCCAAAACTGAAACTTCCACCATGATTCATGGCTTTGGTAGCGACCCAATGTTCTTCTCTAACAATATGCATGCTCCAACCATTAAGGTGGTAGATCTCTCTTACTTCAGACAAGACGGACATGCATAGCAACTCACATGATATTCAACAAAGAATAGTTGATGGCGTCCCCAGAAACATGGTTATCGCTCAACAAGCAACTTAATAAGAGATAAAGTGCATAAGTACATATTCAATACCACAATAGTTTTTAAGGCTATTTTGTCCCATGAGCTATATATTGCAAAGGCGAATGATGGAATTTTAAAGGTAGCACTCAAGCAATTTACTTTGGAATGGCGGAAAATACCATGTAGTAGGTAGGTATGGTGGACACAAATGGCATAGTAGTTGGCTCAAGGATTTTGGATGCATGAGAAGTATCCCCTCTCGATACAAGGTTTAGGCTAGCAAGGTTATTTGAAGCAAACTCAAGGATGAACCGGTGCAGCAAAACTCACATAAAAGACATATTGTAAACATTATAAGACTCTACACCATCTTCCTTGTTGTTCAAACTCAATACTAGAAATTATCTAGACCTTAGAGAGACCAAATATGCAAACCAAATTTTAGCAAGCTCTATGTATTTCTTCATTAGTGGGTGCAAAGTATATGATGCAAGAGCTTAAACATGAGCACAACAATTGCCAAGTATCACATTATCCAAGACATTTTAGAATTACTACATGTAGCCTTTCCGATTCCAACCATATAACAATTTAACGAAGAAGTTTCAAAGCTTCGCCTTGAACATTATGAGTAAAGCCTAAGGACATATTTGTCCATATGCAACATGGAGCGTGTCTCTCTCCCACACAGTGAATGCTAGGATCCATTTTATTCAAACAAACAAAAACAAAAACAAACCGACAGCTCCAAGTAAAGAACATAAGATGTGAGCGGAATAAAAATATAGTTTCGGGGGAGGAACCTGATGATAATGTTGTCGATAAAGAAGGGGATGCCTTGGGCATCCCCAAGCTGAGGAAGCTTGAGTCTTCTTAAAATATGCAGGGATGAACCACGGGGCATCCCCAAGCTTAGAAGCTTGACACTCCTCTTGATCATAGTATATCATACTCCCCTCTTGACCCTTGAAAACTTCCTTCACACCAAACTTCAAGCAAACTCATTAGAGGGTTAGTGCACAATTAAAAATTCACATATTCAGAGGTGACACAATCATTCTTAACACTTCTGGACATTGCACAAAGCTACTGGACATTAATGGATCAAAGAAATTCATCCAACATAGCAAATACGGCAAATACGGCAATGCGAAATAAAAGGCAGAATCTGTCAAAAACAGAACAGTCCGTAAAGACGAACCTGAAAGGGGCACTAGACTTGCTCAAATGGAAAAACTCAAAACTAATGAAAGTTGCGTACATATCTGAGGATCACGCTCGTAATTTTGCAGATTTTTTAGAATTTTCTACAGAGACTTATGCCAGAATTCGTGACAACTGACAATCTTGTTCTGTAGCGATCCCAAACATAATAACATCAACTTTAACATAGAAACTTTACTTGGCACAAAAACATGATAAAGGAGGTTGCTACAGTAGTAAACAACTTCCAAGACTCAAATATAAAACAAAAATACTGTTGTAGTAAAATCATGGGTTGTCTCCCATAGCGCTTTTCTTTAACGCCTTTCGGCTAGGCGCGAGAGAGATTGCAAATCAAGTAACATCAAGAGTAGAAGCATCAACATCATAAATTGTTCTAATAATAGAATCAAAGAGGCAACTTCATTCTCTTTCTAGGAAGTGTTCCATACCTTTCTTGAGAGGAAATTGATATCTAATATTATCTTCCCTCATATCAATAACAACACCAACAGTTCGAAGAAAAGGTCTTCCCAACACAATAGGACAAGATGCATTGCATTCGATATCCAAGACAACAAAATCAACGGGGACAAGGTTATTGTTAACCGTAATGCGATTATCAATCCTCCCAAAGGTTTCTTTTAACATTATCGGCAAGATTAACATCCAAATAACAATTCTTCAATGGTGGCAAGTCAAGCATATCATAAATCTTTTTAGGCATAACAGAAATACTTGCACCAAGATCACATAAAACATTACATTCATTGAATTTCATTTTAATGATAGGCTCCCAACCATCTTCTAACTTTCTAGGAATAGAAGTTTCAAGTTTTAGTTTCTCTTCTCTAGCTTTTATGAGAGCATTTGTAATATGTTTTGTAAAGGCCAAATTTATAGCACTAGCATTAGGACTTTTAGCAAGTTTTTGTAAGAACTTTATAACTTCAGAGATGTGGCAATCATCAAAATCTAAATCATTATGAGCTACAACAATGGGATCATTGTCCCCAAGGTTGGAAAAAATTTCAGCAGTTTTTTTCAGCAGTTTTAGCAATTTTAGGCAGTTTTGTACGCTTTGCACTAGGAGTAGAAACATTGCCAACACCAATTATTTTACCATTGATAGTAGGAGGTGTAGCAACATGTGAATCATTATCATTACTAATGGTGGTAATAGTCCAAACTTTAGCTACATTATTCTCTTTAGCTAGTTTTTCATTTTCTTCTCTATCCCACCTAGCACGCAATTCAACCATTAATCTTATATTCTCATTAATTCTAACTTGGATGGCATTTGTTGTAGTAGTAATCTTATTATCAATATCATTATTAGGCATAACTTTCAATTTTAATAGATCAACATCAGAGGCAAGTCTATCAACTCTCACTACAAGAAAAGTTCTGATAGACAACGTCCCAAAATCGTCAACTAAGGGGCATTTTTCGTCGCCTATGGGCCTAACCCGACGATATGGGTTCCGTTGTGGAAACTGCGTCAGGCAAAGTCCAACGACGATTTTTTCGGTCCGTCGCGCTTGGGCGCCCTTCCGCCACGGAAAATCGGACCGTTGCGGAAGTGTTTTCGGGAGCCCGTTGACTGCTGACGTCGCCACAAGCGACACGTGGCGGAACGCCGTTGCTTGCCGGTTGCGCGTTAACATTTGACTCCCGTGGTAGATGGTAGGCCCACGAGGCACGCCACGTCTGCTGAGCGGAACAGGATGACATGGATTTGACCGGTCAACTATGGTGGGCTGGTCCATTGATTACGACAGTGGGCTAACCTCTAGGTTATTTGGTCAAAACTTAAATGGTAGGCCCATTTAACCTGTGGGTCCACCTTACGACAGCGGGCACGGCCACATTTGGTGTGTGGGTCCGCGTGTAAGTGGAGCGGCCCAACAAACTAGTGGCGAGACCAGCTACCAGTGGGTCCCACTTTCCGGTTAAAGGGCCGGCCCTTAGTATGTAGGGTCCACCATATAGCAAGTGTGTTAACAAAATGATGGCGGGCCAAAAACACGGAATGGTCCTTTCTGTTAAGGCGGCCCATTTAGTTTGCGGTGCCCTTATAGCAAGTAGTAGGCCCAGCAAAATAGTGGGTAGGGCCAAAAACACGGTGGGTCCCCACTTTCTGATAAAAGAGGCCAGGCCCATTTAGTACGTGGGTCCCATAGCAGTGGGCTGGCCCCGGCAAGATAGTGGGCCGGGCCAAAAACACGGGTGGGTCCCACTTTCCTGTTAAGGGGCCGGCAATTAGTATGTGGGGTCCACCATATAGCAGGTGGGCCGGCCCAACAAGATAGTGGTCGGGCCAAAAACACGGGTGGGTCCCACTTTCCTCTTAAAGGCCGACCCATTTAGTATGTGGGGTCCTTACGAAAAGCAAATAAATTTGGCCAACAAATTAGTGGGCGGAGCCAAAAGCACGGAGTGGAGTCCCTTTCTGTTAAAGGAGCAGTAATTAGTATGTGGGTCCTTTTATATAGCGAATGAAGTAGGCCCAATTAGTTTGTGGGGTCCACCATATAGCAGTGGGCCGGCCCAACAAGATAGTGTTTGACCAAAAACACGGCGGGTCCACTTTTCCTCTTAAAGTAGGCCCATTTAGTATGTAGGGTCCACCATATAGCAAGTGGGCTGGCCCATTTAGTAAGTGGGGTCCACCTTAAAGCAAGTGGGCCAGCCCAACTAGAGTGTGGGGTCCACCGTCAATCAAATGGGCTGGCCCAATAAGTAAGTGGGCCAGCCCAATAAGTAAGTGGGCCAGCCCGTTTAGTTGCTGTTTATATGCTGGCATAATATGGGCTTTAGGAATTTGCGGGCAGGCACATATGTGATTTCGCTTAAATGGGCCGTTTAAGGGATGGGAATTCGTGATTTAGATACTGAGAATATTTACGCAGCATTGATTTCTGTCGGATAGCCTCACTTACCACAAGCACCAAAGAAAAAATGCGCGAAAGAACTATAAAAACTAACTAAATATTACATCAGCTGCAAGGCATTGAAAAAATATTACAGAACCCAGAGAAATTGAATGGTAATTAAACCTAGCAATACAATGAAGCGATCCGGCAATCTTTTAAGTTGTCCATGCAGCACCTATATCTGAAACAAAGACATTACAAGTTAAGACAGCAACAATGGAAAGGCAAAGACACTACAATATTGTTTGCCAAAGAATTTGGAACTCATCATTTCATCGTTATAACAAGATCATTGTAATGCGCACAATAAGCAAACAAAGAGTGCATGCCGCATACCAACAGCCAATATAACAGAGCATGTTAGAATGAAACAACAGACTTACTACTGTCGAGTCCCATGCAAACCAACATGTTCAGGGAGTACAAAATTGGCATGAACAACATAGTAGCAGGCTATAAATTTTGTAACAACGACTGAGCAAGATGAAGTTATGATGGCTACATCTACAGACGGGAATGTAAACCAAAAATAGAAGTTACGATGGCAAAAGCTAAAGAGGAGGGAATGTGAACCAACATGTGCCAAGTGCAATTACTTCATTTTGGCCGTGAACTAAATAATAATCCTGAACTTATAGTGAAGGGGATGCAAATCAAGATGTTTCGGGATATAAACTTGTAATGAGCAACACATGGAGGATAGTTAACGCTGGAGCTTAGGATGGACCAGATACAGAATATAGTGGGATCACCTGTGAACTTGTATAAGAGGGAATGCAAACCAATATGTTCAGCTTTCCATATGTGAGCGTCATGCCAAGTCAGAGAAACAAGTCAATAATGCAGCTTTTGAAGAACAAGATGGCACGCAAAATTATTATCTAGTAGTATGACAAGTTTATTTGTACTACAGGCTAGATAGCAGAGTGATAGCATGCCAAACTAAGTCCTTACTTTGTTAGCTTACAATGAACTAGATACAAAACAATGGCATCACCTGTAGTACAGGGAATGCAAGCCAACATGTTCATGGAGTAAAAAATTGGCACAAACAACATAGTAGCAGGCCATAATTTTTGTAACAACGGCTGAGCAAGATAAAGTTATGATGGCTAGATCTACAGAGCAGGGAATGTAAACCAAATATAGAAGTTACGATGCCAAAAGCTATAGAGCAGGGAATGCGAACCAACATGTGCAATTACTTAAAATTGGCCATGAACTAAATAATAGCAGGATGTTACTATAATACCTACAGTATAATTTTTGTAACAACGACTGAGCAAGATAGAAGTTATGATGGCTACATCTACAGAGCAGGGAATGCAAACCAAAATGTTCAATCGCTTAAAGTTAGCAATGAAGTAGAAAATAGCAACGTGTTACGGTCATAGCTAGGAATGAACTAAAAGAGCTTCAGATAAACAAGCATCTGAACCCAGAACATGGCGCTAAAACAAGGGACTTACATTAGGAGAAGCACTCTGTGGGAGTCACAGCAGATCTTCCTGGGGTTGATAGATCCGGTGATGAAGTACGCTACATGTGCTACTTGGGGTTGGAGAGACGGCCATTACACTTCATGATTACTCATCTCATCTGCAAAAACGTAACGGCGCGTCGTTAGCACAAACAGGTTCCCCCAAGATTAAACAAGAACTTGCAGGCAAGCAATAGAAAAGCGACAGTAGAAGAGTTTAGATCATGCACGGCGCCGGTGAAGCAGATCCGGTTCATGCACAGCGGTGTCGGTGAGCAAGATCCGATGCGGTGGACGACGGATCCGGCGAAGCGGCTCCGGTGGGGTGGACGATGCCGCAGCTGAAGCGACTGCGGTAGACTGCTGGATGAGCATATATGGTTTCGAGGTTCGGCGGGGATGATCCGGTCCGGTTGATGACGGCGTCGATGAAGCGGCTCCGGCAGGCAGCCGGATGACGAGGATCGCGAGGGCTCGGGTAGGCCAGGGAAGTCCGGCGGGGATGTTCCGGTGCGGTGGTCGTGGAGGTGGTAGAGAGAGGGACTTGAGAAGTTCCGGTGGGTGGTCTCAGATGAGAGACTGAAGGAAATGTATTTTTTTGGGAGGGTTTCCGGGCTAGGGAGGTGGTGATCGAAAAAATGACGGGCAAACCCCTCACCAACCGACTTTGCTGTCATCTCCACAGGGGTAGAATGGGAATTTGGAAGCGTGTGAAATTTTTGTATTTTGTGGGCGGGAAGTTTTGCCGCTATGAGATTTTGAATTTCGCTAAGGTACAAGTATAATGATAAAAAATTGTGAGACCGTACTAGTACCTCTGTTCAAGGCCGACTGTAAAATCAAATCATCATCAAGTTGAACATCGGTTACTACCATGATCATCATCGGACACAGATCTGGTGACATGCACCTGAAATTGGTGCATTCGTTGCAAAGTATAATGCTAAAAAAATTAGTGACCGTACTAGTACTTCTGTTCAAGCCCGAGTGCAACATCAAATCATCATCACGTGGAAAATTTGTTACCATGATCATGATCTATCTCTAAATTTGGCGCATCCGCTAAATCTGGCAAAGTATAATGATAAAGAAATTGTGAGACAGTAGTAGTACTTCTGTTCATGGTCGAGTGCAACATCAAATCATCATCACGTTTAAAATTTGTTACCATGATCATGATCTACCTCTGAAAATGGGCGCATCCGCTAAAACTTGCAAATTATAATGATACAAAATTGTGATACCGTACTAGGACTTATGTTCAAGGTCGAGTGCAACATCAAATCATCATTACATTGAAAAGTGTGTTACCATGATCATGATCTATCTCTGAATTTGGCGCATCCGCTAAATCTCGCAAAGTATAATGATAAAGAATTTGTGAGACAGTATAGTAGTACTTCTGTTCAAGCCCGAGTGCAACATCAAATCATCATCACGTTGAAAATTTGTTACCATGATCATGATCTATCTCTGAATTTGGCGCATCCGCGCTAAATGTTGCAAAGTATAATGATTAAAAAAATTGTGAGACCGTACTAGTACTTATGTTCAAGGTCGAGTGCAACATCAAATCATCATCACGTTGACAATTTCTGTTACCATGATCCTCTATTTGGGGATGCTGCTCCCACACCACACCAGCGGCCCCAAACGGCAGCCATTTTAAAATTAAAATTGACATTTAAAAACCCAAAATCATACGAAATTTATACCAAAGTAGCTCGACTTTAAACATAACTAAACTTAAACTTAATCCTGGTCTACGGGCCGTCGGTTGGGGCGCTCGACGGCACTGCCTCGTCGTTGTTCTTAGCCATTGCCGCCTGCTTTCGTGCCCGCTTCTCCTTCGTTGCTTCGCGCATCTGGCGGTGGAGCATGGCGGCCGGCGGCGCTGTCCCCGCGCTTCCAGCCTTTCCCGAGAAGCTTCGATCTCGGCGCGCCTCGCCTGCTGGCGAGCGAACTCGTCCTGGTGGCGATGAGCGTTGAGCTCTGCGAGCTTCTGTCGCTCCGCCTCCTTGAGGCGGCGTCCCGCCTCCTCCGTGACCGCTCGCTGGCGCGATATCTCGAGGACGTGCTCGAGGTTCGCGTCGTTGACGAACTCGCGCTCCTCCTCCCTCAACCGCTGGTATCGTTGTGCGTTCAGCGACGCGAGGATCGCCGCCTGCTCCGGGTCGGTGGGGGCCTGCGGCGGCTCGCCCGACTGCGCTGACTCCTCGATCCGCCGCCTCTGCTTCCGCTTCTGCTACGTAGACATCGTGCCAGGACTCGAACCGTGGGTCCTCGTCCTCGTCGGAGCTGTGCTCGTCGTCGGCCTGCAGCTCCGGCTCCGGCTCCGGCTGCGGCTGCCGTGGTGGTGGAGGCAGCGCGCGGCCGTTGAGGCCAAGCATCGAGTAGGTGGTCTTCAGACGGCGCGGCATCTTGATGTGGAGAGTAGAGAATGGAGCGGCGGTGGTGGACGGCGTACGTCCTATATATCTAGCGGTGGCAACTACCCACATTTACGGCGACTGGACGCCGCGTGGCCAGTCGCTGCCCTCGTGGCCAGTCGCTGCCTCGGTTTCCGCGCGGGAGGCCATTTAAACGCCGACGACCAACCTTCCCGCGTCGTGGCCAGTCGATGCGAACCGTCGCGTCCTCTCGGGGATGCCGGAGATTCTACTGGGCTCGAAAAATGGCCGGCGCCGTTTGGAGCGCACCGGTGCGAGCCATAAAACGACGCCGGCCCCCAAATCGCTATCAGGCAGGGCCGCCGGTGGAGATGCTCTGAATTTGGGGCAACCGCTAAATCTTGCATAGTATAATGATAAAAAATTGTGAGACCATACTAGTAGTTCTGTTTAAGGCCGAGTGCAAGATAAAATAATCATTACATTGAAAATTTGTTACAATGATTGCAAACTATAGCAATAACAGGAAAAAATGCTCAAGGATTACAATAACAGCAAAAATTCTCAAATACAACAAGTCGAAATAACTCAAATGATACAAGCCATACAAATGGCATCATCGGCAAAACTGCATTTCTGTTAGGTAGAATTCATCGGAGTGCAAGTAACAGCTGGCTTTCCATTAGATCTGCAGAGTAGATTATTAAGGATCTGCTCAATCCAAGCTTGCCTATTTTTCAATTCATGTATCTCATTGACTGTTATGATGATATTTGAATCTATTTCATCTCTTTGCTGCTGAATTATATCAAGTGATTCGTGTGCAAAGGCAGCGATTGTTTGCGCTGGAATGGCTGGGACAGTAGCTATCATCTGACAATCAGATGAATTGGCATTGTCACGGCTGTGCTGTGGAAAGACCTGGACACTTGATGTACATGCCCTGCCATCTGCCTTCCTTGCTCTATTCAGGGGCTGAAAACAAGACAGTGCAAGTTACAGAACCATACAATTTGAGAAAACAACCATACTATTAGTTGTCACAGATTTTTGCAAAGCATCAAAACAGATGGCAGATTTTCACAAAGCACAAGGCATAATATAACAAAGCAAGCTATCAACCCCAATGCAACAGGCAGAGCAACCGGATGGCAAATATGAACAAAATAAATCAAGTAACTAGACAGTCTGTGCCTAATAAAATAAGCCAGGAAACTGCATAACAGCTGTCTATTAAAATTGACACTTGGAAGGGGTGCTTCAGATCCCTTAAGTTCCACAAAAGTGGTAGCCAGACATTCCCTAAATTTCATTATTTTAATCATCAGCCAGCCATGGGAATGCCTCAGATAAAAGAGAAATATATCCATTTGGTGCCAAATATAAACGAGCAGGACCAATTAAGACAGATTAGACAGCAACCATTCTGGGATTCATATAAACTGACATATTATTTCAATGTTTAACCCATGAGCGCAATATAAGGGAAGGAGAAACAAACAAATGAACCATTTTGTGCCTAAAAATAAAAGATGGGTCAGCCAAAAAGTAACAACAAATCTTATTTATGATACCTACTGAAGGTGGATTTCCTACTACAGAAGGTGGCATTGGATTAATCAACAGTGAAATCCGAAAAAAGTCTTACAAAAAACAAATATGCTCATTATATCCCACAACAAGCATGCCAGATAGTCGCAAGGTTTATATGTTTTAATCATCAGTCAACTCAATGAATCAAGGACTAATAACCAATTGAATCATCATCTGACTCATATTCACCAAGCAAAACATTCTTATCATTATGGAAGAAATCCAGAAGACATAACAGTATGAGGAAGTGCATGAGCAATCAAACATTATGTGGCTAGAATAAAATGCCAGATCATTTAAGTTAAGCAGAACAATTAAATTGGTTTAATCACGATCAAACAAAAAAAGATTAGACAGGCAATAGAACAAGTTTGAGAAGCTAGCAGGAAAATGAACGAAGACGTGCAGTCATACAAATAGCATGATTTATTTCAAACCAGTTATCCTATCTATATGGAGAGTAAATGTGTTAAACACAAACTGGTTCCAGCACGATAAGCATATCAATACAAAAATGAAAGGTACTTACTGGATTATAGGGGTGATTCACTCCACGATTTGCTGTGTTCCATGTGATAGTGCAACATGAAATTACAGCAAAGAGTTAGGGTTGCAGCTCTTGAAGAAAAAAAACAATGAAGAATTTAAATGTACCAGAGCAATGAGTTCACACATGTACTACAGGATGGCAAAAGGATAGCAGAAAGGAAATAGTAATTGGCATTTACCGTCATTGTTTACAACAAAACAGATGGAAATTATAATGTAAAACCTTGTGAACACAGAAGAGCACAGAATGGCGGAATATAAAACAACATTTTGCAACGAACAAAACAGACGGCGGCTATGGTCCCAGCACACAACCTGTCACCTGAGAATAAGAAAAGCAAACAAACATGTAGGTTTCCTAACAAAAATAGATGAATTACATAGCATGCAATTACTGTTCTAACATTAGGACGAACTAGATGGATACTATAGGGGTGTTTCTTGAGAGTTTATAGAGCAGGGAACGCTTTGCTAGTCTTAGTATGAACAAGACAAAATTAATACTATTTTTTGCAACACACAGTACAATCATAGACGCTCACACGTACATACATACACTCATCACTCAGGCACACACACTACCCCTTCGAGCACCTTCAGGAAACTGCATCCAAGAAACTGTTCCGACGGGTATTGAGATTGACGAAGTCACCACTAGCACCACAATGTCATCGGGAACGCCGCGTCCCACAGAAGAATATTCCTCCATTTTTGAGACACCAAAGCGTTAAATCTGGGGGTGCCACTGCCCTCCTAACCATCCAACCACAGGTTGGTTCTCAGTGATTTGGTACTTGACATGTACTACATGATATCTAAAATGAAGTCGGTGTCAGGCTAACAAGCAAGGTGCGGCGTCGTTGCTTGACGTGAGTCGGTGTGATGCCATCACAAGATGAAGTGCATGGTCCATGTGATCTGGATTAGGGGATACTAGCATAATACCCGTGTGTTGCAACGGGTTAATAACGAAAGATGGCTCCCTCCAAATATAGAATAAATGGAATATAATCGCAATGTCTATGTCCAGGATGTGTGGCCACATGGTCCTCATTTTTCTTTAGAATCTGTGGTACGTCAGTATCATACAATGTGCTTATTTTTTGTCATCACTGAGACAACTCTGATGCTCGATCGACCGATCCGAGTTGATCAATCGACCGATCTAATTAACATGTTTGAACAGACGATCGAATAATTCATAGTATTTATTGAATGATACTCCCTCCGTGCCAAAAATAAGGCGTCTAAGGATTAGTTAAAAGTCAATGTTTTTAAAGTTTGACCAAGTTTACACACAAAAATATAAATATTTACAATACTAAATCATTATCAATAGAGTCACCCTAAAGTATAATTTCTTAATATGTCAATTTGATATTGAAAATGTAAATATTTTTTAAAATATTTGGTCAAAGTTCGTAAGGTTTGACTTTTGAGTTTTGACCAATCCTTAGACGCCTTACATTTTGGGACGGAGAGAGTATATCGTAAAAGGTGCCCGTTTTACACCATCTTTTTTAACAAAACACGGTACAATATAAATGCTCACTAAATGCATACTCGCTCCTACGAACGCACAAATGCACATGCAATCTCTATGAACACCTTCAAGATACTTTGTCTGAGAAACTGATTTGTCGAGAACACACGTCGATACGTGGCCCCAACTGAACAGATATTTCTCTTTATTAATGAAACACCCACGCATGAAACATGTTTTTTTAGGGAGAATGTCACTGCGCTCCAAAACATGTGGTTGATTCTTGTGACTAACCTCTTAAAAGCTGCAGGGTATGAAAGCTTTGTTTTTTTTAAGGATTTTTAGTTGCATAAGTGTTGAGATTTGTATGTCCTACGAATTTTAAAGGGAAAATGCATGCACGTGCAAAAATTAGGAAAAGAAACCTAGAGTCATATAGATTGTCACTGTATGTTTGCGAATGAAAGAAAAGTTAGAAAATTTAAAGTAGCACGGCAAGAGGAGCCTAATCAATGGGTCTCTTTTGGCCTTTTTCTTTTTTGCCGATTGTGTCGATCTAACCGGGATTGCCGGACACGCGTTGATGAACTACGGCAGAGGAGAAAGGACGGATCACCTGCCGATCTTTTACAGAACTATGCCAGAAAGGATATAAAGATTGACCGGTACAAAAACCATCTCCATCAATCTACGCTCGTTAAGGAGAGGGTTCCTTAGAGAATAAAAAGGGGAGCGAACAAAAAAGATGTGTGGCTGGACCGATCTATGCTTGTCTTACCGATTAGAATTAGGAAAGGGATGCTGATTTTGCTACCTAGTGCTACGGATTGGATTTTGGTCGTGACCTAACTAATCCTGATAAGAACTCCTCATGGAGCCGGTCACGCTGACCTTACTTTTTATGTTCGGGGTGAGTTGTATACACGTTTGACGTACCATCACCAACCACCGCGGCCTATTTTAAATTTAATAGTAAAGATAGTTTATATGACAAGATTATGGGGGGATTGTTAGTAGTAATCTTATCAATGTGGTTGGCTAGTAAAGGAGCTAGCTTAGTCATGAAGTATCCAAGGTATGTAGAGAGAACTGTAGAATGGGGAATGTTCTAGAGTAAGATATTTACGAGTAGTATGAAATATCTAGAGTTTGTAGAGTATTCTAGAAGTATGGTATAGGGTTTGGATTCTGGCACATGGCAACAATCTAAAGGGTCATGTACAAAAATTTAAATAGAGTATCACCCGTCCCATGTAAGTAAGCTTTGTACCACTGAGATATCCAATAAAGCTTCCTAGTAGTAGTAGCCCTGTGTGTAAGTGTATGTGAGGCACAAGCTTCCTAGTATTATAAGCCCTGTGTGTGAAGCACATCAAGACAGAGAGCTCGAGGAGTGGCATGGGCAAATGCGCAGGATCCTGCCATCTGCCACGCGCATTGAGAGCGGGGCGGAGCTGGATCTATGGGACACATTCTAGTTGACCAAGACATGCTTGAACCTTCTATGGTAACAGACCAAAACGTGTAGGGGGGAGGGGGTCTGGTTACCTCGACGGCGGCTTCGTGTAGTCATACTCGGCATCCTTGCGGGTCACGTCGACGACGGCGGGGGTGCTGCGGTTGCGGTGGGCGTCGGCGTCGAGGAAGCAGATCTGGGGCGGTCGATGATGGGTTCGGGGAAGCAGATCTGAAACGAGGGAGTCGGTGAAGCAGATCCGGTGCAGTGCACGGCGTCGTTGGTGAAGCGGATCAGGTACGGCAGACGAGGGAGTCGGTGAACTCAGATAGTGCAGTGCACGGCGGCGTTGGTGAAGCGGATCTGGTGCTGCGGATGAAGCAGTCGGTGAAGCAGATCCGATGCAGTACACGGCGGCGTTGGTGAAGCGGATCTGGTGCTGCGGACGAGGGAGTCGGTGGCCTCAGGTAGGTGAGGTGGTATGCCGGCTAAGTACGGCTGGGATATTCCGGTGCGGTGGTCCGGCAGGTGAGAGATGATGGGCCTGGAGTATTGCGACAGATTTTTTGCGGAAATGGGGAAGACGAATGGAAGGCGGTAGACTATATATATCAGAGGGGGTGTGTAAATTACGAACGAGACCCCAACCAACGCCGGCTTCACTTGTCTGCCTTTGCGTCATTGCTAATAGGGTCGAAAGGGAATTCGAAATATGTGTATGGAGGCGGGAGTTTTGGCGCTCAACTCGTATTTTGAATCTCCCTGGTGTATAAGCAGTACAGTATACTAGATATTGAATCATAGACCAGGGAAGACAAGTACAGTAGTACAAAAATACTGTAATGTCTACATTGCATGATGCTGATCTACCTTGCGTTAGTGTTTGTACTTTGTAGTGGTAGCTAAGTGGTGCAAAGAAGACATATTTGTAATTTCTACAACTTAGATATGTCTTTATACATCCGTATTAGACAAAACTAAGACACCTCCTTTTAGACGAAGGTAATATTAATTTTGAATCTCTTTGTACTAATGTTGATGATTTTTAATAGATCTTCAGAGTTTCGTAGAAAAAAACTAGGCTCCTCTCGAGAAACAAATAAGCATACAATTAATTAAGTACGTGGGCGGTTATTATTATTTTAACAGGGAAACTGCATTCGTGCCCTATGGCCCGTCATCTTCAAAACCGTCCAAATGCATGCATCTAGCGACGGGCGGTTTCCAGGCCCTGGCGTGGCGGTTAACATTCGTCTTCCTCATTTCGTCTTCCTCATTTCGTCTTCTCCCTGACACTCTCGCCTGTGCCCCTCTCTCGCTACCCTCCATGGAAGCGTTCTACCAAGGACACACTTTCCTCGCTCATGGAACAACCACCATTACGGCGAACTATACCAATATGGCGTCTAAGGTGGAGGAACACATCAACAAAATCGAGTTGATACTGGAGAAAGAAGACTCGTACAAAATTGTTGGCCTAGACGTAGAGTACACCTATGGGCCTGAACAGAAGGCTGCCCTCATACAGTTGTGCATGGGCACAGACTGCCTCCTGTACCAGATTTCCTCGGCCGACCAGCCCTGCCCCAAACTCGCTGACTTTCTTGGCAGGCCTGACATAACATTTGCAGGTGTTGACATCGGCAACGACATTACCAGGCTTGGGCGTTGCAACCTCTCAGTGGCGAACTTCGTGGACATCCAGAAAAGGTGGAAGCCTGCCGATTCCACTAGTAACAATAAGGATTCGTTGGCTGACTATGCTGCGGCCATTATAGACAGCCAGTACAAATCTATCATGAAAAAACTTACGAAAGAGGAACACAAGCTGTGGAAGCAGGTGCCCTTGTCCATGAAGCATATCCTGTATGCAAGCATCGACGCATACGCAACATATGAGGTATACAGGCGAATAGTGAACTTTGAGAAGGGTCAACAAAAATTGGCGGAATTCCAGGACAGCGGGAGTAAGAAGAAGAAGAAGAAGAAGAAGAAGAAGAAGAGCAACATGGTACAGGCTGTGGAAGCTGAAGAGGAAGACCACTGAAAAGGATAGCCTAGTGTTAAAAGTAGTACAGTACTAGTATGTATACGATCGTGTGTGTATGCACCCAGTGATAAGTAGTACAGTATATTTTATCTTGCAAGTAGTTTTAAAAGTAGTACAGTACTACTGTAGTATGTACGATCGTGTGTGTATGCTCCCAGTGTCATGAGTACATAACTGATGATAATAATACTAATATGTATGGTAGATCTTTTTTTATCTTGCATACTCCCTACGATCCATAATAAGTGTGCCGTTTCACTCTAACAGCATCCACTGTGTTGTCCACAACAGCTATCCTCGTCCACAAGCAATAAGTGTAGTCCATGCCCATATATAGAGTGGACACGTACAAGCTTTTGGTTGCCCATAAGTAAATAGTAATTATTTTACTCTGTGCTCTGTCTTGCATGTGTGTACTTCTAACAAATATGTGCGTCCCAGCGTGTGCCAAAGTTAACCTTATACTGAGTATATTGTACTATAGTATTACTCCCTCCGATCCACATTACTTGATGCTAAAATGGAAGTATCTATAGTTACAATATGTCTAGATACATCTACATTAGAGTCATCTAAACCATGATTAAGCCGAACCTCTGCCCCAAGACATGACATCTCTTCTACGTAGTAGAATGCTCTCCGTCCATAATAAAATATAATCAATGGATGGGACTGGATACCTTTGTTGGGAAGGTATCGTCACCTGCCGAGTAGGGTGTATGTAGGCATCCTATCACGATCCAGTAGTAATATCCATCTCCCAGTGACCCAGTCTATGTATGTGTCTTGTCTTGTCGATCCATGGACATGGCACCTACGAGGTACTCCACTGCTGATGATTTTGTAGAGTACGTATATTTATATGAGCACGATGCTTTGTACAAAGTTGTCCCGGTCACCTCAAGGTTGCATTAGCAGGACGAAAAACAGTTAGTCCCTTTCTATATAAGGAGTACTTATTTTGAGGATTAATTGTTCTCCTTCTCGATGCGAATGTAGAAACGCAGCAGCTTGGAAGGTCCACCAAGCACCTGGTACAGCGGCGGTACCGAGAGGAACGACGTGAGTTCATCAAACGCGACGTCGCCCGGCAAGGCGCAGCTCGACGCCTCCAATGACACATTCACGGTGTCCGCCCTGCTCCTCGAGTGCGCCAACGAGCACGACGCCGGCCCATTCGCCCACATCTTTGCCGTGTACAGAGGCCACACGCACGCGGCCGCCCTAACGCACACGGTAGACACGATGGTGGTCGAAGTCGAACCGAGCACGCCGATGATCAGGACGAACACGGCGCCGTCCTCCCCTTCGGCGATGATCCGCAGGCACGGCGAACCCGGCACCGGCACCAGCACCTCGAACACTTTGGTCGTGTTGTACGGCGGGAGCTTGTGCACTTGGATCGAGTGGGCCGCTGCAAAGTGGGCGACGAGCGCTGTTGGCGGGGCGGCGAAGTCGCAGCCGGGCTCCGTGCAAGCGCAAGGGGCGTGCGGGCATGCAATCTTGTGGTCGTGGACCTGGTGGTAGGCCACCAAGCTCCCGCAGCTGCTGTGGGGGCACTCAACCGTCGCCGCTGATACGACGGCGTCCATTGCCGGGTCGTGCTCGAATCCGCCGCGGGGTTCCACGCACCTATGGCACCGGTTCCCGGGAAGCTCGCTGAGGCAGCGGCCGCAGGCCAAATGATTACCCTTGCACTGCACAAATCAAAGTTCGTGGATTGCCATTTTTGCAGTAGTGAACCCACAAAAGAAACATCAATGGAGTGTGGGAGGGAAAGGGATCGACCTTGAAGACGGGGGGCTTGAGGGGCTGGGAGCAGAAAATGCAGTGAAGCACGGTGGAGTCCATCTTCAGGGTAACGGTGACAGTTTCCAGCATTGCGAGCGCGCGAGGAGTATGTGGCCTATCGATGGCCTCTCTTATCTCCTAGCCTCGAGGCTGGAGTACTCTATTTAAGGGGATGGGAAGGGATTTTGCTTAAGACGAGGAAAACCCAATATAGTACCTCCATCTCAAAGCTTAGCTTATATTATTTTTAGAAAGTCAAATTATGTCAAAATTGACTAAGCATTTACCGAAAATCATGGTAGTTAAAAAATGTGTATCTCCACCATCATACTATTTGAGACTATATTTGTGATGGTAATAGGCACAACTACATACACAAAAATTGACATCATCTGATTATTAGTTATTTGGACTGCGGGATGAACTTTTTGGAACTGTGCATTAAGCACCGGTAACCACTTAGGGCTTCTTTGATTCATAGGATTGACATAGGAATTATGTTGGATTTGATTCCTATGGGAAAATTTCAATCCTACACCTTTCCTATTTCTACACTCTCCACATTCCTTTGAATCAAAGCAGCAGTGCTTCTTTGTTTTTTATAGTAAGTGAAAGGACATCTAAAAAACAGGAGAAATGATCTGGAAGTGCACATAGTTTTATATAAATCAGATGGAGGGGTTACAATTACATATAGTTGGAGTATTCACTTCCGATTCACAAAAAAAAGGAGTATTCACTTCCACGCTGCATTATTATTAAGTACAGTATAAGTACTACTACAAACAGTTCAGCACAAATATGAAACGAAGAATCCATAAAAAAATAGCAGCCGTACGAACAATCAAGTACTTTTCATCGAAATTTATCATTCCTCATGACAAATTGACAGTTTTTTCAACTACGCAAAGTAGCAGTAGCTACATCTGCTTGCATATGCGAATGTAGAAACGCAGCTCCTTGGACGATCCAGCACCAACGAGGTATGGCCCCGGCACAACGAGGAACGACGTGAGCTCCTCAAACACGACAGCGCCCGGCGACGCGCTGCCAGAAGCATCGGCAGACATCTTCACGACATCCCGCCTGCAGTCCGATTTCGAGGACGGCGGCGGGCCGTGCGCCCAGATCTTCACCCTGTAGAGCGGCCACACGGATGTGGCCGAACTGACGCATACCAAAGACAAGACAATGGCCGGGCCGAGCGCGTCGATGTACAGGACGAACACGGAGCCGTCATCCCCTTCGACGACGAGCAGCCTGCACGGCGAGCACGGGTGCGTCATGGTCACCCGGAACTCTATGGACTTGCCATACTCTAACCTGTGCACCTGAATCGAGTGGGCCTCTGCGAGGTGAACGAGGAGCGCTGACGGTGGGGCGGCGAAGTCGCAGCCCTGCTCCGTGCAGTTGCACCGGCCGTGCGGGCACGCGATCTGGTGGCTTAGGGACTCGTGGTAGCTGACGATGACCCCGCAGCCGTCGTGGGAGCACATGACCTGCGCCGTTCCAGCGATGTTGTACGCGATGGCCTCCAAATTCGTAGCGTTTATTTCCATAGTGCCGTCCATCGCCGCCAGTTGGTTGAATCCGGAGCCGCGCTACTCTTCTTCTGGCGCCGTTTACTTGGAACCTCGCCGACGGTGGCAGGCGGCAGGCCTCATACCACGCTGCAACTCCGATCAATATTAATTGATGGTAAAATGGATGTATCTACAACTATAATGTGTATAGATGCATCTATATTACCATCAAATAATATGAATCGGAGGGAGTACAAGGAATGACAGTTTAGCACAAGTGACACCAGCAAATAAAAATCAATGGACTCTCAGAGGAAAAGGGGGCGACCTTGTTGAACTTGGGGCAAATCAATGGAGTCTGACAGACAAATGATGCGATAGAGAGAGAGAGAGAGAGAGAGAGAGAGAGAGAGAGAGAGAGAGAGAGTGTGTGTCCGTGGCGGGGGGGGGGGGGCGTTTGTTCACTTCTTTGTTTAAAACGAGGATTCGTACAAGGTAATAGAGCCCGCATGCTCGGCTGGGTAGACAGCCAGGAGTGACCCCAACATGGTCGTGCCACAAGGATTCATGTCAAATGAAAAGGGAAGCATGTATCTTTGAATCTTGTCAAATCCTAGGTTTGACCAAGATAATTTAAACAAGTTTAAAACAAGAAAATGAAAAGGGAAGCATGTATCCTTCTTAGTCACTCTAAAATGAAGTTTTTGGGAGGTTTTTGAAATTTCCATGTTTGAAACCCAAAACCACTTCTCTTCATGCTTGACTTCATAAGACGGAGATTAGGGGTTAGGGGGTAGATACATGATTTGTATGGTTTGATATGTCTAGACCTTGTTTATCAATTTTAATGCTTACTATATGACATAAGAAGACTATGTGATTTTGTTTTTCATTTTTCTGTTTTTTTATTTTTCTGCCCATTTGAATCTTGGTCAAATCCTAGGTTTGACCAAGATTTAGACAAGTTTAACACGTAAATGATTTAACTTGGATTTCCTACCCTTGAATCCATAGGAAACTTTGTTCTAATGCACTATTATAATCAACCGAGTTTTTACACCAACAGGTCTGTCACTTACGTGTGGTGCCCACGCGTGAGGTCCCACACTTCAGTGAGCACAAGTCACGTGCGAGGTACGCAAACTCCCAGCCATCTTCTTTGTCAAGAGAAGACGCATCAGGATGCGTATTGGAAGTCTGTGGGTCCTTCTGGATCCTTCGGTTGTCCCTCTCACAAAAAAACAAATCTCTCTCATTCTCGGCCTCGCTCGACTCGCTCTCTCGCACCTCCTGCTCACTGACAAACCCTGCACAAAAGTCAACATCATCACCCGAAAAAGGGGAGACACCCCCTTCTTCTCTCCTTCCGAGTGATCCCTCTTCCTCCGTGTTTCACTCGACGGGCAAACACCCATGTGCTGCATAGTAATAATAAAAAGGTAGTAGAAAAATCGATATACGAATCTATAATTAAATAGGTTAAACTCGGGTTTTGCCCAGTTCTACAGATCAAGGGTTCAAAAAAATCCAACTACGGGGTTCGAACAACACGATTCTAATCCAAGAATTTTTTCGACCTCATCCAAATGGCCTCAAATTATAGGGTTAGCATCTAGTGCAGTTTGTGTGAAAATGTATGCACTATGTGTGCTATAACTTGTATGTCTTTCAAATTTGAACCAAATTTGAATAAGTTTGAAATATTTGAAAAGGGGCTTTTGGGAGGTTTTTGAAATTTCCATGTTTGAAACCCAAAACCACTTCTCTTCATGCTTGACTTCATAAGACAGAGTTTAGGGGTTAGGGGTATAGATACATGATTTGTCTGGTTTGAATATGTCTAGACCTTGTTTATCAACTTTAATGCTTACTATATAACATAAGAAAACTATTTGCTTTGGTTTTTATTTTTGCTGATTTTTTTTCAATTTTGATGCCCATTTGAATCTTGGTCAAATCCTAGGTTTGACCATGGTTTAAACAAGTTTAAATCATGAATATGAAAAAATAAGCATCTATCCTTCTTAGTCACCCCAAAATGTAGCTCTTGGGAGGGTTTTTGAAATTTCCATGTTTGGAACAAAAAAAACCACTTCTCTTCATGCATGCTTGACTTCATAAGACAGAGTTTAGGGTTAGGGGTGTAGATATATACATGATTTTCTAGTTTGAATATGTCTAGACCTGTTTATCAACTTTAATGCTAACTATAGACATAAGAAGACTATGTGCTTTGGTTTTTCATTTTTCTGTTTTTTTCTGAATTTTATTCCCATATATTTGAATCTTGGTCAAATCCTAGGTTCAACCAAGATTTAAACAAGTTTAAAACATGAAAATTAAAAGGTAAGCATGTATCCTTCTTAGTCACTCTAAAATGAAGCTTTTGGGATGTTCTTGAAATTTCCATGTTTGAAACCCAAAACGACTTCTCTTCATGCTAGACTTCATAAGACGGGGGGTAGATACATGATTTGTCTGGTTTGGATATACCTAGACCTCGTTTATCAACTCGAATGCTTACGATATGACATATATAAGAAGACTATGTGCTTTTGTTTTTCATTTTTCTGATTTTTTTGAATTTTGTGCCCACCCATTTGTATCTTGGTCAAATCCTAGGTTTGATAATGATTTAAACAAGTTTAAAATATGAAAATGCAAATGTAAGCATGGATCCTTCTTAGTCTGTCTAAAATGAAGCTTTTGGGAGGTTTTTGAAATTTCCATGTTTGAAACCCAAAACCACTTCTCTTCACATGCTTGACTTCATAAGACATAGTTAATTAATTTAGGGCTTAGGGGGTATAGATACATGATTTGTGTGGTTTGAATATGTATGGACCTTGTTTATCAAATTCAATGCTTACTATATGACATAAGAAAACTATTTGCTTTGGTTTTTCTTTTTTCTGATTTTTTTTCAAATTTGATGCCCATTTGAATCTGCTTGTCAAATCCTAGGTTTGACGACCAAGATAATTTAAACAAGTTTAAAACATGAAAATGAAAAGGGAAGCATGGATCCTTCTTAGTCACTCTAAAATGAAGCTTTTGGGAGGTTTTTGAAATTTCCATGTTTGAAACCCAAAACCACTTCTCTTCACATGCTTGACTTCATAAGATAGAGTTTAGGGGTTAGGGGGTATAGCTACATGATTTGTCTGGTTTGAATATGTCTAGACCTTGTTTATCAACTTTAATGCTTACTATATGACATAAGAAAACTATTTGCTTTGGTTTTCCTTTTTGCTGATTTTTTTTCAATTTTGATGCCCATTTGAATCTTGTCTAATCCTAGGTTTGACCAAGATAATTTAAACAAGTTTAAAACATGAAAATGAAAAGGGAAGCATGTATCCTTCTTAGTCACTCTAAACTCGGGTTTTGCCCAGTTCTACAGATCAAGGGTTCAAAAAAATCCAACTACGGGGTTCGAACAACACGATTCTAATCCAAGAATTTTTTCGACCTCATCCAAATGGCCTCAAGCTATAGGGTTAGCATCTAGTGCAGTTTTTGTGAAAATGTATGCACTATGTGTGCTATAACTTGTATGTCTTTCAAATTTGAACCAAATTTGAATAAGTTTGAAATATTTGAAAAGGGGCTTTTGGGAGGATTTTGAAATTTCCATGTTTGAAACCCAAAACCACTTCTCTTCATGCTTGACTTCATAAGACGGAGTTTAGGGGTTAGGGGTAGATACATGATTTGTATGGTTTGATATGTCTAGACCTTGTTTATCAACTTTAATGCTTACTATATGACATAAGAAGACTATGTGATTTTGTTTTTCATTTTTCTGTTTTTTTTATTTTTCTGCCCATTTGAATCTTGGTCAAATCCTAGGTTTGACCAAGATTTAGACAAGTTTAACACGTAAATGAGTTAACTTGGATTTCCTACCCTTGAATCCATAGGAAACTTTGTTCTAATGCACTATTATAATCAACCGAGTTTTTACACCAACAGGTCTGTCACTTACGTGTGGTGCCCACCCTTGAGGTCCCACACTTCAGTGAGCACAAGTCACGTGCAGTAGGTACGCAAACTCCCAGCCATCTTCTTTGTCAAGAGAAGACGCATCAGATGCGTATTGGAAGTCTGTGGGTCCTTCTGGATCCTTCGGTTGTCCCTCTCACAAAAAAACAAATCTCTCTCATTCTCGGCTCGCTCGCTCGCTCGCTCGCTCGCTCGCACCTCCTGCTCACTGACAAACCCTGCACAAAAGTCAACATCATCACCCGAAAAAGGGGAGACACCCCCTTCTTCTCTCCTTCCGAGTGATCCCTCTTCCTCCGTGTTTCACTCGACGGGCAAACACCCATGTGCTGCATAGTAATAATAAAAAGGTAGTAGAAAAATCGATATACGAATCTATAATTAAATAGGTTAAACTCGGGTTTTGCCCAGTTCTACAGATCAAGGGTTCAAAAAAATCCAACTACGGGGTTCGAACAACACGATTCTAATCCAAGAATTTTTTCGACCTCATCCAAATGGCCTCAAATTATAGGGTTAGCATCTAGTGCAGTTTGTGTGAAAATGTATGCACTATGTGTGCTATAACTTGTATGTCTTTCAAATTTGAACCAAATTTGAATAAGTTTGAAATATTTGCAAAGGGGCTTTTGGGAGGTTTTTCAAATTTCCATGTTTGAAACCCAAAACCACTTCTCTTCATGCTTGACTTCATAAGACAGAGTTTAGGGGTTAGGGGGTATAGATACATGATTTGTCTGGTTTGAATATGTCTAGACCTTGTTTATCAACTTTAATGCTTACTATATAACATAAGAAAACTATTTGCTTTGGTTTTTATTTTTGCTGATTTTTTTTCAATTTTGATGCCCATTTGAATCTTGGTCAAATCCTAGGTTTGACCATGGTTTAAACAAGTTTAAATCATGAATATGAAAAAATAAGCATCTTTCCTTCTTAGTCACCCCAAAATGTAGCTCTTGGGAGGGTTTTTGAAATTTCCATGTTTGGAACAAAAAAAACCACTTCTCTTCATGCATGCTTGACTTCATAAGACAGAGTTTAGGGTTAGGGGTGTAGATATATACATGATTTTCTAGTTTGAATATGTCTAGACCTGTTTATCAACTTTAATGCTAACTATAGACATAAGAAGACTATGTGCTTTGGTTTTTCATTTTTCTGTTTTTTTCTGAATTTTATTCCCATATATTTGAATCTTGGTCAAATCCTAGGTTCAACCAAGATTTAAACAAGTTTAAAACATGAAAATTAAAAGGTAAGCATGTATCCTTCTTAGTCACTCTAAAATGAAGCTTTTGGGATGTTCTTGAAATTTCCATGTTTGAAACCCAAAACGACTTCTCTTCATGCTAGACTTCATAAGATCGACGGGGGGTAGATACATGATTTGTCTGGTTTGGATATACCTAGACCTCGTTTATCAACTCGAATGCTTACGATATGACATATATAAGAAGACTATGTGCTTTTGTTTTTCATTTTTCTGATTTTTTTGAATTTTGTGCCCACCCATTTGTATCTTGGTCAAATCCTAGGTTTGATAATGATTTAAACAAGTTTAAAATATGAAAATGCAAATGTAAGCATGGATCCTTCTTAGTCTGTCTAAAATGAAGCTTTTGGGAGGTTTTTGAAATTTCCATGTTTGAAACCCAAAACCACTTCTCTTCACATGCTTGACTTCATAAGACATAGTTAATTAATTTAGGGCTTAGGGGGTATAGATACATGATTTGTGTGGTTTGAATATGTATGGACCTTGTTTATCAAATTCAATGCTTACTATATGACATAAGAAAACTATTTGCTTTGGTTTTTCTTTTTTCTGATTTTTTTTCAAATTTGATGCCCATTTGAATCTGCTTGTCAAATCCTAGGTTTGACGACCAAGATAATTTAAACAAGTTTAAAACATGAAAATGAAAAGGGAAGCATGGATCCTTCTTAGTCACTCTAAAATGAAGCTTTTGGGAGGTTTTTGAAATTTCCATGTTTGAAACCCAAAACCACTTCTCTTCACATGCTTGACTTCATAAGATAGAGTTTAGGGGTTAGGGGGTATAGCTACATGATTTGTCTGGTTTGAATATGTCTAGACCTTGTTTATCAACTTTAATGCTTACTATATGACATAAGAAAACTATTTGCTTTGGTTTTCCTTTTTGCTGATTTTTTTCAATTTTGATGCCCATTTGAATCTTGTCTAATCCTAGGTTTGACCAAGATAATTTAAACAAGTTTAAAACATGAAAATGAAAAGGGAAGCATGTATCCTTCTTAGTCACTCTAAACTCGGGTTTTGCCCAGTTCTACAGATCAAGGGTTCAAAAAAATCCAACTACGGGGTTCGAACAACACGATTCTAATCCAAGAATTTTTTCGACCTCATCCAAATGGCCTCAAGCTATAGGGTTAGCATCTAGTGCAGTTTTTGTGAAAATGTATGCACTATGTGTGCTATAACTTGTATGTCTTTCAAATTTGAACCAAATTTGAATAAGTTTGAAATATTTGAAAAGGGGCTTTTGGGAGGATTTTGAAATTTCCATGTTTGAAACCCAAAACCACTTCTCTTCATGCTTGACTTCATAAGACGGAGTTTAGGGGTTAGGGGTAGATACATGATTTGTATGGTTTGATATGTCTAGACCTTGTTTATCAACTTTAATGCTTACTATATGACATAAGAAGACTATGTGATTTTGTTTTTCATTTTTCTGTTTTTTTATTTTTCTGCCCATTTGAATCTTGGTCAAATCCTAGGTTTGACCAAGATTTAGACAAGTTTAACACGTAAATGAGTTAACTTGGATTTCCTACCCTTGAATCCATAGGAAACTTTGTTCTAATGCACTATTATAATCAACCGAGTTTTTACACCAACAGGTCTGTCACTTACGTGTGGTGCCCACCCTTGAGGTCCCACACTTCAGTGAGCACAAGTCACGTGCAGTAGGTACGCAAACTCCCAGCCATCTTCTTTGTCAAGAGAAGACGCATCAGATGCGTATTGGAAGTCTGTGGGTCCTTCTGGATCCTTCGGTTGTCCCTCTCACAAAAAAACAAATCTCTCTCATTCTCGGCCTCGCTCGACTCGCTCGCTCGCTCGCTCGCTCGCACCTCCTGCTCACTGACAAACCCTGCACAAAAGTCAACATCATCACCCGAAAAAGGGGAGACACCCCCTTCTTCTCTCCTTCCGAGTGATCCCTCTTCCTCCGTGTTTCACTCGACGGGCAAACACCCATGTGCTGCATAGTAATAATAAAAAGGTAGTAGAAAAATCGATATACGAATCTATAATTAAATAGGTTAAACTCGGGTTTTGCCCAGTTCTACAGATCAAGGGTTCAAAAAAAAATCCAACTACGGGGTTCGAACAACACGATTCTAATCCAAGAATTTTTTCGACCTCATCCAAATGGCCTCAAATTATAGGGTTAGCATCTAGTGCAGTTTGTGTGAAAATGTATGCACTATGTGTGCTATAACTTGTATGTCTTTCAAATTTGAACCAAATTTGAATAAGTTTGAAATATTTGCAAAGGGGCTTTTGGGAGGTTTTTCAAATTTCCATGTTTGAAACCCAAAACCACTTCTCTTCATGCTTGACTTCATAAGACAGAGTTTAGGGGTTAGGGGTATAGATACATGATTTGTCTGGTTTGAATATGTCTAGACCTTGTTTATCAACTTTAATGCTTACTATATAACATAAGAAAACTATTTGCTTTGGTTTTTATTTTTGCTGATTTTTTTTTCAATTTTGATGCCCATTTGAATCTTGGTCAAATCCTAGGTTTGACCATGGTTTAAACAAGTTTAAATCATGAATATGAAAAAATAAGCATCTTTCCTTCTTAGTCACCCCAAAATGTAGCTCTTGGGAGGGTTTTTGAAATTTCCATGTTTGGAACAAAAAAAACCACTTCTCTTCATGCATGCTTGACTTCATAAGACAGAGTTTAGGGTTAGGGGTGTAGATATATACATGATTTTCTAGTTTGAATATGTCTAGACCTGTTTATCAACTTTAATGCTAACTATAGACATAAGAAGACTATGTGCTTTGGTTTTTCATTTTTCTGTTTTTTTCTGAATTTTATTCCCATATATTTGAATCTTGGTCAAATCCTAGGTTCAACCAAGATTTAAACAAGTTTAAAACATGAAAATTAAAAGGTAAGCATGTATCCTTCTTAGTCACTCTAAAATGAAGCTTTTGGGATGTTCTTGAAATTTCCATGTTTGAAACCCAAAACGACTTCTCTTCATGCTAGACTTCATAAGATCGACGGGGGGTAGATACATGATTTGTCTGGTTTGGATATACCTAGACCTCGTTTATCAACTCGAATGCTTACGATATGACATATATAAGAAGACTATGTGCTTTTGTTTTTCATTTTTCTGATTTTTTTGAATTTTGTGCCCACCCATTTGTATCTTGGTCAAATCCTAGGTTTGATAATGATTTAAACAAGTTTAAAATATGAAAATGCAAATGTAAGCATGGATCCTTCTTAGTCACTCTAAAATGAAGCTTTTGGGAGGTTTTTGAAATTTCCATGTTTGAAACCCAAAACCACTTCTCTTCACATGCTTGACTTCATAAGACATAGTTAATTAATTTAGGGCTTAGGGGGTATAGATACATGATTTGTGTGGTTTGAATATGTATGGACCTTGTTTATCAAATTCAATGCTTACTATATGACATAAGAAAACTATTTGCTTTGGTTTTTCTTTTTTCTGATTTTTTTTCAAATTTGATGCCCATTTGAATCTGCTTGTCAAATCCTAGGTTTGACGACCAAGATAATTTAAACAAGTTTAAAACATGAAAATGAAAAGGGAAGCATGGATCCTTCTTAGTCACTCTAAAATGAAGCTTTTGGGAGGTTTTTGAAATTTCCATGTTTGAAACCCAAAACCACTTCTCTTCACATGCTTGACTTCATAAGATAGAGTTTAGGGGTTAGGGGGTATAGCTACATGATTTGTCTGGTTTGAATATGTCTAGACCTTGTTTATCAACTTTAATGCTTACTATATGACATAAGAAAACTATTTGCTTTGGTTTTCCTTTTTGCTGATTTTTTTTCAATTTTGATGCCCATTTGAATCTTGTCTAATCCTAGGTTTGACCAAGATAATTTAAACAAGTTTAAAACATGAAAATGAAAAGGGAAGCATGTATCCTTCTTAGTCACTCTAAACTCGGGTTTTGCCCAGTTCTACAGATCAAGGGTTCAAAAAAATCCAACTACGGGGTTCGAACAACACGATTCTAATCCAAGAATTTTTTCGACCTCATCCAAATGGCCTCAAGCTATAGGGTTAGCATCTAGTGCAGTTTTTGTGAAAATGTATGCACTATGTGTGCTATAACTTGTATGTCTTTCAAATTTGAACCAAATTTGAATAAGTTTGAAATATTTGAAAAGGGGCTTTTGGGAGGATTTTGAAATTTCCATGTTTGAAACCCAAAACCACTTCTCTTCATGCTTGACTTCATAAGACGGAGTTTAGGGGTTAGGGGTAGATACATGATTTGTATGGTTTGATATGTCTAGACCTTGTTTATCAACTTTAATGCTTACTATATGACATAAGAAGACTATGTGATTTTGTTTTTCATTTTCTGTTTTTTTATTTTTCTGCCCATTTGAATCTTGGTCAAATCCTAGGTTTGACCAAGATTTAGACAAGTTTAACACGTAAATGAGTTAACTTGGATTTCCTACCCTTGAATCCATAGGAAACTTTGTTCTAATGCACTATTATAATCAACCGAGTTTTTACACCAACAGGTCTGTCACTTACGTGTGGTGCCCACCCTTGAGGTCCCACACTTCAGTGAGCACAAGTCACGTGCAGTAGGTACGCAAACTCCCAGCCATCTTCTTTGTCAAGAGAAGACGCATCAGATGCGTATTGGAAGTCTGTGGGTCCTTCTGGATCCTTCGGTTGTCCCTCTCACAAAAAAAACAAATCTCTCTCATTCTCGGCCTCGCTCGACTCGCTCGCTCGCTCGCTCGCTCGCACCTCCTGCTCACTGACAAACCCTGCACAAAAGTCAACATCATCACCCGAAAAAGGGGAGACACCCCTTCTTCTCTCCTTCCGAGTGATCCCTCTTCCTCCGTGTTTCACTCGACGGGCAAACACCCATGTGCTGCATAGTAATAATAAAAAGGTAGTAGAAAAATCGATATACGAATCTATAATTAAATAGGTTAAACTCGGGTTTTGCCCAGTTCTACAGATCAAGGGTTCAAAAAAATCCAACTACGGGGTTCGAACAACACGATTCTAATCCAAGAATTTTTTCGACCTCATCCAAATGGCCTCAAATTATAGGGTTAGCATCTAGTGCAGTTTGTGTGAAAATGTATGCACTATGTGTGCTATAACTTGTATGTCTTTCAAATTTGAACCAAATTTGAATAAGTTTGAAATATTTGCAAAGGGGCTTTTGGGAGGTTTTTCAAATTTCCATGTTTGAAACCCAAAACCACTTCTCTTCATGCTTGACTTCATAAGACAGAGTTTAGGGGTTAGGGGGTATAGATACATGATTTGTCTGGTTTGAATATGTCTAGACCTTGTTTATCAACTTTAATGCTTACTATATAACATAAGAAAACTATTTGCTTTGGTTTTTATTTTTGCTGATTTTTTTTCAATTTTGATGCCCATTTGAATCTTGGTCAAATCCTAGGTTTGACCATGGTTTAAACAAGTTTAAATCATGAATATGAAAAAATAAGCATCTTTCCTTCTTAGTCACCCCAAAATGTAGCTCTTGGGAGGGTTTTTGAAATTTCCATGTTTGGAACAAAAAAAACCACTTCTCTTCATGCATGCTTGACTTCATAAGACAGAGTTTAGGGTTAGGGGTGTAGATATATACATGATTTTCTAGTTTGAATATGTCTAGACCTGTTTATCAACTTTAATGCTAACTATAGACATAAGAAGACTATGTGCTTTGGTTTTTCATTTTTCTGTTTTTTTCTGAATTTTATTCCCATATATTTGAATCTTGGTCAAATCCTAGGTTCAACCAAGATTTAAACAAGTTTAAAACATGAAAATTAAAAGGTAAGCATGTATCCTTCTTAGTCACTCTAAAATGAAGCTTTTGGGATGTTCTTGAAATTTCCATGTTTGAAACCCAAAACGACTTCTCTTCATGCTAGACTTCATAAGATCGACGGGGGGTAGATACATGATTTGTCTGGTTTGGATATACCTAGACCTCGTTTATCAACTCGAATGCTTACGATATGACATATATAAGAAGACTATGTGCTTTTGTTTTTCATTTTTCTGATTTTTTTGAATTTTGTGCCCACCCATTTGTATCTTGGTCAAATCCTAGGTTTGATAATGATTTAAACAAGTTTAAAATATGAAAATGCAAATGTAAGCATGGATCCTTCTTAGTCTGTCTAAAATGAAGCTTTTGGGAGGTTTTTGAAATTTCCATGTTTGAAACCCAAAACCACTTCTCTTCACATGCTTGACTTCATAAGACATAGTTAATTAATTTAGGGCTTAGGGGGTATAGATACATGATTTGTGTGGTTTGAATATGTATGGACCTTGTTTATCAAATTCAATGCTTACTATATGACATAAGAAAACTATTTGCTTTGGTTTTTCTTTTTTCTGATTTTTTTTCAAATTTGATGCCCATTTGAATCTGCTTGTCAAATCCTAGGTTTGACGACCAAGATAATTTAAACAAGTTTAAAACATGAAAATGAAAAGGGAAGCATGGATCCTTCTTAGTCACTCTAAAATGAAGCTTTTGGGAGGTTTTTGAAATTTCCATGTTTGAAACCCAAAACCACTTCTCTTCACATGCTTGACTTCATAAGATAGAGTTTAGGGGTTAGGGGTATAGCTACATGATTTGTCTGGTTTGAATATGTCTAGACCTTGTTTATCAACTTTAATGCTTACTATATGACATAAGAAAACTATTTGCTTTGGTTTTCCTTTTTGCTGATTTTTTTTCAATTTTGATGCCCATTTGAATCTTGTCTAATCCTAGGTTTGACCAAGATAATTTAAACAAGTTTAAAACATGAAAATGAAAAGGGAAGCATGTATCCTTCTTAGTCACTCTAAACTCGGGTTTTGCCCAGTTCTACAGATCAAGGGTTCAAAAAATCCAACTACGGGGTTCGAACAACACGATTCTAATCCAAGAATTTTTTCGACCTCATCCAAATGGCCTCAAGCTATAGGGTTAGCATCTAGTGCAGTTTTTGTGAAAATGTATGCACTATGTGTGCTATAACTTGTATGTCTTTCAAATTTGAACCAAATTTGAATAAGTTTGAAATATTTGAAAAGGGGCTTTTGGGAGGATTTTGAAATTTCCATGTTTGAAACCCAAAACCACTTCTCTTCATGCTTGACTTCATAAGACGGAGTTTAGGGGTTAGGGGTAGATACATGATTTGTATGGTTTGATATGTCTAGACCTTGTTTATCAACTTTAATGCTTACTATATGACATAAGAAGACTATGTGATTTTGTTTTTCATTTTTCTGTTTTTTTATTTTTCTGCCCATTTGAATCTTGGTCAAATCCTAGGTTTGACCAAGATTTAGACAAGTTTAACACGTAAATGAGTTAACTTGGATTTCCTACCCTTGAATCCATAGGAAACTTTGTTCTAATGCACTATTATAATCAACCGAGTTTTTACACCAACAGGTCTGTCACTTACGTGTGGTGCCCACCCTTGAGGTCCCACACTTCAGTGAGCACAAGTCACGTGCAGTAGGTACGCAAACTCCCAGCCATCTTCTTTGTCAAGAGAAGACGCATCAGATGCGTATTGGAAGTCTGTGGGTCCTTCTGGATCCTTCGGTTGTCCCTCTCACAAAAAAACAAATCTCTCTCATTCTCGGCCTCGCTCGACTCGCTCGCTCGCTCGCTCGCTCGCACCTCCTGCTCACTGACAAACCCTGCACAAAAGTCAACATCATCACCCGAAAAAGGGGAGACACCCCCTTCTTCTCTCCTTCCGAGTGATCCCTCTTCCTCCGTGTTTCACTCGACGGGCAAACACCCATGTGCTGCATAGTAATAATAAAAAGGTAGTAGAAAAATCGATATACGAATCTATAATTAAATAGGTTAAACTCGGGTTTTGCCCAGTTCTACAGATCAAGGGTTCAAAAAAATCCAACTACGGGGTTCGAACAACACGATTCTAATCCAAGAATTTTTTCGACCTCATCCAAATGGCCTCAAATTATAGGGTTAGCATCTAGTGCAGTTTGTGTGAAAATGTATGCACTATGTGTGCTATAACTTGTATGTCTTTCAAATTTGAACCAAATTTGAATAAGTTTGAAATATTTGCAAAGGGGCTTTTGGGAGGTTTTTGAAATTTCCATGTTTGAAACCCAAAACCACTTCTCTTCATGCTTGACTTCATAAGACAGAGTTTAGGGGTTAGGGGGTATAGATACATGATTTGTCTGGTTTGAATATGTCTAGACCTTGTTTATCAACTTTAATGCTTACTATATAACATAAGAAAACTATTTGCTTTGGTTTTTATTTTTGCTGATTTTTTTTCAATTTTGATGCCCATTTGAATCTTGGTCAAATCCTAGGTTTGACCATGGTTTAAACAAGTTTAAATCATGAATATGAAAAAATAAGCATCTTTCCTTCTTAGTCACCCCAAAATGTAGCTCTTGGGAGGGTTTTTGAAATTTCCATGTTTGGAACAAAAAAAACCACTTCTCTTCATGCATGCTTGACTTCATAAGACAGAGTTTAGGGTTAGGGGTGTAGATATATACATGATTTTCTAGTTTGAATATGTCTAGACCTGTTTATCAACTTTAATGCTAACTATAGACATAAGAAGACTATGTGCTTTGGTTTTTCATTTTTCTGTTTTTTTCTGAATTTTATTCCCATATATTTGAATCTTGGTCAAATCCTAGGTTCAACCAAGATTTAAACAAGTTTAAAACATGAAAATTAAAAGGTAAGCATGTATCCTTCTTAGTCACTCTAAAATGAAGCTTTTGGGATGTTCTTGAAATTTCCATGTTTGAAACCCAAAACGACTTCTCTTCATGCTAGACTTCATAAGATCGACGGGGGGTAGATACATGATTTGTCTGGTTTGGATATACCTAGACCTCGTTTATCAACTCGAATGCTTACGATATGACATATATAAGAAGACTATGTGCTTTTGTTTTTCATTTTTCTGATTTTTTTGAATTTTGTGCCCACCCATTTGTATCTTGGTCAAATCCTAGGTTTGATAATGATTTAAACAAGTTTAAAATATGAAAATGCAAATGTAAGCATGGATCCTTCTTAGTCTGTCTAAAATGAAGCTTTTGGGAGGTTTTTGAAATTTCCATGTTTGAAACCCAAAACCACTTCTCTTCACATGCTTGACTTCATAAGACATAGTTAATTAATTTAGGGCTTAGGGGGTATAGATACATGATTTGTGTGGTTTGAATATGTATGGACCTTGTTTATCAAATTCAATGCTTACTATATGACATAAGAAAACTATTTGCTTTGGTTTTTCTTTTTTCTGATTTTTTTTCAAATTTGATGCCCATTTGAATCTGCTTGTCAAATCCTAGGTTTGACGACCAAGATAATTTAAACAAGTTTAAAACATGAAAATGAAAAGGGAAGCATGGATCCTTCTTAGTCACTCTAAAATGAAGCTTTTGGGAGGTTTTTGAAATTTCCATGTTTGAAACCCAAAACCACTTCTCTTCATGCTTGACTTCATAAGATAGAGTTTAGGGGTTAGGGGTATAGCTACATGATTTGTCTGGTTTGAATATGTCTAGACCTTGTTTATCAACTTTAATGCTTACTATATGACATAAGAAAACTATTTGCTTTGGTTTTCCTTTTTGCTGATTTTTTTTCAATTTTGATGCCCATTTGAATCTTGTCTAATCCTAGGTTTGACCAAGATAATTTAAACAAGTTTAAAACATGAAAATGAAAAGGGAAGCATGTATCCTTCTTAGTCACTCTAAACTCGGGTTTTGCCCAGTTCTACAGATCAAGGGTTCAAAAAAATCCAACTACGGGGTTCGAACAACACGATTCTAATCCAAGAATTTTTTCGACCTCATCCAAATGGCCTCAAGCTATAGGGTTAGCATCTAGTGCAGTTTTTGTGAAAATGTATGCACTATGTGTGCTATAACTTGTATGTCTTTCAAATTTGAACCAAATTTGAATAAGTTTGAAATATTTGAAAAGGGGCTTTTGGGAGGATTTTGAAATTTCCATGTTTGAAACCCAAAACCACTTCTCTTCATGCTTGACTTCATAAGACGGAGTTTAGGGGTTAGGGGTAGATACATGATTTGTATGGTTTGATATGTCTAGACCTTGTTTATCAACTTTAATGCTTACTATATGACATAAGAAGACTATGTGATTTTGTTTTTCATTTTTCTGTTTTTTTATTTTTCTGCCCATTTGAATCTTGGTCAAATCCTAGGTTTGACCAAGATTTAGACAAGTTTAACACGTAAATGAGTTAACTTGGATTTCCTACCCTTGAATCCATAGGAAACTTTGTTCTAATGCACTATTATAATCAACCGAGTTTTTACACCAACAGGTCTGTCACTTACGTGTGGTGCCCACCCTTGAGGTCCCACACTTCAGTGAGCACAAGTCACGTGCGGTAGGTACGCAAACTCCCAGCCATCTTCTTTGTCAAGAGAAGACGCATCAGATGCGATTGGAAGTCTGTGGGTCCTTCTGGATCCTTCGGTTGTCCCTCTCACAAAAACAAATCTCTCTCATTCTCGGCCTCGCTCGACTCGCTCGCTCGCTCGCTCCTGCTCACTGACAAACCCTGCACAAAAGTCAACATCATCACCCGAAAAAGGGGAGACACCCCTTCTTCTCTCCTTCCGAGTGATCCCTCTTCCTCCGTGTTTCACTCGACGGGCAAACACCCATGTGCTGCATAGTAATAATAAAAAGGTAGTAGAAAAATCGATATACGAATCTATAATTAAATAGGTTAAACTCGGGTTTTGCCCAGTTCTACAGATCAAGGGTTCAAAAAAATCCAACTACGGGGTTCGAACAACACGATTCTAATCCAAGAATTTTTTCGACCTCATCCAAATGGCCTCAAATTATAGGGTTAGCATCTAGTGCAGTTTGTGTGAAAATGTATGCACTATGTGTGCTATAACTTGTATGTCTTTCAAATTTGAACCAAATTTGAATAAGTTTGAAATATTTGCAAAGGGGCTTTTGGGAGGTTTTTCAAATTTCCATGTTTGAAACCCAAAACCACTTCTCTTCATGCTTGACTTCATAAGACAGAGTTTAGGGGTTAGGGGTATAGATACATGATTTGTCTGGTTTGAATATGTCTAGACCTTGTTTATCAACTTTAATGCTTACTATATAACATAAGAAAACTATTTGCTTTGGTTTTTATTTTTGCTGATTTTTTTTCAATTTTGATGCCCATTTGAATCTTGGTCAAATCCTAGGTTTGACCATGGTTTAAACAAGTTTAAATCATGAATATGAAAAAATAAGCATCTTTCCTTCTTAGTCACCCCAAAATGTAGCTCTTGGGAGGGTTTTTGAAATTTCCATGTTTGGAACAAAAAAAACCACTTCTCTTCATGCATGCTTGACTTCATAAGACAGAGTTTAGGGTTAGGGGTGTAGATATATACATGATTTTCTAGTTTGAATATGTCTAGACCTGTTTATCAACTTTAATGCTAACTATAGACATAAGAAGACTATGTGCTTTGGTTTTTCATTTTTCTGTTTTTTCTGAATTTTATTCCCATATATTTGAATCTTGGTCAAATCCTAGGTTCAACCAAGATTTAAACAAGTTTAAAACATGAAAATTAAAAGGTAAGCATGTATCCTTCTTAGTCACTCTAAAATGAAGCTTTTGGGATGTTCTTGAAATTTCCATGTTTGAAACCCAAAACGACTTCTCTTCATGCTAGACTTCATAAGATCGACGGGGGTAGATACATGATTTGTCTGGTTTGGATATACCTAGACCTCGTTTATCAACTCGAATGCTTACGATATGACATATATAAGAAGACTATGTGCTTTTGTTTTTCATTTTTCTGATTTTTTTGAATTTTGTGCCCACCCATTTGTATCTTGGTCAAATCCTAGGTTTGATAATGATTTAAACAAGTTTAAAATATGAAAATGCAAATGTAAGCATGGATCCTTCTTAGTCTGTCTAAAATGAAGCTTTTGGGAGGTTTTTGAAATTTCCATGTTTGAAACCCAAAACCACTTCTCTTCACATGCTTGACTTCATAAGACATAGTTAATTAATTTAGGGCTTAGGGGGTATAGATACATGATTTGTGTGGTTTGAATATGTATGGACCTTGTTTATCAAATTCAATGCTTACTATATGACATAAGAAAACTATTTGCTTTGGTTTTTCTTTTTTCTGATTTTTTTTCAAATTTGATGCCCATTTGAATCTTGTCAAATCCTAGGTTTGACGACCAAGATAATTTAAACAAGTTTAAAACATGAAAATGAAAAGGGAAGCATGGATCCTTCTTAGTCACTCTAAAATGAAGCTTTTGGGAGGTTTTTGAAATTTTCATGTTTGAAACCCAAAACCACTTCTCTTCACATGCTTGACTTCATAAGATAGAGTTTAGGGGTTAGGGGGTATAGCTACATGATTTGTCTGGTTTGAATCTTGTCAAATCCTAGGTTTGACCAAGATTTAGACAAGTTTAACACGTAAATGAGTTAACTTGGATTTCCTACCATTGAATCCATAGGAAACTTTGTTCTAATGCACTATAATAATCAACCGAGTTTTTACACCAACAGGTCTGTCACTTACGTGTGGTGCCCACGCTTGAGGTCCCACACTTCGGTGAGCACAAGTCACGTGCAATAGGTACGCAAACTATTTGCTTTGGTTTTCCTTTTTGCTGATTTTTTTTCAATTTTGATGCCCATTTGAATCTTGTCTAATCCTAGGTTTGACCAAGATAATTTAAACAAGTTTAAAACATGAAAATGAAAAGGGAAGCATGTATCCTTCTTAGTCACTCTAACTCGGGTTTTGCCCAGTTCTACAGATCAAGGGATCAAAAAATCCAACTACGGGGTTCGAACAACACGATTCTAATCCAAGAATTTTTTCGACCTCATCCAAATGGCCTCAAGCTATAGGGTTAGCATCTAGTGCAGTTTTTGTGAAAATGTATGCACTATGTGTGCTATAACTTGTATGTCTTTCAAATTTGAACCAAATTTGAATAAGTTTGAAATATTTGAAAAGGGGCTTTTGGGAGGATTTTGAAATTTCCATGTTTGAAACCCAAAACCACTTCTCTTCATGCTTGACTTCATAAGACGGAGTTTAGGGGTTAGGGGTAGATACATGATTTGTATGGTTTGATATGTCTAGACCTTGTTTATCAACTTTAATGCTTACTATATGACATAAGAAGACTATGTGATTTTGTTTTTCATTTTTCTGTGTTTTTTTATTTTTCTGCCCATTTGAATCTTGGTCAAATCCTAGGTTTGACCAAGATTTAGACAAGTTTAACACGTAAATGAGTTAACTTGGATTTCCTACCCTTGAATCCATAGGAAACTTTGTTCTAATGCACTATTATAATCAACCGAGTTTTTACACCAACAGGTCTGTCACTTACGTGTGGTGCCCACCCTTGAGGTCCCACACTTCAGTGAGCACAAGTCACGTGCAGTAGGTACGCAAACTCCCATCCATCTTCTTTGTCAAGAGAAGACGCATCAGATGCGTATTGGAAGTCTGTGGGTCCTTCTGGATCCTTCGGTTGTCCCTCTCACAAAAAAAAACAAATCTCTCTCATTCTCGGCCTCGCTCGACTCGCTCGCTCGCTCGCTCGCTCGCACCTCCTGCTCACCGACAAACCCTGCACAAAAGTCAACATCATCACCGAAAAAGGGGAGACACTTCTCTCCTTCCGAGTGATCCCTCTTCCTCCGTGTTTCACTCGACGGGCAAACACCCATGTGCTGCATAGTAATAATAAAAGGTAGTAGAAAAATCGATATACGAATCTATAATTAAATAGGTTAAACTCGGGTTTTGCCCAGTTCTACAGATCAAGGGTTCAAAAAAAATCCAACTACGGGGTTCGAACAACACGATTCTAATCCAAGAATTTTTTCGACCTCATCCAAATGGCCTCAAATTATAGGGTTAGCATCTAGTGCAGTTTGTGTGAAAATGTATGCACTATGTGTGCTATAACTTGTATGTCTTTCAAATTTGAACCAAATTTGAATAAGTTTGAAATATTTGAAAAGGGGCTTTTGGGAGGTTTTGAAATTTCCATGTTTGAAACCAAAACCACTTCTCTTCATGCTTGACTTCATAAGACAGAGTTTAGGGGTTAGGGGTATAGCTACATGATTTGTCTGGTTTGAATATGTCTAGACCTTGTTTATCAACTTTAATGCTTACTATATAACATAAGAAAACTATTTGCTTTGGTTTTTCTTTTTGCTGATTTTTTTCAATTTTGATGCCCATTTGAATCTTGGTCAAATCCTAGGTTTGACCATGGTTTAAACAAGTTTAAATCATGAATATGAAAAAATAAGCATCTATCCTTCTTAGTCACCCCAAAATGTAGCTCTTGGGAGGGTTTTTGAAATTTCCATGTTTGAAACAAAAAAACCACTTCTCTTCATGCATGCTTGACTTCATAAGACAGAGTTTAGGGTTAGGGGTGTAGATATAGACATGATTTTCTAGTTTGAATATGTCTAGACATGTTTATCAACTTTAATGCTAACTATAGACATAAGAAGACTATGTGCTTTGGTTTTTCATTTTTCTATTTTTTTTGAATTTTATGCCCATATATTTGAATCTTGGTCAAATCCTAGGTTCAACCAAGATTTAAACAAGTTTAAAACATGAAAATTAAAAGGTAAGCATGTATCCTTCTTAGTCACTCTAAAATGAAGCTTTTGGGATGTTCTTGAAATTTCCATGTTTGAAACCCAAAACGACTTCTCTTCATGCTAGACTTCATAAGATCGATGGGGGGTAGATACATGATTTGTCTGGTTTGGATATATATACCTAGACCTCGTTTATCAACTCGAATGCTTACGATATGACATATATAAGAAGACTATGTGCTTTTGTTTTTCATTTTTCTGATTTTTTTGAATTTTGTGCCCACCCATTTGTATCTTGGTCAAATCCTAGGTTTGATAATGATTTAAACAATTTTAAAATATGAAAATGCAAATGTAAGCATGGATCCTTCTTAGTCACTCTAAAATGAAGCTTTTGGGAGGTTTTTGAAATTTCCATGTTTGAAACCCAAAACCACTTCTCTTCACATGCTTGACTTCATAAGACATAGTTAATCAATTTAGGGGTTAGGGGTATAGATACATGATTTGTGTTGTTTGAATATGTATGGACCTTGTTTATCAACTTCAATGCTTACTATATATATGACATAAGAAAACTATTTGCTTTGGTTTTTCTTTTTTCTGATTTTTTTTTCAATTTTGATGCCCATTTGGATCTTGTCAAATCCTAGGTTTGACGACCAAGATAATTTAAACAAGTTTAAAACATGAAAATGAAAAGGTAAGCATGGATCCTTCTTAGTCACTCTAAAATGAAGCTTTTGGGAGGTTTTTGAAATTTCCATGTTTGAAACCCAAAACCACTTCTCTTCACATGCTTGACTTCAATTCATAAGACAGAGTTTAGGGGTTAGGGGGTATAGCTACATGATTTGTCTGGTTTGATTATGTCTAGACCTTGTTTATCAACTTTAATGCTTACTATATGACATAAGAAAACTATTTGCTTTGGTTTTTTTTTGCTGAATTTTTTTCAATTTTGATGCCCATTTGAATCTTGTCTAATCCTAGGTTTGACCAAGATAATTTAAACAAGTTTAAAACATGAAAATGAAAAGGGAAGCATGTATCCTTCTTAGTCACCCCAAAATGTAGCTCTTAGGATGGTTTTTGAAATTTCCATGTTTGACTTCATAAGACGGAGTTTAGGGGTTAGGGGGTATATATAGATACATGATTTGTGTGGTTTGAATATGTATGGACCTTTTTTTTATCAACTTTACTGCTTACTACATGACATAAGAAGACTATGTGATTTGGTTTTTCATTTTTCTGTTTTTTTATTTTTCTGCCCATTTGAATCTTGGTCAAATCCTATGTTTGACCAAGATTTAGATAAGTTTAACACGTAAATGAGTTAACTTGGATTTCCTACCCTTGAATCCATAGGAAACTTTGTTCTAATGCACTATTATAATCAACCGAGTTTTTACACCAACAGGTCTGTCACTTACGTGTGGTGCCCACCCTTGAGGTCCCACACTTCAGTGAGCACAAGTCACGTGCAGTAGGTACGCAAACTCCCAGCCATCTTCTTTGTCAAGAGAAGACGCATCAGATGCGTATTGGAAGTCTGTGGGTCCTTCTGGATCCTTCGGTTGTCCCTCTCACAAAAAAACAAATCTCTCTCATTCTCGGCCTCGCTCGCTCGCTCGCTCGCTCGCACCTCCTGCTCACTGACAAACCCTGCACAAAAGTCAACATCATCACCCGAAAAAGGGGAGACACCCCTTCTTCTCTCCTTCCGAGTGATCCCTCTTCCTCCGTGTTTCACTCGACGGGCAAACACCCATGTGCTGCATAGTAATAATAAAAAGGTAGTAGAAAAATCGATATACGAATCTATAATTAAATAGGTTAAACTCGGGTTTTGCCCAGTTCTACAGATCAAGGGTTCAAAAAAATCCAACTACGGGGTTTGAACAACACGATTCTAATCCAAGAATTTTTTCGACCTCATCCAAATGGTCTCAAATTATAGGGTTAGCATCTAGTGCAGTTTGTGTGAAAATGTATGCAATATGTGTGATATAACTTGTATGTCTTTCAAATTTGAACCAAATTTGAATAAGTTTGAAATATTTGAAAACGGGCTTAATTTTGGGAGGTTTTTGAACCAAAGAGAAGTGGTATTGGGTTTCAAACATGGAAATTCCAAAAACCTCCCGGCCACGAGCTCCATTTTGGAGTGACTAAGAATGGATCGATTTTACTTAGGTATGTAGTATTGTACATCACAAATGTGAAATGAAACAGATGATGTGAATCTCTATAAACCCTAAACCCTAATTATATTAAACCCCTAGACCCTAACACTAAACCTTATATATATAAACCATAAACCTATATATCACTACCAAAAAATGAGTCATGCGATTCAAATGTTTGGCATTGTTTTCTCGTAGCATGCAAAATGCTCTCACACACACTTCTGGGGAAGCGAGGCCTCAAACACATGGTGCAAAAAAATATGCAGGGTTCTTGTCTAAACATAGAAGTGTATATATGCCATGTTTATTTGGTACTGTTCATAGAGGTATTATGTAAACCACAAATGATATGACTATGCATGCTTTGTTTCGATCTTTTCTATCAATCCCCACACAATAACTTATTAATTCGGCTTGTTTTAAAATTTAGCTAGGTCGAGCAATCTCACGATGCTCTCACCCTGCTTGTTTTAATTTGCTCTAGTAGGAGGGTGCGGTGCATGTGTTTGGCCATTATTATATAAAATGTACTTGGCTCGATCCACACATTCAGGCCACACACCCATGTATTTTTTAAATTATTTGTTTGATCTGTACTTCATCTACACACTGTGTCAAATTTGCATTTTATCGGATTTAGCCCAAGAAATTGTATATATATAGATGCACATTGAGATAATTCATGAAACCTTGGAAATGGTCATCCTGTCATGCATGTTTCCCCGCGAATGAAAACTTGATTGGTGGCAGACAAGCAAAAACACATTTATGGGCGACAACCCAAAATGCACATATTTTGCAAAGTATTCATGCTTGCATGATGAAAAGTTGCAAATATATACATAAAATTGGGCCATGATTCAAAAGTTTGGCATGGTTCTTGTGTAGTGGTACCAAGCTCACATGCATGTGGGAGGAAATTTAGCTAGACGAACTCCAACATGGTGCCAATCTACTTGAGGGTTCTTCTCTAAAACACTGGTATGGCATGTTTGGTATTTTCCCTAGATATATGTACTACAAAATGATGAATACTCCATGTTTTTAGATTGCCTTTTTTGAATCACGTGTGCCTTGATTTCAAATCTAGGTCAAATCACTGGGGGAGGGGGATAAACTTGGCTTCATGGAAAAAATAATGTCTTGTAAATGAGATAACTTGGCTTTCCTACCCTTGGATCTATAGGAAACTATGGAGTACTTATACATTATAATAATCACCCGAGTACACCAACTGGTCTGTCACTTACGTGTGGTTCCCATGCGTGAGGTCCCACACTTCAGTGAGCACAGGTCATGTGTCCACCAGTCTAGAGGCTCCCGTTAAAAGAAGAGCCCTCTATATTATTATAAAGAAACATCAATCTCCATAAACATCAATCTCCCTTCTCAGTTCTCAGCTTCTCACTGCTCCCCCCTCGCTCGCGCCGCCGCCGCCACAACCCCCCGCGCCCCTTTCCGATCCCTCATCAGACCTTAGACTATGGAGTTGCCTGTGCCGAAGAAGCAGCCTCTGAAGCCGACGATCCAGTGTATCAACGACTGGTGCGGGAGGGAGATCCCTTACAACGAGGAAGACAAGCACATGATGGCGTGCCCGCACGGCTCTTGCTTCTGCACGCACCCCGGCTGCGAATTCGCCGATTCGAAGGTACCGTTCATCCTACACCTCAGAGAAGCCCACTTGACCGCTGTGGATAGGTTCCCGTACGACGAGGACTTCGGATTTGTTCATCTGAAGGTGCCGGCACCGGGCTCGCCAAAACTACAGCTCATCGGCTACGGGACGGATGGCGCAGTGTTCGCCTTGCACATCCACCCTTGCGGCATGGACACCGCGGTATCCTTCGTGTGCGTCAGGCCGGCGGCGTGCAACTTGCCCCGGTATAGGGTGACAATGTGGGCGAACGGCCCGCCGATGCCGGGGCCGCGTAAGCTTACCGGGGAACACTTGTTTGACGTGGTGAAGGCGGTATTAGAGCCGACGAGCAGCCCGACTCCGGGCACAGTTTCTTTGGGAGATGTCACTTCCTTCCTCTCGGTGCCGCCGCGGTACCTGTGCGGCAATGAATCATCGAAGCAGCTGACTATCTATTTGCGCATCGATAAGGAGTGAGTGAACATAACACTACCCTCAATCTTATTGGGACGATGCTAATGCGGATTTAAGTAATGCTGAATTAATTTGTTTTTCTTGTGACAGGGCGATTAGCAAGGAGAAGAGGATCTCGGTGCACAGCTAGCGACCTATATCTCGGCGTCCACCAAGTGTCCCTGAGTAGGAGATCTTGTTCTGCCTCTTCTTTTGATGTTTAATATTGCTTCATCACCGTAAAAGGAAGGGTGTGTCTGGGGCTTCCTGCTTCAAAGTACTCAGTACAAGGACTAAAAGAGACGTTTTGCTGATGGTTCTTGTCAGGACGGCCGTAGTGTTGGAGGTGGTCATCTACTTCGGTGGGGAAGGACTACTTAGACCTTTATCTAAAAATATTGACGGATTGGATGTATTTTATGTTTACCATGAATTATTCTATGTAATATGTAACCCAATTCGCCGATTAATGCAACTCTGGATCCTTCACTGTCATACGACTACTAAAACAATATAAATAAATAGGCATTTTAAGTTTAATGCACATTTAATCAAGCCACATAATGTTGGCGTACTTGTAAGCAACCAGGTTTACTATTGTTGGCATGTGTGGTACAATTTCATGGGGCAATACCCAATCTAGCTTGTTCAATTACATTACATGAAGTAATTAAAATATGGATGCCTAGAATTATTCACTTCCGTACATTGCGATGGCTTATAGCGGTTTCTATGACCAATCTACATCACAAATCTAGTTCAAATTTGATCTATTTTTATGAACAAAATTGGAAACTCTACTTGGCATTTTCGTTTACTATGACCAGATTCACATATGTAGTGATTCATTTTCTTTTCAAATCGCCATACCATTTCCTCGTGAACTCTTCATCTTTTTTTTAGTTTTAATGAATTTCCTTTGGTTGCATTCAATTTGCTTCAAATTCACCGGCTTCACCATTCGTACAAATTGTTCATCTTTTCTTTGTAGATTTTTCATGCATGAAGCATAACACCTTACCATGGTAAAATCTGCATATTTTCTACCAAAACTCGTGCCGAACTTTAAAGAACATGCAATTTTAAATTGACTAAAATTGGTTAAAACTCAACATAAGTCCACATATATTACAAACTCGAGAAATAATCAACATATATATCACCTAAATGGTCATCTTATGAAGTATGCCATGTTTCAAAATTGTTACCTTGAAAATTTGGCCCTTCTCTCAGGCAGCCACTTCACAATAAAGCTCACATAAAGCTCTTATTTTACACTAATAAAGTAGAATGTATTTATGTGTGAAATGAAGTTGAATAAAATATATGTGAACGGTAAGATGCACATTGCTGCCAATATTTGGGATAATTATTATTAAGTTCATACTAATATACAATGCAATCAACATGACCACACATGTGCAAGCAAGATAATAAATCTTTCTTAAATTACCTTAAGGTTGTAAGTTTGTTATTTGTATAGCGATTTTATCTCATACGATGACTCAAGCTAGCACATTTTTTTTGAATTTGCTTCAATATTCTAGGACCCACCACATTCGTAAAATGGTAGTGCCAATTTTACGTATCGTAGTGCACAAAAGACACACACACACACACACACGCACACACGCACACATATGCTCACTTATTTCAATATTTAAACTATATTTTCTTCATTCAAATTTTCCGACCTGGCATTTGAACATGTAGTTGAATTTTGAGTAAAACCGCTCATACGTCAAACATGAATCCAAATAAGGTACAATTCGAGAAAATCTACACATCACATTTTGGCCAATATACATTGTATAATGCTTGTGAAAATGTAGACTATGAAATAGTCAACGTCACCTTTTTAGGTCATGAATGTGTTGGGCATCGACCAAAGTCTGGTAGGATGGTGAGGCATGAGTTACGAACATCCTTCTTCTCCTCTCACCCCCATTTGAGAGAGAGAGAGAGTGTGTGTTTGTGTGTTTGTGTGTGTGTGTGTGGGGGGGGGTAGAAAGCCATGTTAATAAATTAACTCATACATGAAAGCAAGAAATCAAACTTGATTTATATAAATCACTCTTAGTATTGTAGTTTGTTATTTTTATACCATCTATATCTCATATGACGACACAAGCTAGTCCACATTTTTAGGGCTCCTTTGATTCAAAGGATTTGCATAGGAAGTGTGAAGGATTTGGTTCCTATGGGAAAATTTCCTATACATGTTGTTTGATTCATAGGAACATATCCTATAGGAAAAATTCCTATAGGAATCTTGTAGTGTAATTCCTATAGGAAATAAGCATTAGCTCATAGCTCATGAAAAAATTCCTTTGCTACAATCAAACACACTTCATCTTCCTATAGGATTCAAGTAGACATGCCATTCCAATCCTATACATTTCCTATTCCTATGCTTTTCCTATCCTTTAAATCAAAGGAGCCCTTAATTTCATTGAAGTTCTTTTTGTTGCACTCAAATTACTTCAACTTTTAGGACCCACCATCCGTACAAGGGTAATGGAAATTTCTATGATCTTAGTGCAAGGCTTCACACAGAGACACTCAAAGTATTTCAATATTTTAAAATTCATTTTCTTCCCTAAAAATTGCCGACCGTCCATTCGTAACATGTAGTTCAATTTTGAGTAACATCACACATATGTCAAACATCAATCTTTTTTTTTGATATTTCGAGAAAATCTTCATATCCCATTTTTGGCCATCATATAAGGTGTACTGCGTGTGAAAACATAGACAGTGAAACTTTCAGCGTCACCTTAATTAGCCAAACTGGTGGGACGGTGAGGCCCGAATTAATAGCCACCACCTTCCTTCTTCTCCACTCGCCCCTCCCCTCCCCTCCCCATCAATATCTTCTTCAAAGCAGATTAAAGAGGATGGAGTGCCCCCACGACGGGTGCGGGAGCGTGGTCGCCTACAACGAGCTCCACGACCACGAGCTCGCGTGCCCGCACAGCCCGTGCGACTGCACAGAGGCCGGCTGCGACTTCTCCGCCTCGCCAGCAGCGCTCATCGCCCACCTCAGAGAAATCCATTCGATTTGTGTGGACATGATCCCGTACGGCACCGCGATGGCGTTCATCATCCCGGTGCTGGCACCGCCAGAGCCAAGACGTCCGGTCATCTTCTACGGGAACGATGGTACCGTGTTCGTCTGGCACACATATACGCAAGTCCAGCCGAAAAATGGATGCGTGCTGGCCTGCCTATCCGTTGAGTGCGTTAGGTCGGCGGCGTGCGTGTGGCCGGAGTACAATGTGAGTATGTCGTCGCACGGCAAGCCATTACTTAATCGCTCTGAGATTGGTTTAATGCTCCCCAACTATACGGAGGTTTGGCGAACAGCACGACCACTTAAGTGGATCACCCAAGGTTTATCGAACTCAGGGAGGAAGAGGTCAAAGATATCCCTCTCATGCAACCCTGCAACCACAAAGCAAGAAGTCTCTTGTGTCCCCAACACACCAAATAGGTGCACTAGTTCGGCGAAGAGATAGTGAAATACAGGTGGTATGAATATATATGAGCAGTAGCAACGGTGCCAGAAAATAACTTGCTGGCGTGTAGTTGATGGTGGTAGTATTGCAGCAGTAGTAACACAGTAAAACAGTAAACAAGCAGTAGTAACTCAGCAGTATTTGGGAACAAGGCCTAGGGATTAGACTTTCACTAGTGGACACTCTCAACATTGATCACATAACAGAATAGATAAATGCATACTCTACACTTTTGTTGGATGATGAACACATTGCGTAGGATTACACGAACCCTCAATGCCGGAGTTAACAAGCTCCACAATAATGCTCATGTTTAAGTAACCTTAAGTGTAAGATAGATCAAAAGACTAAACCAAGTACTAGCATAGCATGCACACTGTCACCTTCATGCATATGTAGGAGGAATAGATCACATCAATATTATCATAGCAATAGTTAACTTCGCAATCTACAAGAGATCATGATCATAGCATAAACCAAGTACTAACACGGTGCACGCACTGTCACCTTTGCACACATGCAGGAGGAATAAAACTACTTTAATAACACATCACTAGAGTAGCACATAGATGAATAGTGATACAAAACTCATATGAATCTCAATCATGTAAGGCAGCTCATGAGATCATTGTATTGAAGTAAATGGAGAGAGATTAACCACATAGCTACCGGTACAGCCCCGAGCCTCAATGGAGAACTACTCCCTCCTCATGGGAGCAGCAGCGGTGATGAAGATGGCGGTGGAGATGGCAGCGGTGTCGATGGAGGAGCCTTCCGGGGCACTTCCCCGCTCCGGCGGTGCCGGAACAGACTCCTGTCCCCGGATCTTGGCTTCGCGATGACGGCGCTCGGAACTTTTCTCGTATCGTGGCTTCCTCCGTAAGGGTTTTCGATGCGAGGGGCTTTATATAGGCGAAGAGGCGGCGCAGGAGGGTCAACGAGGCGATGACACCATAGGGTGGCGCGGCCGGCCAGGCCGCGCCACCATGTCAGGGCCCACAGGCCCAGCAGCTCTCGAGTGTTCCGGATGGTTCCGGGAAAATAGGAACCTGGGCGTTGATTTCGTCCGATTCCGAGAATATTTCGTTACTAGGATTTCTGAAACCAAAAACAGCAGAAAACAGGCACTGGCATCTTGTTAATAGGTTAGTTCCAGAAAATGCATAAATATGACATACAATGTGTATAAAACATGTAGATATCATCAATAAAGTGGCATGGAACATAAGAAATTATCGATACGTCGGAGACGTATCAGCATCCCCAAGCTTAGTTCTGCTCGTCCCGAGCAGGTAAAACGATAACAAAGATAATTTCTTAAGTGACATGCCATCATAAACTTGATCATATTGTAAACATATGTAATGAATGCAGCGATCAAAACAATGGTAATGACATGAGTAAACAACTGAATCATAAAGCAAGGACTTTTCATGAATAGTACTTAAAGACAAGCATCAATAAGTCTTGCATAAGAGTTAACTCATAAAGCAATAATTCAAAGTAGAGGCATTGAAGCAACACAAAGGAAGATTAAGTTTCAGCGGTTGCTTTCAACTTATAACATGTATATCTCATGGATATTGTCAACATAGAGTAATATAACAAATGCAATATGCAAGTATGTAGGAATCAATGCACAGTTCACACAAGTGTTTGCTTCTTGAGGTGGAAGGAGATAGGTAAACTGACTCAACAATAAAAGTAAAAGAAAGGTCCTTCAAAGAGGAAAGCATCGATTGCTGTATTTGTGCTAGAGCTTTGATTTTGAAAACATGAAACAATTTTGTCAACGGTAGTAATAAAGCATATGAGTTATGAAAATTATATCTTACAAGTTGCAAGCCTCATGCATAGTATACTAATAGTGCCCGCACCTCGTCCTACTTAGCTTGGACTACCGGATCTTTGCATGCCATGTTTCAACCAAGTGTCACAAAGGGGTACCTCCATGCCGCCTGTACAAAGGTCTAAGGAGAATGCTCGCATTTCGGATTTCTCGCTTTTGATTATTCTCAACTTAGACATCCATACCGGGACAACATGGACAACAGATAATGGACTCCTCTTAAATGCATAAGCATGTAGCAAAGTTATTATTCTCATATGAGATTGAGGATATATGTCCAAAACTGAAACTTCAACCATGATTCATGGCTTTAGTTAGCGGCCCAATGTTCTTCTCTAACAATTTTGCATGCTCCAACCACTAAAATGATAGACCTTCAGACAAGACGGACATGCATAGCAACTCACATGATATTCAACAATAGTTGATGGCGTTCCCCAGAAGCATGGTTATCGCACAACGAGCAACTTAATAAAATATAAAGTGCATAAGTACATATTCAATACTACGATAGTTTTTAAGGCTATTTTGTCCCATGAGCTATATATTGCAAAGGCGAATGATGGAATTTTAAAGGTAGCACTCAAGCAATTTACTTTGGAATGGCGGAGAAATACCATGTAGTAGGTAGGTATGGTGGACACAAATGGCATAGTAGTTGGCTCAAGGATTTTGGATGCATGAGAAGTATTCCCTCTCGATACAAGGTTTAGGCTAGCAAGGTTATTTGAAGCAAACTCAAGGATGAACAAGTGCAGCAAGACTCACATAAAAGACATATTGTAAACATTATAAGACTCTACACTGTCTTCCTTGTTGTTCAAAACTCAATACTAGATATTATCTAGACCTTAGAGAAACCAAATATGCAAATCAAATTTTAGCAAGCTCTATGTATTTCTTCATTAATGGGTGCAAAGCATATGATGCAAGAGCTTAAACATGAGCACAACAATTGCCAAGTATCACATTATCCAAGACAGTTTAGAATTACTACATGTAGCATTTTCCAATTCCAACCATATAACAATTTAACGAAGAAGAAACTTCGCCATGAACATTATGAGTAAAGCCTAAGGACACATGTGTCCATATGCAACAGCGGAGCGTGTCTCTCTCCCACAAAGTGAATGCTAGGATCCATCTTATTCAAACAAAAACAAAAACAAAAACAAAACGCTCCAAGCAAAGAACACAAGATGTGATTGAATAAAAATATAGTTTCAGGGGAGGAACCTGATGATGTTGTCGATGAAGAAGGGGATGCCTTGGGCATCCCCAAGCTTAGACGCTTGAGTCTTCTTAAAATATGCAGGGGTGAACCACGGGGGCATCCCCAAGCTTAGAGCTTTCACTCCTCTTGATCATAGTATATCATTCTCCTCTCTTGACCCTTGAAAACTTCCTTCACACCAAACTTCAAGCAAACTCATTAGAGGGTTAGTGCACAATTAATAATTCACTCATTCAGAGGTGACACAATCATTCTTTTCACTTCTGGACATTGCATAATGCTACTGGACATTAATGGATCAAAGAAATAAATCCAACATAGCAAAAGAGGCAATGCGAAATAAAAGGCAGAATCTGTCAAAAACAGAACAGTCCGTAAAGACGAATTTATAAATGGCACCAGACTTGCTCAAATGGAAAAACTCAAAACTAATGAAAGTTGCGTACATATCTGAGGATCACGCTCGTAAATTGGCAGATTTTTTCGAATTTTCTACAGAGAATTGTGCCCAGATTCGTGACAGACAGCAATGCTGTTTCTGCGCAGCAATCCCAAATATAACATCAACTTTGACATAGAAACTTTACTTGGCACAACAAAACACAAAACTAAGATAAGGAGAGGTTGCTACAGTAGTAAACAACTTCCAAGACACAAATATAAAACAAAGTACTGTAGCAAAATAACACATGGGTTATCTCCCAAGAAGTTCTTTTCTTTATAGCCATTAAGATGGGCTCAGCAGTTTTAATGATGCACTCGCAAGAAATAGAAGTTGAAGCAAAGAGAGCATCAAGAGGCAAATTCAAAACAAATTTAAGTCTAACATGCTTCCTATGCATAGGAATCTTGTAAATAAACAAGTTCATGAAGAGCAAAGTAACAAGCATAGGAAGATAAAACAAGTGTAGCTTCAAAAATTTCAGCACATAGAGAGGTGTTTTAGTAACATGAAAATTTCTACAACCATATTTTCCTCTCTCATAATAACTTTCAGTAGCATCATGAGCAAACTCAACAATATAACTATCACATAAAGCATTCTTATCATGAGTCTCATGCATAAAATAATTACTACTCCCAACATAAGCATAGTCATTCTTATTAATTGTAGTGGGAGCAAATTCAACAAAGTAGCTATCAAATATAGGAGGTATATTGTAATCATAATCAAATTTATCCTCCATAACAGGTGGTAACAAAAGACTACTATCATTATAATCATCATAAATGGGAGGCAAAGTATCATCAAAGTAAATTTTCTCCTCAATGCTTGGGGGACTAAAAATATCATGCTCATCAAAGCCAGCTTCCCCAAGCTTAGAATTTTCCATAGCATTAGCAACAATGGTGTTCAAAGCATTCATACTAATAACATTCCCATTATCATGCATATAAAGTTCCATGGGTTTTTTAATTCTCTCTTCAAACACATCATGTCCTAATTCAAGATAAAGTTCATAAAGATCTCTCATATTTTTGTTGTTTTCCATTATGCCTAACTAGTGTAAACAAGAAACCAAATGTCGCAATTGCAGAGTCTAAAGGAAATAGCTTCGAGTACTTACAATGGCGCCGGAAAATAGCTTAGTAGCCGAGGTCCGGAGTGTGAGTACCTTTTACCTTTCCTCCCCGGCAACGGCGCCAGAAAAGTGCTTGGCGCGTAGTTGACGAGGGAGGAAAAGTGCTTAGTTGCCGGGCTTGCCAATGTGTGAGTGCCGTTTACCTTCCCTCCGCAACGGCGCCAGAAAATTAGCTTGATGTCTACGTTCCCCCTCCTTTCTGTAGACAGTGTTGGGCCTCCAGAGGTTTGTAGAACAGCAGCAAGTTTCCCTTAAGTGGATCACCCAAGGTTTATCGAACTCGGGGAGGAAGAGGTCAAAGATATCCCTCTCATGCAACCCTGCAACCACAAAGCAAGAAGTCTCTTGTGTCCCCAACACACCAAATAGGTGCACTAGTTCGGCGAAGAGATAGTGAAATACTGGTATGAATATATATGAGCAGTAGCAACTGCCAGAAAATAACTGCTGGCGTGTAGTTGATGGTGGTAGTATTGCAGTAGTAACACAGTAAAACAGTAAACAAGCAGTAGTAACTCAGCAGTATTTGGGAACAAGGCCTAGGGATTAGACTTTCACTAGTGGACACTCTCAACATTGATCACATAACAGAATAGATAAATGCATACTCTACACTTTTGTTGGATGATGAACACATTGCGTAGGATTACACGAACCCTCAATGCCGGAGTTAACAAGCTCCACAATAATGCTCATGTTTAAGTAACCTTAAGTGTAAGATAGATCAAAAGACTAAACCAAGTACTAGCATAGCATGCACACTGTCACCTTCATGCATATGTAGGAGGAATAGATCACATCAATATTATCATAGCAATAGTTAACTTCGCAATCTACAAGAGATCATGATCATAGCATAAACCAAGTACTAACACGGTGCACTGTCACCTTTGCACACATGCAGGAGGAATAAAACTACTTTAATAACACATCACTAGAGTAGCACATAGATGAATAGTGATACAAAACTCATATGAATCTCAATCATGTAAGGCAGCTCATGAGATCATTGTATTGAAGTAAATGGAGAGAGATTAACCACATAGCTACCGGTACAGCCCGAGCCTCAATGGAGAACTACTCCCTCCTCATGGGAGCAGCGGTGATGAAGATGGCGGTGGAGATGGCAGCGGTGTCGATGGAGGAGCCTTCCGGGGCACTTCCCCGTCCGGCAGGGTGCCGGAAGAGACTCTGTCCCCGGATCTTGGCTTCGCGATGACGGCGGCTCTGGAACTTTTCTCGTATCGTGGCTTCCTCCGTAAGGGTTTTCGATGCAGGGGCTTTATATAGGCGAAGAGGCGGCGCAGGAGGGTCAACGAGGCGATGACACCATAGGGTGGCGCGGCCAGGGCCCAGGCCGCGCCACCATGTCATCTGGGGCCCACAGGGCCCATCTCTGGCAGCTCTCGAGTGTTCTGGATGGTTCCGGGAAAATAGGAACCTGGGCGTTGATTTCGTCCGATTCCGAGAATATTTCGTTACTAGGATTTCTGAAACCAAAAACAGCAGAAAACAGGAACTGGCACTTCGGCATCTTGTTAATAGGTTAGTTCCGAAAATGCATAAATATGACATACAATGTGTATAAAACATGTAGATATCATCAATAAAGTGGCATGGAACATAAGAAATTATCGATACGTATGTCGTCGCACGGCAAGCCATTACTTAATCGCTCTGAGATTGGTTTAATGCTCCCCAACTATACGGCCACTATTCTGGCGAACAGCACGACCACGCCGGGCGCCGCCAAATGGTCGGAACTAGAGCGGTCGTTGCAATGGTATCAACCGTGCACGGAGCTGACTATCTGGGTTCGCATCGACAGGTGATACATGCGCCTATCTTAATCTTCGTGGTTATCTAATTGAAATTGCGGTTTATGCAGTACTGAATTAATTATTTTTTGTTGTCAGAAAGTTATCGTCGGACGGAAGTTCCTATTCGGAGCGGCGGGTTTAGGTTGCCAACTATGGGCTTTTTTCATTCAGAGGATTCACCAGGGCGGCCCTAACGACGATATATGATCTTATTTGGCGGAGAGGGTCCAACACTTGATTGTATTCTGTGTTTATGTTCACATACTCTATGGTGTATACTGTACTATGGAATCCCATGTCCGATTAAATGCACCTCTGGACCCTGCCAGGCATTTCCCTTGTTATCTTTTCTTTTACAGTATGCCACACATACTGTAACCATTGTTCAACGCGCAGTCCATTGGCTTGGGTGCTAGATGCTTCCTCGGGAAGGTACCCTATCTTGCCCATTTGAGAACAGACGTCCCTATAATTGCTCAGAAGCCCCGCGAGGGCACGATGGTCTTTTCTGGGTGTATGTAAGATTTATCCTTGACCAGCCCTCCGCCCTTCTTCTCTTTCTGTTCTGCTGGTAGCTAGTAACTAGCCTTCACCAGCCCTCCACCCTAACTACTGAGTAGTAAAGTACTACGTACCTCGCAAGCCATGGCTCCATTGAGCCGGGCGGCCCGGCGGCAGGATATCCTAGGGAAGACGATGAGGACTAGGACCGCCGAGAAAAACTCATCTAGCCAGCTAGCGCGTCGTTGTATGGCCACTTATGATCGCCTGAGCATTCTCGCAGAGCAGTCTATCCTCTATTCGATGGAGAGCGAGCCAGTGGGCGAGGGTTCGTCCGGGTAGGTTTCTAGTGGCGTGTCCTCCAGTTCATTCTTATTTTCTAACTGTTTTTTCCATTTATTTACATCTCACAGGGCCGGCGGTTCAAACGTCTACCCGGTAACCCCCACGACGGTGGCGCCCCAAGTCCGGTCGTCGGAAGCTGAGTTCGGCCCCGTTTCACGGCCAAGCCAGGTAGGCTGTATGCCTCTATCCACTTTTTTTTTAATACTCCCTCCAATCCATTTTAATAGACTCTGATTTAGTACTCCCTCCGATCCATTTTATTTGAAATTTGAGTCAAATAAAATTTGTACAACTTTGTACTAAATCCGAGTCAACTAAAAGGGATCATAGGGAGAATACAACTTTACTAAATCCGTGTTTACTACTACTACTACTAAAAGGGATAGGATGGAGTAGTTTATGTAATCACGGCTTTCCTTTTAATTATGTGTTGATGAACACTGTGATATTTGTGGAGCGTCCATGTGATGTCCATTCCTGTATCAAGATCTGTGCTAGAAATTAGTAGTACTCCTATTTTTTTGCGTGTAATTACTCATATATGAATTGGTTGGATTCTTTTTTGTTCCATACAATGATCGTGCCAGCAAATGGAGGTGAACATGGCCCACATAGGCAGCCAGCTGGGGAATGAACTCTCCCTTACCCCAGAGTTTGAGCCTGTTCACGTAGATTTGGCGTCCGAGAACAAGATCTGCCATAATCTTCAGCAAGGCATCAATACCTTTACTGCCGAGCTCGACAGGCTTAATGAGCAGAACCGCGTTTGTGTGGAACTGCATAACCAGAGCGTCACATTGATGAATGATGATGATGCAAACACCACCATCAAGGGCGAGGGTTCGTCCGGGTAAGTTTCTAGCGGGGTGTCCTTCAGTTGATTCTTATTTTCTAACCGTTTTTACATTTATTTACATCTCAAAGGGCCGGCGGTTCAAATGTCTCCCCGGTAACCACAACGACGGTGGCGCCCCAAGTCCGGCCGTCCGAAGCTAAGTTCGGCCCCGTTTCCCGGCCAAGCCAGGTAGGCTGTATGCCTCTGTCCACTTGTTTTTTTATAGTTTATGTAATCACTGCTTTCCGATTAATTATGTGTTGATGAACCCTGTGGTATTTGTGGAGCGTCCGAGTGTTGTCCATTCCTTTATCAATATCCATGCTAGAAATTAGTAGTCCTATTGTTTGCGGGTAACTAATACTCATATATGAATGGGTTGATTTCTTTTTTTTCATACAATTATTGTTGTAGCAAAAGGAAGAGAACAAGGCCCACATAGGCAGCCAGCTGGAGAATGAACACTCCCTCACCCTGGAGTGTGATCGTCTTCACAGAGTTTTGGCGTCTGAGAAGGAGATCTCCTTTCATCTTGCGCAATGCGTCGACATGCTTAAGCAGCAGAACGCCTACTGGGTGGAACTGAACAACAAGAGCGTCACATGGATGGATACTGGAAGCAACCTCATCAAGTATCTCATGGAACAGAAGTTGAAATTAAAGCTCAAGAGGCAGATCTCGAGGGTGCTAATGCGCGGACAAACCGCCGTCCTTAATGCGATTATCAAGGAGAAGGAGGATCTCCGTGCACAGCTAGCGACCTATATCTCGGCGTCCACCAAGAGTGTCCCTGAGTAGGAGATCTTGTTCTGCTAGTTAACTGCTTCATCACCTTAGTATCGCCATGTGCTCGTAAAACTGCTAGTTAACTATCTGTTGGTATGTTGCACATTTGATCTGAACTTTGTGTTTTGCAATGCACAATTGATCAACTACTAGTAAGTGTATATTAAAATGGCGGGATACTCTTTTTAGCGGCGAAAATTTTCCATTTTTTGCTATTGTAGCGAATCTAAGCCCTTCAGAATCTTCCCTATCGTCAAGAAAACTTTCCAAAAACATAAGCATTTTGGAGGGAAACCTTGATGATATAGGCTATGAGGATGATCCTGGGTTGTGGTTCTTAGCGTGATCTGTAGATGGCAGTATGCTTCTTGTTCATACCTGAGGCTTTACTGAGGCTGCAAGATGTTCTCTAAGGACACTGTCAGTTATGTTCAGATAAGCTAGGGAAGAGATTACTGGTCTTGGAGCATATTGTCTTTTCGTGGGATTGAATTATCCGCTCACATTGCAGTAAATCATGCATATTTCGATTTATATTTTGGTGGAGTTTCATTCGATTTGAATAATTGGTTTGTGAGCAAATAATATTTAGTTTAAACTAGTGCTCGAATACGTAAGAAGCTATTTAATCACAAGCTAGTCATCCGAATGGGATGAAATATTCATAGATTTTAAAACAAGGCATCTACATATTACTGGATTTTTTTCAAAATTTTCTGAATAGTTTTTTCTTTTTTAGCTTCGAAATAACAGATAGTTTGGAACGTTGGATCTCGAAAGATGGTAGATGGTGGCACCTAGTCACAATGAGACTTGGAAGCATCAAGTCACTGAAGCTCCTCCAAACCAAGCTAGGAAAGGCATTGAAAATGAAGTTCTGCTCTAAAACATCTCTCATTTCATTTTGGTGCTCGCGCGGTTGCATGCTGCCCACGTGTTAAGGTACGTGTCTCTGGCATAGAGTACTACGATTATCGGCGAAAAATATATCGTAATGGAAACTGTAAAAAAAGCCCTCTCTGCTCAAGCTGATGTGACGAGACATCACTGCACCAAACGTCGTCGCAAATTTATAGATGGGTGGCGTGCTAGTCTACCATCTACCAACAGTCAAATCGGCGCCCAGTCGCAGCAGCAGCAGCCTAGAGTACTGCCTAGGTTTTGCCCCTTGCATGTCTATCGTCTTTTTCTTCACCCTCGCAGAATCACGCGCACGCGCAGGATCTCGATCCCCACCACGCCGCATCACTAGTACTATACCGGCCTTTCTCTCCTCACCCCACCCGGCCGCGGCGCGCATCGTTTCTTCCATAGCGCTCGCCCTCTCCTCCGAAAACCCCAAGCGAAGTTGCATCCGCCATCCATCTAAATCCATCTTCACCTGATGGAATATTCAAGGCTTTGCCGGTGCGGCGGGGACGGCCACTTGGAGGCTCTCACCGGCGACAACATCGACCTCATCGCTGCGCATCTGGACGTTACCTACACCGTCCGACTTGCCGCATGTTCCAGGGAGCTCTACGACCAGATCAGCAATGATGAAGGTAAGATGCACCATTGGGATGAACCCTGCCTGCTGATGCCTCCGCCTGCTTATTGGTTCGATGATCCCTGGTTCGTGGCGACAGCATCTCGTCTGCATGTTACCGTGTACGACCTGGTGCCCCTTGACCATCCTCGCCGTTCTGTCACCCTGCCGTTCATGCACGACAGAAAATGGCTTGGCGCGAACGGCGACTGGATCGCCGCCGCCGATCATCGTGGGTGCCAGTGGTGCCTTGTGAACGTCTACACCGAGCGACATATCCCCCTTCCATCCCCACCTGATCCGAAGATTGGTCATGGTGTTACATATCAACCTGCTACTAAAGATTGGTTATACTATCTTTGCTGGAGTCGAGCAATTAATTTGTTGAAGATTGTAATCTGCCAAGTGCCCACAAAAGGTGGGAGGTACGCAGATTACAAGCTCATCGCCTTGTTCGACAAAAGGATTTTCTACCTTGAAGGGGGTGGCGACTGGAGAATGCTGAAGAACCCTACACCTGAACAAATTGTGCCGGCGTTCTGTGATGCCATTGAACTCGGTGGCCAAGTTTTTGCGGTGGACGAAATTAGGGGCTGGACGTACTGCTGGGACACCCCAAATGGTATTTTTTCAGTCCTTATGTTGCATTGCATGATACACTGCCTTAATCAATGAAGTTATTCATGAACTACCTTGTTTATATTTTACCTTTCATAAATGACTTAATGATCACACCGCCTTTTGCTGAATATGAATGAACCGTTGCTTGCAATGAATTAGTACTAATTAGTCACCAACAAACATAGTATGCTCAGTATGTGATTGCATTCCTGAATTAGTAATTCTACGCCACTGCAGAATATGGATGTAATTACCCAGTATCTCAAAAGATAAGGTAGCACTATGAAGGCACCCTTTTTGATAACCTTTTACACCCATTGTTTCATATATAACTAATTGATTTGCTCCAAAAGGAGGACGAGAGACCCCCGCCATCTGCATTAGAGAGATGCATAAGGACTTTCATAAGTATATGACTTAACGATCACATCCTTTATCTGAATATGAATGAACCGTTGCTTGCAACGAATTAGTACTAATCAGTCATCAGCATACATAGTATACTCCGTATGTGAATGCAATCCTGAATTACTAACTCTATCCACTGCAGAATATGGATGTAATTAACAAGTATCTCAAATGTTAACGTAGCACAATGAAGGCACCCTTCTTGATTAACTTTTACACCCATTGTTTCATATAACTAGTTGATTTTTGCTCGAAATAGAGGGCGAGGTACCCCGGCCTCTGCATCGAAGAGATGCATATGGCCGTTATTTAGTACTCCATCTCATGAAACATGTTATAACTTTTTCTTACTTTTGATTTACTCCCTCCGTCCCACCAAAAGTGTCTTGAATATCTGCCTTCTCCTTTTTTCCCTTAGAAAAGTAACTCAATCAAAATCCAATTATTTACTAAACAAGAATGAAATACTTGTTATGCCTAATTTACTTAGTTTAACCTGTACCTTTTTTAATTATGTTCTTTATCCGGCTAGATTTTTCTTTGCCAAATTGCCCGAAGCTTATGCATATTTCAACCCCATCGTGGATGTTATGCCTGTCATACCTCTATTTTTTTCTTCTATTAGCCTTTGTTTGGCAAGCTGCTTTAAGTTTCCCATGAAATGTTTAGTACTCTATCTACCAAATTGAATGTTGTATTCATTCCAAAAAATCAACAAAATGTGTACAAGGCGAGAACTTTTATATTTTTATATTACTAGTATGTATGCACGTCAAACCATTAAAGATTCTGTTTGATAATCAAAAGAATATTTATAGCATGCCTTTCGCAAGTTTTGAAAGAATATATAAAAAATCTAAAAAAATAGATGTAGAGAATGTATTATTCTACCAGAGTGTAAAATCTGAAATTGAGATACCCTATATTCGGGCCGCACAAAAATGACAGAATCTGATAGATTTTGAAGTTACAAAATGTTGGAAAATATATGTCAGATTTTTTTGTTGTTGCAAAACCTTAAATATAAGATATTTTGATTTGGACATTTGAATGTTGGTAGAACACAACATTGTTGACACCCGTATTTAATCTCCGTTTTCTTTGGAACTTCAAAATGCAGCTCTCAAAATTTTCAAAAACCATGCTACATGTAGCTCGAGCTATATTCATGGTTTTCGAAAGAAAATATTGCCAGCAATGCATATATAAAATACGAAAACAAGAGTGGTCCTACAAAAAATGATGTTTCTTCCCATCAGTCGGCAAACGAAGGGAACAAATAAAAAATTAAAAATATGTGTACATCTAACACTCACTCATTTCTTATCTACCTTTTCCTTTGATGTTTCCTTGAGAGTTGAGACCGTAAGAACCTTCCATTGATCCATGTAGCAGTGCTGAATAGCGATTTCTTTGATGGGGTTATTCATATGCTTCAGGGGTTTCAGATATTTGGTCATTTTTTGGGGTAGACCCAAGGCTCACGTGATGGTTCTAAAATATTGTAGAGTTAGCTATGTGCACTCTTCACAGAGAATCCTGCTGTTGTGCACCGTTAGATTTAGCACTCCAAGGGTCATGATTGAAGCTCTATACTCAGTTTAAAACTGGACCAACTGGTAGATTGTCTGTACTCCTATATTGTATACAAATATCTAATCATATACACCGTTGGATCACTTAAGACAAAGGGAATTAACTACAACACAGGACTTAAACTTAAGATGATATATTTGTCAAAATTTGAATGTATCTATATGCTTTCACTGTCTAGATACATCTGAATTTGGACAAATCTCAGACACTTTCGGTGGGACAGAGGTAGTATATAACTGTGTATACACTAACTAGTGTCTAGTTTTGGCGAAGTTAAGACTTGTTTCGTGGGATGCATGCAGTATAACTGATATATTGGACACTCGATTTGAACACATGAATGACCAATGTCCTTAGCTTACATAGTCGTATTTATACTGTGAGCATGAACGATGAACAATGCTGCTGTTTGAATATGGTTGCCAGTAACACCCTATTCGTCTCCATTTCTAATATTGCAGAAAACCCGATGTCCATGTTCGTAATCCCGCCACCGGTGGTGGATGATCAGCAGTACGCGTGGTTCCTCGCTCCATCTGCTGATGGCAAGCGATTGATGATCATCCTTACAGTAAACAACATTGGGATTGCCAATGCTGAAGTACCTCATGACATTCCCTATGCTGCTAATGGGCTTCAGCTACGGCAGTATCCTCCTGTTGCCACCTACGTCTTTGAGCAGGATCCCATATCTCTGTTCGTTGCAGCACGTGCAGGGGACTTTCATTGGAGGCAGGTTAACAGCCTCGGCGACCACTCTCTGTTCCTCGGACTCAATTACCCGATCATTGCCAACCTGAAGAAGCGTGAATCCAAAGCTCCTGATGGCACATTGGTTCCATTCATGAGGAAAAACTGCGTCTACACAGCATACCGGAAGTATCTTCATAATCAATACCCTAAAATTTTGCGCTGCAACCTCCAGCCAGATGAAGGTGAGACTGTGGGAGTTATCAGCCTTCCCAGAGTTAGTTGGGGTAGTGTCCGACAAGCGGCTATGTGGTTTAAGCCTGCTTTAAACATTGCCCGTTCGGTGTTACCTTTAAAAAAACACTGACACACTTTTTTATTATGCTTGAAGTGTTGAGAAGTAGTACACTGCTTTTAGTATGTACTAGTTTGAATCAGTTTATTTGAACACTGCCCTGCTTTTGTATTTCGTGTTGCCTTCATATTATAACCCATGCATGGCTGTTTTAGGATTGACTTTATTTCAGCACTATAATATAGCCACCTCTTGTTGATCATAGTCATGAGAGGACCATTCCTATTTTTTCGCCGCTAAAGGGTAAAGTACATCCCTGGGGGCAGCGATTCTTGCTGCAGGCCACTAAACATGCATCAACTATGAGCAAAGAAGTTGATGTGCGACCTAGGTGACTGTGCGGACCCCACATGTTAACCAAAGAAACAAACATGTCAATACGGAACTAATGTACATACGACAACTCCTATATGATATGTGTACGATTGAGCATCTGGAGGTGTGCTGCCACCTGCTTCCTCACACGTTGGGTTTGATCTTGTGTTGCGTACACGGATCGGACTGAAATTGTCGTGTGCATAGCAAGGTTCATGTCAAGTCTAGGTAACAAATACTTTTGGGTTTCAACGGCCATCTACATGGTATTTGCTATAGGCCTACTTGCTCAGGCTGTTGAAGCCCAATAACTAGAAATGGGCTTTTCTGCTCATGCAATTTCGGCCCTTTTCTAATGAACCATAGATCCTATGATGGCAAAAAACAAAAACACGGAGATTCTGCATAAAAGTTGTTTTTATTTATTTAGAATTATCCGGTTGCAATTTTTGAAACTGCTCATGGCCAATATGAAAATCCTTGATCGCTCCATACCCACACGGATCACGGTATTTTTAAAAAATTCATAAAGTGGATTTGAAATTTAAAACATATCCTAATAATTCCATGATTTATTCTATTAACTTGCAAGATCTTGGAGCGAAAGAGCTTGTATTAGCAGCGTCGTCAACGTTTTTAAAGACGGCAGAGGATCGGAAAAAAATCAGTTGGTAAAAAAATCCAAAAAAAAAGAAACATTTATCGTTTTGAGAGGATGACATGCGGGACCCATGAGGCAGCAGCATTCTCAACGTTTCCAAGGCGACACAGGATTTAAAAAAGGCGAAATAGCCAGAAATTAGAGGTCAAAATAACTCCAAGAAAGGAAAGGTTTATTGTTCATAGAGGCTGACATGTGGGACCCATGAGCCAGCAGAATCCTCTAAGGCTGCAGGTGCTCAAAAGAAAAAAGGAAGTAGCCAAAAATTAGGGGTAAAAATAATTCGAAGATAGGAAAATTTTATTGTTCGTAGATGATGACATGCGGGACCCATGAGCCAGCAGCTTACTCAACGTTTCAAAGGCGGCATGAGATCAAAAGGCAAGTGACAAAATATCAGGAGCCAAAGATAATCCAAGAAAAGAAACTTTATTGTGCATAGAGGATGACATGCGGGTCCCATTTAGCAGCAGCGGTCTCAACGTTTCAAATGCGGCTTGAGATCAAAAAAAAAAAAGTTGATTGTACATAGAGGATGACATGCGGGTCCCACGAGTCAGCACTTACTCAACGTTTCCAAGGCGGTAGGGGATCAAAAGAAAAAGGCAAGTGACCAAAAATGAGGGTCAAAAATAATCCAAGAAAAGAAACTTTTATTGTACATGGAGAATTGCATGCGGGTCCCATTTTGCAGCAGCGGTCCCAACGTTTCAAATGCGGCTTGAGATCAAAAGAAAAAGAAAGTAGCCAGAAATTAGGGGGTAAAAAAACTCCAAGAAAGGAAAGCTTTATCGTTCATACAGGCTGACATGTGGGACCTATGAGGCAGCAGAGTCCTCAACTTTCAAAGGCCGCAGGGGATCAAAAGAAATAGGAAATAGCCAAAAATCAGAGGGTGAAAAAAACCCAAGAAAATGAACTTTTGTAGTACATAGAGGATGACATGCGGGTCCCATGAGCCAGCAGGTTCCTCAACGTTTCAAACGTGGCATGAGATCGAAAGAAATAGGCAAGTGACCAAATATCAGGATCCAAAGATAATCCAAGAAAAGAAACTTTATTGTACATAGAGGATGACATGCGGGTCCCATTTAGCAGCAGCGGTCTTAACGTTTCAAATGCGTCTTGAGATCAAAAGAAAAAGAAAGTTGATTGTACATAGAGGATGACATGCGGATCCCATGAGTCAGCAGCTTACCCAACGTTTCCAAGGCGGCAGGGGATCAAGAAAAAGGAAATAGCCAAAAATCAGAGGGTGAAAAAAAACAAAGAAAATAAACTTTTATAGCACATAGAGGATGACATGCGGGTCCCATGAGCCAGAGGTTCCTCAACGTTTCAAACGTGGCATGAGATCGAAACAAAAAGGCAAGTGACCAAATATCAGGATCCAAAAGTAATTCAAGAAAAGAAACTTGATTGTACATAGAGGATGACATGCGGGTCCATTGAGTCAGCAGCTTACTCAACGTTTCCAAGGCGGCATGGGATCAAAAGAAAAAGGAAATAGCCAAAAATCAGAAGGTGAAAAAAAATCCAAGAAAATAAACTTTTATAGCACATAGAGGATGACATGCGGATCCCATGAGCCAGCAGGTTCCTCAACGTTTCAAACGTGGCATGAGATCGAAACAAAAAGGCAAGTGACCAAATATCGGGAGCAAAAATAATTCAAGAAAAGAAACTTGATTGTACATAGAGGATGACATGCGGGTCCCATGAGTCAGCAGCTTACTCAACGTTTCCAAGGCGGCAGGGGATCAAAAGAAAAAGGAAATAGCCAAAAATCAGAGGGTGAAAAAAATCCAAGAAAATAAACTTTTATAGCACATAGAGGATGACATGCGGGTCCCATGAGCCAGCAGGTTCCTCAACGTTTCAAACGTGGCATGAGATCGAAAGAAAAAGGTAAGTGACCAAATATCAGGAGCCAAAAATAATTCAAGAAAAGAAACTTGATTGTACATAGAGGATGACATGCGGGTCCCATTTAGAAGCAGCGGTATCACCGTTTGAGAGGCTGCATGGGATCGAAAGAGAAAGGCAATTGACCAAATATCGGGAGCCAAAAATAATTCAAGAAAAGAAAGTTTTATAGTACATAGAGGATGATATGCGGGTCCCATTTTGCAGCAGCGGTCTCAATGTTTCCAAGGCGCACAGGACCAAAAGAAAAATGTAGTAGCCAGAAATCAGGGGGTGAAAAAAATTCCAAGAAGAAAGATTTCAATTGGGCTGCATCTGGACATCTGGGCCTTCGAACTATCGTGCTTGGCCTTTTGACTCGTACAATTTCAGCCCACTCCAAAACAGGAAAGTTCGGAATTTTCTAAACAAAACAGGAAAGTCCTATGCTTCGCAAAAACAAAAAAACAAGGAGATTCAACATATAAGTTTGTTTATGTAAAAATAAAGATTTAATTTATCCGTTTGAAATAGCTCAGAGCGCAATACACTGTTTATTGTCTGCAAAATAATCAAGATATCACATGTTTGTTCTACGGGGAGGCTGACATCGGGGACCCATGAGCCAGCAGCGTCGTCAACGTTTTAAAGGCGGCAGGGGATGGAAAGAAAAAATAAACCAAAAAAATGTTGGAAAAATCCAAGAAAAGAAACATTTTCGTTCTAAGAGGATGACATGCGGGACCCATGAGGCAGCAGCATCCTCAGCGTTTATTGTTCATAGAGGCTGACATGTGGGACCCGTGAGCCAGCAGCGTCCTCAACGTTTTAAAGGCTGCAGGAGATCGAAAGAAAAAATAAGCCAAAAATCATTTGGTAAACAAAATCCAAGAAAAGAAACATTTACCGTTCTGAGAGGATGACATGCGGGACCCATGAGGCAGCAGCATCCTCAGCGATTTCAAGGCGGCAGGGGATCAAAAGAAAAAAAGGAAATATCCAGAAATTGATTAGGGGTTCAAAATAAATCAATCAAAGGAAACTTTTATTGTTCATAGAGGATGACATGTGGGACCGACCTCCCAACAGCGTCCTCATCGTTTCAGAGGGGGCAGGAGATCAAAAGAAAAAGGCAAATAGCCAGAAATTAGGGGTCAAAAATAACTCCAAGAAAGAAAACTTTTATTGTCGTAGAGGATGACATGCGAGACCCATGAGCCAGCAGCTTGGTCAACGTTTCAAAGGCGGCATGAGATCGAAAGAAAAAGGCAAGTGCCAAAATATCAGGAGCCAAAGATAATCCAAGAAAAAACTTTATTGTACATAGAGGATGACATGCGGGTCCCATTTAGCAGCAGCGGTCTCAACGTTTCAAATGCGGCTTGAGATCAAAAGAAAAAGAAAGTTGATTGTACATAGAGGATGACATGCGGGTCCCATGAGTCAGCAGCTTACCCAACGTTTCCAAGGCGGCAGGGGATCAAAAGAAAAAGGAAATAGCCAAAAATCAGAGGGTGGAAAAAAATAAAGAAAATAAACTTTTATAGTACATAGAGGATGACATGCGGGTCCCATGAGCCAGCAGGTTCCTCAACGTTTCAAACTTGGCATGAGATCGAAAGAAAAAGGCAAGTGACCAAATATGAGGAGCCAAAAATAATTCAAGAAAAGAAAGTTTTATAGTACATAGAGGATGACATGAGGGTCCCATTTAGCGCAGCGGTATCAGCGTTTGAGAGGCGGCAGGGATCGAAAGAAAAAGAAATTGCCAAAAATCAGAGGGAAAAAAAACCAAGAAAATGAACTTTTATAGCACATAGAGGATGACATGCGGGTCCCATGAGCCAACAGGTTCCTCAACGTTTCAAACGTGGCATGAGATCGAAAGAAAAAGGCAAGTGACCAAATATCAGAGCCAAAAATAATTCAAGAAAAGAAAGTTTTATAGTACATAGAGGATGACATGCGGGTCCCATTTAGCAGCAGCGGTATCAGCGTTTGAGAGGTGGCGGGGATCAAAAGAAAAAAGAAATTGCCAAAAATCAGATGGTGAAAAAAACCAAGAAAAAGAACTTTTATAGTACATAGAGGATGACATGCGGGTCCCATGAGCCTGCAGGTTCCCCAACGTTTCAAACGTGGCATGAGATCGAAAGAAAAAGGCAAGTGAAAAAATATCAGAGCCAAAAATAATTCAAGAAAAGAAAGTTTTATAGTACATAGAGGATGACATGCGGGTCCCATTTAGCAGCAGCGGTATCACCGTTTGAGAGGCGGCGGGGATCGAAAGAAAAAGGCAAGTGAAAAAATATGAGGAGCCAAAAATAATTCAAGAAAAGAAAGTTTTATAGTACATAGAGGATGACATGCGGGTCCCATTTAGCAGCAGCGGTATCACCGTTTGAGAGGCAGCAGGTGATCGAAAGAAAAAGTCAAGTGACCAAATATGAGGTGCCAAAAAATCCAAGAAAAGAAAGTTTTATAGTACATAGAGGATGACATGCGGGTCCCATTTAGCAGCGGTATCACTGTTTGAGAGGCGCAGGTGATCGAAAGAAAACGTCAAGTGACCAAATATGAGGTGCCAAAAAAATCCAAGAAAAGAAAGTTTTATAGTACATAGAGGATGACATGCGGGTCCCATTTAGCAGCAGCGGTATCACTGTTTGAGAGGCAGCAGGTGATCGAAAGAAAAAGGCAAGTGAAAAAATATCAGCCAAAAATAATTCAAGAAAAGAAAGTTTTATAGTACATAGAGGATGACATGTGGGTCCCAGAGCAGCGGTATCACCGTTTGAGAGGCGGCAGGGGATCGAAAGAAAAAGGCAAGTGACCAAATTTGAGGTGCCAAAAATAATCCAGAAAAGAAAGTTTTATAGTACATTGAGGATGACATGCGGGTCCAGTTAGCATCGGTATCACCGTTTGAGAGGCGGCAGGGGATCGAAAGAAAAAGGCAAGTGACCAAATTTGAGGTGCCAAAAAAACTCCAAGAAAAGAAAGTTGATTGCACATAGAGGATGACATGCGGGTCCCATTTAGCAGCAGCGGTCTCAACGTTTCCAAGGCGGCAAGGGATCAAAAGAAAAAGGAAGTAGCCAGAAATCAGGGGGTCAAAAAAAATCCAAGAATAGAAAGAATTTTGGTTCATAGAGGATGACATGCGGGACCCATGATCCTGCATCGTAAACGGCTCGATCGGAGAACGTTGAACGAGATGGCGCGATGTAGAAAAAAAACAATGCCAGAGAGGCTGCCATCTGGGCCCTACATCCCTCGGCGGTGCGGATTTGCGTTGACTCGGCCGGCGAACCCGAGATTTCGAGATGCACCACGTCCCGGGCCACCATACGCCACGTTTTGGCCGCTTTCGTCGGGCTAGGTGGCCTCAAAAACGAGAAAAAAAAAGTTTTGACATGCACCACGGAGGGACCAAAATCGTCGGCCATGGTACACCAGCAACCACGGCGCGACTTCAACTTCGTCGGCCATGGCAACTTTTCTTGTAGTGTCTAGAAGCAATAATATCAATTTTATCAAGCTTTTCCTCAACAGATTTGTTAAAAGCAGTTTGTGTACTAATAAATTCTTTAAGCATAGCTTCAAGACCAGAGGGTACACTCCTATTATTGTTGTAAGAATTCCCATAAGAATTACCATAACCATTACCATTAGCAGAAGGATATGGCCTATAGTTATTACCAGAATTGTTCCTATAAGAATTGTTGTTGAAATTATTATTTTTAATGAAATTCACATCAACATTTTCTTCTTGGGCAACCAATTAAGCTAGAGGAACATTATTTGGATCAACATTAGATCTACCATTCACAAGCATAGACATAATCACATCAATCTTATCACTCAAGGAAGAGGTTTCTTCAACAGAATTTACCTTCTTACCTTGTGGAGCTCTTTCCGTGTGCCATTCAGAGTAATTTATCATCATATCATCAAGAAGCTTTGTAGCCGCCCCCAAAGTGATGGACATAAAGGTACCTCCAGCAGCTGAATCCAATAAATTCCACGAAGAAAAATTTAGTCCTGCATAGAAGGTTTGGATGATCATCCAAGTAGTCAGTCCATGGGTTGGGCAATTCTTTACCAAAGATTTCATTCTCTCCCATGCTTGAGCAACATGTTCAGTATCTAATTGCTTAAAATTCATTATGCTACTTCTCAAAGATATAATTTTAGCGGGAGGATAATATCTACCAATAAAAGCATCCTTACATTTAGTCCATGAATCAATACTATTCTTAGGCAAGGATAGCAACCAATCTTTAGCTCTTCCTCTTAATGAGAAAGGAAACAATTTCAATTTAATAATATCACCATCTACATCCTTATATTTTTGCATTTCACAAAGTTCAACAAAATTATTAAGATGGGCAGCAGCATCATCACTAACACCAGAAAATTGATCTCTCATAACCAGGTTCAGTAGAGCAGGTTTAATTTCAAAGAATTCTGCTGTAGTAGCAGGTGGAGCAATAGGTGTGCATAGGAAATCATTATTATTTGTGTTTGTGAAGTCACACAACTTAGTATTTTCAGGGGTATTCATTTTAGCAACGGTAAATAAAACAAACTAGATAAAGTAAATGCAAGTAACTAATTTTTTTGTGTGTTTTTGATATAGAGAACAAGACAGTAAATAAAGTAAAACTAGCAACTAATTTTTTTGTGTTTTGTTTAGGTGCAGCAAACAAAGTAGTAAATAAAATAAAGCAAGACAAAAACAAAGTAAAGAGATTGGGAAGTGGAGACTCCCCTTGCAGCGTGTCTTGATCTCCCCGGCAACGGTGCCAGAAATTTGGCTGTTGTCGTGGGAGGCAATTCTCTGTGGTGTAACTTTTCTTCAGGTCCCCGGCAACGGCGCCAGAAATTTGCTTGATGCGCGTAGATGTACACGTCCGTTGGGAACCCCAAGAGGAAGGTATGATGCGCACAGTGGCAAGTTTCCCTCAAGAAACCAAGGTTTAATCGGACCAGTAGGAGTCAAGAAGCACGTTGAAGGTTGATGGTGGCGAAATGTGATGCGGCGCAACACCGGGATTCCGGCGCCAACGTGGAACTGCACAACACAACCAAAGTACTTTGCCCCAACGAAACAGTGAGGTTGTCAATCTCACCGGCTTGCTGTAACAAAGGATTAACCGTATTGTGTGGAAGATGATTGTTTGCGAAGAAAACAGTAAAACAACAGTAGATTGTATACGATGTAAAGAATAGGACCGGGGTCCACAGTTCACTAGAGGTGTCTCTCCCATAAGATTAAAGCATGTTGGGTGAACAAATTACAGTCGGGCAATTGACAAATAGAGAAGGGCATAACAATGCATATACATGATATGATAAATATAGTGAGATTTAATTGGGAATTACGACAAAGTACATAGACCGCCATCCAGCATGCATCTATGCCTAAAAAGTCCACCTTCAGGTTATCATCCGAACCCCTTCCAGTATTAAGTTGCAAACAACAGACAATTGCATTAAGTATGGTGCGTAATGTAATCAACAACTACATCCTTAGACATAGCATCAATGTTTTATCCCTAGTGGCACAAGACATCCACAACCTTAGAACTTTCTGTCACTGTCCCAGATATCAATGGAGGTATGAACCCACTATCGAGCATAAATACTCCCTCTTGGAGTTAAGAGCAAAAACTTGGCCCGAGCCTCTACTAATAACGGAGAGCATGCAAGATCATAAACAACACATAGGTAATAGATTGATAATCACCATAACATAGTATTCTCTATCCATCGGATCCCGACAAACACAACATATAGTATTACGATAGATGATCTTGATCATGTTAGGCAGCTCACAAGATCCAACAATGAAGCACATAAGGAGAAGACGACCATCTAGCTACTGCTATGGACCCATAGTCCAGGGGTGAACTACTCACTCATCACTCCGGAGGCGATCATGGCGATGAAGAGTCCTCGGGATATGATCTCGGCAGGGTGCCGGAGGCGATCTCTGAATCCCCGAGATGGGATTCGCGGCGGCGGCGTCTGGAAGGTTTTCGTATCGTGGCTCTCGGTACAGAGGGTTTCGCGACGAAGACTTTAAGTAGGCGGAAGGGCAACGCGGGGGCCACACGAGGCCCCACACACCAGGCCGGCGCGGGGGGCGGGCGCGCCCTAGTGTGGCGGCGCCTCGTGGCCCCACTTCCCCCTCGGTCTTCTGGAAGCTTCGTGCAAAAATAGGACCCTGGGCGTTGATTTCGTCCAATTCCGAGAATATTTCCTTACTAGGATTTTTGAAACCAAAAACAGCAGAAAACAGCAACTGGCTCTTCGGCATCTTGTTAATAGGTTAGTTCCAGAAAATGCGTAAATACGACATATAATGTGTATAAAACATGTAGATATCATCAATAATGTAGCATGGAACATAAGAAATTATCGATACGTTGGAGACGTATCAAGGCCTGCTATGTCATATTAAAAGCAAGAAAAACTCCAACCCTTTCCTTTTGACATCTCCATGCCGCCACACCACCCCAGCCCATCGACGAGTGATGTTACTGGTTTCAACATGTTTACACCTATTCCCCTTCTTTTTAGTATAAAGCGGGTAGTAGAATGTCGAGAAGAATTTTGTATGTCAATCCTGACTCACTTTTTTTTTGCATAACCAATTTCATATCTTGGTGAATAAACTTTTCCATTTTGTTCTTGTTACTATGCTTGCATAAATTTGTAAACCGTGGTCATCATATAACACATTGAGCTAATAAAAGGTGACTTGATATCAAAGAAGGATATCTCAACCATTCATCTGTTACTTAAATATCATATTATAAATGTTCACTTCTCTCAACATACATACTTGCAAGAATCCCGAAGGCTGCGCTCATTTGTTTTGTTTTTTGTTTTTGCCTTTCATTTTCCGTCGCACTCACCACCTCACAAGAGTACAACCCCACCAGGTTGTCTTGCCAACGCCGATGCCATTACCACACCACACATTCCATCACCTACATTTGTACCCTGTGGGATTAGTTTGGCTAAACATGGTGGCACCATATCATAGCAAACTAATCAAGTCTATCAACAAGAGACGTTACTTGTTTCAAGCTTTGTACACCCTTCCTAGCTTTTTCGTATAAAGAAGATAGTAAAATACCGGCACGAAATTTCAATGTCAATCCCTGTTTCAATACTTTATTTTTGCACCCACCAATCAAATCCTCGTGAAAAAAAATTTCAAGTTTGTTCTTGTTACTATGCCTGCTATAAAGTTGTAAACCGCTCATCATCATATTACATGTTGAACTAATAATTAACAACTTGATATCAAGGAAAAATAGCTCAACCATTCATTTGGTACCCAGTGGTTATTCTATTAATGTTCACTTCTCTCAAGGGGCCAACGTGCAAGAATTACAAAAGCTGTGCTCATTTGTTTCCTTCATACTTCGACCTCATGTTTTTTGTCGCATTCATCACCTCACAGGAGTACAAGCCCCACTAGGGTCATATTTCCGATGCCACCGGCGTACCACACACACCACCACCTACATCCATGCCTTGTGGTATTGGTTTGGCTTAACATGGTGGCACCAGATCATACCAAGCTAAGCTAGAAAACCAACAAGATACGTTGTGGGCCTCAAGATTTTTGCACCCTCCCCTTTTTTACTAAAAAGCCAATATATAGTACAAGAACCATTGTCATAGTCTTGCCAACACCAACGCCACTGCTGCACCACACATTCCATCATCTAAATTTGTGCCTCGTGGGATTATTTTGGATAAACATGGTGGCACCATATCACACCAAGATAATCTAGACTATCGACAACAGACGTTACCGGTTTCAAGCTTTCTACACCCTCCTTTTTCGTATAAAGTCGATAGTAAAATTTCGACACGCAATTTCCATGTCAATGTCTGTTTCTCTACTTTATTTTTCACTCACCAATCAAATTCTCATGAAAAAACCACTCCATGTTTGTTCTTGATAGTGTGCTTGACATAAAATTGTAAAGTGGTGGCCATCATACATGTCGAGCTAATAATTGGCGACTTGTATGAAAGAAAAATAGCTCAAACACTCATTTGTTACTTTCACTTATCTCAAGAGAACATGCAAGAACCCCAAACGCGGTGCTCATTTGTTTCCTTTCATGTTTCCACCTCATGGCTTTTGTCGCACTAATCACCTCAAAAGAGTACAAGACCAACTAGCCTCGTGTTTCTGAGGACACCGTCACATCACATATTCCACCACCTACATATGTGCCTTTGGTTTTGCTAAGCATGGTGGCACCAAATCATACCAAGCTAAGCTAGAGTACCGACAAGATATGTTGTCAGTTTCAAGGTTTTTGCACCCCTCCCCCTTTGTTTTTGAATGTCGACATGAAATTTCTATGTTAATACTTGTTTCACACCTTTCTTTTTGCACTTACCAATAAATTCTCATGAAAAAACCACTCCATGTCTGTTCTTGTTACTATGCTTGACATGAAGTTGTAAATCAATGGTCATCATATTACATGATGAGATAATAATTGGCGACTTCATATCAAATAAAAATAGCTCAACCATTCATTTGTTACTTTCACTTATCTCAAGAGGTCAACATGGAAGAATCACAAAGGTAGTCCTCATTTGTTTCCTTTAATGTTTCCACCTCATGGCTTCTGTCGTACTCATCACATTACAAGAGTACAAGACCCACTACTGTTGTGTTTCCAAGGCCACCGGCGCACCACACATTCCACCACCTACATTTGTGCCTTTGGTTTGGCTAAATATGGTGGCACCAGATCATACCAAGCTAAGTTAGACTACCGACAAGATACGTTGTCGGTTTCAAGCTTTTTTGCTCTACCTTTTGTTTTTTTACTAAAAAGCCAATAGTAGAATGTCGACATAAAGTTCTATTCCAGCCCCTAATCACCACTTTATTAGTTCCATCACCAATCAAAACCTCGTGAAAAAACCACTCCAGATTTGTACTTGTTATTATTCTAGACACAACCATTCAATTACCATCATATTACATGTTGAGATAATAAATAGTAACTTCATATCAAAGAGAGGTAGCACAACTATTCATTCAATACTCAAGGGTCCGGTTTGAAATGTTCACTTCTCACGAAGCCAATGTGCAAGAATCCCAAAGGAAACAATCATTTGTTTCCTTTCCATTTACCTTTTTGTAGCTTTTGTCACACTCATCAACTCATGAAAGTGCAAGCCCCAGTAGTGTTGCCTTTGCGGACGCCAGTGTCGCACCACACATTACATCACCTACACCTGCGCGGTCTCGTGGGTTATTTTCGAGTAAACATGGTTGCTACAGATCACACTAAGCTAGGCTAGACTATCAATGCGTGATGTTACTAGGTTTCAAGCGTTTTACACCTACTTCCCATTATTTTTCAATAAAGCACATAGTAGAATATCGATACAAAATTTCTATGTCAATCATTAGTTCACCATTTTTGCATCGGCCAATCTCATTCTCATGAAGAAACCACTTAATTTTGTTCTTGTTACTATGCTTGACACAAACTTGTAAACTGATGGTCATCATATTGCATATATAGCTAATAAATGGTGGCTTAATACCAAAGCAGGATAGCTCAACCAATCATTCATTACTCAAGGGTTATGCTATAAATTTTCACTTCTCTCAAGGTGCATACTTGAAATAATCTAAACAAAGGCAACAATCATTTGTTTCCTTTCGTGTTTCTCCGTTGCGTCATCCGGCAGACTCATCACCTCACAAGAGTATGAGGCCCACTAGCGTCGTCTTGTTGACACCACTTTCGCACCACACATTTCATCACCTACATTTGTCTCTCGTTGGATTAGTTTGTCTAAACATGGTAGCACCAGATCATACCAAGCTAATCTGAACTATCAACAAGAGATGTTGCCGCTTTCATGATTTTTAAACCCTTCCCTCATTTTCATATAAATCAGATATTAAAATATTGACGCAAATTTCTATGTAAATCCATGAGTCACTACTTTATTTGTTCACCCACCAATAAAATCCTTGTGAAAAAACCACTCCATGTTGTTCTGGTTACTTTGACACAACGTTGTTAACCATTGTCATCATTTTACATGTTGAGCTAATAATTGGCGACTTGATATCAAAGAAAATAGCTCAACCAGCCATTCATTGCTCAAGGGTTATATTATAAATGTTCACTTCTCTCAAGGGGAAAATGTGCAATAATCCCAAAAAGGTAGTGCTCCACCTCATGGCTTTTGTCGCACTCATCACCTCAGAAGAGTACAAGCCCCTCTAGCGTCGCTTTCCGGCACCACAGGTGCGCCACACATTCGACCACCTACATTTGTGCCTTCTCGGATTGGTTTGGCCAAATATGGTGGCACCAGATCATACCAAGCTAAGCTAGACTACCGACAAGATATGTTTTCGGTTTCAAGCTTTTTACACCTTTTTTATATTAAATATCTAGTAGTAGAATGTCGACACAAAATGACTATTCAAGTCCCCAATTCACCACTTTACTTTTGCATAAACAAATCAAATCCTTATGAAAAAATCACTCCATGTTTGTTCTTTTTATTATTCTTCGATGGTCATCACTTTACACGTTGAACTAATAAATACTATCTTCATATCAAAGAAATATAGCTCAACCATTCATCCATTATTCAAGGGCCCCGATAGAAATGTTCACTTCTCTCAAGGGGCCAACATGAAAAAATCTCAATGGAAGTGTTCATCTTTGTTTCCTTCCATATTTTCGCCTTTTGGATTTCCTCGCACTCATCACGTCACAAGACAAGAGCCACTAGCATTGTGTTTCTCACATCACTGCCGCACCACACATTCCACCGACTACATATATACTGTGTGAGGTTAGTTGAGCTAAATTTGGTGATCATACCAAGCTATAAACCTTACTATCGAGAAGAGACATTGTTGGTTTCAAACTTTTTACACCCCTCGTTTTCTTTCTTATAAAGCAAATAGTAGAATGTCGACATAATAATGTTTCTGTGGAAATCCTTGATTCACCACTTTAATTTTATCCTCATGAAAACCCACTCAATTTTGTTTTTGTTATTGCTTGACACGAGGTTGTAAACTCATGGTCATCATATTACATCTTGAGCTAATAAATGACAGTAATTATCAAAGAAACATAACACAACAATTCATTCATCACTTAAGGATCATGTTAGAAATTTTCACTTTTCTTAAGGGGAAAACGTGAAAAATCCCAAAGGCAGCGTCGTTTATCTCCTTTTCTAGTTTCCACCTCATGGCTTCTGCCACATGCGCCACCTCGCTAAAGTTCAAGCCCCATTAGTGTCGTCTTGCCGACACCACTTCCGCACCACACATTTCATCACCTACATACGCTTGTGCGCCGTGGGCTTAGTTTGGCTCGACATGGTGCTACCAGGTCATACCAAGATAGGCCATCGACGAGAGGCGTTATTGGTTTCAAGCATTTTACTACCTCCCCTTTCAATTTAGTGAAAATTCGTCAACAGAATGCCGAGATAATACTTTTTGTGTCGAACTAGTCACTAATTTATTTCTAAATGGAAACATCCACTTACAAAATCACTAAACTTTTTCAGAAACTGCCAATATAGCAAGAGTTACATGTAGCTCATTTTTTAAAAGTCCAGTAAAACATTTTGAAGTTTCAAATTACTCCAAAATAGTCCTAGATTTTGAAAATGATGTAATCTACCAAAGCGTGCGGAGTCTCAATTCGAAACACCTTATATCCTAGGCCACATAGAAATAACAAAATCTGGCAATTTTAGGAGGTTTGAATTCTTGCAATATCCCACTTGCTCACTACTTCGAATTCTCACTTTTGCGTTTTTCCACGACATAAAATATAAGGTATTTCTTAGTTGAAATTTGACAAGTTAGAATACATCATTTTCTTAATCTTGAATTTCTTTTGAGAAGTTTTTTTAATTTAAATGCCATTTTTTTAAATAATAAGCTAACTGCAGCGCGATATTAATTTATATTTAATATATAGGCTAATACATTGCGGTATTAATCAGTGGCAATCCTCAAAAGATTACACTATGCACAGGTATTCACTCACAAGGAGATCTTTGTTAAATTTCTTGGCCTAATTTCATTTAGTGCGATATATATTACAACTGTACTGCAATCTTGATCTAATTAATGAGGCCTTGCTACTGATTGATATAAATTCATTACTTAGGGGGCGGTTCCAGAATAATCACTTCTCTCAAGGGCCCAACGTGCAATGTTCCTAGAGGCAACGTTCGCCCGTGTACCAAGTACCAACCTCGTATCTTCCGCCGCACGCGTCGTGTCGCTGACGCCACTGCCCCACCACGCGTCCCGTCACCTACGCTCCTGCCACCTCACGCCGTCACCCGCGCCACCGGGTATAAAGCGACCTGCCCGAGCCCTACCTTCCGCTTCACTAGAAACTCCTGCACAAGTTGCTGCTACGGCGGCGACGCTCCCGACGACGAAGCCATGTGCGGCGGCAAGGCCATCGCGAGGTGGAGGAAGCGCCACGCCCAAGAGCTGGCGCGGGGGCTGCTGACGAAGGCGGCGCTGTGGCCTCAGAAGAAGAAGCCCAGGACGCGCCGCCTCTTCGCGCGGTTCCCGGAGGTGTTGGAGCTGGATGACGAGGACTTCGAGGCCGAATTCCAGGAGTTCGAGGTCGACTCCAGGGACTCCGACTTCGACTTCGGGGCTGAGGAGGATAGCGACGACGAGGTCGTCGAGATCACGCCGCCCACCGTCAAGCCGTCCATCTCCAGAGGTATCGCCTTTCGCGTATGTTTTTTCGTACTGTAATTGATTTCTGTGGAAGATGGCGGTTCAGGTTTCATGGGGATGCTCGGTTTGGTCGTTTTGCCAGCTGTCGGCGTTCTGCTGTCCTGTTAGGGTTCACTGTTTGTTAGGGATTTCGGAGTACTATGGAGGGATTTGGGACAGGGAGTAGGCCTTCTTCATTTCTCTGTCGTGTTAGGATTCCGAAATTGCTCGTCTGTTCAGGATACAGTTTTTTTTTTTTTTGGCGTGAGATACAGTTCAATTTGGGAAAGCGGTTTTGGTTGGGAATTTTTACGTTTTCCGAGTTTGAATGTTGATTCATATGCTTTACTGTGTAGTCAAAAGAGAATGCTGTTTTACATGCTCAGCGTTTAGTCAAAAGGATTGAACATCTCGGTAAAAAATGTTTTGCTCCGAGGTCTCGGGTCTTTCAGCCTTGCGAATTGTTTCATCATTTCCTTTAGCAGCAATTACCCCCGTGTTCCATCGTTGTAGATTTGCATGAAGATTTTTCTAGTAGCTTTGTTGAACTCTCAATCTTAATAGAGTATTGTATTGATTGTCGAGTCCTGTCTGTCCTGCATAAATCATACTGCTAAATTCACTGATCTTTCAGAGGCAACTTCTAGGGTAGTTTATTTCAGTCAATATATTCTATAATTCGTCTTTGTGCATTTTTTTAAAAGATGTTCTGTGTTCTTTTTTGCTTAGGCTAGCACTAGATGATCATTTTCATTCGTTTCTGCATCTCGCAGTATATTTTTAATAAGCTTGATAACAGCCCAAGTTGAAGCATTGATCTAGCAACTGTTGAATATGCATCCGATCTCAGCAAAACTTGTTGCCACGGATCCTGCATGTCTACTACTGATTGATGTAGTTTAGTCTTGCGGGTTGGTGCCTCTGAATAAGTTATTAAGTCTTGGTAGCTTCTACGATCGATGTAAGCCATAAAATTTTAAACTTTGGTCTTTGTTGAAGTTTTAGCTACTCTAGTTTCTTTTTCCTTGTTTACATATAAGATTGCCATGTTAATATTGGATTAGCCTAAAGTTGGATATTGCGGGTTTATTTTGATCCAAGATTTTTCATGGATTCTCCATTTTGTATAGTAGAATTTGTATGTACAACTGCAAATGATGGTGAAGTCAATAGCATGAGGGTTGTAAGAGCATGTCTAACAGGCCCCGTATTTTTCTGCCCCTTAAAACGCGAGAAAATGGCCCCGTATTCACTTTTTGCTGGCCGAAATCTCGTCCGAGCTAGCAGACCCCGTATCCCCACCCCGTAAAACAGAATCTTACAGAATATTCTGTTTTTAGCGGCGGCGCGCGGGTGACTATGGCGGCGGCGCGGGGAAAACGGTTGGGAATTCTGAAATATCCGCGCGCCCTAGTGAAATGGGATGAGGGGTTGGCCCTGTATTCAGCCTCCCGCCCCTTACAAGTAAGGGGCGAAGAGCCGCCCCGTAGCCAAAACTGTAAAAAATCGATGCGGGGGCCTGTTTTACGGGGTCTGCTAGACGGCCGGGTAGCGTCCAACCCCTTATTTTGGCGGTTATTATACGGGTTTGGCCCTTTTAAGGGGTCTGTTAGACCTGCTCTAACCCTGCATTTTTTTATGAAGTGTGATTTGATGGGTGTTTTGATCCAAATTCTGAAGGGATTGTACTCATCGTTCAGTGTTCATCAGGGTTATGATATCTTATATCTCTAAAGTCAGTAAGAAGAAATTTCTGTATTGGACTCTCTTACATTTGACACTGCCCTTCCATTGCAGATGCCTTGAGCACCATGACTACTGCTGGTTCTGATGACCCTGCACCAGGGTCATTGAAAAGGAAGAGGAAGAACCAATTCAGGGGTATCCGCCAGCGCCCCTGGGGTAAGTGGGCTGCTGAAATCAGAGATCCTCGCAAGGGTGTCCGTGTCTGGCTGGGTACTTTCAACAGTGCCGAAGAAGCTGCAAGAGCTTATGATGTTGAAGCACGCAAGATCCGTGGCAACAAGGCCAAGGTAAACTTTCCAGAGGAGCCAATAGTTGCTCAGAAGTGTCGCCCTTCTGCTCTTGAAGTACGCAAGTCAAGAGAAGTACAGATACCTGCCGTTGTACCAGCAGTCAACAACATTGCCAATACAAACCAGCCACCTGCTCAGCCTGATAATGTGCCATTTGTTCCTGCAACGAACTATGCTGCCCCTGTTGAAGCTCCTGTCATGAATGTGTACTCTGACCAGGCGAGCAACTCCTTTGGCTGCTCTGAACTCAGGACTCCAGAGTCTGCGCTTGTCCAGAGCAACACCTACAGCGCAGTGGTGACTCCTGTTATGCAGAACAATGCAGATGATCTCACCGATGGGCTGGGGGATTTAGAACCTTATCTGAGGATTCTCATGGATGATGTTGTGGATGAACCGATTGACAACCTTCTGAATCTTGATGGACCTCAGGATGTCCTCGGCAACATGGACCTTTGGAGCTTCGATGACATGCTCATCCCTGGCGAATTTTATTGAGGGTTTCAGAACCTGTATATAGGGACAAGGGTAAGCCTTGGCAATTTAACCTTCAAATGTAGTCACAAAATCTTTTCTTTACTCTGAACTGTTTGCTTTGTGTTTCAGGAATAAGACTATGGAAGATTGGGAAGCACCCTATTGTCACCATTGGCTAGCATATGTTTATGTCCAAGCTTAGATGCGAAAAGTTGCATCCTGAGTCTCTTTTGTATTTGGCCCGTTCCCTATTTGACTGTCTCAGTATGGCAGCCATTTGTAAGGTTGAAGAACCATTGTCTGTCTTTTATATCGTTGCTATCATATCTGAATGTGAACATCGTTAATCTGTGTCCAGTTTTATGCTTTAATGTGTGCTCTTTATTGCTCTTTTTCTTCAATTCTGTGATTTTAATAGTTGATAAAATTAATACAATGGATTTTTGTAGGTCGGGATACATGGAGGCCCTTTTTTGAACCTCCGGATATTCGAATTTAAATAATTTTAAATATTCAAAAAATACCAGGATGTAGACAATATTGTGATCTACATTGTGTGATCTGAGATTTTTTATGGATTCCCCATTGTGTATAGTAGAATTTGAATGTACAACTGCAAAATGATGGCGAAGTCAATTTTTTGGAGCAACCGGCAAGAGCACTGCCTTTTCATTAAGCAAGAGGGAAAAACCAACCAAAATGTACAAAGAAGGGCATATTTAGATTATGGTGGGAATATGCCCCACAAAACCACCAAAGAAAACCACCAAAAAGAGAAAACTAGTCCGGCTGGGATGGCGAAGTCAATAGAATCAGCTTTGTCTTAAGAAGCCTGCATTTTTTTTTGTTAAGTGTGATTTGGTGGGTATTTGATCCAAAGTCTGAAGGGGATTGTACTCATGGTTCAATGTCCATTAGGATCTCTTATGTCTAAATTCAGTAAGAAGAAATTTCTGTGTTGGACTCTTTTAGCATTGACACTGTCATCGCATTGCAGATGGTTTGAGCACCATCACTACTCCTGGTTTTGATGACCCTGCAGCAAGGTCATTGAAAAGGAAGAGGAAGAACCAATTCAGGGGTATCCGCCAGCGCCCCTGGGGTGTCCGTGTCTGGCTGGGTACTTTCAGCAGTGCCGAAGAAGCTGCAAGAGCTTGTGATGTTGAAGCACGTCAGGATCAGTGGCAACAAGGCCAAAGTAAACTTTCCAGAGGAGCCAATAGTTGCTCCGAAGCGTCACCCTACTGCTCTGAAATCTACCGTTGTACCAGCAGTCAACAAACTTGCCAACACAAACCAGCCACCTGCTCAGCCTGATGACGTGCCATTTGCTCCTGCAATGAACTCTGTTGCCCCTGTTATCGCCTTGATATCAGATTCATACACGCATTGAGCCTTCTTGGTGAAGATGATGAATTCTCTATAGGTCTCATCCTTACACTTAAGGAGAAAGACCCAAGAGTATCTTGAATAATCATCAACAATGACAAGTCCATACTTGCTCCCACCAAGAGTATCATAATATGATGGCCCAAAGAGATCCAAGTGAAGGAGCTCCAAAGGCCTAGAAGAGGTGACTATACTCTTGATAGTATGTCTCTTCTTGAGTTGTTTTCCCGCTACACATGCACTGCATACACGATCTTTCTCAAAGGAAATGCCGGTTAGTCCAACAATGTGCTCACCCTTTAGGAGTTGTTTGAGATTTCTCATATTGAAATGACTAAGGCGGCGATGGCAAAGCCAACCTTCGTCATGTTTGGACGCCATTAGACATGTGGAGGGAGAGGGGCTCACTTTCGAGAGCTCAACCACGTAGAGGTTGTTCTCCACATATCCAACAAGGACCAATTTGAGATTATCACTCCTAAAGACTTTTACACAATAATTACTAAAATATGAATTATAACCGGCATTCGCGAGGTGATATATAGAAAGCAAATTATAGCCAAGGGATTCAACAAGCATGACCTTCTCAAGGCACAAGTCCTTAGAGATTGCCACCTTGCCATACCCAAGTACATTTCCCTATGAATTGTCACCAAAGGTGATGCTTGACTTCTTGTTTACATCTTCTATGAATTGGTCAAGCACACCTCTTCCTCCGGTCATATGATTGGTGCATCCACTATCAAACACCCATTTTGGACCACCGGAGGAATACCCCTACAAAATCAAGTAGAGGTTTTAGGAACCCATCGATTAATGGGTTCCCTAGTCATGGCAACAAGATCTTTTGGTACCCAAATTGAGTACCCTCTATAAGCATAGCCATTACGAGGTCCAACATAGTTAGCATAAACATCACCATAATAATCAATAAATAAAGCATAGTGATTGTTTGGTCCTGTACGGTCACCACTAGTGGCTTTGCCGTTTGAGGCTTTGCCAACATTAGCGACCTTCTTGTTCTTCTCTTGAGCGGGCTTCTCCTTCTTGTAGTTGTTCTTCTTGTAGGACTTGGGAACATACCCAAGTCCATGCTTTTGATTGTTTGACCTTTGCTTACTCAAAAGGTCATCGAATCCCATCTTATTCTTGGAGGTGGTGAACTTGGCAAGTTCTTTCTTCAACCTAACATTTTCCTCAAGAATAGTTGCTTGCTCACAAGCCGATTCATTAGGATGATAGTTGAGACCATATTTGGTTACCAAGGATTCAAGATATGTATTGGTCTCAACATGCAAAGATAATTCCTCTTGCAAACGAACATGTTCCTCAACAAGTTTGGCATGCTCGCTAGTAAATGAGGTAGAGGAACTAGCAACATTTTTATCAATAATGGGATCATTCATTGATCCAAGAGCCTTCTTGTAGGTTTCTTGGAGTAGGTCATGGTTCTCTCCAAGTTTCTTGATATCATCCTTAACAAGCTTGTTAGTTTTTTCAAGGTGGTCAAGATCCCTAGTGAGAGAAGCATGAGCAACTTCAAGCTCCTTATTTGAGGCATTGAGCTCTTGGGTCAATAATTGAGCTCTTTCAATAGTTTCAATGTCCTTAACTTTATCTAGTTCAAAGGTTTCAATTTGTTGCTTAAGGCCTTGAGATATGCACCTTTCGGTTTTTAGCTCTTGTCTTAGGAGATTGAATCTCTGTTTTTCCTCATTTAAATGATAGTCTAATTCCTCAATGGACTCGTCCCTTTCTTTGAGGGAGTCCATCAAGTAATCAAACTTGACAAGAGCTTCACCACGAAGGGTGCATCTAACTTTGTAAAGTTCCTTGAGCATAGCCATTTCTTCTTGATTTTCAGTTTCATCATCAAGAACACTAGATAAAGAAGGTGGGGATTCCATTACCTTTGTTTCCCTTGCCATTAGACAAGAGCCGACGGTTGTAGAGAAAGGAGAGTCATCGGAGTCATCATCATGAGTTGTTCTTGCCATGAAGGAAGAACCAATATCATTCGGAGTTGAGGACTCCGTGGAGTAATCCTTGGAGTAGTCATATGTGAAGAGTGACCCGGGTTTGGAGAAAGCCAAACCAGCCACTCTGGCCTCCTTCTCCTCATTTTCCTCCTCTTCATCTAAAATGTAACCAACCCCAACAAAGGCTCTTCCTTTGTTCTTCTTGTATCTTTCATTGATTGGGTTTGGCTTCAGTCTTGGCTTGACCCCTTTGACAAACTTTGGCTTGTCTACCCTTTTCTCATAAGGGCACTCATTTGCAAAGTGACTATCTTCATCACAGTTGTAGCATGTTCTCTTCTTCTTCTCATTGAAGGACATTGGGAGCTTGTTCTTTTACTTCTTGGCAAAGAAGGAAAAATCTATCGCGATGTCACTAGTTGAAGTCATCTCTTCATATTCTTCAATTTCATAGGCTTCTTCTCTTTCTTGATCAGCTCTAGCCTTCAAGGCAAGGTTGTGTGAGGATTCATCGGCACGGTTCATTGCCATAAGTCTTTCTCCTGTCTTGGCCATGTTATCATTGGCTGCCACATAGGAGACAAGATCATCTGCGTTCAAATCAGCTTGCTTGGTGAGAATTTGCAACTTGAGTGCAAGGTTGGTGTTGTTTTGTTTCACAGCTATCATGGCAATGACCTTGGACTTTATGAATTCTTCATTCTTCTCAAAACCATCATTGTATTTCTCACATCCAAGGCCCTTGACCTTCACTCTATGAGCACCAAGCCTTCCATAGGCATCGGCCAAGGATTCTCCTTCTCTAATCATGAACATAGTTGCCTCTGTCTTTGCTGACTCATAGAGAGCTGCTTGGATCAGATTGGTTCCCTCTTGGAGTACTACAATCCGATCCCACAACTCTTTAGCGGAGTCAATGTCATTGACTTGATCAAGGAGCTTGCGGTTGATGCCACTTCTAATCTTGTCACATGCAGATGCATTGAGTTGGCGGTTGTAGAACTCAGTGGAGGTTAGCTTCAAGGGATCTTGTGGCTTCCGGTAGCCATCACTACAAAGGAAAACAATTCTTTTGACAAATCACTTTCGTCATATTAAGGCCAATTTTCGTCAAGGATTCTTCGCGGTGACAAAATTTGATCGTCATGGGGTTCGTCAAGGAAGCTCCGTCATAAAATATCGGGGGTGACGGTATGCATTTTTTCGTCAACGTCAAATGTTTGATGGTGACGACCTGCAAATTCGTCAACATCAAAGGTTCTTTGTTGACAGACAGGTTTGTCACGAAAAATTGCAACTTTCGTCAATATCTAAATCTTGGGAAGTTTCTGATTGGTCCAAAAAAAGCATACGTGGCCTTACATGTGGGTCCCATTTGGCTTCTGACAACATGGGTCCGACGGCGCTGACATGGATATCTGTCATGTGGGACCGGCATGGTGCTGACTGGTGGGACCGACAAAATATTATGACAAGCTGGACCCACAATATTCTGACCGGTGGGATCCACAAAATTCAGACAAGTGGGACCAGGTTGTTGCCGACATATGGGTCCCAATAATGCTGACTGGTGGGACCCACAAATTCTGACAAGTGGGACCACAAATTGGTGCCACGTGGTTTCATTTAATAGTGACGTTGTGACATTTTCCGTCACCTTTTGAATTTGACAAAATTTGAGAGCATTTGAATTATTTGCGAAATTTGGGGAACAAAAAAACTGGCGAAATATCAAAAAGTAGACAATAAATATCATACTTAAATGGTGGCACAAGAAGTATATATGTCTCTCACAGACCGAAAGATTCATAAGAAAATTACAATTGGAACACAAAGAAATTAAAAGACCTATGATTAATAATGTTGTAGGACGGTGGTGCAATAGATTAGTTGCCCTGGGATTGAGACATGGATGGTGGCTGGGATGTCCTCAAGAGCAAATTAAGCACGGCATCCATTTCTGTGAGCCTCTTTTCATAAGCCAGAGTCTTTTCTTCTTGGGCTTTCTTCACAGCTTCAAGTTCTTCCTCCTGCTTCTTCCTGATGTCTTCAAATTTTTCATCTTGTTCTTGCAGTCTTGCCTGCATCTCACTGTGGTACGTTTCAGCTGCCTGTATGGAGTTCTGCTCTTGATCTGCCAGTCTTTGTTGTAGCTCTCGGATGCGTGTAGCTGAGACAGAAGACTTCCTGGAACTTGTTGCGACGCCCAATCTTGGTAGGAATGTGCTGTTGCAGGTGGTGGATGGGCTTTTCTCGCTCAGAACTAGCTGAACAATTTGCAAATCAGTCAAATCAGGTTCATCTTCATTGCGTGGCGCCGCTTTTTTTGCCACCATTTGATCCTGCATAAAGATTACAATCATTGCATGGACAACATACAAAACTGGATTATATTATATTGTGCTAATAAGAAATATTTCTTACATATGCACTTTTTGCTTCAGCACTCATAATGTTATCCTTGGTAGTGTGTGTGATTCTAAAAAATTCAATTGGAGAGGTTTCTTGTTCCTGCTGCTTAGCCTTCTGCTTGAAAAAATGTAGAATGCACATTACCATTGTACACTGTCTATGACAGAAGTATGAACTGTATTGGGAAATTCAGAACACTTACTAGATGTTCCCAGTGAGCAACATAGCTTCGAGATCCAGTGGTATGGAACTGTTTCACAGCTTCTCTGTTCTTTCCATTTATTACACACAGTTCCTATGTTCAGTACATGCATTTTATTTATCCAGATCAGAGAAATGTAAGAATTCAGTAGCTGTTATTGAAAGGAATAACGTTTATGTACCTGGTACTTCTCATCAAACCATCTTTTCACCAGTTCTTTCCAGCTTTTCTCTTCTACGTGACCTGGCTTCTCGAGATATGCTTGCTCCAGTGTGAGATTTTTAATTTTGGGCCAATACTCCTTTTTAAGCCTATATCGGAACTGCCGAATACTAACTTGCAGCATATCAGTGCACACATCTTGAGCCACCTCATCATTTTTGTCCATATTAAACTTTCCCTGCAAAATAGTGAAGCATTAATCAGTAGATTCTTAGATAGTTGATCATGTAGCATACTAATTAGGTTAAACCAAGATTGTACAGGACTCACCGCTACTGTACTTATAGCATGAGGAATGACATGTTTGAGAGTTGCATCTTTCCTGTACTGTGTCCAGTGTGTTGCAAGCGGCATTTTTTCACGGATGTGAATACCAACCTCATTGCTCAGCTTTGCTGACTGGACATAATCCTTGGGTCTCCTGACACCAGGAGTGAATTCAATTGGCATCTTATTGCCACCATGTCTTCTTGTGTACTCATGTAGTCCATGGCCCATGGTACGTCTGCGTCCACCTCTCTTTCTCTTACTACCGTCAGATGTTGTCAATGTCTCTGAAATAAGAGATATGAAATGATTCTCTTTTATATGAAAATATGCGGTACAGTGTTTAGTTTTTACAAATTTTCATACCTTGCCGCTCAAAGTTTACAATTTGATTGTCCTCAGGAGATGAGGTGCTGCCTCCAGATGTCATGATCTGGTTAGGTGAGGGTGCTCCTTCAGTGTTCAGACCAGCAGTGGCCGTCGGCTCATCAGATGACCCAGCTTGAGGTTCAGTTGTTGCCATTGATCTTGTTGCAATGTTGGATGGTGCAACTTCAGGTCTGGATCGCTTCTTCTGTGCAACTATTGCAGAAGAAGCAACTATCTGCAAGCACAGTAGAGGCTACATTAGTAGGAAACATTTAGCATGTACGTATTTCCTATCATAGTTCAGACATAGTTCCACAGACCTGAGCTGAAGTATTGCCGACAGTGCGCTGATCCTCATCTGAATGAAGATCATCATCAGCAGTAGCTATCTCTTCTGGATTCGGTTCATACGAAGGGTCCTCTTCGACCTCCATCTCTTCGCAGTCTGTGTCCTTTAGATTGTTACTAGTTCCTATTTGTACCCCACCATACACTAATGTACGTGCAAAACCAGTGAAATCTTTCTGAAATTTGTGGCCAGGTCCATATCTGTCAGCGAAATTTTTTTCCATGCGTACTACATTTTCTTGCATTTGTTTCTCCTTGGCAAGCTCATATGCCGGCTTGACGGGTTTTTGTGTCTCCGCTGAAATAATCGGAAGAGCGGAGCATGAACAAAACATAAGAGGGGGCCAATTCCATAGAAAACAGCAAATAATTGTCTTTGCAAAATATTGTACAGCAGCAAATGATTGAAAACATAAGAGTCTACGTATGATGTCGGCGAACAAAACATAAGAGGGGACATATGCCAGGCTAAGGGACATCATGTGCTTTTAGATATCTACTCGTAACAAATAATTGACACAAGAGACTCCCCTCGCACACTGAATTATGCATGTCTGTTGATAGCTTGGCGGGCTTGGTATGCACGTAATGAGGTATGGGTAGTTCAGTCCTATACCGATAGAAGTTCAGATATGTGCTGATAGAAGTTCAGATATGTGCTGATAGAAGTTCAGATTTCTGCTGATAGAAGTTCAGATATGTGCTGAAATTTGATTTTTGACTTTTGAAAGACATAGATAAACAAAAATTGTGGAAATAAATAGACTGATGAAACAAAGTACATGATTAAAAAAACTTCATTACATTGTTAAGACGTGCATTGCACGTGCAAACTAACTAGTTCCATAGAAAACAGCAAACAATTGTTCTAGATCAAACTGTGCTTCCCTCTGAAACTGAGGAATAAAAGTCTGAAGCAATGTCGTTGTTCACTGTAGCTCGTCAGGCTGTTTTCGGCAACGGCTAGAATTAGTTCAGTTAAGTGTTTCGGCAAACAATTGTCTATGCAAAAGATTGTACAGCAGCGGGATGGCAAAGATTGTATAGCACGGCATGATTGTCTCTGGAATAAAAACGATAAACCCTATACGTATGATGTCGGGATTGGATCTATCAAATATGCAAGATCTAGATATAGGTCAAACGGGCGTGGTAGACATGTAAAACCGATCTCTCGATCTAACCATCCGAAAAACACAACAACAAGCCGATCACCGACAGATTTACCTTGGCGTTTCTTCGAGCTGGGCGCCTTCTTCGGCGTGTGTGCGCGATTTTCCTTCCCCCCGACGTTTCGACGACTGCCGGCCATGGCGACCACCGGCCGGGGAGATAGTTGCGAGATGGAAGAACGTCCGGCGAAGACACCGGATCGGGGTGAGCACGAGAGGATGAGGTCGGGGGGGTGGGGAGTTAAGATGCTCGTAAATCATGGGGGAGAGGCACGACGTATATAAGGGAGGGCGAAATATTTGATAGGTGGGGTGCGCGGGAGGAGTGGAGGGAACGAAAAATTTGTGTGTTTTGGCAGCCGTCGTACTAAAATTTGGAGGGAACAAGGTTTTGCCGTGGAAGAAAAAATATTACTCTGAAAATGGAACTGTACATGTATATTTAAAAAATACCAGAACATGAATGGGATGCATGAAAAAAATCTAAATTTGGGACCCTCATTTCGTTCGAAAACCCCTCTTTGGACACATGAATGGAACATGAATGGGCCATTCCCCCCTCTTTTCGTCCGAAAACCCCTCTTTCGACACATCTACACCATGGGGACACCATGCCACCAACTCCAAAAAATCAAAACCCATAGCAACCAAGGTTTCATATCACAATGTGCACAAGGGTGCCAAATCATGCTCCAATCCATGGTGGTTTGGTCAGTTTTTGGCCATTCCCCCCTCTTTTCGTCCGAAAACCCCTCTTTCGACACATCTCCACCATGGGGACACCATGCCACCAACTCCAAAAAATCAAAACCCATAGCAACCAAGGTTTCATATCACAATGTGCACAAGGGTGCCAAATCATGCCCCAATCCATGGTGGTTTGGTCAGTTTTTGGCCATTCCCCCCTCTTTTCGTCCGAAAACCCCTCTTTCGACACATCTACACCATGGGGACACCATGACACCAACTCCAAAAAATCAAAACCCATAGAAACCAAGGTTTCATATCACAATGTGAACAAGGGTGCCAAATCTTGCCCCAATCCATGGTGGTTTGGTCAGTTTTTGGCCATTCCCCCTCTTTTCGTCCGAAAACCCCTCTTTCGACACATCTCCACCATGGGGACACCATGCCACCAACTCCAAAAAATCAAAACCCATAGCAACCAAGGTTTCATATCACAATGTGCACAAGGGTGCCAAATCATGCCCCAATCCATGGTGGTTTGGTCAGTTTTTGGCCATTCCCCCCTCTTTTCGTCCGAAAACCCTCTTTCGACACATCTACACCATGGGGACACCATGACACCAAGTCCAAAAAATCAAAACCAATAGAAACCAAGGTTTCATATCACAATGTGAACAAGGGTGCCAAATCTTGCCCCAATCCATGGTGGTTTGGTCAGTTTTTGGCCATTCCCCCCTCTTTTCGTCCGAAAACCCCTCTTTCGACACATCTCCACCATGGGGACACCATGCCACCAACTCCAAAAAACCAAAACCCATAGCAACAAAGGTTTCATATCACAATGTGCACAAGGGTGCCAAATCTTGCCCCAATCCATGGTGGTTTGGTCAGTTTTTGGCCATCCCCCCTCTTTTCGTCCGAAAACCCCTCTTTCGACACATCTACACCATGGGGACACCATGCCACCAACTCCAAAAAATCAAAACCCATAGCAACCAAGGTTTCATATCACAATGTGCACAAGGGTGCCAAATCATGCCCCAATCCATGGTGGTTTGGTCAGTTTTTGGCCATTCCCCCTCTTTTCGTCCGAAAACCCCTCTTTCGACACATCTACACCATGGGGACACCATGACACCAACTCGAAAAAATCAAAACCCATAGAAACCAAGGTTTAATATCACAATGTGAACAAGGGTGCCAAATCTTGCCCCAATCCATGGTGGTTTGGTCAGTTTTTGGCCATTTCCCCCTCTTTTTCGAAAACCCCTCTTTCGACACATCTCCACCATGGGGACACCATGCCACCAACTCCAAAAAATCAAAACCCATAGCAACCAAGGTTTCATATCACAATGTGCACAAGGGTGCCAAATCATGCCCCAATCCATGGTGGTTTGGTCAGTTTTTGGCCATTCCCCCTCTTTTCGTCCGAAAACCCCTCTTTCGACACATCTACACCATGGGGACACCATGACACCAACTCGAAAAAATCAAAACCCATAGAAACCAAGGTTTCATATCACAATGTGAACAAGGGTGCCAAATCTTGCCCCAATCCATGGTGGTTTGGTCAGTTTTTGGCCATTCCCCCTCTTTTCGTCCGAAAACCCCTCTTTCGACACATCTCCACCATGGGGACACCATGCCACCAACTCCAAAAAATCAAAACCCATAGCAACCAAGGTGTCATATCACAATGTGCACAAGGGTGCCAAATCATGCCCCAATCCATGGTGGTTTGGTCAGTTTTTGGCCATTCCCCCCTCTTTTCGTCCGAGAAAACCCCTCTTTCGACACATCTACACCATGGGGACACCATTTTTTGAGGTACCTAACTTCAAATGGACTGAAATTTGGCACAAGGGTGCATCAACATGTGGGTAATGACGCTTGCATGCTATCTTGGCAGTTTGGTTTGAAAATTTTCAAAAATTCATCCCCTAAACTCAAGAAGAGGCATCACTTGTCAAGCATGTACATCTTAGGTTTGACCAAACACTCAAAATTCCAGCCCTAATCATGTTATGAAATTCTTAGAAATTCGAAAGAATTTACATACTCGATTCATTTTTATTTATTTCTTTCTATGTGTGATCACTAATTCGTATTTAAAATATTTTATAGTTTTTAATACCCATCTTGAAAATTCTGTGCCTGCCCATCCGTCATGCGTGGGACCCATGTCAAAGTAATGGGAAAGTGGACTACATGCAGGAATCCACGTTTTCACACGCACGCGTCACACAGAGGAACCCAAACGGCAGCATCTACTGTATATCCATCGGCCCCATCGTCTCTCCCACCCGCAACTTCTATTCCCCAATCTGGCAAAAAACCCTGATTGCACCTCCACCAGCGCACCACCGACCTCCCCTTCCACCGAAGATCCCGAAGATGAAGCGTGTTCGCGGAGACGAGCCGGAGGCGAGTGCGGTCGTCAACGTTGACAGAAGCGACGGCGATGCTCCGGTAGTCGTCGACGCCGCGGAGGCGGGATCTTCCTCCGGAACTAGCAGAGCCGCTCTTCGCCGCGCCGTGACCGTGGAGGGCTCCGCCCAACCGGCCGTGGTCGCCGTCGCTGATGAGGCCAACGGAGACGTCCTCGCTCCCGCGGCACAAGCAGATGACCAGGGCTTTGATCCGAATGACCCGTTCTACCGCCACTCCAGGCAGTACCGCGAGCTATATGGCCCCAGAGAGTGCGACGAGTTCGAAGAGGAGGCCTCGGACAACTGCAGCGAGGTACTCTACTTTTCCGATCGATCCCCTGTTTTTCTTGATCTTACTGTTCACCTTAGGGTTTGCTCGTACGGTAGATTGATTTGCCCTGTCTGCAACTTGTTGTACAAATTGATGATTCTGGGGGTTCTTACTCATCCGATTTATGGTTTGTAGTTACTAGATTTGTAATATTTGATGCACATGTTGATTCAACTGTACCAAAGTATGAACCAAATGATTTATGGTACCATGAATATTCATGCATGTTTCAAATTAGTAGATGACAGTTATCTTAATTAGGTCATGATTCCTTGTGTGTGATGAATCATACCTGCTTAGTGTAATGCTCACTGCATTTCAAACTTAAATTCATCCGAATATGGATCATAGCAGAGTGATCAGATGCATGTAATAGTGTGTACATCATTTTTATTTAGGGAACAAATGAATGATCAGGTGCATGTAATTTATGACCACCATTCTTGAATTCCTGCTTATTGATATTAATGTTCATAAAAAATATTTAATGCTTGAATTGTATTTCAGTTAATTTCCTTCTCTCACTTCTTCTTTACTTTCAAATTCGCAGGAAGACTCTGACGACATTGGCAGCGACAAGGAGGACCGGGACCGGAAGAGCCGCTTCGTTCTGAAGAAGCTGAAGACTGGCCAGATCCCTTTCCGCCGGGACGGTAAGCCTAATTGCCCATTCTGCGGCAGGGTTTTCCCGAAGGATATTGAGAGTCTGATCCAGCACGCGACGGGAGTTGGAAAAGGTAGCGCGCACAAGCACAAGGCTGCTAGCAAGGCGAAGCACGCTGCCTTTGGCAAGTTCCTCAGGGACTACGTCAAGACTGGCCTCATCCCGCTCGTCGGTCCAGCTGTTGGCCCTCATGTTGTCCACTAAATTTAGTTTCTGTTTAGTTGTTCCCCTGGAGGTTCATGGTTAAACTATGTCATGTTTCAAAGACTATGTTCTACTTTTGTTATTTGGAACATGGGCAATCATACCCAGTTGTTTAAGACTATGTCATGTTTATATGTTGTTTGCTGTTGCAGAAGCATTACTGCTGCACATCTTATCTCTTTTTTCATGTTGATGCACGCTGCATTTGTGTAGATGTTTGGCTACAGCAGAGTTGTGTAGATTACATATCCCTTTGTCCCACAAGTTTACTACTTTTATGTCTCCTTTTTTCGACTTGTAGTTGCTGTTGTTAGTTTCTAGTTTTGTTTTCATAAATACAATCTGTGTTGGTAATCAGCAAAATTGAAACCTCACATGACAATTTGGAGGATGTGGTGCTCGAATAATAGTGGAAATGTGATATTATTTTTTACATGCATAATATATAGAAAATAGCTAGATCTCTAAATCGATGCATATGAAGCTACATATAAATTCTTGGTCATAATCCCCTTATCTAAAGGGGATGGATGCATGGCTTCACATCGTCGTCGCTTTCATCGTCAGTATCTTCGCCGTCTGAGTAGTAGTACCTCCTGCACATTGTTCCGTCGAACACCTTCACTGTGAGCACATCATCGCCTTCATATTTGAAGTGTAAGAACCAGCCGAAATCCACACCATGCGCGATGGCGAATTTCTCCCAGCCCTTGTCGAGGTACATCCGGCCTTGTCCGTCAAATAGGACCTCCACGGTCCAGAGACGAGGACCGCAGTCAGCTGCTCGCAGATACACCTTAGCTGGCTCCTGGCCGTGAAGATAGTCCGCAAATTTGTTTGGTAGTTTCTGCAAAGAGATCGAGCGCCGATCGTTTCAAATTAAAGGTTTTTTAAAACATGCCCATAATTAATCACATGCATCATATATGTGGGAACGCGTACATACCTTCTTGACCAAAGGGTCTTCATAGACGACGATGAAGAACTCCTCTATGATCAATGGCAGTGTTGACGGTGGTGGTGGCAATGATGATGATCCACTTCCCCTTCCCCTTCCCCTTCCCCTTCCCCTCCGCGTCCGAGACGTGGAAGCCATGGCAATGGATCAACTGTATGTGAACAAAGAAGAGAGAGGCAGAACCAAGAAGAGAGAGGCAGAACCTATTGACAGAAGAGATGGCCGTGTGGGTGTTTATAAGGGAGAGATGACCGTTGTAGGTGTTTACACAATAAAATAAGGAGGAGATGACCGTTGTGGGGGTTTACACAATAAATTATGGAGGAGAAGACCGTTGTGGGGGTACATATCTCAACTAAAAAGTAATGCAGACTATCTTGACGGAAATTGAACAAATGGGTACAACAAATCGTTGATGGTTTATCTTTTTTGCGTGAAGACTTGTGTAGATTACATATCCCTTTGTCCCACAAGTTTAGTACTTTTATGTCTCCTTTTTTCGACTTGTAGTTGCTGTTGTTAGTTTCAAGTTTTGTTTTCATAAATACAATCTGTGTTGGTAATCAGCAAAATTGAAACCTCACAGTACGATTTCATGGCAAAATATTAACTTATATATAGTAAAAACCAACTAGCAAAAAGCATCTACAGTTTGAAAATAACTGAGTAGCAGCCAAAAGCACCTCACGCAGGAGGGACACAAAACCAAAATATGAGGTGGTCATGCAGCATCAAGGACTCTGTCGACCACGATCTTGCGGTAGAGCTCGTAAGAGACCCAAGCATCAATGGCTGCATAGTCGATGTTCATATTTGGAAGTGGGAAGTCCCCCCACAGTCTGTGCCGATGGTGGTGGAACTTCTTCTTCATATCACCGTAATATGAATCAATGAGTCTGGCTGCCATGGTAGCCATGCCAGCCCTCGGATGACCAGTGTACTTGAAGTACTCGTCCTGGAGATCGACGTAGTACTCAGGAGGAATCTCCATGTGCCATGACCTCCACAGAACTTTCGTGTCACCACGGATGTCAACACTCGCAAACGTGATTCCTTCTCGAAAGAAATCGCAGATAGCCGGAGCGTCCCACCGGGCAGCACTGCAGTAAACAAAGTAATGTACTAGTCACAGATCGAGCATATGAACTAGGAAACAAATTGGGGATCAAGTAATGTAAAAAGGAAGTGACAGATCGACCATATGAACTAGTAAATCAAATGAGGAATCAAGAAAACTAAAAAAGAGTCACAGATCGAGCATATGAACTAGTCAATCGTACGACGAATCAAGTAAACTAAGTAGCAAATATGCAAGAACCTACATATATAGGAGACGAAGATGAAACAAATTAATAAATCGGGAACAATGTCTAGCAGATTTAGATCGGGAATGTACTGATATTCGGGAACAATGTCTAGCAGTTGTAGATCGGGAATGTACTTATTTTCGGGAACAATGTGTAACGAGAGTCGAAGAGAGACACAACGGCGGAAACTAAAAAACCCCAATCCAAAGATTCAAAAAGGGGATTAGTTCTAACGCTGCGTAGTGGAACACCAGCACATGTCGACGCATGCAGAGTTGAACCACGGCGATCTTCTTCTCGTCCTCGGCTCGATGGTTGGTGTACTCGAAGTCGAGGCCCACGAACTTGTGCTCCTCTTCCTTGAGCCACTCCGTGTACATGTCGAGGACGCGGCGCACTTGCCAGGGGTCGTTGGTGTAGACGACTTCCAGTTCCTGGCCGTCGTGGATGTGGACTACGCGCGTGCTGGACCAGTAGTACACTTCCTGCTCATCCATGTCCATGGCGACGCGGCGGCGGGAGACGAGGACAATGAGGGAGCGGAGACGACGAGAAGTGGGAAACCAGGAAGCGGTGCGAATATTGAGACGGTAGGGGAGGGGGAAGGGGATAAAAATCATCCCCATTAATTACTCCGTGCGAATATTGAGACGCGTAGACGACGAGAATATTGACGCGGGTCTTGACTTCTGACGTGGAGTCCAACTGACCAGTGGGGCCTGCGCATTCGATCGTGTTGTCACGTCAAAACCCAGCACCGCCCATTTGCCCTCCTCTTGACCTACCGAAATTTACTCCACGATATAACTGGCCATCATATCACGACCTCCTTCAGCCGCCGCCAGATCTCGCCACGTCTCTCGCCGCCACAGCTCGCCACGTCTCTCGCCGGCGACACTTGTAAGACTCTCGCTCCGCGTCGAGACCAAGGATGGCGCCTACTAGTGGAGTAAGTAAATAAAATGTACGTCTCGCGATCGATCGTTGTTTCCGATTTGTAATCTTTCTTCATATTTTTTCCAGTGTCCAGTTTGCTTTGACAAGAAGGGGATGTGCGGCGGAGGGGGAGTCACGTTAGGTTTTTTCGTGCAAACACTACAAGAGGGTTTTGAGGAGAAGACGGTACATGCGCTTATAAGTTTAAAATTCATTCAGATGTTTTATTAATTCACCGCCACATCAAAGTTTAACACGTGATCCTATTAGTTATTGCTAGTTTAGTACTATTATTCAGATGTGTGTAATAATTGTTCTTCACCATATGTATTAACCGCTTATTTATGGTTCAGTTTTAGGATAGTTGTGATAAATTTTACGTTCATATGAGTTTTACGATAGTTGTAGCTGTTAGAGATAGAGGTATCGGTAGAAGTTCAGTCATAGAAAATCAGTCCTATACCGATAGAAGTTCAGATATGTTCTGATAGAAGTTCAGATATGTGCTGATAGAAGTCCTAGATACATACGATGTATTAGTTGCGCAACAATGTACCTCCCCTATATATTAATGAGATCTGAGAATAGTTAACTTACTTTTGTATTAACTCTACTGAATTTAGGTCATCCCTTGCTACTATAGACCGTATTTCCTTCAGAAGTATGGTGTCGAGACCTCCGACAGGACAACTTTTGAAGTTGCACTTAGAACCAAAGATGGCCATGCATTTGTTGTTAATGTTACCAACAGAGCTGGCAGAACCTATATCAACGGAAGATTTTGGAACGAATTTGCTAGAGTGTACAATTTTAAGGTTGGCATGGAGTTAATTTTCAGAATTAACTCATCTGGTCAGGATACTCTTGTAATAACTGGAACTGAACCACTAATCCATCCAGGTAATTTTCCACCTTTGGACAGAATGATTGATCATATTAATTATTCCATATTAAGTCAGTTATTTTAATTATGCAGCTTACTACCAGTTGTCCCGTACGAAGCGTGACATTGTTGACTCGCTCAGTACTACTGATGGAACAATGATAAATTGGAGGATGATGCATACCGTCATTCTTCAGGTGGACAACTTGGACTACCTTGTTGAGTACCACAATGCTGGAGATTATGATCAAGGAGCACTAGTTGTCCCAATGCTGCATACTCTGAATTGGACAAACAACGAAAATTACAACAAACACGTGGTAAGCAGTAGATCATATCATTTCATTAACTTTGCGACCTACATTACGTACAACTGTTTAACTAAACTATGTCTCTACTGTTGGAACAGAAAATCCCTAGCCGTTTGGTTCCTAAAGATATGGAACAATATGGTGCAATCAGTATTGTGTGCCATCCCAGTACTTTGGTGCGTGCGTCCTACGCAATTTCTTCTGACGATGGTCGTCTCTGCGTCAGTGGGTGGAAGGAGTTCATGGACAAGGAAAAGCACCTTGAGATGGGTGACAAGATGTTGTTCTTGCTTTACCTGGGAAATGCAGGGGTTTACTTGTTTGCTACCCATGTGCCTGAAATCGATCTGGAGTAACTAGTCAGTGATTCATGGTGCCCGTGAGTCCAACTATGCAGCCCCTTTAGGTTTAAATTAAGTTGTAAAACTCTTTATGCGATTGTCGATTTTGCTTGTGTTAAAACAATAGTTAGTCATATCGTGCTGCTGGTTGTAATCGTGTCAAGTGTCGATTAATTAAAACCATTGTCCAAGTTATGGTACCGAACATATAAATAAGAACATTTCAAATGTTTGGAACAAAACATATAGTTGTATGTATGCATTACATGTTTCTATCAATCAACATCACTATCTTCTTCTGAATTTTTTCCCTCGTCATCATGTATGTTCTCTTCCATTATGAGACTCTCTTCCTCATTCTGTAGTTCATCTTCGCTCATATCCATGTCAACATTGGGACTATCTTCCCCATTCTCTAGTTCACGAATTGTACGAGCATCATGAATACGTACAACTTCATCAGCACGATGATCATCCTCCTCTGCTTCCACCTCTGCTTCCTCGTCTAGGTCGACAACATCATGAAATGTATGGTCGACTGAACCTTCATCCTCCTGGTATGCGTCTTCATTCCGTACAAATGCATCATCGTTACCATCTTCTAATTCTGGAACGTCGTACACGTGTCTATGGCTGAACTTCTGCACCACTTTCCACGGATCACCAAACTTTGTATCCTCCAAATAGAAGCATGTTTCAGCTTGACTGGCCAATATGAATGGTGAATTCTTGAACCATAGGACAGAAGTGTTAACGCTTTTAAAATAACCATCATCTTTTATCTTGGAACCCCTGCTCGCAAGGTCGAACCAGTCGCAACGAAACAAGTACACGGACCTGTCACCGTGCTTGTTACTCCCGTACTGCAGTTCAAGAACTTCTTGCAGAACACCATAGTACTCGGTCTCATCTGCATCACCAAAAGATCCCTTAGTCGCTACGCCCGAATTTTGAGTCTTCAGGTCTTTATCCCGAGTAAGCGTGCGAAACCTCGCACCCTTTACGTTGCAACCAGCGTATACTACTACACGCCGGTCTGGCCCAGCAGCCAGAGACTTCAAATCTTCTGATGCATTGTCCAACTGTCTCACATGGTTTGCAAACCAACCTGCAAACTCTCTCTGAACCGTCTCCTCCATGTCACGCACACCCCTACCTCCCAATTCTTGTCGGAATTCACTGAAACATAGAAAAAACACATATGAAATACAGGACAATTATGTCTGCAACATTGAGAAGTAGTTATTAAAGTGAAGCTAACTACTTACTTGATATAACGTTCTACATCGTCACAGTTGTTCAGCACATACCAAACCATTTTGTCAAATTCCTTGTCAAAATGTTTCAAAATGGATTTCCCAAGACCTTTAGCTCCAACTGAAAATACTTCCATCTCGTCACGATCAGGTTTTCGCCGTATGTCTTGGTTCCTATCATCTCTGTTAAATCTTGTTTCTGTGCCATCCTTGAAAAATCTAGAGCAAAAAATCAAACACTCATCAACAATGTACCCCTCTGCGATAGAACCTTCTGGCCTTGCTTTGTTACGGACCGTAGACTTTAGATAACCTAATCTTCTCTCAACTGGATACATCCAACCATAATGAACAGGACCCCTCAAAAGAGCCTCCTCAGGAAGATGAATAGCTAAGTGCACCATTACATCAAAAAAAGCTGGGGGGAAGAGCTTCTCAAGTTTGCATAGGATCACAACAATTTCAACCTTCAATCGATTCAGCACATCAACTTTCAGGGTTTTGGCACACAGCTCCCTAAAAAATCTTCCTAGCTCTGCAATAGCCACATACATTTCCTTGGATGCAATTCCCTTGAGCCCAGCCGGCAACACTCGCTGCAGAAGTATGTGGCAATCATGCGTCTTCATACCGGTAACCTTACAACCATCAATATTCACACATCTTCCCCAGTTTGCGCAATAACCATCTGGGAACCTAGTGTTTGCCAAATACCTACACAAATGTCTCTTCTGTTCCTTCGAAAGCGTCCACGGTGCAGGGGGCTTCGCATAAGTTACTGCTGCATCACCATCATCCTTCACAATTTTCTTCAACCAATACTTCTCCCACATTTTGAATTTCTTCAAATCAATTCTAGCACTAACAGTGTCCTTATTCCTGCCCTCAAGTTCAAGTAGTGTACCAACAATATTGTCACATATGTTCTTCTCAATATGCATCACATCTAAGTTGTGAGCTATCTTAAGTTCTGGCCAGTACGGTAGATGATGTAAGCTGACTTTCAGGTGCCATGTTGGTTCACCGGGTACAGTTGCACGCTTCCGCTTTCTACTTATTGGATTTTTCCCATGTTCAAAATCCTTAACACTTTCTACCTTCGCAGCTACCTCTTTGGTTGTGTACTTCCTTGGTGGATCTCTAGTCTCAGCTTTACCATTGAAAAGTCTGCTTCTCCTGTATGGGTGACTTTTATCAAGAAATCGCCGATGCCCAATATATCCAATTTTGTTTTTCAAAGATTCAGCGCAAGGATTCTCATCGCAATGCACACACGCATGAAATCCTCTTGTGCTTCGGCCTGACATAGTGGCATATCCAGGATAATCATGAATAGACCAAAGAAACGCAGCATGCAATGGGAAATATTCTTGTGTGCATGCATCAAATGTCTGCACACCACTCCATAGCTGCATCATATCTTTTATCAGAGGCTGCATAAATACATGAAAATCTTTCCCTGGGGAATACTTTCCGGGAATTAGCAATGCCATCATGTAATTCGATTGATCCATGCACATCCATGGTGGGAAGTTGTAAGGAATCACAAAAACAGGCCACATACTGTAAGGATTACTCATACTTCCAAAGGGACTGAAGCCGTCTGTGGCAAAACCTAGTCTTATGTTACGAGGATCTTTAGCAAACCAATCAAACTTGCCATCAAAGTGCTTCCATGCCTCACCATCAGCAGGGTGCCTCAGTACATTGGGCTCAACAACCCTCTTCTCTTTGTGCCATCTAGTATGTGTCGACATTTCCTTTTTGACAAATAGTCTCTGCAACCTTTTAATTATAGGAAAGTACCTTAACACCTTGTGAGGGATTTTCTTTTTTCCAGTAGCATCTCTATATCTTGATACTCCACAAACATGGCAGTGCGTATCGTCCTTGTGATCTCCCCAAAATAAAGAACAATCAAACTTGCATGCATGAATTGTCTCATAACTAAGCCCAACATCAGAAAGAACACTCTTAGCATCAGCATATGATTTGGGAAAGTCCACATCTGGCAAAGCTGTACGTAAAAGCTGAAGTAAGAGATCAAATCCTCTGTTTGTTATCCGGCTGTATGATTTGACATGAAGGAGCTTAATAATGAACGACAACCTAGTGAAAGTGGTGCATCCCTTATGAAGTTCTTTTTTCGCTGACTCAATTAGATTAGCATACATATTTGGCAGGTCAGGACCTTTATTTCCAGACTTCTGCAGTTCATCGATCATACTAGACGAATCATCAACATAAAAATCACCATTGTCTTCCTCTTCATCGTTGTCACTATCATACGCACCATCGTCGTCTCTATACCGCCCTTCGTCATCACTAAAATCTTCCCCATGTCTAGTCCATCTTGTATACGTCATGGACATACCTGAACAATTGCAGTGATCCTCGACTGTTTTTATATCCTGACGTATCAGATTTAGGCAGTCCTTGCAAGGGCACAAGATTGGTTCATCTGTATTGTCCAAGTGTTCTTGCGCAAACTTGATGAAATCCCTAACACCTGCCATGTACTTTGTTGTGAACTTCTTGGTGCCATCAGTTATCCAACTTCGATCCATTGCCTACAATTCAGTTAAGAACATGCCAACGTTCTTCAGAACAGATCTTGACAACTGATTAAAAAATCTAGACCTAACGAACAATCAGGAGAACTCACCGATGATGCGTCTCGCCGCCACCACAATGGAGCCTTCACGGAATTCTTCTCACCTCGACGAGAACCCTAGTCGATTCGACTGTTAGCAAGATCACCTATATAGGCCGTGTCTACTAGCGGCGCGACTTAAACGAGGCACCCTCGGCCGACATAAATATTAATAAGGGAATTATTATGTCGTAACATCTAGATCACACCATTGAAATAAATATGTAGAATAGACAAGTTACGGATCCAGATCAAAATTCCATATCTACCTTAGCGGTAAGACTCCGCGTCGGTCACGCCAAAGCCCTGGTTCGATTCTTCCAAACCACAATTTTTACTTAATTAAATATGTTCCTGACAAGTGGGTCACGCATGATATATAAAACTAATAACATTTAATAAAGTAACTTAGTATTATTTCGTCACCACGATCTTTGATTTCGTCACCTATTAACAGACACGATGGAAGCCCTTCCCGCTTGGGTAATGGGTGACGATTTTTTGTTGACGAAAAATCATACCGTCAAGCATTACCTTAAATGCTTGACGAAAGATGAATTCGTCACCTATAAGGACACATCCTTGACGGTATGCATTTTTGTCACCAGGGTTTTCGTCAACAAACCCCCCATCTCTTGTAGTGCATTCACGATGATCTCCCACAACTCCACACTGCAACTGCGAATATGAGATTCCATAGAGGATCTATTATATACTAAAAGCAAAATGCGGAGGTCTAAAATAGAGACACGAGGTTAATCCACATCATTAGAATTATTTTAGCTGTTAGATCTGTAATTTAATGGTCAAGATTTAAAGATTTTACGTAACATGTACAGGCGCATATTTCCTGGACATATATGACATGTCATGTTTAACACGTAGATTTAATCCACATAATCAGATTTTGTTTAGTTGTTAGATCTGCAATTTAATTGTCAAGATTTAAAAAATAAATTACGTAACATGTATGATCCTATATTTTGTGGACATATATGGCATGTACTACATGCACTGTCCGTAAGAGAGAAAACATGTACGTACGTGACATGTCACGTCTGCACTTCTATTTTCATCATGCACACAACCGTGGCATAGATGCAAGGGAGTTTGGAAGTTCTATTTCGGCATAAAAAAAAACTATCTCCATGGAAACACGTACAGCCAAAATATTTAAAAATCTATCTCCATGAAAACACTACAGCCAAAATATTTGAATGAACCTAATCTCAGTCCGGCCAATACTACATGCATGTGATGGCGTGATTAGCTAGGACTCTCTTACTATTTGCTTTGCCCCTCAAGTCTAGACTGTAATTAGGAAAATTATATGCCAGATATGACTAGCAAATAATAAGTACTACATAGAATTAAACAGGCTACTAAATCAGGCAAAATAATAGGTAGCCAGAAAATATTGCTCAAATACACATTTATTATCTATTATATATATTAAAAGAAATGTACATTAATACAATAGAGATACCACGTTAAACCATATCATCAAACTACTTTTAAAAATTGAATTTAAAATTTATGGTTATGATTTAACAATAGTTTATAGAGCGTAATCCTGTTTGCCATGGTCTGAAACTACCATACCAGATAAGACATGTGAGAAAACAAAACTGACCGATGGTGTCAAAACATATCTTGATACATGACCGTAGAGACATCCGTTAAAAAGAAAAGAAACTACTTAATCTGGGTAGCTAAAACATGGTGCCAACTAGCAACGTAGAATAGCAGGATGTCTTATAATGTGAAGATTAAACTGTTCAGTATACTCACACCTGCATTGCTGCACTAGCACCGGCCGTTGCACAAATCCAGTTGCTGAGAGAAAATCAACGAAGTAGTGCTGCAAGCAAATAAATCAAGCAGCTCGATCTAAACAGCCACAGCCATGGCATCCGCTCCATGCATGCAAATCGGTGCCGTGAGAAAGTAGAAATAGACTGAATGGGGTATGTTTAATTATATACTTATTTAATTCGCAAAAAATATACTTATTTTGGCTAACCATCAATCGATTTATACTGCTTTGTCTACAGTAATTTGGATGGAAAATAAGAACCATGTCTTCGTGCATGTATAAACCTAATATGCTTCAGTTTTCTCATAACCAGTAACTTGGAAACAAAAGAAAAGTGTGGTACAATTACTAAAACAGAATAGCTTGTGTTTCCATAGACCCCAAAAACTGAAACGTTTTACTGAGAGAAACACAAGAATGGCTAAGCTTAAACGATATCTATTTGGAATTAGGGGTATGATGGCTGAAATTACACGATACCATGATACCCTTTCAGGTGTTTACACTGTTTTGAGATTCGGAAGTCCATGGAAGCACAAACCAAAAGAATAATGGAACTATGAATTTTGCAACTACTATGAAAATTTTGAACCTAAAATGTAAGGTTAATCCTTGGACGTGAACACTCCAAATAAACATTATACCTTCTTTTACGAATGATAAATATTATACCCTTAAAAGAGGGTGTACAGTAATTACATTTTATAGGGTTTATAAATATATTATTTATTGAATGCTTAAAGTGATGCTTCATTGTACATGATTGCCGCCCAAAGTTATGGATCAATTGGAGAACCAGACTGCTTATAATTAAGGAAAACTGATTATGATATAATAAATGAAAATATATGTTTTCCCACCGACCAACACGATCTTTTTATTCATTTTGCTAACAACTTTGTGTTCTACCATTAAAAAGTTATCTAATGTGACCAAATTACCATGAGTTGTTGTGTGTTCAACCGTTGTTTTATACATTTAAATGACTTTCTCATACATGTTCATAACAAATCGTAGTTATAATAATAAAGCACATATGATAAACCAAAGATATAGAGAATTGTTGTAGAAATCTCAAGATATACCAAAATATTCGACCGACTATCCACAACCTTTACTTTTTGATAATCTATTGTTCTCTGCAAACTTACTACAATCATACACAGACCTATATATTTTGTTAATTGCGAATAAAATTAACCTTAGTAATTATACATAAATGACATTCCGTGAAAAATTATGATGCACGCAGCAACATATAAGTTTTGTTAAGTGTAAATCGGTCATAAATTTATGAGTGTACTCTGAGATTTAAACTTAGGTGGAGTAATATGAAAAAAAAACTTTGTCTTATCTTGCAATATAGATTTAATTCTATGTACTCATCAAATATCACCACATATAAAAGTCACATAATGGTGACTATAGAACCATGTAATTCTACAGTATAATTTTCTATAGACTAGAAAAAGATAGGCATACCCGGGGCTTGCCCTAGCATTTGCGAGGGCCACCATGCTAGTTTCCAAAAAGGAAAGTGAGTTCCATCAAAATGGGGAACACTCCCACTATGGTTTATATGAGGCATGGGTGAAGTGTTTCTGGAATAGTCATGATTGACTTCATGGTAACCTTCCGGAGGGATCGAAGTTCCACTAGATGTCCCACTAGTCAAGTTCTTAAGCATGGCAGTCATTTGTGCCATTTGGCTTTGTACTTCATCCTCCTTCTTTTTCTCAGCATCATATGCTAAGAATCTGGATTTCATCTCCTTAACCGAAAGGTTAGAATCTTCATCAGACCCTCGAATAGTTTATCCATCTCACTCTTAAGGCTGTAAAGCCCTTAGAAAGAGTCCAGACTCTGATACCAATTGAAAGATCAGAGATGGTAAACATAGAGGGGGTGAATAGGTTTCTAATTTTTTTAATTCTTTCTTTGCAATATTAGACTTTGCGGAATATAGAGATGAGCCTAATGCAAACTAGGTGAGGCACCCTATATGATAATACAAGAACTCAAGCACGAAGGCTCTCACAGGCAGTTATATCACAAGTAAAGAGTTCGGTTAGAGATAACCGATAACACGCGGAGACGAGGGTTTATTCCCGTGTCCCCTTCCTTTGCAAGAAGATACATCACGTTTGGAGGGGTGGATGTCCCACGAAGGATTCCCCAATGCCACGAAGGCCCACCCTATTCTCCGGAGCCTGTCCCACGAAGGAATAGCTCACTCACTTGTGGTAGACTTTGAGGCAGCCTCCAAACCTTCACAATCTTGTCAGAGCAAATCCACAGCCCGGATGCTTCCGGACCTCTCTTGCCCACCTAGGGTTTCCAAGGAACCCTAGAGAGCAGGTCTCTTGATGAATACAAGGGGGACAAGATTTTGCTTGGTGGAATGGTAGATCAAGGCATCCTCTATCTTTTCCCCGGAGGGATTTGAGTTTGGACGGAGGAGGAGGGAGATCTGAAGAATTTGGAGCTCAACAATGGAGTATGAGAGAGAGAGAGAGAGAGAGAGAGATATCTTGAGCTTTTGCACTGGTCTCCTTACCCCTTCAAGCTGGAAGAAGGGGCTTATATAGTCGTCCCGAAAAACTAGCTGTTTTTCACTTCAGAGTCGAGGCACCCGGTAGCTGACCCGGTGGTACCGGGCCACATACCGGGCTGCCCGGCAGCAGCACCGGTGGCGGGCTGCCTGGGTTCTCCGGCTTCGACTTCTTCTCGATCCAGAGCAGCATTCGGTGTACCAGGCGCTATGACTTTCCCAAAGAGCACTCGGTGTACCGGGCTGGCTGCCGGGCTGCCCTGCCTTCTACTCTTTCCCTTCAGTCTGGTAGCAGCACCCGTGTACGGGGTTACCGACTTGCCGCAGACACTGTGGTGCTGGCTGGTGCTGATTTTTCCCGGAGCTTGAATATCTTCGTCTTCTCGGCACTTCTTCCTCTCAGCATTTTTGGTGTGGCTATTATGTGTATATGTGGCTTTGGCAAGCACTTCTTTAGAGACAAATGGTCAACACACCATCACCAGTTGAGAACAAGAATTGGGGGTCTTCACCTCGCATCCTTGTGTCCCGACTGAAAAACCTTTCTTGCCGCCTTGCATTCTCATATGTGGACTAAAACCTGTGTATATACTTATAGATACTATTAGTACACACAATAGCACCGGTGTCATTGTTAACCAAAATAATGGTTAAGGGTATTTAACCGTTACACCTTGTCAATTTGAACCTTCAAATTGAGTCGCGAAGTATTTCTTTACTCTGAACTATTTTCTCCGTGTTCCAGGAATAAGACTATAGGAGATTGGGAAGCACCCTATTTTCACCGTCGACTAGCATATGCTTATGTCCAGGCTTAGATGTGAAAGCTCAAGGCGGTGGTGCAACCGCCTAAGCCCATGGCCATCTTCCATTTACCCACAAGTTCAGGCGTTTCCTTAACTTTCTCCAGCACTTGAAGGATGCTGTCATCCTCACCCATCTGGACGCGCAGCTTGGCTAGCATTCAGCCTAATGGATATGTGAAATCCATGTAAGAGCTGAAATGTGTAAGGCATATGTAGGGTAGAAGCTACAATAAAAAATATTCATACTCATGCTTACCAAGCAGCAGGGTCTGCAAAGACTCATGCATTTCTCGCCGGCTAGCCAATTCTTCGTTAAGACTGGATCTCCTTTAGGCACTCAACGAACTAGACTATCCAAAGTTTCTTTGTCCTTCTTCAACAGGGAATTTCCTGGTCTGAAGAGCTTGGACAGTTTAATCGTGTTGCTTTCGAATTTCCGCTAGCTCCTTGGTCGGATCAGCATTCTCATTCCGCAAAGCTTGCACAATTTGTTGACCTATATATGCAATTGCAACGTAAACTGAGGAATTTATGCAAACAAGAACTCAAGAGAAAATCATACTCTCATTTTACTTGGCAGACTTCTGCATCTCAGCAATCAGAAGGTCCGTTTCCTTGTTCTCCTTAGCCAGCTCCTGAACTTGACGGTTCTGTGGTTGCACACGGTCCAGATTTCATTGTGCACCACTTCCAGATTTTATAGATCCACAGCCTCCAGGTTGAGGGCACGGTCGTCTCAGACCATGCGACCATGGCCGAAGTGTCCTTTACACACTTCGAGGGGCTTCTTGGCACTACTGTTGACCGCCAATACTCGCTGGACCTGGACTTCCTGGGCACACACTCAGAAGACTTGTCCGAGCTCGAAGTGGTGTTCACGAAGGATGAGATCTGGGAGGTGGTTCGGCAGCTGCCTCACGGCAAAGCGCTAGGGCCAGATGGGTTCACCGCAGAGTTCCTCCAGGGCTGCTGGGGTATTGTCAAGGCGGATTTCATGGCTGCATTTGATAAGTTGTTCACGATGTGCGGACACGGGTTCCAGGGCCTAATTAACCAAGGCCCTTTTGATCCTGCTGCCCAAGTGCCCGGATGTGGCTTCTTTGGGTGATTACCGAGCAATCACTTGATCCACATCTTTGCCAAGCTGGTGGCAAAGACGTTGGCTTCTCGCCTGGCCCCTCGGATGGAGTCACTGGTGGGCCGCAATCAATGCGCTTTCATTCGCAAGATGTGCATCCACGACAACTTTATGTTGGTATAGCAGACGGCTAGATTCCTACACAGGATGAAGTAACCGCGGGCGATGCTCAAGCTCGACATTGTTAGGGCCTTTGATTCGGTCTCCTGGGGGTTCTTGGTTGAGGTCCTACGCCAGATGGGCTTTGGGCCTAAGTTTTGTGAGCTGGTGGCCATTCTTCTGTCCATTTCTAGCACCAGGGTGATGCTCAATGGCGAGCTAGGTCCCCCCATCTGGCGCAGGAGGGGCTTGAGACAGGGCGACCCCATGTCGCCGTCGTTGTTTGTGCTGATCATGAACACGCTCAACCGGGTGTTGGCCAAGGCGATCGAGTTCGGTATTCTTAGGCGTCTGGCGCGGCGGGAGCTGGCCACAACGGTGTCGCTTTATGCGGACGATGTGGTCATCTTATGCCATCCAGATGAGACGGAACTGCGCGCCAACCGCGGCATCCGCGGCATCCTTGAGCTCTTCGGACATGCGTCGGGCCTATGTACCAACTTCTCCAAGTGTTCGGTCTCTACAATTGCCTCCACGGAGGAAGTGGCAAATGCCACGGCGGCGGTAATTGAGTGCCAGTTGGCACCCTTCCCTGTCAAATACCTTGGCATCCCTCTTTCTATCCGTCGGTTGCCGGGGGAGGCGTTCCAGCCGGTGGTGGACCGTTTGGCTGACAAGCTACCCACCTGGAAGGCGTCCATGATGCCCTGGGATGGGTGCTTGGCGCTGGTCAAGTCGGTGTTGGTGGAAATATCGCTACACCAACTGATGGTGCTCAACTTCAAAAAGAAGGCGCTGAAGCAGGTCAACAAGATCATGCGGAGCTTCCTGTGGGCTGGGAGGGCAGAGGCCAATGGAGGTCACTGCCATGTCAACTGGTCTAGGGTGTGCCGCCCGCTGCGGTTCGGGGGTTGGGGATCCCAGATCTCGCCTGCACTGCCATCAGCCTCAGGGTTCGTTGGCTATGGAGGATGCGGACTGACCCCCAACGACCTTAGCACGAGCTTGACATGCAGTTCTTGAGGATCGAGCTGGATGCCTTCGCTGCTTCCACTACTATGGTGGTGGGCAACGGAGAATCCGCTCTCTTCTGGGAGGACCGATGGGTGGATGGCAAGTCCATCAGGGAGATAGCACTGGAAGTCTACGCGCTCATCCCCAATGGCCGCAGGAAGCGGCGCACGGTGCAGCAAGCACTGGTGGAGCGCAGCTGGATATCAGACATAGAAGGTGCACCGAGTGCCCCGCCTACGGCGTATGTACAACTATGGATTATGCTGAGGGGTGCAATTATCTCCGGACCAAGACATGTTGGTTTGGCATTGGACGATGGATGGCCAGTATCCCTCCAGTTCCTGCTATGATGCCCTCTTCCAGGGGGCAATATTATCAAGTTCCTGGAGGCTCAACTGGAAATCTTGGGCGCCACCTAGGTTGAAGTTCTTCATCTGGCTTGCTTTCCTGGATAGATGTTGGACGAGGGAGCGGCTGGAGCGTCGAGGATTACCCCACGCGACATGTTGCCCGCTGCGTGACCAGTCTGCTGAGACTATGACGCACATCCTGACCGGATGCTCCTTCTCTAGGACCATTTGGTTCGAGGTTCTATCGTGGATTCGATCCACCGCTAGGCCTCCCACGGTTGAGGGTGACTTTGTGGAGTGGTGGTCGCAAGTGGTGCAGATCACTCCTCGCCAGTTACGTAAAGGAACTTCGTCGCTCATCATGCTCACGGCATGGTGGATTTGGAAGCACAGGAACGCTGCGGTATTTGACAACGCGCGCCCTCGGTGACCTCCTTACTTAGCGACATCAAGGACGAGGTGCGAAAATGGGAAGACACGGGTGCCCGGGGGCTTCGCCAACTTCTCTCCTAGATTAGGTCTTTCGGGTTGAGTTGTACGACGTGGGGTGGTCCTCTTTTGGACTTGTACATACTAACCTTCTTTATCTATCAATGCACCGAAACGCAAGGCTTTTGCATTTTCGTGAAAAAAGATTTTATATATCAAAGAAACAATATTTTGCTTACTCTACTAAAAAAACATGCTAGTTCTATATGGCTATAAAGAAAGCGCTTTACGGGAGGCAATCCGAGATGTTTTTATATTTGGTTTTTGTTTTACATGCTTGTTGTAGCATGTTAGTTTTCTTTTAGTTTACTCTCTGGTTTTTAAATAAAGTATCAAGTTTTTACCCATTTGGATGTTTAAAGTTGCCAACATAATATGGAGTTGCTTTTTTTGCGCTGCCACTTTTTAGTGCACGATTTTTCTGATTGTTTGGGTAACTCCTAAAATCTTGCGAAATTCACAGTAGCTGTAACTTTTCATCCTCTATATGAACGTAAATTAGCTAAAATTCATGACGTGTCTAAGTCATGCTAAAAATTCAGTTTTGCTGCAGCAAAAATTCCAGAAGGGATGGAGTGGCCCGTTGCTCAGTCCACTCCTTAGTCTTCTTCCTCTTCCTTTGCTCCCACCAGATGGCGCTGAAGAAACTCTTCACATCGGAGAAGAACAAGGGTCTGGCCGTGTTGGAGGGGGTAAGTCCTGTGCCAAGAAGGCCGCGCGGTCGCCCTCCCGGGAGCGGGAGACGTGGAGGTTGAGGCGGGGGTCGAGGCGGTCGTGGTGGTCGCGGGGGCTCTGCCGGCGAGGCGTCATCCTCCGGGGTGAGAGAGAGAGTAGTGAAGCTCCAGTGGCAAAATGGCCGCGAGGCCGCCCACCAGGGAGCCGTAACAAGAGAGGGGGTACCCAGAAGGTCAACCCGCCTTCACCTCCTCTTCCCCCGCAAGGTGCACTGAAGCTGGAGGACGACGAACCTCCGCCTCGCATCGACTTTGTCTCTATCCTTGATCTCCCCGGATGGAGGGAGAGACCCTTTCTTCCCGAGCACTCGGGTCTTGGCTCGGTTGACATCCTGCCCCTTCCGGTCACCTTGTCTCACGCCAAGGGGGAACGCCATTGGGGCGTGGGCCTCGAGGTTTCTTCTTCCGGAAGGATGTCCTTTGCCGCCGGCTGGGACAGATTCGTCCACGACTGCGGGCTCTCGCTAGGCAAAATCCTCTCATTCCGCTACCTTGGGGGCGGACACTTCTCTGTGTATGTGTGGAATAACCTCTGGTACCGCGTAATTGTGCCACCCGATTTATTGTAACCTGGCTTCTGCTTTGGCTGTCATAATTAAGATCAACGAAGAGGGGGATGCAGTAGGCTCCTCGAGGTGTCATGTCTGCTGTAGCTGTCTTTTAAGTTCCATCCTATGAGCAATAACAGTTTTGCTACCTCTATGTTAGGGTAGCGTTGAGTCTTTTACCCATCCTCGAGGAGGCTTCTTGCCTTGATTTGTCCCTGAGGTTGCGCTTCTGAGAGCTAGCCATTGGTTGTGTGGGCTGCTGCCTGCTAAAGGTCCTCCCGGAGTAAGTAGAACGGCTCACGGGGATTGCCCCGGAGTCTTTAGGCCACATGCTTAGGAGAAGCGGAGACGCGTAATCATTAAGCCTTGAGTCAGCGAAGGTCCATCGAGGGTGAGCACTTAGCCTCTGTGGCGGGAGGTCCCTGCCTCCGGCTTTGTTGTCTGCCAGATGGATGTCTGGTGACGGTGCGGCTTCTCTGGTGAGCCCCCAGGGTCCCAAGCCAACTCTGCTGCTCATCAGGGGTGTTGCCACTGCCGCACTAAAGCCAACGTACCTGCGGGTCCCTCGTGAAGGTGACCATGAAATTCCTCGGGTAGTCCTTAGAGAGGGATACTTGGACCGCTCGTCCCTGCTGGCCCCTCAGGGAGATGACCATTAGGCTCGTCATGTGGAGATCGTTCTCCGAGGATATAACCATGGAAATCCATTTGCAGGCCCCAATGAATATTTTTCCTGTGTGCTCGTTCTTGCTGGCTCCTTGAAGAAGTATCCATAATACATCTGCACGTAGGCCCTGAGAAATGGTCCCGTTATGTGTGTTCTTGTTGGTCCCTCGGAGGGGTAACCGTACGAATATGCATGTAGGCTATGGAGAATTTTCCTGTTATGCATGTTCTTGTTAGTTCCTCGGAGAGGTAACCGTAAGAATCTGCACGTAGGCTCTGACGTGCGAGGCACATGGGGTGTGTCCTGTATGCCCGTTCTTGTTGGTTCCACGAAGAGGTAATCGTAAGACTTTACATGTAAGCTCTGAACGTGACTTCTTGTTGGTCCCTCTGGGAGGTGACCGTAAGGTTTGCATGCAAGGAGTGCCTTGTATGCCTGTTCTTGTTGGTCCATCGAGGAGGTAACCGTAAGACTTTACATGTAGGCTCGGAACGTGACTCCTTGTTGGTCCCTCGGGGAGGTGACCATAAGGTTTGCACGCGAGGGGCATCCTGTATGCGTTCTCTTGATGGCTCCTCGAGGAGGCGATGATAACGCGTGAAGCACACGTCCGTTGGGAACCCCAAGTGGAAGGTGTGATGCGTATAGAAGCAAGTTTCCCTCAGTATGAAACCAAGGTTTATCGAACCAGTAGGAGTCAAGGGCCACGTGAAGGTTGTTGGTGAAGGAGTGTAGTGCGGCGCAACACCAGGGATTCCGGCGCCAACGTGAACCTGCACAACGACACAATCAAAATACTTTGCCCCAACGTAACAGTGAGGTTGTCAATCTCACCGGCTTGCTAAAAACAAAGGATTAAACATATGTTGTGGAGAATGATGTTTGTTTGCGAAGAACAACAGAGAACAGAGATTATAGTAGATGTATTTCAGATGTAAAAGAATGGACCGGGGTCCACGGTTCACTAGTGGTGTCTCTCCAATAAGATAAATAGCATGCTGGGTGAACAAATTACAGGTGGGCAATTGACAAATAAAGATTCATATACATATCATGATGATCACTATGAGATTTAATCAGGGCATTACGACAAAGAACATAGACTGCCATCCAGCATGCATCTATGTCTAAAAAGTCCACCTTCATGTTAGCATCCGCACCCCTTCCAGTATTAAGTTGCAAACAACAAACAATTGCATTAAGTATGGTGCGTAATGTAATCAACACAAATATCCTTAGACAAAGCATTGATGTTTTATCCCTAGTAGCAACAGCACATCCACAACCTTAGAACTTTCTGTCACTGTCCCAGATTCAATGGAGGCATGAACCCACTATCGAGCATAAATACTCCCTCTTGGAGTTACAAGTATCAACTTGGCCAGAGCCTCTACTAGCAACGGAGAGCATGCAAGAACATAAACAACACATATATGATAGATCAATAATCAACTTGACATAGTATTCTATATTCATCGGATCCCACCAAACACAACATGTAGCATTACAAATAGATGATCTTGATCATGTTAGGCAGCTCACAAGATCTAAACATGATAGCACAAGAGGAGAAGACAACCAACTAGCTCTGCTATGGACCCATAGTCCAAGGATGAACTACTCACGCATTAGTCCGGAGGCGGGCATGGTGATGTAGAGCCCTCCGTGATGATTCCCCTCTCCGGCAGGTGCCTGAGGCGATCTCCGAATCTCCCGAGATAGGATTGGCGGCGCGCGTCTCTGGAACTTTTCCGTATCGTGGCTCTGTATAGGGTTTTCGCGACGAAGAGTTTAAGTAGGCGGAAGGGCAACGCAGGAGGGGGCACAGGGGCCCCACACCATAGGCCGGCGTGGGCCCCTCCGTCGGCCGCGCCGCCATGTGGTGTGGCCACCTCGTGCCCCACTTCGTATCTCCTCCGGTCCTCTGGAAGCTCCGTGGAAAAATAAGACCCTGGGCGTTGATTTCGTCCAATTCCGAGAATATTTCCTTTGTAGGATTTCTGAAACCAAAAAAGCAAAAAAAAAGCGCTTCGGCATCTTGTTAATATGTTAGTGCCGGAAAATGCATAATAATGATGTAAAGTATGTATAAAACATGTGAGTATTGTCATAAAAGTAGCATGGAACATAAGAAATTATAGATACGTTTGAGACGTATCAAGCATCCCCAAGCTTAGTTCCTACTCGCCCTCGAGTAGGTAAACGATAACAACAATAATTTCTGAAGTGACATGCTACCAACATAATCTTGATCAACATTATTGTAAAGCATATGAGATGAATGGAGTGATTCAAAGCAATAGATTGCTAACAAAGAGATAATGACTAAACAAATGAATCATATAGCAAAACTTTTCATGAATAGTACTTTCAAGACAAGTATCAAAAAGACTTGCATAAGAGCTAACTCATAAAGCAATAGATTCAAAGTAGAAGGCATTGAAGCAACACAAAGGATGATTAAGTTTCAGCAATTGCTTTCAACTTGTAACATGTATATCTCATGGATATTTGTCAACATATAGTAATATAACAAGTGCAATAAGTAATCATGTAAGAATCAATGCACACAGTTAACACAAGTGTTTGCTTCTAAGATGGAAAGAAGTAGGTAAACTGACTCAACATAAAGTAAAAGAATGGCCCTTCGCAGAGGGAAGCATGGATTACTATTTTTGTGCTAGAGCTTTTATTTTGAAAACATAGAAACAATTTTGTCAACGGTAGTAATAATTCATATGTGTTATGCATAATACTTCCTACAAGTTGCAAGCCTCATGCATAGAATACCAATAGTGCCCGCACCTTGTCCTAATTAGCTTGGATTTACATGGATTATCATTGCATAACATATGTTTCAACCAAGTGTCACAAAGGGGTACCTCTATGCCGCCTGTACAAATGTCCAAGGAGATAAATCGCATTTGATTTCTCGTTTTTGAATAATCTCAACTTAGGACATCCATACCGGGACAACATAGAAAACAGATAATGGACTCCTCTTTAATGCATAAGCATTCAACAACAAATAATATTCTCATAAGAGATTGAGGATGAATGTCCAAACTGAAAACTTCCACCATGATACATGGCTTTGGTTAGCGGCCCAATGTTCTTCTCTAACATATGCATACTCAAACCATTTGATCATGATAAATCACCCTTACTTCAGACAAGACGAACATGCATAACAACTCACATGATATTCAACAAAGGTGTAAAAAGTTGATGGCGTCCCCAGAAACATGGTTACCGCTCAACAAGCAACTTATAAGAACTAAAACACATAGCTACATATTCATCACCACAATAGTTTTTAAGCTATTTTCCCATGAGCTATATATTGCAAAGACAAAGGAATGAAATTTTAAAGGTAGCACTCAAGTAATTTACTTTGGAATGGCAGAAAAATACCACATAGTAGGTAGATATGGTGGACACAAATGGCATGGGTTTTGGCTCAAGGTGTTTGGATGCACGAGAAGCATTTCCTCTCAGTACAAGGCTTTGGGCTAGCAAGGTTGTTTGAAGCAAACACAAGTATGAACAGTACAACAAAACTTACACAAGAACATATTGCAAGCATTATATGACTCTACACTGTCTTCCTTGTTGTTCAAACACTTTTACCAGAAAATATCTAGACCTTAGAGAGACCAATCATGCAAACCAAATTTCAACAAGCTCTATGTTAGTTCTCCACTAATAGATTAAAATACATGATGCAAGAGCTTAAACATGATCAAGTATCAAGTTATTCAAAACCATATGAAGCATTTTCTGATTCCAACAAAATAGCAATCAACGAAGCAATTTTCAGCCTTCGCCATGAACATTAAAGCATAACTAAGAACACAAGTGTTCAAATGAAAAAGCGGAGCGTAATATCTCCAATACAAGGATTGTGGGATCCAACTTTATTCAAACCAAAACAAAACAAAAGCAAACAGACGCTCCAAGTAAAAAACATAAGATGTGATGGAATAAAAATATAGTTTCACTAGAAGTGACCTGATAAGTTGTCGATGAAGAAGGGGATGACTTGGGCATCCCCAAGCTTAGATTCTTGAGTCTTCTTAAAATATGCAGGGATGAACCACCGGGCATCCCCAAGCTTAGAATTTTCACTCTTCTTGATCATATTGTATCATCCTCTTCTCTTGACCCTTGAAAACTTCCTCCACACCAAACTTAAAGCAAACTCATTAGAGGGTTAGTGCATAATAAAAAATTCATATATTCAGAGGTGACATAATCATTCTTAACACTTTGGACATTGCACAAAGCTACTGAAAGTTAATAGAACAAAGAAATCCATTCAACATAGCAAAAGAGGCAATGCGAAATAAAAGGCAGAATCTGTCAAACAACAGTCCGTAAAGACGAATTTTTCAGAGGCACTTAACTTGCTCAGATGGCAAAATTCAAAACTAATGAAAGTTGCATACATATCTGGGGATCACGCACATAAATTGGCAGATTTTTTGATTTTTCTACAGAGAGATCGACGCAAATTCGTGACAGACAAAAATCTGTTTCTGCGCATAATCCAAATCTAGCATCAACTTTACTATAGAGACTTTACTTGGCACAAAAACATGATAAGGAGAGATTGCTACAGAGTAACAACTTCCAAGACTCAACAATACAGTAGTAAAATAAAACATGGGTTATCTCCCAAGAAGTGCTTTCTTTAACGCCTTTCAGCTAGGCGAGTGCAAATCAAGTATTATCTAGAGAAGAAGCATCAATATTATTACCTCGGGCTTTACGCCTACCCTTCTTACTCTTTTTCTTACTCTTTGGTTTAGGGAATACATGACCGCCTCCCGGTGTAGAGGTGAATTTTAGGGTGCCTTTTCCCACATCTATGATTGCTCCCAATAGTTTCAGCAGGGATCTTCCAAGTGTGATTTGTCCTGTTCCTACACATTCAATAACAAGATAATCAGTGGATACCGTTCTTCCAAGAATGGTTGTGAACACACCCTCGGCTATTCCCTTAGGAATTATAACAGAGTTATCAGTAAGAGTTATTCCTTCTCCACCTTCAGTAAGTCCCCAGAGTGTCAAAGATTCATAAATACTCTTAGGCATAAGGCAAAATTCAGACATAATATCACAATGGGCATAAAAAGTTTCACCACCAATAGTAACTTTAATAGTAGGGTCCCACATTGAAGGTTCAGAGTTTACTAAAACATGATCAAGACGCTCACGAATCTGACTATACCTTTCTTTCAAGCAAGATGTATTTGTCTCAAGAGTGTTTAATCTATTATAAATACTAACAAGAGATGAATCAAAATTATTAGCTGAACTATATGATGCAACCAATTTTTTTATGGCATTAAAAGCTTGATCCCCATCGCAATGAAGGAAATCTCCTCCCACTACAGCATCCAAGGCATATCTATAGCGAATCATAAGCCCAAAATAAAAGTTACTAAGGAGCAAACTTAGAGTCATTTTAGGTTCAGCTTTACGATAAGAATCAAAAATTCTAGACCAAGCATCTTTAAAACTCTCCTCATCCCCTTGTTTAAAAGTGAAGATTAATTCCTCAGGTGAAGAAGTAACAGGTACAGAGCTAGACATGATAATAAAATAAACTAAATGCAAGTAACTAATTTTTTTGTGTTTTTGATATAAAGATAGCAAGATAGAAAATAAAGTAAAGTAAAGCAAGTAATTTTTTTGTGTTTTTAATATAAAGCAAACAAGACAGTAAATAAAGTAAAGTAAAGCAAGACAATAAACAAAGTAAAGAGATTGGATGTGGAAGACTCCCCTTGCAGCGTGTCTTGATCTCCCCGACAACGGCGACAGAAATTTAGCTTGATAACGCGTGAAGCACACGTTGGGAACCCCAAGTGGAAGGTGTGATGCGTATAGAAGCAAGTTTCCCTCAGTATGAAACCATGGTTTATCGAACCAGTAGGAGTCAAGGGCCACGTGAAGGTTGTTGGTGAAGGAGTGTAGTGCGGCACAACACCAGGGATTCCGGCGCCAACGTGGAACCTGCACAACACAATCAAAATACTTTGCCCCAACGTAACAGTGAGGTTGTCAATCTCACCGGCTGCTGAAAACAAAGGATTAAACGTATGGTGTGGAGAATGATGTTTGTTTGCGAAGAACAACAGAAACAGAGATTGCAGTAGATTGTATTTCAGATGTAAAAGAATGGACCGGGGTCCACAGTTCACTAGTGGTGTCTCTCCAATAAGATAAATAGCATGCTGGGTGAACAAATTACAGGTGGGCAATTGGCAAATAAAGATTCATATACATATCATGATGATCACTATGAGATTTAATCAGGGCATTACGAAAAAGAACATAGACCGCCACCCAGCATGCATCTATGCCTAAAAAGTCCACCTTCAGGTTAGCATCCGCACCCTTCCAAGTTAAACAGACAATTGCATTAAGTATGGTGTGTAATGTAATCAACACAAATATCCTTAGACAAAGCATTGATGTTTTATCCCTAGTAGCAACAGCACATCCACAACCTTAGAACTTTCTGTCACTGTCCTAGATTCAATGGAGGCATGAACCCACTATCGAGCATAAATACTCCCTCTTGGAGTTACAAGTATCAACTTGGCCAGAGCCTCTACTAGCAACGGAGAGCATGCAAGAACATAAACAACACATATATGATAGGTCATAATCTACTTGACATACTATTCAATATTCATCCGATCCCACCAAACACAACATGTAGCATTACAAATAGATGATCTTGATCATGTTAGGCAGCTCACAAGATCTAAACATGATAGCACAAGAGGAGAAGATAACCAACTAGCTACTGCTATGGACCCATAGTCCAAGGATGAACTACTCATGCATCAGTCCGGAGGCGGGCATGGTGATGTAGAGCCCTCCGGTGATGATTCCCCTCTCCAGGGTGCCGAGGCGATCTCCGAATCCCCCGAGATGGGATTGGCGGTAGCGGCGTCTCGGAACTTTTTCGTATCGTGGCTCTCGGTAATAGGGTTTCGCGACGGAGAGTTTAAGTAGGCGGAAGGGCAACGCAGGAGGGGGCACAGGGGCCCCACACCATAGGCCGGCGCGAGCCCCTCCTTGGCCGCGCCGCCTTGTGGTGTGGCCACCTCGTGGCCCCACTTCATATCTCCTCCGGTCTTCTGGAAGCTCCGTGGAAAAATAAGACCCTGGGCGTTGATTTCGTCCAATTCCGAGGATATTTCCTTTGTAGGATTTCTGAAACCAAAAACAGCAGAAAACAACAACTGGCGCTTCGTCATCTTGTTAATAGGTTAGTGCCGGAAAATGCATAATAATGATGTAAAGTATGTATAAAACATGTGAGTATTGTCATAAAAGTAGCATGGAACATAAGAAATTATAGATACGTTTGAGACGTATCAGGCGACCATAAGATTCACATGTAGGCTCTGATGTGTCTCCTTGTAAGTCCCTCGGGGAGGTGACCGTAAGGTTTGCACATGTAATAGAATTATCTTGTCAGTGGATTCTGTTGGTTCCTCGAGGAGGTAACCGTAGACCTGCGCCTTAGGCTCTGTTGCGTCTCCTTGCGGGTTCCTCGGGGATGTAACCAAAGGGTTCTGCGCGTTGTTTTTTGCGCGCGGGTTCCTCGGGGAGGTACCCGAAGGTTTCTGCGCGTTTTTTTGCGTCTCCTTGCGGGTTCCTCGTGGAGGTACCCCAAGGGTTATGCGTGTTTTTTGCTTCTCCTTGCGGGTTCCTCGGGGAGGTACCCGAAGGGTTTTGCACATTTTTTGCTCGTGCGATGTGTTCCTCGGGTACTCGTACTGCATGAGCGGACCAGACTCCGGAGGCCCTAGAGAGGTGGCATAGTGCGGGTAGCGACCCCACTGCCAGAGCTCGTTTCCTGGGCACGTAGCTGATGGGTTGCCCCGACTGAGGCGCGATGCCTAGTCCCAACTTAAGCAGCGTATTCCCCCGATAACTCAGGGAACGCTTTGAGACAATTTTTGTAATCTTCATGAGGCTCAGATGGAGAGACCAATATGAGAATCCGAGGATGAGCGATTTGAGAATAATAAGCGCATGGCGCATTCTTGAAAGATTTGACCATTGCATTGGTTACAATATTGCCAGTAAGAGATCTCTCCAGGAGAAAACACGGCTGGAGAATAATAGGCGCATGGTGCATTCTTGAGAGGTGTGGCAATCGTGCCGATTATAATACCGCCTGCAAAAGATCCTTCCCGAGAGAGATGCAAATTGAAGGAAGTACGCCAGATAGGCCTTAGAGGGGCAGACGGACGTACCCCTGATTGCTTCCTGTAGGGTAGCTGCTGCTTCATGTAAGGGTATTTTACCCTTATCCATTATTTTGGTAACAATGACACCGTGCTAGAGTATTTGGTCTAATATTTGTACAAGGATAATCTCAGGTATTAGGCAAAGAGGCATATATGGTGTATCAAAGGAACAAGAAGGCTAAAGGAGACCCCCACTTCAACAACAATCGAAAAGGGGTCTACAGCAGAAATCCGGTCTGCAGCCCGGTCCAACCGGGCCAGCAACCGGCCAGTCCGGCGCGCAGCTCGGTCCACCGGTCGCCAACCGGAGCCAACCGGCGCACGACGACCGGTCAACCGGGCTCGGACCGGCGTGTCCGGCGCACGGTCCGGTCGGCCGGTCGCCAACCGGGCGCCAACCGGACGCCAACCGGAGGAGCCCCTGGACGACGAAAGCAGCTCCGGTCACTGGTCCGGTCCGACCGGCCTCTGGACCGGGCAGTCCGGTCCCTGGTCCGGTTGACCGGGTTTGTCGAAGAAAAGCTGAGGTGGCAAGTGGCCAACGGCCATATTTCGAAGAACACTATAAATAGCCCTTCTCCTACCTCTAGACAGTTAGGCACTACACTACAAGCTGTTCTTGAGCTCCTTCTCTCATACTCCATTATTAGAAACACCAAAAGCCTCAGATCTCCCTCCTCCTCCACCCAAACTCAAATCCCTCCGGGGAAACGATAGAGGAGGACCCGATCTACCGTTCTACCAAGCCAAATCTCATTCCCCCTTGTATTCATCAAGAAGCTTGCTTCCTAGGGTTCCTTGGAAACCCTAGGTGGGCAAGAGGAGTCCGGAAGCATCCGGGCTGTGGATCTGCTCCGGGCAAGATTGTGAAGGTTTGGAGGCTACCTCAAAGTCTACCACAAGTGAGAGAGCTATTCCTTCGTGGGATAGGCTCCGGAGAATAGGGTGAGCCTTCGTGGCGCGGGGAATCCTTCGTGGGACCTCCACTCCTCCAAACGTGACGTACCTTGTTGCAAAGCAAGGGAACACGGGAATACATCCTCGTCTCCGCGTGCTATCGGTTATCTCTAACCGAACTCCTTACTTGTGATTTAACTGCCTGTGAGAGCCTTCGTGCTCGAGTTAGTTGTATCCTCATATAGGTTGCTTCACCTAGTTTGCATTAGGCTCACCTTTATATTCCGCAAAGCCTAATATTGCAAAGAAAGAATTAAAATCTGTAGAAACCTATTCACCCCCCTCTAGGTTTACCATCTCTATACTTTCAATTGGTATCAGAGCCTGGACTCTTTTTAAGGGCTTCACCGCCTTAAGAGTGAGATGGAAAAACTATTCGAGGGTCTAGATGATGACTCTAACCTTTCGGTTAAAGAAATGAAATCTAGATTCTTGGCATATGATGCCGAGAAGAAGAAAAAGGAGGATGAACTACAAAGCCAAATGGCAGAAATGTCTGTCATGCTTAAGAACCTAACTGCTAGTGGAGCTCCTAGTGGGACTTCGGGCTCTAAGGAAACTTACAATGAAGTTAACCATGACTATCCCAGAAACACTTCACCCATGCCTCATATAAACCATAGTGGGACCGTTCCCCATTTTGATGGAACTCACTTTCCACATTGGAAATCTTCTATGGAATCTCATATTCGCAGCTGCAGTGTGGAGCTATGGGAGATCATTCTTCATGGATACCGGGAGCCACAAGATCCCATTCGATTGACCTCCACCGAGTTCTACAACCGTCAACTCAATGCCTCCGCACGTGACAAGATTAGAAGTGGCATCAATCGCAAGCTCCTTGATCAAGTCAATGACATCGGCTCCGCTAAAGAGTTGTGGGATCGAATCGTAGTACTCCAAGAGGGAACCGATTTGATCCAATCAGCTCTTTATGAGACCGCAAAGCAAGAAGCTCACCGGTTCATGATTCGAGAAGGAGAATCCGTGGCCGATGCCTATGCAAGGCTTGGTGCTCTTAGAGTAAGGATCAAGGGACTTGGTGCTGAGAAGTATGATGACGGCTTTGAGATGAATGAAGGATTCATAAAGTCCAAGGTCATTGCTATGATTGCTGTCAAGCAAGAAGATACCAACCTTGCACTCAACTTGCAAATCATGACCAAGAGTGCCGATCTGAACTCCGATGATCTAGTCTCCTATGTGGCCGCCAATGAAAACATGGCCAAGGCAGGAAAAATGCTCATGGCAATGAACCGTGTTGATGAAGCCTCACACAACCATGAAGCGCCACACAACCTTGCTCTCAAGGCTAGAGCTGACCATGGAGGAGAAGAAGAATATGAAATTGAAGAAGATGAGGAGATGACTTCAACTAGTGACATCGCTACCGACTTTGCCTTCTTTGCCAAGAAGTACAAGGGAAAGTTGCCTATGCTCCTCAATGACAAGAAGAAGAAGAGAACTTGCTACAATTGTGATGAAGAGAGCCACTTTGCAAATGAGTGCCCTTATGAGAAAAGGGTTGACAAGCCCAAGTTCATCAAAGGGGTCAAGCCAAGATTGAAGCCAAACCCAATCAACGATCGATACAAGAGGAACAAGGGAAGAGCCTTTGTTGGGGCTGAGTACTTGTCCGATGAAGAAGAGGAAGATGAGGAGAAGGAGGCCGGAGTGGCCGGCTTGGCTTTCTCTAAGCCCGGGTCACTCTTCACATATGACTACTCCAAGGATTACTCCACGGAGAATGATGTTGGTTCTTCCTTCATGGCAAGAACAACTCAAGATGATGACTCCGATGACTCTACCTCATCTACAATCGTTGGCTCTTGTCTTATGGCAAGAGAAACCAAGGTAATGGAACCCCCACCTTCTTTATCTAGTGTCCTTGATGATGAAACTGAAAATCAAGAAGAATTAACTGTGCTTAAGGAACTTTACAATGTTAGATGCACCCTTCGTGGTGAAGCTCTTGTCAAATTTGATTTCTTGATGGACTCTCTCAAAGAAAAGGATGAGTCCATTGAGGAATTAGAATATCATTTGAATGATAAGGAAAGGAGATTCAATCTCCTAAGGCAAGAGCTAAAAACCGAAAGGTGCATATCTCAAGGTCTTAAGCAACAAATTGAAACTTATGAACTAGATAAAGTTAAGGATCTTGAAACTATTGAAAGGGCTCAATCATTGACCCAAGAGCTTAATGCCTCAAAGGAGGAGCTTGAAGTTGCTCATGCTTCTCTCACTAGGGATCTTGACCACCTTGAAAGAGCTAACAAGCTTGTCAAGGATGAGCTCAAGAAACTTGGAAAGAACCATGACCTACTTCAAGAAACCTACTCTAAAGCTCTTGAATCAATGAATGATTCTATTGTTGATAAAGATGTTGCTAGTTCCTCCACCACCTTTACTAGTGAGCATGCTAAGCTTGTTGCGGAACATGTTCGTTTACAAGAGGAACTATCTTTGCATGTTGAGACCAACACATATCTTGAATCTTTGGTAACCAAATATGGTCTCAACTATTATCCTAATGAATCGGCTTGTGAGCAAGCAACTACTCTTGAGGAGAATGTTAGGTTGAAGAAAGAACTTGCCAAGTTCACCACAACCAAGAGTAAGATGGGATTGGATGACCTCTTGAGTAAGCAAAGGTCAAACAATCAAAAGTATGGACTTGGGTATGATCCCAAGCCCTACAAGAAGAACAACTACAAGAAAGAGAAGCCCGCTCAAGAAAAGAACAAGAAGGTCACTAATGATGGCAAAGCCCCAAAGGGCAAAGCCACTAGTGGTGACCGCACGGGGCCAAACAATCACTATGCTTTATTTGTTGATTATTATGGTGATGTTTATGCTAACTATGTTGGTCCTCGTAATGGCTATGCTTATAGAGGGTACTCGATTTGGGTACCAAAAGATCTTGTTGCCATGACTAGGGAACCCATTAATCAATGGGTTCCTAAATCCTCTACTTGATTTTGTAGGGGTATTCCTCCGGTGGTCCAAAATGGGTGTTTGATAGTGGATGCACCAATCATATGACCGGAGGAAGAGGTGTGCTTGACCAATTCATTGAAGATATTAACAAGAAGTCAAGCATTACCTTTGGTGACAACTCAAAGGGAAAGGTACTTGGGTATGGCAAGGTGGCAATCTCTAAGGACTTGTGCCTTGAGACGGTCATGCTTGTTGAACACCTTGGTTATAACTTGCTTTCTATATACCATCTTGCCGATGCCGGTTACAATTCATATTTTACTAAGTATTATGTGCAAGTCTTTAGGAGTGACAATCTCAAATTGGTCCTTGTTGGATATGTGGAGAACAACCTTTACGTGGTTGACCTCTCGAAAGAGAGCCCCTCTCCCTCCACATGTCTAATGGCGGCCAAGCATGACGAAGGTTGGTTGTGGCATCGCCGCCTTGGTCATGTTAACATGAGGAATCTTAAACAACTCCTAAAGGGTGAGCACATTGTTGGACTAACCGGCATTTCTTTTGAGAAAGATCGTGTATGCAGTGCATGTGTAGCCGGAAAACAACTCAAGAAGAAACATCCTATCAAGAGTATTGTCACCACATCTAGGCCTTTGGAGCTCCTTCATTTGGATCTCTTTGGGCCATCACATTATGATACTCTTGGTGGGAGCAAGTATGGACTTGTCATTGTTGATGATTACTCAAGATACTCTTGGGTCTTTCTCCTTAAGTCTAAGGATGAGACCCATAGAGAGTTCATCACCTTCGCCAAGAAAGCTCAACGTACATATGAATCCGAGATCAAGGCGATTAGGACCGACAATGGCACCGAGTTCAAGAACTACACTATGCAAGAGTTTGTTGATGATGAGGGCATCAAGCATGAGTTTTCAGCTCCGTATACCCCTCAACAAAATGGTGTTGTTGAAAGGAAGAACCGGACTATCATTGAGATGGCAAGAACCATGTTGAGTGAATTCAACTCACCCCACAACTTTTGGGGAGAAGCCATCTCTACAGCTGTCCACTACTCCAACCGGCTCTTCCTCCGCCCCCTCCACAACAAAACTCCATATGAGCTTCTCACAGGTAACAAGCCTAATGTCATGTACATTCGTGTCTTTGGATGCAAATGTCTTGTTAAGAACAATAAAGGGAAGCTTGGTAAATTTGAAACTAGAACTATAGAGGGCATTTTTGTTGGATATGCGGAGAACTCCCACGCCTATAGATACTACAACCGGTCCACTGGGACTATTGAAGTATCTTGTGACGTGGTGTTCTTGGAGGATAATGGCTCCCAAGTGGAGCAAGTTGTTCCATGTGTTGCAGGTAATGATGATGATCCATCTAGTGCCATCAAGCATATGGGCATTGGACACATCCGGCCCATGGAAGTTCATAGTGATGATCAAGGTGATGGAATAGAAGTATCAAGCTCACCTCAAGTTGAGCCTAGCTCAACTCAAGTTGAACCATCAAGTGCAACCCAAGATGTATCCTCCACTCAAGATGAGCCACATCCCGAAGAACAAGAAGAAAGCCCTCAACCCACTGAGCAAGACCATGATGATGATCAAGAAACATCTTCAACTCATGTTCAAGCTCAAGTTGTCCCTCATGATCAAGTATTAGCAAGAGATGAATTCATTGATCATGAAGGAACCATTCGGAAGATCAAGGCGGCTACAAGGGCAAGTGACATGAAAGTAGATCTTGTCCTTGGTAGCATCTCAAAAGGAGTGGTAACTCGTAGACACCATGCATTACTTATCACTTATTGTCAACATCATGCTTTTGTGTCTAGTTTTGAGCCACTCAAGGTACATGAAGCCTTGGTTGATCCGGATTGGGTCATTGCCATGCAAGAAGAATTGGAGTGTTTCACTCGTAATGAAGTATGGTCTCTAGTTGAGAGACCCAAGGATCATCGCATCAATGTTATTGGGACCAAATGGGTATTCAAGAACAAGCAAGATGAGAATGGCATTGTCATTAGAAATAAAGCAAGGTTAGTGGCGCAAGGGTTTGCCCAAATAGAAGGTATGGATTTTGAGGATACCTTTGCGCCGGTAGCCCGTCTTGAAGCTATTCGTCTTTTGCTTGCATTTGCATCTTTCCACAATTTCAAACTATACCAAATGGATGTGAAAAGTGCATTTTTGAATGGTCCTCTAAAAGAAACCGCATATGTAGCTCAACCCCCGGGTTTCGAAGACCCATGCCGACCCAACCATGTGTATTTACTCCATAAGGCACTCTACGGTCTCAAGCAAGCTCCACGTGCTTGGTATGAGTTCCTTAGGGATTTCCTACTACAAGATGGGTTTTGCATGGGTACGGTCGATTCCACCCTTTTCACCAAACGGGTTAAAGGGGGTGGCTTGTTTATATGTCAAATATATGTTGATGATATTATATTTGGTGGAACTAACCCCAATCATAACAAAGCTTTTGAGCTATTGATGACTAGGAAATTTGAGATGTCCATGATGGGGGAGTTGAAGTTTTTCCTAGGCTTCCAAGTGAGGCAACTTGCAAAAGGCACCTTCATCTCTCAAGAAAAGTATGTGAAGGACATGCTCAAGAAATTCAACATGACCAATGCAAGCCCAATGAAGACACCCATGCCCGTAAAGGGGCAACTTGGCTCATGTGATGGTGAGAAGGATGTGGATATAAAGGTATACCGTTCCATGATAGGATCCTTGCTCTACCTTTGTGCCTCTAGGCCGGATATCATGCTAAGTGTAGGGATGTGTGCTCGTTTTCAATCCGCTCCTAAGGAGAGCCATTTGATGGCGGTCAAACGGATTCTAAGATACCTTGTTCTCACTCCTACTCTCGGGCTATGGTATCCAAAGGGGTCAACCTTTGAACTCATTGGCTACTCGGACTCCGATTGGGCCGGTGATAAGGTTGACCGGAAGTCTACCTCCGGGGCTTGCCAATTTATTGGCCGGTCATTGGTGAGTTGGTCATCCAAGAAACAAAACTCCACCGCTTTATCCACCGCCGAAGCCGAATATATATCCGCGGCATCTTGTTGCACTCAATTGTTATGGATGAAGCAAACCTTGAAAGACTATGGTGTGTCTCTTGGTACGGTGCCTCTTCTATGTGACAATGAAAGTGCAATAAAGATCGCCAATAACCCGGTTCAACATTGTCGCACCAAACATATTGACATTCGCCATCACTTCCTACGTGACCATGTTGCCAATAAGGATATTGATCTCACTCATGTGGGAACAACCTACCAATTGGCGGATATTTTCACTAAGCCTTTGGATGAAGCCCGGTTTGTAAACTTGAGAGGAGAACTTGGTATTCTTGATCCTAAAAACTTGGATTGAATTAACTTCTTGCACTATATTCTTGCATTTATCTAACTATCTAGCTTAGAGGCACAGCACATATGGGGATAGTCATCTTACCATGTCTTGGTATGATGCATACCTATGTGTGCAACATAAATAGACCCAATGTCATTATATGGACCCAAGCACGTCTCTTCGAGGTCACATGACATTTGCGCTTTCACATAGGGGGAGTAATCCCCCGCCCCTCTTTAAGCCTCAATTGCAAATTTATTCGATTCTACAAGGCTAAATGATCTTATTGTAAAAACTATGATAAAAAGATTTATGATTCTTGATATTCTTCGAATCATGCCCATTGTTGCTATTTATATCTTGTTTGGATTTCACTCCAATGGGTATGCCTAGAGAACTTTGTGTTTCCAACCCCATGTCTATGCTCATCTCATCATCATCTATCTATCTATATGTACATGTCATCATCTGAGCATTCACACACATTTACACAAAATATAGGGGCAAAACGAGGCAAAATGAGACAAAACTGGGCAGTTTGTCCCTGGCCGGTCTCTGGCCCGGTTGGACCGGACCCGACCAGCGGCGCCGTCCGGGACCGACCCGCGGCCTGTTATGTGTGGGAGAGGATACCCCTTGGGGTCTTCTTCCTCATTACCCCCCATCTCCCAAACCTCCATGGCCGCCGCCTCCACCACCTCCACCATGCTCTAGGCCCTTCCCACCACAAGAACCCTCCCAAACTCCACCACACCATAGATCGGGCCCCTTGGAACAACTCCACCAAAGGATTTGGTCCCTCTCAAGCTATTTTGGGAAATTTTGGAGTTCTTGGGTTTCAAACCCTACCTAGTGTTCTTCTTGCTCTTTTGATCAAGAAGGACCATGTCTTCGGGTAATGTGCTCTCCCTTTCTCCCTATTCTCTAGTCCTCCTCACACATTGCAATGTCTTGACAAGATTTGAGGAAAATTTTAGGGTTAGGGTTAGGGTTTGTAAGTCCTCATGCCTTTAGAGTGTCTCACAACACAATGCACATACTCCACTCTATTGCTATAGTCTATATTCAAGTTTATGAGTGTTTGCATGATTTTGTGGTAGAAATTCTGGGCAAACTCTCACAAATCGACAGATCCGGTCACCAGCCCCAACCGGCCCCTCAACCGGCCGGCCCGGCGTGCCCGGTCAACCGGTCGGCAACCGGCTCGTCCGGTCTGTCACCCGGTTGGACCGGCCTGTGCGCCGGATCGCCCAGTTTTCGCACAACTTCGTCAAACCACTTGAATATATACTATGCTTTTTGGCTTCCCTCTTATTGATGACATGTACACTTACCCCCTGCTATCCTCGCTCTACTTGCTTATTCACAGGTGGTTCGAGTGACGATGATCGTGGTGGCCTTGCCAAGCGAGGTAGGACTGCGCCAAGGCCTCCTGGCTGCCGTACTAGCAACCGCAAGCCTACTAAAGCACCTCAGCCTACTGACATTGGCAGCTCAGCTAGGGGAAGAAACAAGTCAAATGCAAATAAAAGGAAAGACAAACAAGCAGCCCAAGAAGATGATGAAATTGTACCGGATTTCAATGTTGCGGATGCAAATCGTCTTGATTGGCAGGACTTGAGGACAGTGAATCCTTATCGCTATGAGCAACGGACTTACACTGGTGGGGACAAGTTCTTCTGGACCAAGACACAAGCAGCCCTATGGGTTGGTTACTATGATAACACTCACGAGTGTATGAAGAATGGTGCTGTTGTGAAGCCCAAGGCCATCAATCCTGAAGAGCTTGCCTTGCATGAAGCCACAAAGTACCGCTTTGTGGTTCAAACCTTGAAGGGTATGGGACTATATGACCTTGTGTGCCTAAAGCCCGATGATGACCAAGAAGATCCCACCTATTGTCCCCTTCTAGTCCGTCAGTTCCATTGCACCGTCTTCTTCCATGATGATGCGGACCGCACTATGACTTGGATGACTGGCAGGGAGAAGTACTCCTGCACTTACACTCAGTTCTGTGAGGCCATGGGTTATGAAGGTGGCCGTTCTACAGGTACAGATTCATACTCGGCCTAAGCTCGCAAGTGGTGACATCTCCTTCTGCTATCCCACTGGCCCCACAGCTGGACCTCCCACTATCTCTGGGATGTACTACTCATATCTTGTCCTTGCCAAGATGTTCCGTGAGAGTCTCATCAGCAAGTCAGGCGACTCTAGTGAAGTCAGGAACTATCACCTGAATCTGATGTACTATTGCCACCCTGCCAGGATAAGGAAAATTGATGGCTGTGATCTTATTTACTGTGAACTGAAGCGTGCAGTTATGGACCGCATGACTCCCAACTATACTCAGTATGTTCAGCGGCTCATCAACCACATTGTCCCTGCTCCTCTCAACACTCGTGATGAAAGAGTCATCATGGCACCATTCAAGTTCCCTGCTCCGGAAGGTCGCCCGGAAGTCCCTTCCATGATGCCCGCCAATGAGCGCCGTTCCAAGGAACACCATGATCCTGCAGCTAGCTCTAGCTACTCTCGGCGCCCCAAGCATGGTGCCGCTCGCTTCTTCTCTAGCATGTGGCAAATGTGCAAGAACACTAATGATGTTGCACATCAGAGTCTTGCTTTGAACCAGGAGACCAGGAGGCGACAGAACGAGTTTATGGCTACTAGGAATGTCCCTGTTCCTCCTCCTGGACCCGAGTTGGCGCCTGTGGTTGCACCTCAGTGGGAGATGCCTCCCATCACCGATGAGATGATCCAGAACTTTGACTTCTCCATGTATGCTCATGGTGGCCTTCCTCCTAGGACTGCTCGTACTCCTACTCCTCCTGCTGATGATGGTGATGGTGATGGTGATGAGGATGAAGTTGATTCGGCTGCCCGTGATGATGACGAGGGCTCCTACTCCACCGGGCATGAGTTCTATTGATGGGTGCGATAGCATCTCTCCTCTTTTCCTCGCCTTTTTGGTGTTCCGATGCCAAAGGGGGAGAAGAGAGTAGAGTCTAGGACCACGGGGTACTTTGGTTGTCACAAGCCATGGGTGTTGCTTTATTTGATTCTTATATGGCTTGTGCTTATTTGCTTTGATTTCTCAAGAACCATTTGGATTTGCTACTTCGAATAATTCGTGTATGGACGAATATTATGTGTGCTACTCTATGTTAGGATGATTATGTGTGCTATGCTTATATATGCTTATATATCTTGACATGCACATCTCCATACCATGCTTGTTTCCTAAAGATATTGGGGGAGCTTCTCATGTTCCACAAATGGTGCACTTTGCATTCAAACGCAAATTCTCCAAGTGCATACATTATGGGGGAGCTGTCGTAATATCTTATATGGAATCAAGGTTTAAAGCTTATCATAATATCTCTATATGACTCTAGCTCGGTTTGTCATCGTATACCAAAAAGGGGGAGATTGTAAGGGTATTTTACCCTTATCCATTATTTTGGTAACAATGACACCGTGCTAGAGTATTTGGCCTAATATGTGTACAAGGATAATCTCAGGTATTAGGCAAAGAGGCATAAATGGTGTATCAAAGGAACAAGAAGGCTAAAGGAGACCCCCCACTTCAACAACAATCGAAAAGGGGTCTACAGCAGAAATCCGGTCTGCAGCCCGGTTGGACCGGCCCACAGCCGCGGCTCGGCGCAGTCCGGTCGACGGCCGCCGTCGCCAACCGGCCGCCAACCGGCCCCGGACGACGCAAAGATGGTCCGGTATAGCCCGGTCACGCCTCTGACCGGCGTGTCCGCACGGTCCGGCGGCGGTCGCCAACCGGCCGCCAACCGGACGCCAACCGGAGGAGCCCCGGACGACGAGAAGCAGCTCCGGTCGCTGGTCCGGTCCGACCGGCCTCTGCACCGGGCAGTCCGGTCCCTGGTCCGGTTGACCGGGTTTGTCGAAGAAAAGCTGAGGTGGCAAGTGGCCAACGGCCATATTTCGAAGAACACTATAAATAGCCCTTCTCCTACCTCTAGACAGTTAGGCACTACACTACAAGCTGTTCTTGAGCTCCTTCTCTCATACTCCATTATTAGAAACACCAAAAGCCTCAGATCTCCCTCCTCCTCCACCCAAACTCAAATCCCTCCGGGGAAACGATAGAGGAGGACCCGATCTACCGTTCTACCAAGCCAAATCTCATTCCCCCTTGTATTCATCAAGAAGCTTGCTTCCTAGGGTTCCTTGGAAACCCTAGGTGGGCAAGAGGAGTCCGGAAGCATCCGGGCTGTGGATCTGCTCCGGGCAAGATTGTGAAGGTTTGGAGGCTACCTCAAAGTCTACCACAAGTGAGAGAGCTATTCCTTCGTGGGATAGGCTCCGGAGAATAGGGTGAGCCTTCGTGGCGCGGGGAATCCTTCGTGGGACCTCCACTCCTCCAAACGTGACGTACCTTGTTGCAAAGCAAGGGAACATGGGAATACATCCTCGTCTCCGCGTGCTATCGGTTATCTCTAACCGAACTCCTTACTTGTGATTTAACTGCCTGTGAGAGCCTTCATGCTCGAGTTAGTTGTATCCTCATATAGGTTGCTTCACCTAGTTTGCATTAGGCTCACCTTTATATTCCGCAAAGCCTAATATTGCAAAGAAAGAATTAAAATCTGTAGAAACCTATTCACCCCCCCTCTAGGTTTACCATCTCTATACTTTCACTTCAGATTCCTTCGAAAGAGATAAAGCTTGGGAAGACCCGCGACAATCGTGCCCCGGGGAGGCAGATTGGCACGTTCATACTTATCCTCTGAAGAACACCTGAAGCTGTTGATGTCTACGGGTGCTTCGATTCTTGTAGACAGTGTTGGGCCTCCAAGAGCAGAGGTTTGTAGAACAGCAGCAAGTTTCCCTTAAGTGGATTACCCAAGGTTTATCGAACTCAGGAGGAAGAGGTCAAAGATATCTCTCTCACGGAGCTTCTATTCTTGTAGACAGTGTTGGGCCTCCAAGAGCAGAGGTTTGTAGAACAGCAGCAAGTTTCCCTTAAGTGGATTACCCAAGGTTTATCGAACTCAAGAGGAAGAGGTCAAAGATATCCCTCTCAAGCAACCCTGTAATCACAAAGCAAGAAGTCTCTTGTGTCTCCAACACACCAAATACACTTGTCAGTGTATAGGTGCACTAGTTCGCGAAGAGATAGTGAAATACAAGTAATATGGATGTATATGAGTGGTAATAGCAATCTGAATAAAATATGGCAGCGAGTAAACATGCAACAAAACAGTAAACAAACGGAGATTCGATGCTTGGAAGCAAGGCCTAGGGATCCTGCTTTCACTAGTGGACACTCTCAACAATGATCACATAATAGGACTACTCTACACCCTTTTGTTGGATGATGAACACATTGCGTAGGATTACACGAACCCTCAATGCCGGAGTTAACAAGCTCCACAATTCAATGTTCATATTTAAATAACCTTAGAGTGCAAGATAGATCAACATAATTACACCAAGAACTAACATAGCATGCACACTATCACCATCACGCCATGAAGGAGGCATAGATCACGTCAACACTATCATAGTAATAATTAACTCCATAACCTACAAGAGATTATGATCATAATCTACGCCAAGTACTAACACGGATGCACACACTGTCACCATTACACCGTGCAGGAGGAATAAACTACTTTAATAACATCACTAGAGTAGCACATAGATAATATTCAACTAGATCACATAAAGAGAGAGATGAACCACATAGCTACAGCGGAGCCCTCAGCCCCGGGGGTGAATTACTCCCTCCTCATCATGGAGACAGCGATGGCGGTGAAGATGGCGGTGGAGACGGCGGTGGAGATGACTCCGGGGGCAATTCCCCGTCCCGACAGGGTGCCGGAACAGAGACTTCTGTCCCCCGAATTGGAGTTTCGCGATGTGGCGGCGCCCCTGGAGTCTTTCTGGAGTTTCGTCAAGTGGTACGGTGTTTTTAGGTCACGAGGGGTTAAGTAGGCAAAGAGGCGGCGTCAGAGGGGCACCAGGGCGCCCTCCCATAGGCCGGCGCGGCCAGGGGCCGCGCGGCCATGTGGTGTGGGGCCCTGGGCCTCCTCTCCGTCTCCCCTTCGGTGTTCTGGTCCGTCTCGGTGAATTAAGATGTTTGGTCTTTGTTTCGTCGAATTCCGAGAATATTGCCCGAACAGCCTTTCTGGAACCAAAAAGCAGAAAATGAACCCCTTCGGCATCTCGTCAATAGTTTAGTTCCGGAAAACGCATAATAATGACATATAATGTGTATAAAACATGTAGGTATCATCAATAAAGTAGCATGGAACATAAGAAATTATAGATACGTTTGGGACGTATCAAGCATCCCCAAGCTTAGTTCCTACTCGCCTCGAGTAGGTAAACGATAACAATGATAATTTCTTAAGTGACATGCCATCATAACCTTGATCATACTATTGTAAGCATATGAGATGAATGCAGAGATTCGAAGCAATGATGAAGATAATGAGTAAACAAATGAATCATATAACAAAGACTTTTCATGAATAATACTTTCAAGACAAGCATCAATAAGTCTTGCATAAGAGTTAACTCATAAGCAATAAATTCTTAGTAGAAAGCTTTGAAACAACACAAAGGAAGATATAAGTTTCAGCGGTTGCTTTCAACTTTAACATGTATATCTCGTGGATAATTGTCAACACAAAGTAATATAACAAGTGCAATAGGTAAACATGTAAGAATCAATGCACACAGTTCACACAAGTGTTTGCTTCTAAGATAGAAAGAATAGGTAAACTGACTCAACAATAAAGTAAAAGAATGGTCCTTCAAAGAGGAAAGCATCGATTGCTATATTTGTGCTAGAGCTTTGATTTTGAAAGCATATAGAGAGCATAAAAGTAAAGCTTTGAGAGGTGTTTGTTGTTGTCAACGAATGGTAGTGGGCGCTCTAACCCCCTTGCCAGACATACCTTCAAAGAGCGGCTCCCATTTTATTTTTATTTTTGGGTGGCACTCCTTCCAACCTTTGCTTTCACAAACCATGGCTAACCGAATCCTTCGGGTGCCTGCCAACAATCTCATACCATGAAGGAGTGCCTTTTTTGTTAATTAATTTGGGACTGGGAATCCCATTGCCAGCTCTTTTTGCAAAATTATTGGATAAGCGGATGAAGCCACTAGTCCATTGGTGAAAGTTGCCCAACAAGATTGAAAGATAAACACCACATACTTCCTCATGAGCTATAAAACATTGACACAAATCAGAGGTGATAAATTTTGAATGGTTTAAAGGTAGCACTCAAGCAATTTACTTTGGAATGGCGGAGAAATACCATGTAGTAGGTAGGTATGGTGGACACAAATGGCATGAATATTGGCTCAAGTATTTGGATGCATGAGAAGTATTCCCTCTCGATACAAGGTTTAGGCTAGCAAGGTTATTTGAAGCAAACTCAAGTATGAAATGGTGCAGCAAGACTCACATATAAACATATTGTAAGCATTATAAGACTTTACATCGTCTCCTTGTTGTTCAAACACCTCAACCAGAAAATATCTAGACTTAGAGAGACCAATCATGCAAACCAAATTTTAACAAGCTCTATGTATTTCTTCATTAATAGGTGCAAAGTATATGATGCAAGAGCTTAAACATGAGCACAACAATTTCCAAGTATCACATTATTCAAGACATTATACCAATTACTACATGTAGCATTTCCCGTTTCCAACCATATAACAATTAACGAAGCAGTTTCAACCTTCGCCATGAAAATTAAAAGCTAAGAACACATGTGTTCATACGAACCAGCGGAGCGTGTCTCTCTCCCAAACAATATTCAAACAACAACAAAAACAAAAACATACAGACGCTCCAAGTAAAGTACATAAGATGTGACCGAATAAAAATATAGTTTCAAGAGAAGGAACCTGATACTTTGTCGATGAAGAAGGGGATGCCTTGGGCATCCCCAAGCTTAGATGCTTGAGTCTTCTTGAAATATGCAGGGATGAACCACCGGGGCATCCCCAAGCTTAGACCTTTCATTCTTCTTGATCGTAGTATATCATCCTCCTCTCTTGACCCTTGAAAACTTCCTTCACACCAAACTCAAAGCAACTCATTAGAGGGTTAGTGCATAATCAAAAATTCACATGTTCAGAGGTGACACAATCATTCTTAACACTTCTGGACATTGCTCAAAGCTACTGGAAGGTAATGGAACAAAGAAATCCACCCAACACAGCGAAAGAAGCAATGCGAAATAAAAGGCAGAATCTGTCAAAACAGAACAGTCCGTAAAGACGAATTTTAAAATGGCACCAGATTTGCTCAAATGGAAAACTCAAAACTAATGAAAGTTGCGTACATATCTGAGGATCACTCACGTAAATTGGCATAATTTTCTGAGTTACCTACAGAGAATTAGGCCCAGATTCGTGACAGCAAGAAATCTGTTTCTGCGCAGTAATCCAAATCTAGTATCAACCTTTCTATCAAAGACTTTACTTGGTACAACAATGCAATAAAAATAAGATAAGGAGAGGTTGCTACAGTAGTAACAACTTCCAAGACACAAATATAAAACAAAGGTACTGTAGCAAAATAAACACATGGGTTATCTCCCAAGAAGTTCTTTCTTTATAGCCATTAAGATGGGCTTAACAGTTTTAATGATGCACTCGCAAGAAATAAGAATTGAGGCAAAGGAGAGCATTTTAAGTCTAACACACTTCCTATGCAAAGGAATCTTGTACACAAATGAATTCATGAAAAACAAAGTGACAAGCATAAGAGGATAAAACACGAGTAACTTCAAGATTCTCAACATAAAGAGGGGAAACTTAATATTATTAAGATGCCTATAACCATGTTTCCCTCTCTCATAATAACTTTCAGTAGCATCATTGATGAAATCTACAATATAACCATCACTTAAAACATTCTTATCATGGTTCATATGCATAAGGGTATCATTATTTTTGACATAAGAAAAACTCTTCTCATTAATAGTAATTGGAGCAGGATCATTATCAAGAATTTGAACATGGTAAACAAGTTGCATATTAAAAGAATTGTTTTTGGTAATCCAATCATGACTATGACAAGTTTCATAAGGATAGTTATAACCTATATCATAGCATTCTTTATAATAATCATCAAAGATCGGAGGCACAGTGTCATCATAAGAAATAGAATAGTTATCTTTCACAGTCGGTTTATCTATGACCATACCATTATTGTTATTAGAAGGAGATGTATCAAGAACATAATGACCAGTAGCAAAAGGATTTTCAAACACCTCTTCCCCAAGCTTAGAGCTTTCTATATCATTATGGGAGGAAGCATGGATAGCACTGACACTATGGCAATTATTATCATTTTCAGAATTAGTTTCCCAGAGATTTGTAATATCAAAAGTAGTGTGCTCATTCAAATCATGATCGCTAATGTATGTAAAGGGCATAGGAAGATCATCGTATTCAGATTCATTATCACAATAATCATTAGGAGCAACATACTTACGGTTACCTAGCGTTATCTCATTCACGCGGGGATACGCCGTTACCTCTTTCTTTTTATTCTCCTTCTTCTTCTTCTTCTTCTTCTTCTTCTTCTTCTTCTTCTTCTTCTTCTTCTTCTTCTTCTTCGTTCCCTTCTCCTCGTTCCCTTCTTTAGGAGGAAGAGGCTTGAAGGGTGGCTTGTCCGCATAACCTGATTTTCTTTTAGAAACAATAGAAGAAACTTGGGAGGATCCCTCCTTTTCATTAATTAGTTGAAAACACACAGCGGTCCTATCATATTTTGGCAAGGTGTCATCTTCTAAAATATTTTGTATGTAAGTATTTGTATGGCTATTATCAATGCAATAAGAAAAACACCCATGCAGGACATCATCAATATCAAGATCACTCATATGTAACAAAGAGATTTTTCTTGAGAGCTCTTCACACCACAAAAATAAAGTAAGTTCATCATGCTGATTAGGAGTAATTTCATCATCACAATACAAATTTGCAGCACTCATTGGGTTCAAATTATCATTGGAGGGGCATTGAAAATTAAAATGACCCACTTCATGGCAAACTTCACAAATAAAAGGATAGAGGGCACAAACTTTTTTACCTAGATCATCTAGAGCCCTAGACCACTTCCTAGTTTTTTCATTCCTATGATGGATACAATATTCATCTTCGATTTGATTAATTCCACAAGGTCTATGCATTCCACAAAAATTAACATGCTTATAGGAAATAGCATTCTTAGGAGTTTGAGCATGCTTATTGCAATCATTAACAACAATGTCATTCTTCATGCAAGCCTCTTTAAAAGGTTCATGATACTTATCAAAATTCTTTTTAGGCAATTCTAAATGAGAAGCAAAGGCTTTATAAAGATTTGCAGCAACTTGAGAGTCAAGACCATAAGTAGCACTCATATCTCGAAATTTATCAGTATCCATAAAAGTTTCAATGCATTCATAATCATAATTTATACCTGACTCTTCACCTTTGTTGTTCTCCCAATCTTCAGCGTTCTCCTGAATCCGATTAAGAAGGTCCCATTTAAACTCTTCTTTATTGCGTGTGAATGATCCAGAACAAGAAGTATCCAACAAGGTTTTATCCTGAAAAGAAAGTCTTGCATAGAAATTATCAATGATGATATTACCTGGAAGCTCATGATTGGGGCATTTGAGCATTAAGGACTTCAATCTCTCCCATGCTTGGGCAATATTCTCTCCATCATGAGGCCAAAAATTATATATACGGTTTCGATCTTTGTGAATTTCACTTGGAGGATAGAACTTAGAACAAAATAGAGGCATAATATCCTTCCAATCAAGAGAGCGCCCGTCCTTCAGCAGTTTATACCAATGCGCCGCTTTACCAGACAGCGACATAGAGAATAGTTTCTTCTTCACTTCATCCATAGAGATACCTGCACACTTGAATAACCCGCATAATTCATGCAAAAACAGTAAATGATTCCCAGGATGGACAGTTCCATCCCCTTCATAGCGGTTATCCATAACACGTTCAATAATTTCCATAGGTATTTTATACGGAATACTTTCAGCAGGTGGATTTAAAATATCAGAAGCATCATTAGAGTTATCGCATATGGGAGATAAAGCATCATCAGAGCAAAATATTTCTTCCAAAGCGGAGGAGCAAAAAAGATTATTTTTATGTAAACTAGCTTCCCCAAGCTTAGACTTCTTCATAGCATTAGCAGTAATTGCATTCATACTAATAACATTGCTACTATCATGTAAATAAGGTTCCATAGGTTTTTTAATTTTCGCATCAAACAATTCTAAATTAGGAAAAAGATTAAAAAGCTCACTAATTTTTTTGTTGTTTTCCATTATGCCTAACTAGTGAAAATAAAAACAAGAAACAAAAAGATGCAATTGCAGATCTAAAGGAAATAGCTTCGAGCACACACACAATGGCGCCAGAAAAGTATACACCTGGAACCGGAGTATGAGTGCCTTTTACCTTTCCTCCCCAACGGCGCCATAAAAGTGCTTGATGTCTACGGAGCTTCTATTCTTGTAGACAGTTGGGCCTCCAAGAGCAGAGGTTTGTAGAACAAAAGCAAGTTTCCCTTAAGTGGATTACCCAAGGTTTATCGAACTCAGGGAGGAAGAGGTCAAAGATATCCCTCTCAAGCAACCCTGTAATCACAAAGCAAGAAGTCTCTTGTGTCCCCAACACACCAAATACACTTGTCAGGTGTATAGGTGCACTAGTTCGGCGAAGAGATAGTGAAATACAAGTAATATGGATGTATATGAGTGGTAATAGCAATCTGAATAAAATATGGCAGCGAGTAAACATGCAACAAAACAGTAAACAAACGGAGATTCGATGCTTGGAAGCAAGGCCTAGGGATCCTGCTTTCACTAGTGGACACTCTCAACAATGATCACATAATAGGACTACTCTACACCCTTTTGTTGGATGATGAACACATTGCGTAGGATTACACGAACCCTCAATGCCGGAGTTAACAAGCTCCACAATTCAATGTTCATATTTAAATAACCTTAGAGTGCAAGATAGATCAACATAATTACACCAAGAACTAACATAGCATGCACACTATCACCATCACGCCATGAAGGAGGCATAGATCACGTCAACACTATCATAGTAATAATTAACTCCATAACCTACAAGAGATTATGATCATAATCTACGCCAAGTACTAACACGGATGCACACACTGTCACCATTACACCGTGCAGGAGGAATAAAACTACTTTAATAACATCACTAGAGTAGCACATAGATAATATTCAACTAGATCACATAAAGAGAGAGATGAACCACATAGCTACAACGGAGCCCTCAGCCCCGGGGGTGAATTACTCCCTCCTCATCATGGAGACAGCGATGGCGGTGAAGATGGCGGTGGAGACGGCGTGGAGATGACTCCGGGGGCACCTCCCCGGCAGGTGCCGAACAGAGACTTTGTCCCCCGAATTGGAGTTTCGCATGGCGGCGCCGAAGTCTTTCTGGAGTTTTCGCAAGTGGTACGGTGTTTTTAGGTCAGGGGTTAAGTAGGCGAAGAGGCGGCGCTGAGGGGCACCAGGGCGCCCTCCCATAGGCCGGCGCGGCCAGGCCCGCCCGCGGCCGTGTGGTGTCGGGGCCCTGGGCCTCCTCTCCGCCTCCCCTTCGGTGTTCTGGTCCGTCTCGGTGAATTAAGATGTTTGGTCTTTGTTTCGTCGAATTCCGAGAATATTTCCCGAATAGCCTTTCTGGAACCAAAAACAAGGAAAAGAACTGGCCCTTCGGCATCTCGTCAATAGGTTAGTTCCGAAAACGCATAATAATGACATATAATGTGTATAAAACATGTAGGTATCATCAATAAAGTAGCATGGAACATAAGAAATTATAGATACGTTTGGGACGTATCAAGCATCCCCAAGCTTAGTTCCTACTCGTCCTCGAGTAGGTAAACGATAACAATGATAATTTCTTAAGTGACATGCCATCATAACCTTGATCATACTATTGTAAGCATATGAGATGAATGCAGAGATTCGAAGCAATGATGAAGATAATGAGTAAACAAATGAATCATATAACAAAGACTTTTCATGAATAATACTTTCAAGACAAGCATCAATAAGTCTTGCATAAGAGTTAACTCATAAGCAATAAATTCTTAGTAGAAAGCTTTGAAACAACACAAAGGAAGATATAAGTTTCAGCGGTTGCTTTCAACTTTAACATGTATATCTCGTGGATAATTGTCAACACAAAGTAATATAACAAGTGCAATAGGTAAACATGTAAGAATCAATGCACACAGTTCACACAAGTGTTTGCTTCTAAGATAGAAAGAATAGGTAAACTGACTCAACAATAAAGTAAAAGAATGGTCCTTCAAAGAGGAAAGCATCGATTGCTATATTTGTGCTAGAGCTTTGATTTTGAAAACATATAGAGAGCATAAAAGTAAAGCTTTGAGAGGTGTTTGTTGTTGTCAACGAATGGTAGTGGGCACTCTAACCCCCTTGCAGACATACCTTCAAAGAGCGGCTCCCATTTTATTTTTATTTTTGGGTGGCACTCCTTCCAACCTTTGCTTTCACAAACCATGGCTAACCGAATCCTTCGGGTGCCTGCCAACAATCTCATACCATGAAGGAGTGCCTTTTTTGTTAATTAATTTGGGACTGGGAATCCCATTGCCAGCTCTTTTTGCAAAATTATTGGATAAGCGGATGAAGCCACTAGTCCATTGGTGAAAGTTGCCCAACAAGATTGAAAGATAAACACCACATACTTCCTCATGAGCTATAAAACATTGACACAAATCAGAGGTGATAAATTTTGAATGGTTTAAAGGTAGCACTCAAGCAATTTACTTTGGAATGGCGGAGAAATACCATGTAGTAGGTAGGTATGGTGGACACAAATGGCATGAATATTGGCTCAAGTATTTGGATGCATGAGAAGTATTCCCTCTCGATACAAGGTTTAGGCTAGCAAGGTTATTTGAAGCAAACTCAAGTATGAAATGGTGCAGCAAGACTCACATATAAACATATTGTAAGCATTATAAGACTTTACATCGTCTCCTTGTTGTTCAAACACCTCAACCAGAAAATATCTAGACTTAGAGAGACCAATCATGCAAACCAAATTTTAACAAGCTCTATGTATTTCTTCATTAATAGGTGCAAAGTATATGATGCAAGAGCTTAAACATGAGCACAACAATTGCCAAGTATCACATTATTCAAGACATTATACCAATTACTACATGTAGCATTTCCCGTTTCCAACCATATAACAATTAACGAAGCAGTTTCAACCTTCGCCATGAAAATTAAAAGCTAAGAACACATGTGTTCATACGAACCAGCGGAGCGTGTCTCTCTCCCAAACAATCATTTATTCAAACAACAACAAAAACAAAAACACACAGACGCTCCAAGTAAAGTACATAAGATGTGACCGAATAAAAATATAGTTTCAAGAGAAGGAACCTGATACTTTGTCGATGAAGAAGGGGATGCCTTGGGCATCCCCAAGCTTAGATGCTTGAGTCTTCTCGAAATATGCAGGGATGAACCACCGGGGCATCCCCAAGCTTAGACCTTTCATTCTTCTTGATCGTAGTATATCATCCTCCTCTCTTGACCCTTGAAAACTTCCTTCACACCAAACTCAAAGCAACTCATTAGAGGGTTAGTGCATAATCAAAAATTCACATGTTCAGAGGTGACACAATCATTCTTAACACTTCTGGACATTGCTCAAAGCTACTGGAAGGTAATGGAACAAAGAAATCCACCCAACACAGCGAAAGAAGCAATGCGAAATAAAAGGCAGAATCTGTCAAAACAGAACAGTCCGTAAAGACGAATTTTAAAATGGCACCAGACTTGCTCAAATGGAAAAATCAAAACTAATGAAAGTTGCGTACATATCTGAGGATCACTCACGTAAATTGGCATAATTTTCTGAGTTACCTACAGAGAATTAGGCCCAGATTCGTGACAGCAAGAAATCTGTTTCTGCGCAGTAATCCAAATCTAGTATCAACCTTTCTATCAAAGACTTTACTTGGCACAACAATGCAATAAAAATAAGATAAGGAGAGGTTGCTACAGTAGTAACAACTTCCAAGACACAAATATAAAACAAAGGTACTGTAGCAAAATAAACACATGGGTTATCTCCCAAGAAGTTCTTTCTTTATAGCCATTAAGACGGGCTTAGCAGTTTTAATGATGCACTCGCAAGAAATAAGAATTGAGGCAAAGGAGAGCATTTTAAGTCTAACACACTTCCTATGCAAAGGAATCTTGTACACAAATGAATTCATGAAAAACAAAGTGACAAGCATAAGAGGATAAAACACGAGTAACTTCAAGATTCTCAACATAAAGAGGGGAAACTTAATATTATTAAGATGCCTATAACCATGTTTCCCTCTCTCATAATAACTTTCAGTAGCATCATTGATGAAATCTACAATATAACCATCACTTAAAACATTCTTATCATGGTTCATATGCATAAGGGTATCATTATTTTTGACATAAGAAAAACTCTTCTCATTAATAGTAATTGGAGCAAGATCATTATCAAGAATTTGAACATGGTAAACAAGTTGCATATTAAAAGAATTGTTTTTGGTAATCCAATCATGACTATGACAAGTTTCATAAGGATAGTTATAACCTATATCATAGCATTCTTTATAATAATCATCAAAGATCGGAGGCACAGTGTCATCATAAGAAATAGAATAGTTATCTTTCACAGTCGATTTATCTATGACCATACCATCATTGTTATTAGAAGGAGATGTATCAAGAACATAATGACCAGTAGCAAAAGGATTTTCAAACACCTCTTCCCCAAGCTTAGAGCTTTCTATATCATTATGGGAGGAAGCATGGATAGCACTGACACTATGGCAATTATTATCATTTTCAGAATTAGTTTCCCAGAGATTTGTAATATCAAAAGTAGTGTGCTCATTCAAATCATGATCGCTAATGTATGTAAAGGGCATAGGAAGATCATCGTATTCAGATTCATTATCACAATAATCATTAGGAGCAACATACTTACGGTTACCTAGCGTTATCTCATTCACGTGGGGATACGCCGTTACCTCTTTCTTTTTATTCTCCTTCTTCTTCTTCTTCTTCTTCTCTCTTCTTCTTCTTCTTCTTCTTCTTCTTCTTCCTTCTCCTCGTTCCCTTCTTTAGGAGGAAGAGGCTTGAAGGGTGGCTTGTCCGCATAACCTGATTTTCTTTTAGAAACAATAGAAGAAACTTGGGAGGATCCCTCCTTTTCATTAATTAGTTGAAAACACACAGCGGTCCTATCATATTTTGGCAAGGTGTCATCTTCTAAAATATTTTGTATGTAAGTATTTGTATGGCTATTATCAATGCAATAAGAAAAACACCCATGCAGGACATCATCAATATCAAGATCACTCATATGTAACAAAGAGATTTTTCTTGAGAGCTCTTCACACCACAAAAATAAAGTAAGTTCATCATGCTGATTAGGAGTAATTTCATCATCACAATACAAATTTGCAGCACTCATTGGGTTCAAATTATCATTGGAGGGGCATTGAAAATTAAAATGACCCACTTCATGGCAAACTTCACAAATAAAAGGATAGAGGGCACAAACTTTTTTACCTAGATCATCTAGAGCCCTAGACCACTTCCTAGTTTTTTCATTCCTATGATGGATACAATATTCATCTTCGATTTGATTAATTCCACAAGGTCTATGCATTCCACAAAAATTAACATGCTTATAGGAAATAGCATTTTTAGGAGTTTGAGCATGCTTATTGCAATCATTAACAACAATGTCATTCTTCATGCAAGCCTCTTTAAAAGGTTCATGATACTTATCAAAATTCTTTTTAGGCAATTCTAAATGAGAAGCAAAGGCTTTATAAAGATTTGCAGCAACTTGAGAGTCAAGACCATAAGTAGCACTCATATCTCGAAATTTATCAGTATCCATAAAAGTTTCAATGCATTCATAATCATAATTTATACCTGACTCTTCACCTTTGTTGTTCTCCCAATCTTCAGCGTTCTCCTGAATCCGATTAAGAAGGTCCCATTTAAACTCTTCTTTATTGCGTGTGAATGATCCAGAACAAGAAGTATCCAACAAGGTTTTATCCTGAAAAGAAAGTCTTGCATAGAAATTATCAATGATGATATTACCTGGAAACTCATGATTGGGGCATTTGAGCATTAAGGACTTCAATCTCTCCCATGCTTGGGCAATATTCTCTCCATCATGAGGCCAAAAATTATATATACGGTTTCGATCTTTGTGAATTTCACTTGGAGGATAGAACTTAGAACAAAATAGAGGCATAATATCCTTCCAATCAAGAGAGCGCCCGTCCTTCAGCAGTTTATACCAATGCGCCGCTTTACCAGAGTTTCTTCTTCACTTCATCCATAGAGATACCTGCACACTTGAATAACCCGCATAATTCATGCAAAAACAGTAAATGATTCCTAGGATGGACAGTTCCATCCCCTTCATAGCGGTTATCCATAACACGTTCAATAATTTCCATAGGTATTTTATACGGAATACTTTCAGCAGGTGGATTTAAAATATCAGAAGCATCATTAGAGTTATCGCATATGGGAGATAAAGCATCATCAGAGCAAAATATTTCTTCCAAAGCGGAGGAGCAAAAAAGATTATTTTTATGTAAACTAGCTTCCCCAAGCTTAGACTTCTTCATAGCATTAGCAGTAATTGCATTCATACTAATAACATTGCTACTATCATGTAAATAAGGTTCCATAGGTTTTTTAATTTTTGCATCAAACAATTCTAAATTAGGAAAAAGATTAAAAAGCTCACCAATTTTTTTGTTGTTTTCCATTATGCCTAACTAGTGAAAATAAAAACAAGAAACAAAAAGATGCAATTGCAGATCTAAAGGAAATAGCTTCGAGCACACACACAATGGCGCCAGAAAAGTACTGTTACCTGGAACCGGAGTATGAGTGCCTTTTACCTTTCCTCCCCGGCAACGGCGCCAGAAAAGTGCTTGATGTCTACGGGAGCTTCTATTCTTGTAGACAGTGTTGGGCCTCCAAGAGCAGAGGTTTGTAGAACAGCAACAAGTTTCCCTTAAGTGGATTACCCAAGGTTTATTGAACTCAAGAGGAAGAGGTCAAAGATATCCCTCTCAAGCAACCCTGCAATCACAAAGCAAGAAGTCTCTTGTGTCCCCAACACACCAAATACACTTGTCAGGTGTATAGGTGCACTAGTTCGGCGAAGAGATAGTGAAATACAAGTAATATGGATGTATATGAGTGGTAATAGCAATCTGAATAAAATATGGCAGCGAGTAAACATGCAACAAAATAGTAAACAAACGGAGATTCGATGCTTGGAAGCAAGGCCTAGGGATCCTGCTTTCACTAGTGGACACTCTCAACAATGATCACATAATAGGACTACTCTACACCCTTTTGTTGGATGATGAACACATTGCGTAGGATTACACGAACCCTCAATGCCGGAGTTAACAAGCTCCACAATTCAATGTTCATATTTAAATAACCTTAGAGTGCAAGATAGATCAACATAATTACACCAAGAACTAACATAGCATGCACACTATCACCATCACGCCATGAAGGAGGCATAGATCACGTCAACACTATCATAGTAATAATTAACTCCATAACCTACAAGAGATTATGATCATAATCTACGCCAAGTACTAACACGGATGCACACACTGTCACCATTACACCGTGCAGGAGGAATAAAACTACTTTAATAACATCACTAGAGTAGCACATAGATAATATTCAACTAGATCACATAAAGAGAGAGATGAACCACATAGCTACAGCGGAGCCCTCAGCCCCGGGGTGAATTACTCCCTCCTCATCATGGAGACAGCGATGGCGGTGAAGATGGCGGTGGAGACGGCGGTGGAGATGACCGGGGCAATTCCGTCCCGGCAGTGGTGCCGAACAGAGACTTCGTCCCGAATTGAGTTTCGCGGCGTGGCGGCGCCCGGAGTCTTTCCGAGTTTTCGTCAAGTGGTACGGTGTTTTAGGTCACGAGGGGTTATGTAGGTGAAGAGGCGGCGGAGGGCACCAGGGCGCTCCCCATAGGCCGGCGCGCCAGGCCTCCCGCGGCCGTGTGGTGTCGGGCCCCGGCCTCCGTTACCCTCCAAAACCCCCCGCGGGCTTTGGCTAAGTAACACGAAGAGCCGGGAGGCTCCTAGGGCCGCTTAGTGGATCCCTGGCACCTCGCGTCGTCCCGCAAATCTTCTAGCGCGCGTCCTGGCGGTTGCTAGGGCGTGCCACCTGACCTAGACCCGGTCAGGAAGGTGTTAGTGCTTCGATTGTTCCTGCATGGTAGACACGTGCACATTAAATACGAGCCTTATCGGCTCTCAGGTTTCCCTGTGGATCGGCTCAAAGAGCCGATCGCCCCATGGTCCTTGATGGATTAGCAATGGCATGGGGATCCTGCTTGATCAGGACAAAGCTAACACGATCCACGACAGTTTAGGGTTTTCACCGCATAATCGGAACGTCCTACGTGCGATCGGGCCTAGCAGCTACGAGAGACGATGCAAACTACCCCTACGAGAGGCCTAAAAACCAACATAACGTTGATCCCCGGAACATCCCTCGCAGGGACGGTAAACAGCATCTAACGCACCACCGGATCCTCCGACCCCAGCATAAGGCCTAACTATGCAGATATTAAACTAATCCCTGCAGATGCAGGGAGCAACCATAACGGATCGGATCTACTAAGCATGATCAAGCAAGATGCTGCCCTTACGTCTGGATAGACGTAAGGGCAGCTAGATATGCAAGGGTTGCACTACGATAGCATATTACGTGAAGAACAATGCTAACCCTAACACATCTAATGATAACTACGTTGCTCGCCATCAAAAAGGCTTCAGTACGAGCAACGCATGAACAATACTAAGCTTACGCTGCCTAGATCGCGAGATGCGATCTAGGCAGCATGATGCTTACCGGTAAGAACCCTCGTAGGAAAGGGGTGGCGATGCGCCGAGATTGGTTTGTTTTGGTTGAACGGTGATTGTCCTCCTTTTCCGATAACCCTAGATACATATTTATAGTCCAAGGGACTTTCTAATTGAGGCGTGCACCTAACCGTGCACGGGCCAGACTCTATCTCTTTAATCTAAATTACAACGCGATCTAATATATTACAGATACATGGGCCACTTAGCCCAAACTCTCAGCGCAAGGCCGCTTCAAAGATGCTTCATGTGCACATCCTTCAAGCCCCTCTTCACTTACGGCCCATCTCCTGATTTGGCCAAAATCGGGTGGTAACACATGCCCCCCTGGTTTTGATAATGATAATTTTAAAACCATCTGTTTTTCTTCGAAGGGTCACCGTGGCAGAGTAACCGTCGCAGATTCTTCATGATGACGTCTTGCCTTCTCAACTTCCCGCACGACTTGACGGTTCTGCACCACGTCCTTGGGAACTGCTTAGGCATTAAATCGTATATTCCCCTTTTATTTGGCCACATCGAACAGTTCTCCTCTTCCTCCCTTTGTCCACTTCCAAAACCCTCCTCTCCGCCATGTCTTCCTCTTCATCTTCTCCCGGATCTTCCGTGCGTCCTCCCCTTCCGCGAGCCGACGCCTGAGTGGGACCCCGAGAAGCCCATGCGGCCAACACCCGCCGCGCCATCGAGGCCGGGGACGAGCCCCACAACTTCTCCATCTGGTCGAGGACGACCAGTCCCTAACCGACGGGGAGAGCGACCTCCGCTTCCTTGCCAATGAGGAGGCGGTGGAGGAAAGTGACGATGACCACCTTCCATGGGACGGGGCCCCCTCCTCCGAGGAGGCGGAGGAGGAGGAGGAGGAAGAAGATGACAGCTCCTCCGACGAGCCGCCGGCCAAGCGCCACTGCCCCTGGCCGGGAAACCTCAGCGACTTCGACAGCGACGACGACGACGCTGACGAGGAGGACGAGGACAACGAGGGTCCCGCCGGTGGTCGCTACAGCAGCGACGACGAGCCGGCTGGGAGCAGTGCCGATGTCGGCGACGACGACGACGACGACGAGGGCAGCAACGGCCCTAGATAGGACCTTAGCCTAGGGCCAGCAGTAGTAGACGGGGCAATGTACCCCCTAGGACCCTTTTCAGCTCTTCATGTAAGAAATCTAGTTTATCAATGAAGAATTTCCCCAACTTGATTTTCGATTTCCTTTGTAATGATTTAGCCGATTGCCCTTTGTACTGAATCTGCCGATCGTCGATTCGGTCGACGCTCAATAAGCCGATTTCCATGCCTTGGTTCCTCATGATAACCGAAACCTTGGAAATCCGAGTCCCCTGCGCTTAACGCTAGTCTCTAACCGGCCAGACTCCAACCGATGCTCTCAGGATAACTTCTTGGACCATTGCTGAAAATTTCGATCGCCACACCCTTCTTCGCGATGCTTTGCTTATTTGCAGCAACAAACCGCCCCAAAGCCTATCCTTCTTCAAACTTTCCTCATCAGCCCCAGCAATTCCCCTCTGCAATAGTTCACCATCTCTCAACAAGTTGTGATGCAGAGTAAGCCGATTTCAACCAAATCGGCTCAATAGAACAAGGAACCTTAAGGGCGGGCTGCCCCCCGAGCCTTAGTCCAGGCGAGGATAAAAGCAGACCAGCCGATTGAGCCACCATCGGCTTCCCAACTGTAGCGCTGTGTTAGCTGAACTCCACAAAATCGGCTCTCCAGATCATCGATGCTTCGAGCTAGCTGCCCCCCGAGCCACTCCAGCTTAAAAAACACGGCAAGAACGCTTACGCTCAAGGAGCCAGCACCTGGCAGATTTTGGAAAGGTCAGCAGCTCCCTTGAATCAAGGAACCTCAATGTAGTGGCCTTTCAGCCCCTCCCAGCTCCATTCATGCACCTTGCTGTTTTGAGTGGTTCATCATCTCGGGCAAACTGATGCAGCTTCTGGTGCGAATGGCTCGGCTCTAGGAGACCATCGGATGATCATCGGTTGTTCTCATGATCCTAACCTGATCCGCAGGCTTGCGCAAACACTGCCGATTTGGTGATGGCTGCTCCATAAGACCTCTGCTTGTAACGCCACGCGTCGGCTTTGCCCCATGAGACCTCAAACAAGATCATGACTCTTACCAGCCAACCCAGCGGGCTGGCCATCTGGTTCCGGGCAGGTGCCTACAACAGAGCCCTGTGCGTGTCACTCAAATGACTTGTATGTGGAAACTGATATTTTTGGCGACATCAGCACCGTTCCTCAGACAAGCTGTGATGCAGGGCCAGCCGATTCCGACAAAATCGGCTTCCTATAGCAAAGGATCCTTCAGGGCCAACTGCCCCCCGAGCTTCTTCCGTTCAAGTCCCGCGTCTCGCCGATCATATTGGCTCATCATCTTTGGCAGGCTGATGCAGCTCCCGGTGAGGACGTTTCCCTGATGCTCTCCCCCATTTTGGTCATGACATGCTGCTTCGTCGGGCTCGCCCTTAACCTGAACTGCGTGTTTGTGCTGCTCCTGCTATTGATCAGGGCCGCGACCCGATATTGCCAACACAATGATCCGCTTGGGGGTTTGCTAACGGAGCCATCAACAATTCTACTGAGGAGAGCCGCCGGCATGTTTGCCCTTCAGTGCCAGCCTCGAAGTCGATGGCCGTGCATCGGCTGTGCTCAAAAATTTCTGTATTTTCGATTTTTTGCGGCCGACTTGTTTACGTATCGGCCCCCATACTTGAGCTGCTCTGCTGGAAATTTGACATCCGTTCCCAGCTCCGTATCCTCGTATCTCATCCATCTATGTGCCCCCCGAGCCGATTCTGTCAAGTAATTGATGGCATCGGCTCTTCAGGCATCTGTTGGATCAATGCTGAACACAGACAAAAGAATGTTGAGGATAGTTTCGGCCGATTACCGGAATCGGCCTTCTTCTTTGTTGCAATGCTTTGACGATGATTTGCAACTTCTTGGCTTTCCACTGTAGCTACGTGGCATGCTGGAGATAAGATCCTTTACTTTTCATTTTTTGAGGGCCGATCGCAGGGATCGGCCTTGCCACGTATGTCCAATGTATTGGACGTGCTACTCTGTCCAGCCCACGGATACCATGTTTGTGTCTGCCGATGCGTCTGCATCGGCATCAGCCGATGCTCGTGCATCGGCCCGTTTGGGGCGCCATACTTTCTTTGGCGGCGCTTCGTCTCCACTATTTGCTGGATTTTCGCGGCCAGATCGGGCCGCGCTCTTCTCAACGTGTACAGGTACTGTGCCTCGGCTTCTTCCAGGTTTCGCAGCCGCTGCACCCGGCGCTTCTGAGAATGGTTGAGTCCATCAGGGCACCACCTTGGTCGGTGATACCTATCTTCTTCATCTGACTCCTCGAAGTCTTCTTCTTGAGATGACTCAGCTCGTTTGTTCTGATGTGGGAGAGGTCCTAGACGCTCGAACACTGAAACTTCGCTTGTCCCCCTTCTTCCTTGCTGTTTGCATTCTGGGCAGTTCTCGATTGTTGGCAATCGGCTCATTCCTGAGTCCCAGCAATGTTTGAAGAAGGGGCAGCTCCAGTGCTTGTCCACGTTGTCTTGCCCTTGACCTCGCCTGGCGCGACGTTCGTACCCTCGTTGTTGCCGCTGTTCTGACGATACCTCCTGTCCTCCGCATCAGACCGACGATGTTTCTCATCGTCTTCGTCGTAGCGCCGACGTCGGTCGTACTGCTGCTCATATTTGTTGAGGAGATGCACGGATAATGGGCGCTGATACCGTATGCTTCTCACCTCCTCCTCGGTCAGGTACCGTCGTCGTCTTGGGGCCGGTCGCGTGGAACGGCCTCCTCTTTATCTTTGCCACGAGAGTGGCTGCTCTCTGCTTTGTCCGCGCCATGGCGAATCACGAACCCTGCCATATTGACATCGAAAGAGAACCCTGGTTCTCTTATGGAGTGGCTTAGGTCCACCATGTTGACGTCCGGAAACGGACGCATGTCTACCTTCATGGCAAACTGTCCGAAAGTTAATCGGCCTCTTCTATCGCCATCTGAATTTGTGCGCAGACTTTGCAGTCGTGGTGTGCGTGAACGTGTGATGCCACTTGCAGTATGGCCTCTTGTTCATCTCTTGTGCCGTAGGGATCTTGTGGCCTTCGGGTAGCTTCAACTGTTTCTCTTTCAGTATCGAAGATCTGGTTTTGGTCACGTCAAAGTCCAACCCTCTTGGAGGCCCCGGTGGATTCACCCATTGGCAGGACACAGGTACTGGCGTCCGAGTCCACTCGGCTACCGCAACTTCCTGATCTTCCGCGGAATCTTCGTCTTCATCGGCATTGACCAGGCTGACGCACGCTTGAACTTGTCTTGGTACAGTTCTGGATGGCGCTGTTCATATAAGGTCACCTATTGACCAGGCCGCGAGTTGTACTCAACTTGGAACGTCGATCCTTGAACGACGCTGCCGCCTGCCACGGCCAGCTCGACTGCTCTTTCTCAGTTATATGAACCGAATAGCATCGGTTCTTGACAGTTCTGAAACGCTGAATGTACTCAGCCACTGTCTCTCCTCGCTTTTGCCGAACCTGTGCTAGTTCGGCAATACCAGCTTCAGTAGTCTCGAATGGTATTGGGTGTGGAACAGTTCCTCCAGCTGCTTCCATGATTGCACTGAATTTGGCTGCAAAGAGGTGTACCACCCAAAAGCTGGACCGGTGAGGGATTGCGAGAAGCACCTCACCCGTAACTGATCTGATGCCGAAGCCATGCCCAGCTGGGCCAGGTATCGGCTCACGTGCTCGATGGAGCTCGACCCTTCCGCCCCACTGAATTTGTTGAAGTCCGGAAGCCGGTACTTAGGCGGTAGTGGGATCAGGTCGAACTCATTGGGATACGGCTTGGAATAGCCGATTATCTTCTTCTTCGGCAAGATGCCGAATTGATCTCTCAGGACTGCGCTGATCTGATCTGCGGTGGAGGTAGTAGCAGCTGAGCTTTCTCGGATTGGTGCAGTGGCGTACTTGGCTAGCCACGCTTGTTTCTCAGCTTCTGCTCCTAAACTCCCCGCTGTTGCAGTTATCCTTCCTGCCGGAACAATTGCTCCTGCTCCGGCCATCCCTCCTGGTGGAGCCTGGATCGCCTGCGTCCAGTTGTTGCAGTCCGGCACATACGCACACACGTATCCGTGTGGGATTTCCTTGGGCGGGTCAGGTAAGAACTGGTAGTCGCCCGGGTCACCCCCATCCTTGTAGACGACGTATGCCGGCGAGCCTTGTTGGGTGGAGCCGCCATTGCACGGCAGAGGCGGCCTGGTGTGGAGTTGCATCTCTCCCTGGTGAGTCCCTAGAACAGGTCCTGAAGGGGAGTAACGCTCCATGATCTCTTGCACCACCGGAGCGCAACGCGCTCCAAAGTGTTCACCAGGCTCTCAGAGTGCCGATGCAGTGAATGGGCCACCATGTAGTTGATCTCCTGACGCAGGGCTCTGGTACGTTCCTCTGAAGGGAGAGACAGATCCAACCCATCGAGGATGCCTTGTGGTGCGAATCCTTTGAACCTGACGCCGTGCGACCGGGTCTTCTCAAAGGAGCCGATGAGTTCGGCCTCGAGGATGACCTTCAGGTCATCGTACTTCTTCTTATGTTCCGTGGGGAGATCCTCATACGTGATCGGTTTCTCCGCCACCTCGGATGTCGACGCTGACATGGATGTTGAAGAAGATGTCCCACCGGGCGTGCCAGAATGTGTTACCCTCCAAAACCCCCCGGCGGGCTTTGGCTAAGTAACACGAAGAGCCGGGAGGCTCCTAGGGCCGCTTAGTGGATCCCTGGCACCTCGCGTCGTCCCGCAAATCTTCTGGCGCGCGTCCTGGCGGTTGCTGGGCGTGCCACCTGACCTAGACCTGGTCAGGAAGGTGTTAGTGCTTCGATTGTTCCTGCATGGTAGACACGTGCACATTAAATACGAGCCTTATCGGCTCTCAGGTTTCCCTGTGGATCGGCTCAAAGAGCCGATCGCCCCATGGTCCTTGATGGATTAGCAATGGCATGGGGATCCTGCTTGATCAGGACAAAGCTAACACGATCCACGACAGTTTAGGGTTTTCACCGCATAATCGGAACGTCCTACGTGCGATCGGGCCTAGCAGCTACGAGAGACGATGCAAACTACCCCTACGAGAGGCCTAAAAACCAACATAACGTTGATCCCCGGAACATCCCTCGCAGGGACGGTAAACAGCATCTAACGCACCACCGGATCCTCCGACCCCAGCATAAGGCCTAACTATGCAGATATTGCTAGGAGCAACTATAACGGATCGGATCTACTAAGCATGATCAAGCAAGATGCTGCCCTTACGTCTGGATAGACGTAAGGGCAGCTAGATATGCAAGGGTTGCACTACGATAGCATATTACGTGAAGAACAATGCTAACCCTAACACATCTAATGATAACTACGTTGCTCGCCATCAAAAAGGCTTCAGTACGAGCAACGCATGAACAATACTAAGCTACGCTGCCTAGATCGCGAGATGCGATCTAGGCAGCATGATGCTTACCGGTAAGAACCCTCGTAGGAAAGGGGTGGCGATGCGCCAAGATTGGTTTGTTTTGGTTGAACGGTGATTGTCCTCCTTTCCGATAACCCTAGATACATATTTATAGTCCAAGGGACTTTCTAATTGAGGCGTGCACCTAACCGTGCACGGGCCAGACTCTATCTCTTTAATCTAAATTACAACGCGATCTAATATATTACAGATACATGGGCCACTTAGCCCAAACTCTCAGCGCAAGGCCGCTTCAAAGATGCTTCATGTGTACGTCCTTCAAGCCCTCTTCACTTACGGCCCATCTCCTGATTTGGCCAAAATCGGGTGGTAACACCTCCTCTCCGTCTCCCCTTCGGTGTTCTGGTCCGTCTCGGTGAATTAAGATGTTTGGTCTTTGTTTCGTCGAATTCCGAGAATATTGCCCGAACAGCCTTTCTGGAACCAAAACCAGAAAACAGGAACTGGCCCTTCGGCATCTCGTCAATAGGTTAGTTCCGGAAAACGCATAATAATGACATATAATGTGTATAAAACATGTAGGTATCATCAATAAAGTAGCATGGAACATAAGAAATTATAGATACGTTTGGGACGTTGATACGTCCAAAACGTATCTACTTTCCCGAACACTTTTGCTATTGTTTTGCCTCTAATTTGTGTATTTTGGATACAACTAACACGGACTAACGCTGTTTTCAGCAGAACTGCTCTGGTGTCTCGTTTTTGTGCAGAAATCCAACTTTCGGGAAAATCCTCGGAATTTATGCAGAAGGCCCTATTTTACAGAATATTGACGGAGCAGAAGGGCAAGAGAGGTGGAGGCCCGAGGGCCCCACACCATATGGCGGCGCGGCCAGGGGGGGCCCGCGCGGCCCTATGGTGTGGCCCCCTCGGCTGGCCTCCGACGCCCCCCTTCGGACTACTTATTGGTTTCGACCTGAAAACGCACGGGAGAAGTCGAAGTCGCCAGAAACCCTCCAGAGAGCCGCCACATCGCGAAACTCCGTCTCGGGAGCCAGAAGTCTCCGTTCTGGCACTCCGCCGGGACGGGGAATTGGAGGAGATCTTCACCGCCATCACCGCCAACGCCTCTCCATCGACCAGCCATGTTTCCCCCATCCATGTGTGAGTAATTCCCCCGCTGTAGGCTGAAGGGGATGGTAGGGATTGGATGAGATTGGTCATGTAATAGTCATAAGATTGTTAGGGCATAGTGCCTAGTATCCGTAGATGTCACTTTTATGATATTGTTGCAACTTGTTATGCTTAATGCTTGTCACTAGGGCCCGAGTGCCATGATCTCAGATCTGAACATGTTATTGATTCATGAAGATATTCGTTGTTTATGATCTTACCTGCAAGTTGTATACACATGTCGCTGTCCGGAACCAATGGCCCCGAAGTGACAGAAATCGGGACAACCGGAGGGGATGGTAGTGATGTGAGGATCACATGTGTTCACGGAGTGTTAATGCTTTGCTCCGGTACTCTATTAAAAGGAGTACCTTAATATCCAGTAGTTTCCCTAGAGGCCCGGCTGCCACCGGCTGGTAGGACAAAAGATGTTGTGCAAGTTTCTCATTGCGAGCACGTACGACTATATATGGAACACATGCCTATTGATTGATTAGTACTTGGATACCGTTTTATTATTATCTGCAAATGCCCATGCTTTGATTGTTACATGAGTTTCTCTTATCCATGCAACGCCCGTTAAATCCGTCCCCGTGCCTACAGTATTTTAATCCTGCTGTTTACTATAATCACTGCTGTCTTTATTTCACCGCTGCTGTTATTTCACTATTTCTACTGCCATAAAACTGTTACTACTGATAAACTCTTGCGAGCAAGTCTGTTTCCAGGTGCAGCTGAATTGACAACTCCCGTTAAGGCTTACAAGAATTCTTTGTCTCCCTTGTGTCGAATCAATAAATTGGGTAATACTTCCATCGAAGACTGTTGCGATCCCCTATACTTGTGGGTCATCAAGACTATTTTCTGGCGCCGTTGCCGGGGAGCATAGCTTTATTTGGAAGTTCACTTGGATTGATATTGTTCGCTGCAAATTCTCCATCATGGGTAAACCTCGCGATACTAAGATCGCCATATTACCATCCACTACAAGAAAAGGTACAACTCTGAGTACCTCTGCTGCTCTTGATTCACCATCTGTGATTGATAAACTTGTTTCACCACCACAAACTTCAAATGCTGGTACTTCTGCTGAATCTGAAAATTCTCATAATATTGATAATGTTTCTGCTGTGCTTGATGATAGTGGTTCATTGGGATCTTTTCTAGATGCTACAATTGCTAGGTCTAGACAAATTGAAAATACTGAAACTCCTAATGCTACTACACCTGTTAATTCACCTGAACTTGATTATTCTAGTGATGATCCTGATGAAGATTATGTGGAGCTTGATGATGATTTTATTGAAAAATGCAATGCTACTACTGATGCAAGAAAAATTAAAAATTTGCTTGCAGAACATGCTGTTAAATATAAACCATCTCCTGATCCTAAATTTGCCACATCTCCTATAAACATTAGGGATAAAGATTATGATTTTTCTCTTGATCTATCTCATATAGCTATTGTTGAGAAAACACCCTTTTGTGGTACTGAAAAAGAAAGTGTTGTTGAACACTTGACTGAGTTATCTACTCTTAGTGGCGTGTTTTCTGATGATGTCAAGATGCGTACTTATTTTGTCGCTAAAATTTTTCCTTTCTCATTAAAGGATGATGCTAAAACTTGGTATAATAATTTGCCTCCTGGTTCTATTAAAAGTCCAATTGACTTGCGTGATGTTTTCTTTCGAAAATACTTTCCTGCTAGTGCTCAACATGCTGCTTTGCAGAGAATTTATAATTTTGACCAGGAAGATGGAGAGAAATTGCCTGAGGCTTGGGCGAGATTTTGCTCTCTTATTAGAGCTCAGCCTGACCATGATTTGGAAAAGCATGATTTACTTGATATATTTTATAGTGGACTAACTATTGAGTCTAGGGCATACCTGGATAGTTGTGCTGGTTGTGTTTTCAGGAAAAGAACTCCAGACGACGCTGAAGAATTATTGGCTAAAATAGGCCGGAATCATGATGATTGGTCTACACCTGAACCAACCCCGACACCAATAGTGAAGAAGAGGGGTATGATTAAATTAAATGATGAAGATATGAGGGAAGCCAAGAAGTCTCTTAAAGAGAAGGGTATTAAACCTGAAGATGTGAAGAATTTACCTCCTATAGAAGATATATGTGAGACGATTCCCCCTTCATCCATGATTGAGGTACACTCTCTTCAACACTTTACTAGGGAAGATATTCCGTATTCAAAATCTCCTGCTCAATGCTTAGATGAATTTGATAATTATATTGTTAAGCAAGAAAACTTTAATATGAGAGTAGAGAATCATTTAATGGAAAATTCTCGAGCTATTAGTGAATTGCATGGTATTGTGGAGAGAACCTCCAATGATGTTAAGATACTTGTTAAACATTTTCAAATGGTTCAAACTCAAATTGATCAACTTACTAAAGTGCAAAATGACTTGTTGGGAAATAATTCTAAAGAAAAACATGCTTATGAAGTAACAACTAGAGGTGGTGTTTCTACCCAGGATCCTCTATATCCTGAAGGGCACCCCAAAAGAGTTGAACAAGATTCTCAACTAATTAAAACTAGTGCTCCATCTAAGAAAAAGAAAAAGAAACATAAGAATGTTGTAGAATCCTCTGAACCTGTTAATGATCCTAATAGTATTTCTATTTCTGATGCTGAAACTGAAAGTGGTAATGAACATGAGGAAGATAATGATAAGAATGATACTCCTGATAAAGAAGAGGTTGAAAAAGAACCTGAAAAGCCTGCTAAAAATAAAAAGTACACTAAAGAAGACTTTATTACTGAGAAGCATGGTAATGAAAGAGAACCTTGGGTTCAAAAGCAAATGCCTTTTCCTGCTAAGAAACTAAAATCAAAGGAGGAGGAACATTATAATAAATTTTGTGATTGGATGAAACCTTTATTTTTGCAAATCCCTTTGACTGATGCTATTAAATTGCCTCCTTATTCAAAGTATATGAAAGATATTGTTACTAACAAAAGGAAAATCCCCAATGAGGAAATTTCTACTATGCTCGCTAATTACTCCTTCAATGGTAAGATTCCAAAGAAGTTGGGCGACCCAGGTATACCGACTATCCCTTGTTCCATCAAGAATAATTATGTTAGAACTGCTCTATGTGATTTAGGAGCAGGTGTGAGTGTGATGCCTTTTTCTCTTTATAAGAGACTTGATTTAGATAAATTGATACCAACTGATATATCTTTGCAAATGGCTGATAAATCTACTGCTATTCCTGTTGGTTTATGTGAAAATGTTCCTGTTCAAGTTACTCAACATTGCTTGATATTAACTGATTTTGTTGTGTTGGAAATGCCTGAAGATGATAATATGTCCATTATTCTTGGAAGACCCTTTCTTAATACTGCAGGGGCTGTTATTGATTGCAATAAAGGCATGGTTACTTTCAATGTTGATGATAAGGAACACACTGTCTATTTTCCCAAGAGGATTGATAAAGTATGTGGAGTCAATACAATTTTTAATGTGAAAACTATCAAAGTGGGATCCATTGATTGTCCTATATATGAGCCTAAAGAAGAATATCAAACTCTTGTGATTGGATCCATATCAATTCAATATAAGGTAACATGATTGATTTGAGGTTTATTTCTTCTTATGTCATATAAAATTTATTTGGTAGCAAGACTTGATCAACCTTGTTAACAAGTATATTTTATTGCATAAAAGAGCTAAACAACATTTCTTTCTTTCTTTCTCCCTTCACCTATTTTACTTGCTGTAGCACTTTTGTTTTGCAATATGCTTTAGTCATTTAAGATTTTAGAAATCATTTTCCTGCGCAGTAATCATTAATTTAATACCCAGAAATGTGCATTTTTCGAAGTTCTCTAAAAATTACAAAAATTACACCGTTGGTCCTATTTTTCGACGAGGCACCTGGGAGCACCAGAGGATGACCTGTGGGGCACCAGGGGTGCCACACCATAGGCCGGCGCGGCCAGCAAGGGGGCCGCGCCACCTTGTGGTGTGGGCCACCCCTTGCCCCACTACATCATCTCTTCCTCCCAGCACTTCTCTCTCCCGAAAAAGCTCGTACCAAGTTTCTCTCACTCGTGTTTCTGCTCAAGAACTCGCGATTTTTCGATCTCCTTGCTCAGCCCAGATTTCTGTTTGAAATTTGGCACATTTACTCCTTGGTATGTGACTCCTTTGATTGTCCAATTAGAATTTCATTTGGTTGAGTATATCTTGAATATTTTGCTGCTGTAGATAACATGTTTAGTGAGCTTGCATGCTTGTTCTAAGTGGAAGAAACTAGTTTTGATGCATGTTTAGTACTCTAGCAAGTTCCTATAGTAGTTCCCTTCAATTACATACCTTGAAATCAAATTTTATAATGATTGTTGAAAATTTCAGAAAATGGAAGGAAGTATGCACCAACTTAACCAAGAAGAGTTGGAGGTACAGCAAGTCATGAGAGTTCATCGTGAAGAGGGAGTATACCCCTCTTATTACCCATGCACGGACTTTATGCGGAATGCAGGAATCCTGCAAGACGTTCAAACACTAATTTCCAATGCAGGATTGGGAGATTTTACTGTTGGTGAACCTCACCAATATGCTAAACTAACGGTGTCGGTTGTGCAGGATTTCGAGTTTCACCGGTCTCAAACTGACCCCATGGTCCGGTACAAGATTTATAACAAAACTATCGACTTGCCTTTCAGTGATTTTTGTACAGCAATTAGAGTGCCGCGATGGGGATCTTGCGAGAAGATCAGGGGAACACCGCGGGAGCTCTCAATCTTTATACAAGGATTTGTAATGGGAGGAGCTTCTCCAATGATGGTGGTAAGATTAGTAGCATTCAACATCCAGCCATCCGCTATTTTGCCTATTTCATTACAAAGTGCGTTCTTGCGAGGACTGGAGGTAAATTATCTGTCCAAGATTTGGCTTTCTTAGCTGCTGCTTTGCAACAGGATAGGACTTATAATTTGGGTGCTTTAATAGCTTGTAGACTTGCTACTAACCGTGAGAAAGGAGGAATTTGTGGAGGTCTTATCGCCTCTCGCTTATTAGCTATGCATGGTGTAGGTCCTCACCATTTAGATATTCCGCTTTCTATAGAGAAACTTGATGTTTTCTCCATGATCAGGCATGAGTTTATTTCAGATGCATCTAGTTTGAACAACCTGCATTATAGGATAACTTTGTATAAGAAAAGTTGGAGTATAACTAAGAAAATTGAAAAATTAGTACGCTTGCCTGCACCTGCTTTGTTTAACCTTGATGCCAGGGACGGGTGGTCGATCACAGAAAATGAGCTAAACGCATACATAGAAAGGGAAAGCCGTCGTGCAAGGGAAGATGTGGAGGAGGCCGAGGAGCACCCCGACTCTTCATCCGATGCAGCGAGCTCCTCATATCAACATCATGGTCATGTGGAGCCTCCACGATATTCTTCTGCGCAGGGGCCCTATTACCACTCCATGTATGATCCACCGGCGTGGAACTCCGACCCTCGTTGGGAATGAACTCCACTTAGGCCAAAAGCCTAAGCTTGGGGGAGGTATACCGGCATCACTCATTCTTTGCATATTATGGTTGCTGGATACTTGTACATACTTGTTTAGTCTCTTAGAGTGGTTTTCTAATGAGAGGGAGATGATATTTGGGGAAGTGCTGTCCAAAAACAGATTCTGTGCTGTTACCAAAAAAATTCGTACGCACAGCCAGAACGTTATTTTGAGTTGCCAATTTTTGAGCATGTTCCCCAGGTTGTTATCTAACTTTCATTAGTTGAACACTTTTTGGTCTGAGCAATGGAAGATTTTTGTTAATTTCGATTTCTGTACTGCTGTCAGGATTTGGCAGATTTCTGTCATCCTGTTTTTCTGTGTTTCTGTTAGTTTGCATTCTTTTGTTTTCGCTTTGTTTCTTTCCTAAAACACAAAAAGACCAAAAATATTTCTGTTGTTTCTCTTCACCATTTGGTTATTTGGTTCCTTGCTCTTAGTTTACTTTATTTGCTATCGTTGGTTTGCTATGAGAAAACCCAAAAAGATTTTGCTTTGTTTGCTTGTTTTCTTTCGTTCTTGTTTCCAATTCGAAAACACCAAAAATATTTGCTGTTCTTCTTTGGTTTGTAAAGTTCATCATGAGTTCAATGGTCTTCGGTGGCTGGAGCGTGGTTTTCATTTCATATTATCCAAGCTACACAAGTGAAAAGGCAATAATGACGATCTACGACAATCTGATTGTGGTGAGAGGCTGGTATGAACTCTATTTGCTTTCATTTTTGTACATATACTCATCCATATGATCATGCTTAGTTGGTTCATGTGAGGTATATGTTATTTGAGGAAGTCTAGTAGTTCATGATCTCTCATGTTTAGCTCCAATTTATTAATATGAGTAGCATGTCATGGATGTTCGCTTGCATTGTTTTATTCATAAGTAAGTATGGCATTGTGGTATCCTCCTCTGAATAATTCATTTATATCGACTTGGCACATGCTCACGCATGCATATGACTGAACAAAAAGTCAATTAAGCCTCGATGATTTATATTGCTTCAGAGTTCTTGTATCACTTTTATGCCTCCGTTAATTTATTTTGCCGCAAGCATGATTATGACAGTTACTGCTCTCTTGATTTGTCGCTCCCTAGTCTTTTGCTAGCCTTCACTTGTACTGAGCGGGAACGCCGCTCGTGCTTCCAAACACCTGAAAACCAAGTTGTTCCAAAGTGTCCACCATAAATACCTATGCATGGCATTTCAAACCATTCCAAGTAAATTCTCATGCGCTACCTTTAAAACTTTCAAAATGCTTCTCAATTTGTGTTAATGTTTCATAGCTCATGAAGAAGTATGTGGTGTTTAGCTTTCAACCTTGTCATTTACTTTTGACGGACTCTCATATGGACTAGTGGCACATCCGCTTATCCAATAATTTTGCAAAAAGAGCTGGCAATGGGATTCCCAGTCCCAAATTAATTAACTTAAATAGACACTCCTCCATGGTTTGTGATTGTTGGACGGCACCCGAAGGATTCGGTTAGCCATGGCTTGTGTAAGCAAAGGTTGGGGGGAGTGTCATCATCATAATAAAACTTAAATAAAAAGGCACTCCTTCATGGTATGTGATTGTTGGCAGGCACCCGAGGATTCGGTTAGCCATGGTTTGTGAAAGAAAGGTTGGAAGGAGTGCCAACCAAAAATAAATAAAATGGGAGCCGCTCTTGTGAGTCCGGTTGATGAGGTAGTTAGTGTACCCATTACCATTCGTTGACAACAACAAACACCTCTCAAAATAATTTTATTTCTGTCTTTACAAATGAAAAGCTCTAGCGCATGTTAATCCCTGCTTCCCTCTGCGAAGGGTCAATCTTTTACTTTTATGTTGTGTCTCCATTCTTTCTTTGAGCACTATCTTGAGAGCACGATTGTCATTCTTAGTATAATATGCTTGTCTCAAAATATGATTGATTGTGGTATAACTTTGATGCTTTTATCTTTGACAATCACTACTTCTAGTCTTTCTATGAACTCCAGAGGTGCCTCGGCATTTATGTTTTGCCGATCAAATACGGGCAAGCGAGATACCACTTTATCATATTCTCTTATGAACATTGCAATCCTGCTTACATACATGATTCATGATGCTTATTATTAATTGTTGGTACTTCTCCATGATTGACATAGCTGTTGGATGATCTTATTTGCATGTATCTCATTATGAACTGCTTAAGTATTAGCCATAGCATGAGAATATATACATCATATGAGCAAATGTGTTCGTGAAAGTTCTTTTATCGCTCAGTTGTTAACTGAATTGCTTGAGGACAAGCAATAAGCTAAGCTTGGGGGAGTTGATACGTCCAAAACGTATCTACTTTCCCGAACACTTTTGCTATTGTTTTGCCTCTAATTTGTGTATTTTGGATACAACTAACACGGACTAACGCTGTTTTCAGCAGAATTGCTCTGGTGTCTCGTTTTTGTGCAGAAATCCAACTTTCGGGAAAATCCTCGGAATTTATGCGAAGGCCCTATTTTACCAGAATATTGACGGAGCCAGAAGGGCAAGAGAGGTGGAGGCCGAGGCCCCACACCATGGCGGCGCGCCCAGGGGGGGCCCGCGCGGCCCTATGGTGTGGCCCCTCGGCCGGCCTCCGACGCCCCCTTCGGACTACTTATTGGTTTCGACCTGAAAACGCACGGGGAGAAGTCGAAGTCGCCAGAAACCCTCCAGAGAGCCGCCACATCGCGAAACTCCGTCTCGGGAGCCAGAAGTCTCCTGGCACTCCGCCGGGACGGGGAATTGGAGGAGATCTTCACCGCCATCACCGCCAACGCCTCTCCATCGACCAGCCATGTTTCCCCCATCCATGTGTGAGTAATTCCCCGCTGTAGGCTGAAGGGGATGGTAGGGATTGGATGAGATTGGTCATGTAATAGTCATAAGATTGTTAGGGCATAGTGCCTAGTATCCGTAGATGTCACTTTTATGATATTGTTGCAACTTGTTATGCTTAATGCTTGTCACTAGGGCCCGAGTGCCATGATCTCAGATCTGAACATGTTATTGATTCATGAAGATATTCGTTGTTTATGATCTTACCTGCAAGTTGTATACACATGTCGCTGTCCGGAACCAATGGCCCCGAAGTGACAGAAATCGGGACAACCGGAGGGGAGTGATGTGAGGATCACATGTGTTCACGGAGTGTTAATGCTTTGCTCCGTACTCTATTAAAAGGAGTACCTTAATATCCAGTAGTTTCCCTAGAGGCCCGGCTGCCACCGGCTGGTAGGACAAAAGATGTTGTGCAAGTTTCTCATTGCGAGCACGTACGACTATATATGGAACACATGCCTATTGATTGATTAGTACTTGGATACCGTTTTATTATTATCTGCAAATGCCCATGCTTTGATTGTTACATGAGTTTCTCTCATCCATGCAACGCCCGTTAAATCCGTCCCTGTGCCTACAGTATTTTAATCCTGCTGTTTACTATAATCACTACTGCTGTCTTTATTTCACCGCTGCTGTTATTTCACTATTTTTACTGCTAAAACTGTTACTATGATAAACTCTTGCGAGCAAGTCTGTTTCCAGTGCAGCTGAATTGACAACTCCGCCGTTAAGGCTTACAAGTATTCTTTGTCTCCCTTGTGTCGAATCAATAAATTGGGTAATACTTCCTCGAAGACTGTTGCGATCCCCTATACTTGTGGGTCATCAGACGTATCAATATCCCTCTCATGCAACCCTGCAACCACAAAGCAAGAAGTCTCTTGTGTCCCCAACACACCTAATAGGTGCACTAGTTCGGCGAAGAGATAGTGAAATACAAGTGGTATGAATGAATATGAGCAGTAGTACGGCGCCAGAAAATAGCTTACTGGCGTGCAGTTGATGGTAGTAATATTGTAGGAAGTAAACAAGCAGTAGTAACGCAGCAGTATTTAGGAACAAGGCCTAGGGATTAGACTTTCACTAGTGGACACTCTCAACATTGATCACATAACAGAATAGATAAATGCATACTCTACACTCTCTTGTTGGATGATGAACACATTGCGTAGGATTACACGAACCCTCAATGCCGGAGTTAACAAGCTCCACAATTCAATGTTCATATTTAAATAACCTTAGAGTGCATGAAAGATCGACACGACTAAACCAAGTACTAACATAGCATGCACACTGTCACCTTCACGCCGAGGAATAGATCACATCAATACCATCATAGTAATAATTAACTTCATAATCTACAAGAGATCATAATCATAGCCTACGCCAAGTACTAACACGGATGCACACACTGTCACCATTACACCGTGTAGGAGGAATAAAACTACTTTAATAACATCACTAGAGTAGCACATAGATAAATTGTGATACAAAACACATTGCAATCATAAAGAGATATAAATAAGCACTTCACTACGCCATTCATAACAGTGAATAAGTATTCTGTGAAATATAGCCTAAGAGACCCACACGGTGCACACACTGTCACCTTTACACACGTGGGACAAGGAGTCTCCGGAGATCACATAAGTAAAACTCACTTGACTAGCATAATGACATCTAGATTACAAGCATCATCATATGAATCTCAATCATGTAAGGCAGCTCATGAGATTATTGTATTGAAGTACATAGGAGAGAGATGAACCACATAGCGTACAGCCCCGAGCCTCGATGGAGAACTACTCCCTCCTCATGGGAGCAAGAGCGGTGATGAAGATGGCGGTGGAGATGGCAGCGGTGTCGATGGAGAAGCCTTCGGGGGCACTTCCCCGCCCGGGTGCCGGAACAGAGACTCCGTCCCCGATCTTGGCTTCGCGATGGCGGCGCTGGAAGGTTTCTGGGTTTCGTCCAACGTAATAGGGTTTTCGCGACGGAGGCTTTAAATAGGCGGAAGGGCAGCCTCGGAGGGGGCCTGGGGCCACCACACCATAGGGCAGCGGCCCCCTCCGCCGCGCCGCGGTGTGGTGTGGGGCCCCAGGGCTTCGGCTCTCGGGTGTTCGGATGGTTCCGGAAAAATAGGAACCTAGGCGTTGATTTCGTCCGATTCCGAGAATATTTCGTTACTAGGATTTCTGAAACCAAAACAGCAGAAAAGAACCGGCACTTCGGCATCTTGTTAATAGGTTAGTTCCGAAAATGCACGAATATGACATAAAGTGTGCATAAAACATGTAGATATCATCAATAATGTGGCATGGAACATAAGAAAATCGATACGTCGGAGACGTATCAGCATCCCTGTTAGTTCTGCTCGTCCCGAGCAGGTAAAACGATAACAAAGATAATTTCTTAAGTGACATGCCATCATAACCTTGATCATACTATTGTAAACATATGTAATGAATGCAGCGATCAAAACAATGGTAATGACATGAGTAAACAAATGAATCATAAAGCAAAGACTTTTCATGAATAGTACTTCAAGACAAGCATCAATAAGTCTTGCATAAGAGTTAACTCATAAAGCAATAAATCAAAGTAAAGGTATTGAAGCAACACAAAGGAAGATTAAGTTTCAGCGGTTGCTTTCAACTTATAACATGTATATCTCATGGATATTGTCAACATAGAGTAATATAACAAGTGCAATATGCAAGTATGTAAGAATCAATGCACAGTTCACACAAGTGTTTGCTTCTTGAGGTGGAGAGAGATAGGTGAACTGACTCAAAAAGTAAAAGAAAGGTCCTTCAAAGAGGAAAGCATCGATTGCCGTATTTGTGCTAGAGCTTTTATTTGAAAACATGAAACAATTTTGTCAACGGTAGTAATAAAGCATATGAGTTATGTAAATTATATCTTACAAGTTGCAAGCCTCATGCATAGTATACTAATAGTGCCCGCACCTTGTCCTACTTAGCTTGGACTACCGGATCATCACAATGCACATGTTTCAACCAAGTGTCACAAAGGGGTACCTCCATGCCGCTGTACAAAGGTCTAAGGAGAAAGCTCGTATTTTGGATTTCTCGCTTTTGATTATTCTCAACTTAGACATCCATACCGGGACAACATGGACAACAGATAATGGACTCCTCTTAAATGCATAAGCATGTAGCAACAATTATTATTCTCATATGAGATTGAGGATATATGTACAAAACTGAAACTTCCACCATGATTCATGGCTTTAGTTAGCGGCCCAATGTTCTTCTCTAACAATATGCATGCTCCAACCATTAAGGTGGTAGATCCCTCTTACTTCAGACAAGACGGACATGCATAGCAACTCACATGATATTCAACAAAGGGTAGTTGATGGCGTCCCCAGCATGGTTATCGCACAACAAGCAACTTAATAAGAGATAAAGTGCATAAGTACATATTCAATACTACGATAGTTTTTAAGGCTATTTTGTCCCATGAGCTATATATTGCAAAGGCGAATGATGGAATTTTAAAGGTAGCACTCAAGCAATTTACTTTGGAATGGCGGAGAAATACCATGTAGTAGGTAGGTATGGTGGACACAAATGGCATAGTGGTTGGCTCAAGGATTTTGAATGCATGAGAAGTATTCCCTCTCGATACAAGGTTTAGGCTAGCAAGGTTATTTGAAGCAAACTCAAGGATGAACCGGTGCAGCAAAACTCACATAAAAGACATATTGTAAACATTATAAGACTCTACACCGTCTTCCTTGTTGTTCAAAACTCAATACTAGATATTATCTAGACCTTTGAGAGACCAAATATGCAAACCAAATTTTAGCATGCTCTATGTATTTCTTCATTAATGGGTGCAAAGTATATGATGCAAGAGCTTAAACATGAGCACAACAATTTCCAAGTATCACATTATCCAAGACATTTTACCAATTACTACATGTAGCATTTTTCAATTCCAACCATATAACAATTTAACGAAGAGGAAACTTCGCCATGAATATTATGAGCTAAGAACACATGTGTTCATACGAACCAGCGGAGCGTGTCTCTCTACCACACAAGGATGAACTTATTCAGAGAACTAAGATAACAAAACAAAAATAAAACACACAGACGCTTCAAGTAAAGTACATAAGATGTGACCGAATAAAAATATAGTTTCAAGAGAAAGAACCTGATACTTTGTCGATGAAGAAGGGGATGCCTTGGACATCCCCAAGATTAGACGCTTGAGTCTTCTTAAAATATGCAGGGATGAACCACCGGGGCATCCCCAAGCTTTCACTCTTCTTGATCATAGTATATCATACTCCTCTCTTGACCCTTGAAAACTTCCTTCACACCAAACTTCAAGCAAACTCATTAGAGGGTTAGTGCATAATCAAAAATTCACATGTTCAGAGGTGACACAATCATTCTTAACACTTCTGGACATTGCACATAACTTCTGAAAGTTAATGGAACAAAGAAACTCATTCAACTTAACAAAAGCGGCAATGCGAAATAAAAGGCAGAATCTGTCAAAAACAGAACAGTCCGTAAAGACGAATTTTAAAATGGCACCAGACTTGCTCAAACGGAAAAACTCAAAACTAATGAAAGTTGCGTACATATCTGAGGATCACGCCCGTAAATTGGCAGATTTTTTCGAATTTTCTACAGAGACTTGTGCCAGAATTCGTGACAGACAGCAATGCTGTTTCTGCGCAGCGATCCCAAATATAACATCAACTTTAACATAGAAACTTTACTTGGCACAAAAACATGATAAGGACAGGTTGCTACAGTAGTAAACAACTTCCAAGACACAAATATAAAACAAAGTACTGTAGTAAAAAAACACATGGGTTATGTCCCAAGAAGTTCTTTCTTTATAGCCATTAAGATGGGCTCAGCAGTTTTAATGATGCACTCGCAAGAAATAGTAGTTGAAGCAAAAGAGAGCATCAAGAGGCAAATTCAAAACACATTTAAGTCTAACATGCTTCCTATGTATAGGAATCTTGTAAATAAACAAGTTCATGAAGAGCAAAGTAACAAGCATAGGAAGATAAAACAAGTGTAGCTTCAAAAATTTCAGCACATAGAGAGGCATTTTAGTAACATAAAAATTTCTACAACCATATTTTCCTCTCTCATAATAACTTTCAGTAGCATCATGAGCAAACTCAACAATATAACTATCACATAAAGCATTCTTATCATGAGTCTCATGCATAAAATAATTACTACTCCCAACATAAGCATAATCAATTTTATTAGTTGTAGTGGGAGCAAATTCAACAAAGTAGCTATCATTATTATTCTCATCATCAAATATAGGAGGCAAAGTATCATCAAAGTAAATTTTCTCCTCAATGCTTGGGGGACTAAAAATATCATGCTCATCAAAGCCAGCTTCCCCAAGCTTAGAATTTTCCATAGCATTAGCAACAATAGTGTTCAAAGCATTCATATTAATATGTTCCATGGGTTTTTTAATTTTCGCATCAAACCATCCATGTCTTAAATCAGGAAATAGAATAAGAAGCTCATTGTTGTCCATTATGCCTAACTAGTGTAAACAAGAAACCAAATGTCGCAATTGCAGAGTCTAAAGGAAATAGCTTCGAGTACTTACAACGGCGCCGGAGAATAGCTTAGTAGCCGAGATCCGGAGTGTGAGTACCTTTTACCTTTCCTCCCCGGCAACGGCGCCATAAAAGTGCTTGATGTCTACGGGTGCTTCTATTCTTGTAGACAGTGTTGGGCCTCCAAGAGCAGAGGTTTGTAGAACAGCAGCAAGTTTCCTTAAGTGGATTACCCAAGGTTTATCGAACTCGGGGAGGAAGAGGTCAAAGATATCCCTCTCATGCAACCCTGCAACCACAAAGCAAGAAGTCTCTTGTGTCCCCAACACACCTAATAGGTGCACTAGTTCGGCGAAGAGATAGTGAAATACAAGTGGTATGAATGAATATGAGCAGTAGTACGGCGCCAGATAGCTTACTGGCGTGCAGCTGATGGTAGTAATATTGTAGGAAGTAAACAAGCAGTAACGCAGAAACAAGCAGCGATAGCAGTATTTAGGAACAAGGCCTAGGGATTAGACTTTCACTAGTGGACACTCTCAACATTGATCACATAATGAATAGATAAATGCATACTCTACACTCTCTTGTTGGATGATGAACACATTGCGTAGGATTACACGAACCCTCAATGCCGGAGTTAACAAGCTCCACAATTCAATGTTCATATTTAAATAACCTTAGAGTGCATGAAAGATCGACACGACTAAACCAAGTACTAACATAGCATGCACATTGTCACCTTCACGCCAGGTAGGAGGAATAGATCACATCAATACCATCATAGTAATAATTAACTTCATAATCTACAAGAGATCATAATCATAGCCTACGCCAAGTACTAACACGAGTGCACACACTGTCACCATTACACCGTGTAGGAGGAATAAAACTACTTTAATAACATCACTAGAGTAGCACATAGATAAATTGTGATACAAAACACATTGCAATCATAAAGAGATATAAATAAGCACTTCACTACGCCATTCATAACAGTGAATAAGTATTCTGTGAAATATAGCCTAAGAGACCCACACGGTGCACACACTGTCACCTTTACACACGTGGGACAAGGAGTCTCCGGAGATCACATAAGTAAAACTCACTTGACTAGCATAATGACATCTAGATTACAAGCATCATCATATGAATCTCAATCATGTAAGGCAGCTCATGAGATTATTGTATTGAAGTACATAGGAGAGAGATGAACCACATAGCTACCGAGCCCCGAGCCTCGATGGAGAACTACTCCTCCTCATGGGAGCAGCAGCGGTGATGAAGATGGCGGTGGAGATGGCAGCGGTGTCGATGGAGAAGCCTTCCGGGGCACTTCCCCGTCCACAGGTGCCGGAAGAGACTCCTGTCCCCCAGATCTTGGCTACGCGATGGCGGCGGCTCTGGAAGGTTTCGTGGGTTTCGTCCAACGTAATAGGGTTTTCGCGACGGAGGCTTTAAATAGGCGGAAGGGCAGCCTCGGAGGGGGCCTGGGGCCACCACACCATGGGGCGGGCTGATACGTCTCCAACGTATCGATAATTTCTTATGTTCCATGCTACTTTATTGATGATACCTACATGTTTTATGCACATTATATGTCGTATTTACGCATTTTCTGGAACTAATCTATTAACAAGATGCCGAAGAGCCAGTTGTCTGTTTTCTGCTGTTTTTGGTTTCAAAAATATTATCGGAATTGGACGAAATCACCGCCCAGGGTCCTATTTTTGCACGGAGCTTCCGAAGACCGAAGAGATAACGAAGTGGGGCGACGAGGCGCCGCCACCATAGGGCCGCGGGCCCGAGGGGGCCCGCGCCGCCCTATGGTGTGGGCCCTCGTCGCCCCCCGACCTACCCTTTTGCCTACTTAAAGCCTCCGTCGCGAAACCCCGCACCGAGAGCCACGATACGGAAAACCTTCCGAGACGCCGCCGCCGCGAATCCCATCTCGGGATTTGGAGATCGCCTCCGCACCCTGCCGGAGAGGGGATTCATCTCCCGGAGGACTCTTCATCGCCATGATCGCTCCGGAGTGATGAGTGAGTAGTTCACCCCTGGACTATGGGTCCATAGCAGTAGCTAGATGGTCGTCTTCTCCTAATTGTGCTTCATTGTTGGATCTTGTGAGCTGCCTAACATGATCAAGATCATCTATCTGTAATACTATATGTTGTGTTTGTCTGGATCCGATGGATAGAGAATACTATGTTATGGTGATTATCAATCTATTGTTTATGTGTTGTTTATGATCTTGCATGCTCTCCGTTATTAGTAGAGGCTCTGGCCAAGTTTGTACTCTTAACTCCAAGAGGGAGTATTTATGCTCGATAGTGGGTTCATGCCTTCATTGACACCTGGGACAGTGACAGAAAGTTCTAAGGTTGTGATGTGCTGTTGCCACTAGGGATAAAACATTGATTCTATGTCTAAGGATGTAGTTGTCGATTACATTACGCACCATACTTAATGCAATTGTCTGTTGCTTAGCAACTTAATACTGAATGGGGTTCGGATGATAACCTGAAGGTGGACTTTTTAGGCATAGATGCAGTTGGATGGCGGTCTATGTACTTTGTCGTAATGCCCGAATTAAATCTCACTATATTTATCATATCATGTATATGCATTGTTATGCCCTTCTCTATTTGTCAATTGCCCGACTGTAATTTATTCACCCAACATGCTTTTATCTTATGGGAGACACCTCTAGTGAACTGTGGACCCCGGTCCTATTCTTTACATAGCATACAATCTACTGCAATTGTTCTTTACTTTTTTGCAAACAATCATCTTCCACTCGATACGCTTAATCCTTTGTTACAGCAAGCCGGTGAGATTGACAACCTCACTGTTTCGTTGGGGCAAAGTACTTTGGTTTTGTTGTGCAGATTCCACGTTGGCGCCGGAATCCCTGTGTTGCGCCGCATCACATTTCGCCACCATCAACCTTCAACGTGCTTCTTGGTTCCTCCTGGTTCGATTAAACCTTGGTTTTTTCGAGGGAAAACTTGCCATCGTGCGCATCATACCTTCCTCTTGGGGTTCCCAACGGACGTGTACATCTACGCGCATCAAGCCTGTTTTCTGGCGCCGTTGTGGGAGATCAAGACACGTGCAAGGAGTCTCCACTTCTCAATCTCTTTACTTTGTTTTTGTCTTGCTTTATTTTTATTTACTACTTTGTTTGCTGCACCTAAACAAAACACAAAAAAATTAGTTGCTAGTTTTACTTTATTTACTGTCTTGCTCTATATCAAAAACACAAAAAAAATTAGTTACTTGTCTTTACTTTATTTGCCTAGTTTACTTTATTGCTGTTATCATGAGTAATCCTGAAGTTGAAGTTCGTTCTTTTAAGCAACAAGGTGGAGAAAGTTTTAAAGATGCTTGGTATAGAATTAGTAATGCTCATCATAGGTGCATTAAGAAACACTCCACCACTATCCTTCTTAGGAACTTTTATGTTGGTTTATCTAGTTGGAATAGGTATGTTCTTGATACTCTTTCGGGAGGTAATTTCCTAGGTACTCCCGCTTTAGAAGCTAGTTGCATCATTGAGAGTCTTGTCGGAATACCACCTGTTAATGAAGTTAAAATTGAAATCTCTCTTGAGGATGTTATGAAAAAATTGGAAACCATAGAGAAAAATTTTCCAAGTATTGAAACTAAATTGGAAATGTTATTGGATAAAACTGATGAACTTGATAAATCCCTAGGAGGAGTTAATGAAAGAATTAATGTCCTAGGAACTTGTGTTTTCCATGATAATCAAACCAATAGGATTGATGAGCTTGAAAAAGCTATGGGAACCTTGGGTTCAACCTTTTCTTCTCTCAAGTATAATGAGAAAGCTTATGTGGGTAGAGAGCAAAAATTCATGTATGCCTCTAAAGTGCCTAAACAAAAGAATTATTATAGGCCTAAAATTGCTAAAACCCCTAGCACCACCATAGAAAATTTAGATAATGGAGCACCTAAAGTACCCTCTGCAACAAGTTGTGTTTGCAAGAAAAAAATAATGTTGATGCTTCTACTCTTGATGTTACTTGATTTGCACTTTCTGCGCCTAGCTGAAAGGCGTTAAAGAAAAGCGCTTATGGGAGACAACCCATGTTTTTACTACAGTACTTTGTTTTATATTTGAGTCTTGGAAGTTGTTTACTACTGTAGCAACCTCTCCTTATCATGTTTTTGTGCCAAGTAAAGTTTCTATGTCAAAGTTGATGTTATATTTGGGATCGCTGCGCAGAAACAACATTGCTGTCTGTCACGAATCTGGGCACACGTCTCTGTAGAAAATTCGAAAAAATCTGCCAATTTACGAGCGTGATCCTCAGATATGTACGCAACTTTCATTAGTTTTGAGTTTTTCCATTTGAACAAGTCTGGTGCCATCTTAAAATTCGTCTTTACGGACTGTTCTGTTTTTGACAGATTCTGCCTTTTATTTCACATTGCCTCTTTTGCTATGTTGGATTCATTTCTTTGATCCATTAATGTCCAGTAGCTTTATGCAATGTCCAGAAGTGTAAAGAATGATTGTGACACCTCTGAACATGTGAATTATTAATTGTGCACTAACCCTCTAATGAGTTTGCTTGAAGTTTGGTGTGAAGGAAGTTTTCAAGGGTCAAGAGAGGAGTATGATATATTATGATCAAGAGGTGTGAAAGATCTAAGCTTGGGGATGCCCCGTGGTTCACCCCTGCATATTTTAAGAAGACTCAAGCGTCTAAGCTTGGGGATGCCCAAGGCATCCCCTTCTTCATCGACAACATCATCAGGTTCCTCCCCGAAACTATATTTTTATTCAATCACATCTTGTGTTCTTTACTTGGAGCGTCGGTTTGTTTTTATTTTTGTTTTGTTTGAATAAAATGGATCCTAGCATTCACTTTGTGGGAGAGAGACACGCTCCGCTGTTGCATATGGACAAATATGTCCTTAGGCTTTACTCATAATGTTCAAGGCGAAGTTTCTTCTTCGTTAAATTGTTATATGGTTGGAATTGGAAAATGCTACATGTAGTAATTGCTAAAATGTCTTGGATAATGTGATACTTGGCAATTGTTGTGCTCATGTTTAAGCTCTTGCATCATATACTTTGCACCCATTAATGAAGAAATACATAGAGCTTGCTAAAATTTGGTTTGCATATTTGTCTCTCTAAGGTCTAGATAATATCTAGTATTGAGTTTTGAACAACAAGGAAGACGGTGTAGAGTCTTATAATGTTTACAATATGTCTTTTATGTGAGTTTTGCTGCACCGGTTCATCCTTGAGTTTGTTTCAAATAACCTTGCTAGCCTAAACCTTGTATCGAGAGGGAATACTTCTCATGCATCCAAAATCCTTGAGCCAACTACTATGCCATTTGTGTCCACTATACCTACCTACTACATGGTATTTCTCCATTCCAAAGTAAATTTCTTGAGTGCTACCTTTAAAATTCCATCATTCACCTTTGCAATATATAGCTCATGGGACAAAATAGCCTTAAAAACTATCGTAGTATTGAATATGTACTTATGCACTTTATCTTTTATTAAGTTGCTTGTTGTGCGATAACCATGCTTCTGGGGAACGCCATCAACTATTGTTGAATATCATGTGAGTTGCTATGCATGTCCGTCTTGTCTGAAGGATCTATCACCTTAATGGTTGGAGCATGCAAAATTGTTAGAGAAGAACATTGGGCCGCTAACTAAAACCATGAATCATGGTGGAAGTTTCAGTTTGGACATATATCCTCAATCTCATATGAGAATAATAATCATTGCTACATGCTTATGCATTTAAGAGGAGTCCATTATCTGTTGTCCATGTTGTCCCGGTATGGATGTCTAAGTTGAGAATAATCAAAAGAGAGAAATCCAAAATGCGAGCTTTTCTAGACCTTTGTACAGGCGGCATGGAGGTACCCCTTTGTGACACTTGGTTGAAACATGGCATGCAAAGATCCGGTAGTCCAAGCTAAGTAGGACAAGGTGCGGGCACTATTAGTATACTATGCATGAGGCTTGCAACTTGTAAGATATAATTTACATAACTCATATGCTTTATTACTACCGTTGACAAAATTGTTTCATGTTTTCAAAATAAAAGCTCTAGCACAAATACAGCAATCGATGCTTTCCTCTTTGAAGGACCATTCTTTTACTTTTATTGTTGAGTCAGTTCACCTATTTCTCTCTACCTCAAGAAGCAAACACTTGTGTGAACTGTGCATTGATTCCTACATACTTGCATATTGCACTTGTTATATTACTTTATGTTGACAATATCCATGAGATATACATGTTATAAGTTGAAAGCAACCGCTGAAACTTAATCTTCCTTTGTGTTGCTTCAATACCTTTACTTTGATTTATTGCTTTATGAGTTAACTCTTATGCAAGACTTATTGATGCTTGTCTTGAAGTACTATTCATGAAAAGTCTTTGCTTTATGATTCAGTTGTTTACTCATGTCATTACCATTGTTTTGATCGTTGCATTCATTACATATGTTTACAATAGTATGATCAAGATTATGATGGCATGTCACTTCAGAAATTATCCTTGTTATCGTTTTACCTGCTCGGGACGAGCTTGGGGATGCTGATACGTCTCCAACGTATCGATAATTTCTTATGTTCCATGCTACTTTATTGATGATACCTACATGTTTTATGCACATTATATATCGTATTTACGCATTTTCGGAACTAATCTATTAACAAGATGCCGAAGAGCCTGCTGTTTTCTGCTGTTTGGTTTCAGAAATCCTAGTAAGGAAATATTCTGAATTGGACGAAATCACCGCCCATGGTCCTATTTTTGCACGGAGCTTCCAGAAGACCGAAGAGATAACGAAGGGGGCGACGAGGCGCCGCCACCATAGGGCCGCGCAAGGGGGGCCGCGCCGCCCTATGGTGTGGGCCCCTCGTCAGCCCCCCCGACCTACCCTTTCGCCTACTTAAAGCCTCCGTCGCGAAACCCCCAGTACCGAGAGCCACGATACGGAAAACCTTCCAGAGACGCCGCCGCGAATCCCATCTCGGGGATTCAGGAGATCGGCACCCTGCCGGAGAGGGATTCATCTCCCGGAGGACTCTTCATCGCCATGATCGCCTCCGGAGTGATGAGTGAGTAGTTCACCCCCGGACTATGGGTCCATAGCAGTAGCTAGATGGTCGTCTCTCCTAATTGTGCTTCATTGTTGGATCTTGTGAGCTGCCTAACATGATCAAGATCATCTATCTGTAATACTATATGTTGTGTTTGTCGGATCCGATGGATAGAGAATACTATGTTATGGTGATTATCAATCTATTGTTTATGTGTTGTTTATGATCTTGCATGCTCTCCGTTATTAGTAGAGGCTCTGGCCAAGTTTGTACTCTTAACTCCAAGAGGGAGTATTTATGCTCGATAGTGGGTTCATGCCTTCATTGACACCTGGGACAGTGACAAAAAGTTCTAAGGTTGTGATGTGCTGTTGCCACTAGGGATAAAACATTGATTCTATGTCTAAGGATGTAGTTGTCGATTACATTACGCACCATACTTAATGCAATTGTCTGTTGCTTAGCAACTTAATACCGAATGGGGTTCGGATGATAACCCGAAGGTGGACTTTTTAGGCATAGATGCAGTTGGATGGCGGTCTATGTACTTTGTCGTAATGCCCGAATTAAATCTCACTATATTTATCATATCATGTATATGCATTGTTATGCCCTTCTCTATTTGTCAATTGCCCGACTGTAATTTGTTCACCCAACATGCTTTTATCTTATGGGAGAGACACCTCTAGTGAACTGTAGACCCCGGTCCTATTCTTTACATAGCATACAATCTACTGGTTTGTTTTACTGTTTTCTTGCAAACAATCATCTTCCACTCGATACGCTTAATCCTTTGTTACAGCAAGCCGGTGAGATTGACAACCTCACTGTTTGGGGCAAAGTACTTTGTTGTGCAGATTCCACGTTGGCGCCGGAATCCCGTTGTTGCGCCGCATCACATTTCGCCACCATCAACCTTCAACGTGCTTCTTGGCTCCTCCTGGTTCGATTAAACCTTGGTTTCTTTCTGAGGGAAAACTTGCCACTGTGCGCATCATACCTTCCTCTTGGGGTTCCCAACGGACGTGTACATCTACGCGCATCGCCCCCCTCTGGCCGCGCTGCAGGTGTGGGCCCCAAGGGTCCGCGGCTCGGGTGTTCGGATGGTTCCGGGGAAAATAGGAACCCGGGCGTTGATTTCGTCCGATTCCGAGAATATTTCGTTACTAGGATTTTGAAAAAAAAACAGCTGAAAACAGAACTGCACTTCGGCATCTTGTTAATAGGTTAGTTCCAAAATGCACGAATATGACATAAAGTGTGCATAAAACATGTAGATATCATCAATAATGTGGCATGGAACATAAGAAATTATCGATACGTCGGAGACGTATCAGCATCCCCAAGCTTAGTTCTGCGATCCCAAAGATAATTTCGATAACATGCCATCATAACCTTGATCATACTATTGTCAACATATGTAATGAATGCAGCGATCAAAACAATGGTAATGACATGAGTAAACAAATGAATCATAAAGCAAAGACTTTTCATGAATAGTACTTCAAGACAAGCATCAATAAGTCTTGCATAAGAGTTAACTCATAAAGCAATAAATCAAAGTAAAGGTATTGAAGCAACACAAAGGAAGATTAAGTTTCAGCGGTTGCTTTCAACTTATAACATGTATATCTCATGGATATTGTCAACATAGAGTAATATAACAAGTGCAATATGCAAGTATGTAAGAATCAATGCACAGTTCACACAAGTGTTTGCTTCTTGAGGTGGAGAGAGATAGGTGAACTGACTCAACAGTAAAAGAAAGGTCCTTCAAAGAGGAAAGCATCGATTGCTGTATTTGTGCTAGAGCTTTTATTTGAAAACATGAAACAATTTTGTCAACGGTAGTAATAAACCATATGAGTTATGTAAATTATATCTTACAAGTTGCAAGCCTCATGCATAGTATACTAATAGTGCCCGCACCTTGTCCTTGGACTACCGGATCATCACAATGCACATGTTTCAACCAAGTGTCACAAAGGGGTACCCATGCCGCATGTACAAAGGTCTAAGGAGAAAGCTCGCATTTTGGATTTCTCGCTTTTGATTATTCTCAACTTAGACATCCATACCGGGACAACATGGACAACAGATAATGGACTCCTCTTAAATGCATAAGCATGTAGCAACAATTATTATTCTCATATGAGATTGAGGATATATGTCCAAACTGAAACTTCCACCATGATTCATGGCTTTAGTTAGCGGCCCAATGTTCTTCTCTAACAATATGCATGCTCCAACCATTAAGGTGGTAGATCCTCTTACTTCAGACAAGACGGACATGCATAGCAACTCACATGATATTCAACAAAGGGTAGTTGATGGCGTCCCCAGAAGCATGGTTATCGCACAACAAGCAACTTAATAAGAGATAAAGTGCATAAGTACATATTCAATACTACGATAGTTTTTAAGGCTATTTTTTCCCATGAGCTATATATTGCAAAGGCGAATGATGGAATTTTTAAAGGTAGCACTCAAGCAATTTACTTTGGAATGGCGGAGAAATACCATGTAGTAGGTAGGTATGGTGGACACAAAAGGCATAGTGGTTGGCTCAAGGATTTTGAATGCATGAGAAGTATTCCTCTCGATACAAGGTTTAGGCTAGCAAGGTTATTTGAAGCAAACTCAAGGATGAACCGGTGCAGCAAAACTCACATAAAAGACATATTGTAAACATTATAAGACTCTACACCGTCTTCCTTGTTGTTCAAAACTCAATACTAGATATTATCTAGACCTTAGAGAGACCAAATATGCAAACCAAATTTTAGCATGCTCTATGTATTTCTTCATTAATGGGTGCAAAGTATATGATGCAAGAGCTTAAACATGAGCACAACAATTGCCAAGTATCACATTATCCAAGACATTTTACCAATTACTACATGTAGCATTTTTCAATTCCAACCATATAACAATTTAACGAAGAGGAAACTTCGCCATGAATATTATGAGCTAAGAACACATGTGTTCATACGAACGGAGCGTGTCTCTCTACCACATTGAAAGGACACGGATGTCGCCTAGAGGGGGGGTGAATAGGCGATTTAAAACTTTTACGAGATGGGCTTAACAAATGCGGAATAAAACTAGCGTTTACTTTGTCAAGCCCAAAGCCTATATACTATTGTTCACCTATGTGCACCAACAACTTATTCTAAGCAATACAAGCAACTATGTGATAGCAAGATATATAAACTTATGCTAAGCAATACAAGCAACTATGTGATAGCAAGATATATAACTTCAAGCACGATGGCTATCACAAGGTAAAGTGCATAAGTAAAGAGCTCGGGTATAGAGATAACCGAGGCACGCGGGAGACGATGATTTATCCCGGAGTTCACACTCTTGCGAGTGCTAATCTCCGGTGGAGAGGTGCGGTTGCTTAGTGCTCCCGAACGCCACAAGAGGCTCACCTTGAGGTGTGGTTGCTCGATGCACACCAACGCCACAAAGGCCTCACCCCAAGATGCGGTACTCACACCACAAACCGAACGCCACGAAGGCGCCTCACCTAAATCTCCGGTGACCCTCGCCACAAAGGCCTAGGTCACGGTTCCACTAAGGGATTTCCTTCGAGGCGGAAACCGGGCCTTACACAAAGGTTGGGGCACACATCCACAACTTAATCGGAGGCTCCCAACAAATCACCACAAAGGTGTAGAATCCGTCTAGGGTTCCAAGAACCCAAGAGTAACAACCTTCTTGCTTTCACCACCACGAATCACCGTGGAGAACTCAAACCGATGCACCAAATGCAATGGCAAGAACACCACAAAGATGCTCAAGTCCTTCTCTCTCAAATTCCAACAAAGCTACAAAAGCTATTGGGGGAATAAGAGAGGAAGAACAAAGAAGAGAACACAAAATTCTCCAAGATCTAGATCCCAAAGATTCACTCACAAAGAGATGATTTGGTTTGGTCAAAGTGTGGATCTAGATCCCCTCAATCTTTCTCTCAAATAGATGCAAGAATCATTGGTTGGGGAAAGAGAGATCAAGCTCACAAAAAGTCAACAACAATGGTGGTGAGCTTGAGAGAGAGAGGAGGAAGAAGAAGGAGCAAGCTACCAAAGAAAGATGGGGAGAAAGACTTAAAAGGCAGGCCCCCAAATTTCTGCCCGTTGGGGCTGCCTCGACTTGGGGCCGGTAGTACCGGCCAGCTAGGGGCGGTACTACCGCCCGTGAGTGCTGCGCGCGAGAGGAAGAGAGAGGCGATGGAGCTGCGGGCCGGGAGGCTCCGGCCGAGGTACCGGCCGGTACCGCCGAGCCCCCAAAGCCCCTGGAACAAAACTGTCACTTGGCGATTATCCGGTACCACGGGCGGTACCTCGCCTGGAGGCTCCAGCCGTGGGCTGGGTACCGCGAGCGGTACCTTGCCTGGAGGCTCCAGCCATGGGCTGGGTGGAGGCTCCGGCCAGGGCAGGGTGGAGGCTCCGGCCAGGGCCCTCTCCTCACAAAACGTTTTTACTTAAACACCCATACGAAAACCTTAAGAACTTTTGCATCCGGACTCCGAATTCGATGATCTTGGGCTCGTTGAAATCACAACAACGAGCTCTACAACAATATGCATAGAAACATCATAGTCCAGCAAAGGAGGATAGAAACAAATGATGAAAGGTTTGACCTATCTCAAAAAGACATACCGGTAAAACCTCCAATCTTGAAAATGCAACAAGTTGCCCATGGAAAAACCATTCTCAATGAACTAGAGCTTGTCATGAGAATAAGCACAAGCTCTAAAACATCACATGGATAAGATCCAAATAAAACCAAGTAAGATGATGAACCAAACTCGAAAACGCAACAAGTGATCTATGCGAAATCCTTTTCGATGAACTAGAGCTTGTCATGAGAATAAGCAGAAGCTCTAAAACATCACATGGATAAGGTCCAAAAAACAACCAAGAAAGATGATGCAAGGATGCAAAGGTTTGAGCTCTCTCCGAACGATACGATCGAGTTACTCACTCGAGAGCCCTCTTGATAGTACGGCAACTAAACTATAAACCGGTCTCCAACTACACTATGAGACCGGTGAGAAAGAAACCCTATCAAGAGCAAACCTTATACTTGCGCATTCCACTTGAGCTTGATGACGACGATCTTGACCTCAACAAGATGGAACGCCTTTCTTGCTTGTGTTTGCTTGACGAAGTCTTGTGGATTGCTCCCCCATAATCCACCATGGGAGAGCTTCTTCTTCGGCGCATCTTCACATATCCATGATCACCATATGGATGGCAAGACTCAAGCAAAGGATCTCTTCGAGATGGCTCATCTTGAACTTGCACTTCATTCTTCATTCTTCATCATATTGATGTTTTGAAGTAACTTGAGGGCTCACTTCATCTTCATCTTCAAGACATACTTGACACTTGATATCCTTCATCAATTTCTTCTTATTGCAACCTTGAAGCCAACAAATGGTTCAAGAATTGCCTATGGACAACTCCTATTAATATAACTCAATGCAAACATTAGTCCATAGGGATTGTCATTAATTACCAAAACCACACATGGGGGCTCCATGCACTTTCAATCTCCCCCATTTTGGTAATTGATGACAATCTCTTTGAGAGGGTTTATATAAGGAATTTAAGTAACAAACAAGTTGAATATATAGAGCAAACTCCCCCATAATATATGCATGTGTGAATGATCTTGACTTTCATTGCATATATTGGCATTCAAAGCCTAGTGGAGTTTCCTCTAAATATTCAACTATGCAAAGCAACAAGATGCAATGCAATAAAGGCACATGCTTAAGCACAAAGCAAAGACATAACCAAATTCCCTTAAACCCTCCAAACTTCTCCCCCATTGGCACCAATTGCCGAAATGGGTGAAAAATTTAGAAGGCCAATATAGTGAGAGTTCCTCCATAGCGTGTGCATTTCTCATAATTTGAGTGGAATCAAATGCACATATCCAATTACGAATATTCGGAAGGAGTCACACCATAGATAGGATCAAAGATTGCAAAAAGATAACAAAGTCAAGAAGCTTCAACAAATGAAGCAAGCAACCAAATGAACCACAAAGAAGATACCAAAAGAAAGAAAGATATTATGATAAGATCAAGAAGATTGCTCTAAATAATATGAGGAAGCTCCCCAAGGTTTGTGCACAAAACAAGACAATTTGCATTGGAGTATAAAGTGCATAAACATGGAATCATCACTCCCATAATATCATTCAAAAACAAAATATACCAAGTGAATCAAACTCTAATGATCACCAAAAGATAGTGCTCTAAATTAAATGAGGAAGCTCCCCAAGGTACATGCATAAATTAAAATGTTGTATTTGAATACAATATGCATAACATGGAATCCTCACTTCCTCATTACCATTTAAAACACAAACATTTGCAATAGATCATAGATAGAAAATTAAGCTTAACACTTGCAACAAACAAATGGTTGAGCAACAAGTAGGAGGCACCATAATAAAAGGCTCAACCAAGAGGATATGTGAAAGGCATGATAAAGCATATTATAAGACTATTGCAAGGATGAGCAAAAAGCATCATCATAGTCTTCAAAGAATTATATTGCTTAGCATGACCAATCAACACGCAATAAATAAATAAGATATCAAAAGGAGATGTATCATCTCTTATGTGTATAAGTTTCTCTAAGTGGGCAATATCACAAAGATATTTATCCACAAAGAAACATGCACACATAAAATAGATACGCAAGAAAAATAGTATGATATCCAAGACGAAGTCATGCAATATACCAATAAGAATTTTTGCTTAATAGCATGGCCAAAGGCTCAATTTTATCTTATTGTACATTCATGAACTTCAACCACAAACAACTAAAATACATCACAAATATCAACAAGGGATAGAAGATAGTTGGGATGCATTTGAGAAAGGCAACAAGTATCACAAACGGGGATACCAAAAGAAGTAACTAAATTTGCACTTTCATCTATATTGCACATGTGAGAGCCTTGAGGAATTGATATGCAACAAAATTGCTAGATAGGCATAGTTGGGGTGGATGAATCATGAGCATGATTTAAAATACTTCCCAACAAATGCACTCATCTCAAATTACTCTCATTCACAATAAAGAGGTTTCATTAAGACTTTTGCAAGAAGCACAACATTTGCAAATCAATAGATTCATGCCAAGATGCAACCATAAGGTTGGATACAACAAAAGTATGCATGAGAAGATACTTGTTACCAAGATAGCATTGGTGTGGATGTAGTAGATATGTGTTCGTTGATCATCCTATCTTGCCTCACGTTACCATTGAGTCACCACTTCTTTCCAAGAGTGAGACAAGCATTCAATGCATATCCATTGTACCTAACACAAAGGTAAGTACAAAATGGTCCCCAAACTAATTGGGTCCGAAGTAGTTAGACACACTACAACATATAGGACAAACTCCACAATTCTATGTGCATATAGATATGAAATTGAATTTCATGCACATCTTAGTCAAATTAGGATTTGATGGAGTTTACCCTATATATTGGATCAAAGAAAGTGACACATGCCATAAGATATACATATATTAAATATGCATGCACAATACTTTCAAGAACCAAAGGAAGATACAATTTGGACAAAACACCAAATAAACCAAGAGACAATGGTTGTCCAAATTATATCAAAGAATCAAATCAACACAAGATTGACTCCAAAGACTTATCTCATTATAAGAAGCTAATTAAACCTAAGCACAAAGGAATGAGATAACCAACTCCCAAGAGAGCAAGGTTCCAACAAATAAACCAAACCCTCGACATTTTTTATGATGGCACAAAGTACCAAAAAGAAAATTTTATGTCTCCCAAAACCCAATTTTTGATAAAGATCAAGAGATGTTAAGCATTCTAATAATATAGAAGAGCTCCCCCAAGTTTGGTGCATTATCAAGGATTTTTTATATGAATACAAAATGCACAAAACTAGGATCATCACGCTACCTATATCTTCTAACAATGCTAAGAAAGTTTGAATAGACAACTTAGATCCATAAGATGCAAGGAAGACACATGGGAGTCAAAGCACAACAAATTCATGGCAATAAATAAGGCAAAATAAATACAAGAGCCAATGTAGATATGATCAATAAATATCTACCTCATAATTGATTACCAATTGTCCTAGGACAAGAGGTATTAGGAAATATTTCCCGGTGGTAGTTTGTAAGTATACATAAGATCATATTTACAACGAACAAAGCATATGGTAAAAGATAAGAGTTAACCATCATGCAAAGATAGTTTCTTGATAGCTTCATTTAGTCATACCAACATGCAAGGCAATTAATAGTATTCATACCAACATGCAAAGCAATTAATAGTATTCATACCAACATGCAAAGCAATTAATAGTATGACTTGAAGCACATGGTTTTCCAAAAATGTATTGAGGGACACGTTGTGAAAAACCATGCCAAGAAGAACTTTCACAAATAAGATCCACAAAGATATTAGCAATGAAGCCATTTAAGCAAATTGGAGCTTGTTTGAGCAAACATGCCACATAGGAGAGAGATAATTTACGGTATCAAATCTATGTGACACAACCTCAAATGTTCACATTTTCTAGGCTTGTAATATGCACAAAGCTTATTACTCCCCCATAATGTGATAAGGAATTTATTTTCACAAGAGGCAAATAAGATCCAACTAGAGATATTAATGGACATTGGAATTTGAATTTCTCATGAAGATGACATACCACATAGAGACTAGATAATCTTGCAATATCAATTCTAAGTGATATTCCTCATGTACACACATTGTTAGGATCATGAAATTCCCAAAGGAATATCACTCCCCCAAAATGGGATAGTCCATTAATCGCTCATAAGAGCCATATAAGATACAACAAGATGCAAAGAGGCTCCAACACAAACACAAATACATGGTGTGCAACCCAACATGCATAGACTTGATTTCTCAAGCAAAACTATTAGGAAGCACAACATATACAAACACATGTTAGGAACGAAACTAACACATGCAAAGGGGCGAGTAACTTTCAATATAAATGAGTTGAGAACATGTTACCGCAAGGAGGAATATTGGGTATATGATAGAAGTAAGATAACCAAAAGACTTGGCTTGAGATAATATAAATGATGAAGATCCCTTAATTCTTCATGATGTAGCCAAGTCTCCAATGCCCTCCAACAAGCACCTATTGATCAAATTTTGGATTGTTGGTCCCCAACTAAGTTGGGTCCTAAGAGGTTAGTCACAATAGGCTTGGCAACCCAAATGGTTCTTTTCTTGACACCACTTTGAGCACCAACATATTTGGCAAACACATTGCCACCCTCATCCTTACGAAGAGAATAAACATCATCAATGGTGATAGAGTTGGATGAGGTACCAATAGTGCACAAGGAGGAGATGTGGCCCTTCTCACGGCATATGTAGCAAGTTCTTTTCTTCTCCTTCTTCTCACTAGGTTTCTCCACAATGGGAGCATTGGCTTGTTTCTTCTTGGGAAGTGGCATTTCTTCAACTTGAGGTTGAATATGAGTTTGAGCTTGAGGCCGCTTCCCTTTTTGCTTCTTCTTCAAAGGGCAAGATCTAACATGGTGCCCTTCAATATTGCACTTGAAGCAAACAATCTTGGCCGGGTCTTTGACTTGTACTTGGCCCTTCTTCTTGTTGTTGTTCATGGACTTGTTCTTGTTGTTGGATTTGAATCCAAGTCCACTCTTGTCATTGGGGGATTGTTGCATACTCAACATCGTGTCAAGTTTGCATTTCCCTTCATGACCCTTTACCAAGTCATTCTTCAAAGAAGTGACTTGGGCCTTGAGCTCTTTGATTTCCTCTACATGGTTAGTAACAACACAAGTACTAGAGGAAGTAGAATCTTCATTGTTAGAGCAACAAGGCAAGGAAGATAATTCATCACAAGATTTAGCAATATTATGAGTGGATGAATTACTAGGACTAGCACATGGCAATATAGCATTTTGAGTAGTAGTGCTAGTATCCACATGAGGCTCACAAGGTGTTGCCTTAGATATGATAGCCTCATGAGCTAACTTTAGCCTATCATGAGAGGCTAGAAGATCCTCATGGGAGCTAGAAAGCTTTCCATGATTTTCTTCCAATTTCCCATAATTGCAAGTTAGCAATTCAAGTTGAGCCCTTAGCTCAACATTCTCCTTCAAGATAGATGCTTCACAAGAAGTAGAGTTAGTAGCACAAGCATCATCACAAGACATATTAAGAAGAGTGGGTAACATAGCATGCTCTTTTAAATAAGAAGCTTGGAGTTGCTCATGTGACTTGGTGAGGATAGAGTGTTCGCTCTCCAAGGCCTTGTGGGCCTTGTCTAGATCATCTAGATCCTTAACAAGTTTATCATGACCAACGCCAACTTTGGAATTTTCCTTTTTAAGCATTTTTACTTGAGCTTTAGCATGGTCTCTTTCCTTAGTGAGTTTAGAAACTATTTCATTTTGAGACACTTCAAGGGTTTCAAGTTGCTCTTCAAGAGAGGCTACGGTCTCTTGTTCTTCTTCAAGATCATTCTTTAGGGATGCTACATCATTGGCATACTCTCGTTCAAGAGCACCCTTTTTATCAATGGTGTTCTCATGCATCCAAATAAGTTTTTGGCTCTCAATAGCGGTAGTCAAGATTTCAAAGAAGTGAGAGCAAGCAATTTTATCTTTGCAAAGAACCTTGAATACACTCTCACCTTTATCGCGTAGAGAGACAACCCAATCCTCTTCTTCATACTTATCCTCATCCTTATCACCACGAGGAATATTAGGTTCCACGGTAGGAGATACCGTGGAACTCTTGGCCATAAGGCATATATGAGGACCGTGAGATAAAGGTGAGGAGTTACTTGAGGCTCCTTTCAAGATCTTGTCTTGACCAATAGAATCTTTGGTTTCCTCTACAATGTTAGTCACACAACAACTAGAGGAAATATAAGCATTTTTATCATGGCCACAAGACAAAGCAAGCATATCATCATTAGATTTATTCAAGCAACTTACACATGATATGCAAGGACTATCAACACAAGCATGTAAATCATTTCTAGTGCGATGTGTTTAAGTCCAAAGATGAAGCATTGCAATGAGATAGAGATGAAGAATCATCAATAGTAAGCTCAATATCAACATTGCAATTTTCATCACCACTCACCATATCATTACCTTGTGTCTTACCACACTTTGGTGAAGTGGAAGAAGATGAGAACTCATCACGGCCGGAAGTGGAAGCAATACAATCATCCTCAATAATATTGGACACATCATATTTGTCTTTAAGCTTTGTCCATAATTCATGAGCGCTCCCAAAAGGCATGATTGAAGAAGTAACTACATTGCTCACAACAATGGAAAACACATGAGAAGCAAGAGCATCGAGACAAGAGTTTTTCTCCTCCTCAAGAGATAAATTTTGAGGATCCTTAGGAGAAGAAAAACCCATGTCAAGAAATCGCTCCATGTCCGGAGACATACGCCGCAAAATATTAAGCACATAAATTTTCCATAGATCATAATTTGTGCCATCAAATATAACCAAGTTATTGTGCGCTAATCCCCTAACCGACATCTTTACTCTCAAGGCGGTGAAGCCTAAAATGAGAGACCTTGCTCTGATACCAATTGAAAGGACACAGATGTCGCCTAGAGGGGGTGAATAGGCGATTTAAAACTTTTACGAGATGGGCTTAACAAATGCGGAATAAAACTAGCGTTTACTTTGTCAAGCCCAAAGCCTATATACTATTGTTCACCTATGTGCACCAACAACTTATTCTAAGCAATACAAGCAACTATGTGATAGCAAGATATATAAACTTATGCTAAGCAATACAAGCAACTATGTGATAGCAAGATATATAACTTCAAGCACGATGGCTATCACAAGGTAAAGTGCATAAGTAAAAAGCTCGGGTATAGAGATAACCGAGGCACGCGGGAGACGATGATTTATCCCGGAGTTCACACTCTTGCGAGTGCTAATCTCCGGTGGAGAGGTGCGGTTGCTTAGTGCTCCCGAACGCCACAAGAGGCTCACCTTGAGGTGTGGTTGCTCGATGCACACCAACGCCACAAAGGCCTCACCCCAAGATGCGGTACTCACACCACAAACCGAACGCCACGAAGGCGCCTCACCTAAATCTCCGGTGACCCTCGCCACAAAGGCCTAGGTCACGGTTCCACTAAGGGATTTCCTTCGAGGCGGAAACCGGGCCTTACACAAAGGTTGGGGCACACATCCACAACTTAATCGGAGGCTCCCAACAAATCACCACAAAGGTGTAGAATCCGTCTAGGGTTCCAAGAACCCAAGAGTAACAACCTTCTTGCTTTCACCACCACGAATCACCGTGGAGAACTCAAACCGATGCACCAAATGCAATGGCAAGAACACCACAAAGATGCTCAAGTCCTTCTCTCTCAAATTCCAACAAAGCTACAAAAGCTATTGGGGGAATAAGAGAGGAAGAACAAAGAAGAGAACACAAAATTCTCCAAGATCTAGATCCCAAAGATTCACTCACAAAGAGATGATTTGGTTTGGTCAAAGTGTGGATCTAGATCCCCTCAATCTTTCTCTCAAATAGATGCAAGAATCATTGGTTGGGGAAAGAGAGATCAAGCTCACAAAAAGTCAACAACAATGGTGGTGAGCTTGAGAGAGAGGAGGAAGAAGAAGAGCAAGCTACCAAAGAAAGATGGGGGGAGAAAGACTTAAAAGGCAGGCCCCCAAATTTCCTGCCCGTTGGGGCTGCTCGACTTGGGGCCGGTAGTACCGGCCAGCTAGGGCGGTACTACCGCCCGTGAGTGCTGCGCGCGAGAGGAAGAGAGAGGCGATGGAGCTGCGGGCCGGGAGGGGGAGGCCGGAGCCTCCGGCCGAGGTACCGGCCGGGGTACCGCCGAGCCGCCCCAAAGCCCTGGAACAAAACTGCCTCACTTGGCGATTATCCGGTACCACGGGCGGTACCGCTGGAGGCTCCAGCCGTGGGCTGGGTACCGCGAGCGGTACCTTGCCTGGAGGCTCCAGCCATGGGCTGGGTGGAGGCTCCGGCCAGGGCAGGGTGGAGGCTCCGGCCAGGGCCCTCTCCTCACAAAACGTTTTTACTAAAACACCCATACGAAAACCTTAAGAACTTTTGCATCCGGACTCCGAATTCGATGATCTTGGGCTCGTTGAAATCACAAAAACGAGCTCTACAACAATATGCATAGAAACATCATAGTCCAGCAAAGGAGGATAGAAACAAATGATGAAAGGTTTGACCTATCTCAAAAAGACATACCGGTAAAACCTCCAATCTTGAAAATGCAACAAGTTGCCCATGGAAAAACCATTCTCAATGAACTAGAGCTTGTCATGAGAATAAGCACAAGCTCTAAAACATCACATGGATAAGATCCAAATAAAACCAAGTAAGATGATGAACCAAACTCGAAAACGCAACAAGTGATCTATGCGAAATCCGTTTTCGATGAACTAGAGCTTGTCATGAGAATAAGCACAAGCTCTAAAACATCACATGGATAAGGTCCAAAAAACAACCAAGAAAGATGATGCAAGGATGCAAAGGTTTGAGCTCTCTCCGAACGATACGATCGAGTTACTCACTCGAGAGCCCTCTTGATAGTACGGCAACTAAACTATAAACCGGTCTCCAACTACACTATGAGACCGGTGAGAAAGAAACCCTATCAAGAGCAAACCTTATACTTGCGCATTCCACTTGAGCTTGATGACGACGATCTTGACCTCAACAAGATGGAACGCCTTTCTTGCTTGTGTTTGCTTGACGAAGTCTTGTGGATTGCTCCCCCATAATCCACCATGGGAGAGCTTCTTCTTCGGCGCATCTTCACATATCCATGATCACCATATGGATGGCAAGACTCAAGCAAAGGATCTCTTCGAGATGGCTCATCTTGAACTTGCACTTCATTCTTCATTCTTCATCATATTGATGTTTTGAAGTAACTTGAGGGCTCACTTCATCTTCATCTTCAAGACATACTTGACACTTGATATCCTTCATCAATTTCTTCTTATTGCAACCTTGAAGCCAACAAATGATTCAAGAATTGCCTATGGACAACTCCTATTAATATAACTCAATGCAAACATTAGTCCATAGGGATTGTCATTAATTACCAAAACCACACATGGGGGCTCCATGCACTTTCACACACAAGGATGAACTTATTCAGAGAACTAAGATAACAAAACAAAAATAAAAGCACACACAGACGCTCCAAGTAAAGTACATAAGATGTGACCGAATAAAAATATAGTTTCAAGAGAAGGAACCTGATACTTTGTCGATGAAGAAGGATGCCTTGGGCATCCCCAAGCTTAGACGCTTGAGTTTTCTTAAAATATGGATGAACCACCGGGGCATCCCAAGCTTAGAGCTTTCACTCTTCTTGATCATAGTATATCATACTCTCTTGACCCTTGAAAACTTCCTTCACACCAAACTTCAAGCAAACTCATTAGAGGGTTAGTGCATAATCAAAAATTCACATGTTCAGAGGTGACACAATCATTCTTAACACTTCTGGACATTGCACATAACTTCTGAAAGTTAATGGAACAAAGAAACTCATTCAACTTAACAAAAGCGGCAATGCGAAATAAAAGGCAGAATCTGTCAAAACAGAACAGTCCGTAAAGACGAATTTTAAAATGGCACCAGACTTGCTCAAACGGAAAAACTCAAAACTAATGAAAGTTGCGTACATATCTGAGGATCACGCTCAAATTGGCAGATTTTTTCTAATTTTCTACAGAGACTTGTGCCAGAATTCGTGACAGACAGCAATGCTGTTTCTGCGCAGCGATCCCAAATATAACATCAACTTTAACATAGAAACTTTACTTGGCACAAAAACATGATAAGGAGAGGTTGCTACAGTAGTAAACAACTTCCAAGACACAAATATAAAACAAAGTACTGTAGTAAAAAACACATGGGTTATCTCCCAAGAAGTTCTTTCTTTATAGCCATTAAGATGGGCTCAGCAGTTTTAATGATGCACTCGCAAGAAATAGTAGTTGAAGCAAAAGAGAGCATCAAGAGGCAAATTCAAAACACATTTAAGTCTAACATGCTTCCTATGTATAGGAATCTTGTAAATAAACAAGTTCATGAAGAGCAAAGTAACAAGCATAGGAAGATAAAACAAGTGTAGCTTCAAAAATTTCAGCACATAGAGAGGCATTTTAGTAACATAAAAATTTCTACAACCATAATTTCCTCTCTCATAATAACTTTCAGTAGCATCATGAGCAAACTCAACAATATAACTATCACATAAAGCATTCTTATCATGAGTCTCATGCATAAAATAATTACTACTCCCAACATAAGCATAATCAATTTTATTAGTTGTAGTGGGAGCAAATTCAACAAAGTAGCTATCATTATTATTCTCATCATCAAATATAGGAGGCAAAGTATCATCAAAGTAAATTTTCTCCTCAATGCTTGGGGGACTAAAAATATCATGCTCATCAAAGCCAGCTTCCCCAAGCTTAGAATTTTCCATAGCATTAGCAACAATAGTGTTCAAAGCATTCATATTAATATGTTCCATGGGTTTTTTAATTTTCGCATCAAACCATCCATGTCTTAAATCAGGAAATAGAATAAGAAGCTCATTGTTGTCCATTATGCCTAACTAGTGTAAACAAGAAACCAAATGTCGCAATTGCAGAGTCTAAAGGAAATAGCTTCGAGTACTTACAACGGCGCCGGAGAATAGCTTAGTAGCCGAGATCCGGAGTGTGAGTACCTTTTACCTTTCCTCCCCGGCAACGGCGCCAGAAAAGTGCTTGATGTCTATGGGTGCTTCTATTGTAGAGAGTGTTGGGCCTCCAAGAGCAGAGGTTTGTAGAACAGACAAGTTTCCTTAAGTGGATTACCCAAGGTTTATCGAACTCAGGGAGGAAGAGGTCAAAGATATCCCTCTCATGCAACCCTGCAACCACAAAGCAAGAAGTCTCTTGTGTCCACAACACACCTAATAGGTGCACTAGTTCGGCGAAGAGATAGTGAAATACAAGTGGTATGAATGAATATGAGCAGTAGTACGGCGCCAGAAAATAGCCTCATGCAGTTGATGGTAGTAATATTGTAGGAAGTAAACAAGCAGTAGTAAACGCAGTAAAAGAACAAGCAGCGATAGCAGTATTTAGGAACAAGGCCTAGGGATTAGACTTTCACTAGTGGACACTCTCAACATTGATCACATAACAGAATAGATAAATGCATACTCTACACTCTCCTGTTGGATGATGAACACATTGCGTAGGATTACACGAACCCTCAATGCCGGAGTTAACAAGCTCCACAATTCAATGTTCATATTTAAATAACCTTAGAGTGCATGAAAGATCGACACGACTAAACCAAGTACTAACATAGCATGCACACTGTCACCTTCACTGTAGGAGGAATAGATCACATCAATACCATCATAGTAATAATTAACTTCATAATCTACAAGAGATCATAATCATAGCCTACGCCAAGTACTAACACGAGTGCACACACTGTCACCATTACACCGTGTAGGAGGAATAAAACTACTTTAATAACATCACTAGAGTAGCACATAGATAAATTGTGATACAAAACACATTGCAATCATAAAGAGATATAAATAAGCACTTCACTACGCCATTCATAACAGTGAATAAGTATTCTGTGAAATATAGCCTAAGAGACCCACACGGTGCACACACTGTCACCTTTACACACGTGGGACAAGGAGTCTCCGGAGATCACATAAGTAAAACTCACTTGACTAGCATAATGACATCTAGATTACAAGCATCATCATATGAATCTCAATCATGTAAGGCAGCTCATGAGATTATTGTATTGAAGTACATAGGAGAGAGATGAACCACATAGCTACCGGTACAGCCCCGAGCCTCGATGGAGAACTACTCCCTCCTCATGGGAGCAGCAACGGTGATGAAGATGGCGGTGGAGATGGCAGCGGTGTCGATGGAGAAGCCTTCCGGGCACTTCCCCGTCCGGCAGGGTGCCGGAACAGACTCCCGTCCCCCGATCTTGGCTTCGCGACGGCGGCTCTGGAAGGTTTCGTGGGTTTCGTCCAACGTAATAGGGTTTTCGCGACGGAGGCTTTAAATAGGCGGAAGGGCAGCCTCGGAGGGGCCTGGGGCCACCACACCATAGGGGCGCGCCCCCTCCTGGCCGCGCAGTGGTGTGGGGCCCCAGGCTTCCGGCGGCTCTCGGGTGTTCTGGATGGTTCCGGGGAAAATAGGAACCTGGGCGTTGATTTCGTCCGATTCGAGAATATTTCGTTACTAGGATTTCTGAAACCAAAAACAGCAGAAAACAGAACTTCGGCATCTTGTTAATAGGTTAGTTCCAGAAAATGCACGAATATGACATAAAGTGTGCATAAAACATGTAGATATCATCAATAATGTGGCATGGAACATAAGAAATTATCGATACGTCGGAGACGTATCAGCTGTCCAGTCAAGAGGCTTGGGAATAGTGGCAGGACATGAGGTGTTCGGACGAGGTAAGCCCCCAAGCCTCGCCTAGTCTAGGCGTGCCGGAGGATCCTCCCATGATGCGCCCGGGACCCGTGTACCGTTGGGGTGCCACTGAGGAGACTTTGATTTGAAGTGAAGGAGAGACCTTCCTTGCCGTGAGGGCTCTGACGAAGTATCCTCGCCCAGCTCCCTGTTGGCATGTTCATAGGCTATTGGAAAGAGCCAGGAGAGACGGTGGACGGTGAGCAAGACCTGCCTGGCGTCGAAAGTCCACCAGCCTTTCACTGACCTTTGGGAGCTGGAGGTAGAGGTCGGAGAAGCGCTGCGTGAATGAGCGCAACGACTCCCCTGGCGTTGCTTTAGCAGCAAGAGATCCCGTAGCGCATGCGTGTGCGTGAGGTGCTCCGGATGCTTTGTTGAGGGGGAGATTTTCTTCCTCATGATGCCCGACACTTTGCGCGTCCGATGTCGCCAGCCTTTGCCTTATCCCGCCCTCGGGCGAGGGGCAGGAAGGTGCGCCCGGCGGGCGGGACGCCCCTTGGTGCAGCACCCGTCGAGCCCCAGCGACCGTCGTAACCTCGGACATTGCGTGTGCGAGTCTATGGATGCTGGCCAGCCACTGGTCGGAGCTTGTCCCTTCGCGGTGGAGCCTGAGCAGCTCCTGCATCAGCCGCAGAGCAGTCTCAATGACTGGCTCCCGACGACGGTCAGTCAGCACCGCGGGCTCCACCGTGTTGGCCATGGTGATATGGCCGAAGACTATCGGAGAAGAGCGAAGACGAACTGAGTCCCCTACCTGGCACGCCAAATGCCGGAGATTCGTGTCCACGAAGGAACACGTGTATCACCGGACCCGAAAGGTTCGAACACAGGGGACTCAGGTTCACGTCGTCGCCTCACCGATGTTGGGCACTGCAGAGAGAGACACATCAGTTACCCAGGTTCAGGGCCCTCGGAGAGGTAAACCCCTACGTCCTGCCTTGGTGTATGTATTGCAGGTCACAATGAAGAAGATGACCGTACATATGTCTAGGGTTTGTGATCGCCAAGGATCCTCCCCTACGCTAGCAAGGCTAGTCCTTTTATAGAGGAGTTGGTCCTCTACCCCTTGAAATATCTTGAGGGGGAAGGGATTCCACATCTCCAAACTAAGGGCGGAAAACTCTCTGCCCTTTACAAGATGGACATAGTCCATGGCCGATTAAAGTGCCGGTCCATGGCAGAGGCTGAGGTCGTCAATGACGCCTCCGCTGGCAGCTTGTGCCGTCCACCCTGCCTTGCACTAAAGAGGCAAGGGCAAGGACTTGGTCTTCTGGTCCTCGTCGAGCCCACTTTAATCACCAAAGGGGCAAAGGAATCTTGCCTCCTCGGGACGGAGCTTTGTGAGCTCAGCCATGACGTGGGTGGCGTAGGCCTCGCTTGTCTTGTAGCCTAGGAGCCCACTCCTCTAGTCCTTGCAGCAGGCTTGATGGAGAAGGAATCATAAGCTCCCTGGTTTGTCTTGTCACCTTCAATGGGACCTTCAAGTGTGGATAAGTCCGTCACTCGGGAACCTCCGCGAGGGAGTTCCTCCCCGAGCCTGTCTTCTCCTTCGGCTGGATGTCTCCAGGAGGGCTTTGTGCCTCGCGGAGCCTCACTTGAGAGTTGCCTCTCGGAGTGATTGTTTTCGAGGGGTTATCATGGGCCTAGCAACCATATATAGGTCCATGGCACCCTAGTTGCCAGGGATCCCACAACCGCGTTCGCTGCAAGGGCTCCTAAAGGAAGTCCATGCTCTCATACCAAGTCTGTAAGCCCCAAGAGTAAGGGCTCAAGAAAACGTGCATACCACGAGGATTAATTGCGTATGAGGTTACTACAAGGGACCGTGAAGTCACCATGTAGCCCGTGGTACCGGCAGGCCAAGAAGAATCTCGACACGCTCACGTGCAACTGAACATCATGGGGCTCACGATTGGCCCTAGACCTGAGTGCTTCACCTTCCTGTGCACTTCACAACATACACGCACGGGGCACATGATACAAGGGTGGAATACAGAGTTACATATCACATCATCAAGATCTACAACACAAAAGATGGAAATAAGGTTTATAGAAAAAGCTCAAAAGAACAAGATACAAATAACACTGAGAGAACACATGTCCCATCAATATATCATACAATAAGCAGAAGCAAATACGGCTGAAGCAAATACGGCTGAGTACAGACAAGATCCAAATGGGACTAAGAGTCCAGAAATAAATAGTCGGGTCCATAACCAACAAGCCACATGCTGCTTCCTAGGACCGCTCTCGCTACTCGACGAGGTTGTCATCCGTGAACTCAACGAAGTAACCATCGAAAAACTGCTCGTCACCTGTCGTACCTGCATCGTCGGGACAACAGTTGCCGTAAAAAGAGAAAGAAAGCGATGGTAAGTACCAAGGCACGTACTTGCGAGACTAGAACATCTGTGCTTGCCGGTGGGCAATATAAATATCCCGGCTATATGGTTGAGTTTAGCGGCAGCAATGCTTGTACTAACCAATAGAGACACGCTACAACATTCGTCTAAACAAAGAAGGTGAGAGAGCGCAAAAGATAACAGTTCTATACTATACAAACATAACCCAGCCGATGTGTTTCCCCTCGCAAGCAAGGGTTTTATTATCAAATTATTAGCAACGGGAATAAGGTGTAAGTTGTTCTATGATCGAGTTAAGCATCTCGTCGATAATCGCGGACACGGCCATTCTATGATCGAGTTGCACTACTGTACCTATACACGCATGTTCGACTCCACAAGCAAAGGGTTTTGTGAAAACTTGCCAGCAAAACCTCGCATCACAACCCCTCCTTCACCACAGACCAAGTCCAAGAAGCCACCTAACTAAGTTGAATCCGTATCGAAATACGGCCAAACTCCAAGGCAGACCTAGTTGTTGCGAGAACGGCTCAGAAGGATCATAGCCCACTTGAAAATGACCTCTTAACAATACGTGCTGCACCTACGAGCATGCATGAGACAACGGGGTTACAAGGCACACACGGCTTCCCCAATAATAACATCATATCATCTGAGCACAAAAAAACAAAGCTTGCACGTCCGGGAGAAAACAAAACGTCACAAACTAATTCTGGCACTTGGACAGTGGAAGCAGTTCCGATAATAGGTCGAGGGGGGCCTAGTGAAATCTCCCACGTGTGGTTAGTGCACTCAGTCTTGGATCAGAAAACAAGAACTCGTCCTAATTATATAAGTGGAAACAAGTGAGCCGTGGTAAAACCAAAATATAGCTAACCCACCGATGCCTCCGCTTATCCATTTTAATATTAACATTTAAGTGGTCCATGATTATCTCCAACAACAGATATATCAAGTAAAATAACTTCCCAAACCTAACATATCCCGATAATAGATCAAGATAACAACAAAACCCTAAACTCGCGCTACGACTCGCAAGGTTCAACCAACAATCAATAGCGATAGGTAGCTCACAGGTAACACAACTCATATGGGTAACAATGGAATAGGGCACGTGACTCGAAGAAAAAACACAACATATGGATAGGAAGAGAGCAACGAGAGTAAAACTCTAAAATTGGTGAAGGAGGTGGGCTCGCCTGTCAGATCAGAAGAGAAAGAACGAAAGCGATCTTCAGGGGTGATGTAGAGGAACTCCTTCTCGAACTTCTTGGTGTCGGTGTCTACTCAAGAAGAAGCAAATAGCACGTACATGGAAACTAAAGAGGACAATCAATACAAAAATGCAATGCTCAATATGATGCATGATATGCACAAGTGTACATGCATTGCGATTTTAAGTGGGGCTCCACAATTATCAAGTAGCAATTAAATAAAAGCTCACACATGCATATATTAGGTTAAGTGTGCAACTTTAATTGGTCAAAACAGGGAAGTGCTCAATGATGCATGATATGATGATATGATGATATTTGAATTCCTCACGGTTTTCTGATGCAATTTGATATAAAATCTGTTGGATTTGGAGTTGTAAAACTGTAGTTACGAATTTTACAAGTTTGCAATTTTAATTAACTCAAATTAAAAAAATTCAAATTTTAATTGCTCAAAAGTTGAAACAAATTTTATAAACAAATAAATTAGGTTGTTCTAATACTCTTGGATATCAAGTTTGTGTGAATTGAAGTTTGAAAACTGATTTTAAAATCAACACAGATTGGTGCTGCGAGCAAAAATATAACAGAACAGTAATTTTGAAGCTCCTAGAAATTTTGCACCGGTTTTGCAGCTACCCCTGGAGGCGCTGACTGTGGAGCCCACTGCCACGTAGGTGCCAGCGAGGCAAGGAAAAAAGAACAAGAAAATAAAAGGTTGGCTTGCGCCGGATTCTGCGATTCGACTCGAGAGGCGCCGGTCGTCTACAAGGATCAGAAGCAGAGTGATGTGTAACGTGTTTAGCAATGGAACAGGCTTCAGGTAATAAAATGTGTACCATCAGGTTAACTGAATTTTTTGAAAAACGTCCGACAGTGTTAACTGAAGAAAATGTTTGACAAGGGGTCGATGGGCAATATCGAAGTGGCGCGCATCGTTTCGAACCGTTCTCAGACACTGGTGTGCACGCAGACGCCGGGAAGAACATGCCAGAGTTGGTGGCCGCGGCGGTGACGTCGACGGCGATCTCGTTACGGCGAACCAGAGGATGAAACTCGCGGGAAAGAGAGGGAGGCGGAGTGCGTGCTCACAGAGAGTTGGTCGGCGAAGAGAAACGAGCAGTGGCGAGGCGGAGACAAGGCCACGTTAACTCGCCGGAGTCCATGAAGAAAACGATGGCATCGGGAAAGGAATCGAGCAGAACTTGGCGTCCCGCTTTTCGTGAAGTAGACGAGGAGGAAGAGGAGGCCGCGACGGTTCTTTGCTGCTGCTCAGGTTGGCTCGAGGTGGTCCATGGCGGAGGCGGCGGTCGGCGACGGCGACGGGAAAACCCCTCTCGGAACTCACAGTGAGGTGGAGAAAAGAGCAATGAGGAAGATAGAGCTAGGTTTCGGGACCGGGTCCCTGGCATCTTAAGGGGAAAGAAGGCAGGGGCAAGCATCCAGAAGGGGAAGAAGATCATGTGGTGCTCTCCTGGTTCGTACAGAAAAGAAGAAGACGAACAGGAGCAGCGTCTCAGACGTTAAATTGGGCTGGGCTTGAAAAGGACTAGGGAGGTGGGCTGGTGCGGTTTAGATGGCTGGGCTAGGTTAGGTTAGTTTTTTTTCTGTTTTTATTTCCTTCTCACTTATAAATTTTTTTCTAGAAATTTGAGGAGAGGAAACTTTTGAAATTTGAAAATGGCATTTGAATTCAGAGAGGCTCAAACCTTATTATACCAACTATGGTAGGCTTGAGAATATAAGAAGAAAAGAATAAAAGGACATAGAGATTTAAAAGAATTGAAATATGTGTAAATAAAATATTTGGTAAACCCTAATAGGTCCAGCCATTTGAGAAAGGTAAACCCATCTCAAGAACAAATAGGTGCATTGCAAAAATAGAAAGGAGAGGTAGGTTTATAGCGACCATATAATGGAAAATTTTGGCACGACCTATTTGAAAATTAGGTCAAGTAGAGGGATAGGGTTAGGCTTGCTAGCTTTTCTTGGAACATCACAAGAGTGGTAGAGGATGAAACAAGATTGAGGGAGGAAGAACAACAAGCAAAAAAAGCAAAACCAAGAACCAAATGCAATTTATTAAAAACCAAGGTGATAATATGCATGAGTGCAAAATAATGACATGACAAAATGCAAGAAAGCACAAGGGATATAGATTGTTACTCTTGGGGTGTTACAACAAGGAAACATGCGGAAATCGCCGAGATGAAGAAAGGCGGCCACACGACCCGACACGATGGGGGCTTGCCTTGGTTGCGCTACAGGGAGGCACACCCTACCAGACCACCCGACCACGAGAGAAGCTTCCCGGGCTACATTGCGATTTTGCACTTTTATAATTTCTTTCCATAAGAATGGGTAAGGATTTGAAAAGTTGACTTATGAGTTACTATAGTTTATGGCCAATAAAGTTCTAAGTGGGTCCATATATACCATTTAAAATTCACCCCAAAAAATCCTACTCTATGGAGGTGGGGCGTTCAGTGAGTAAATAATTGAAACTTTATACATATTTTCAAAAAAAAAAATCCAAAGAAGTGTGGATGTAGCCAACGACCTTTCATACAAGTGTGAAAAATCTCAATAATATTTTTACATATTTTGGGATACATAAATGATAAAATGAAAGATATTATACATCTGAAATGTGCACTATTCGCTATGTTGTATTCACACTTGGTTCATTTTTGGATAGTTTGTAATACTATATACTTCACTGATATTTTCTTTAGGTACGAAATCAAGAGTATGCATGCGATGGTGGCGCTTTTTTCGAATCGTGAAACAATTTTTTTGTGCTGATCCATGAGTGCCTATCTTTCTATTCTTAATAGGTGATCCCATTTTTCTGCCCATACAGCCTTCCACGTCACCAAGTTTGCCCCCAAGCATTCTCACCCGTCCACTTCCCCGGTTAAGCACGACATGGTATCGACACGATTGATTCCACTTCGGAGCAACATGGGCTGATTGGTTGGTCCACTTTCGAACGGCATGGGCTGGAAGACACGCTTCAGACTGACATGGGCTCCGTTGGTCCAATCGCAAATGGGCTAGAAGATCTTGCTCGACTTGCTCGCTCGCCACATGTCTATTATTTGCCACATCACATGTAAAATGGCTAATGATAGAAGCGCAAAGAAAAATGTGGCAAATTGTAAAATCCCCCTAAAAAATGGAACGAGACGCAGAATCTCTGTTCGTCTTCCTCCGTCACCGCCCCCATCTCTTCCCCTTCTCACAAACTTGAAGCGGTGATTTAATACTAATGAAGTCACCTCACAATCGGAGCATTCAACAAGTGAAAACTGCCAATGGAGCTCACCCGCCGCCGTTTCCTCCAGCTTAAAAAGCAGGCCGTAGTGGTGCCATCCGCCTCCACTCCAATCAGGGTAGCCTGCTCACGCCGCCACCATGCCCAACCACTCTCCATCCTAATTTATCCTTCCTTCTTTTACAATCCTTAAATCCCTCAATATATCTTTCCAATCTAACAAGTTCATCACTAATCATGCAGGTTGATCTCCGGCTGGAACTGCTCGACGTTGTACAAGCACCCGATTAATTCCATTGGATTTTTCCTGTTGCTACCTCAGGCCACCCGGATTCTTTGGATTTCTTGGCTTTTGGTCGCATTATCGGCTAGATGTGTGGTACTGTATTGCATATTCACACCCCCTTCCGATATCTCCCGTTTCTCTCCTTGACTGTTCCTCCTCCTCTATATATATACACCCTCTCCCCTGTATTGTTCATTTAATTTTGTTTTTTGTTTTGTTTTTGTTATCGATCACCATGTTGTCTTTATTCTCGAATTCAGGTTGGCCTTCTTCCCCATTGCCAAGCACCATCGCCTGAGCTGTGATTGGAATTGGATTGCATAGTACCTTTGGTGGCTGATTATTTGGTGCATTAATGTCGCATCCATCGAGGTGTCATGCCTGGTTGTCTCAGCATGTACGCAATGGCCATCCAATTTACTTAGCAGTTAGCACTGGTTATGGTTGTGCGTCTCTGTAGCCAGGTTAGATTGCATTTTCTATTATCTTTTAGGTGAAGTTCAGGGAAAGATGGAAAGTTAATTAGTGTAGCTTTTAGACAGATATATTGGAACTTATTCACGTGTCTGTCTAATTTCTAGAAGCAATGTAAATTGAATCCATAATGGGGATCACAATACTGCATGGATTCATGTCAAAGAAAAAATACTGCATGGATTACACGCCTCAGTTGTTATGTTCCAATTTCCGGCTACATATTTTCTTAGCCAGGCTTAAGTATAGTTACTTACAAGCTATCTGGTATGTCTGAATTGGGGCAGAGCTAAAGACATTGCCAGAGATTGCATACTGTCAGGATGCATCTATAACTCAATGTATAGAGCATGGAACGTACATAGCTATGTAAAATTCTGGTAATTCGTGTTAAATCTAATTCTTTGAGGATAATTTCAAACTAACATCTCTACTTGGTGCTAGCAACAGAAACGACCCAACTTGGTCCCTAGCACTGGAAGTAGAGGTTTGTAATATAACTGTACAATATAGATAGAGCAGCAATATGTTGTTATAGTTACATTCAAATTCTCAGAATTAGTATCCATCTCAAATATGTATTTGTTTAACTTTATGTGCTTCCGTATTTCTTCGCGTAACAGACCATGCTTGGTGACCTCAATTCTTACTGACAATTTTTTTCATTTTGTTATAAGATGAAAAATGGCACAATATTATATCTAATAGACTTCTGTCCTTGGATATAAATACAGTTTTCTTCAAAAGAACTATTTCCGATTGTTCTTTCTTTGAGCAAAATATCCACTACCAATTTCCGCAGCACCGCGCGGGGTATCATCTAGTTTCATTTATGAGTTAACCAATATCATCCCGCCAAAAAAACCACAAATTGCTTTTTTCACACTAGGTTGGAGTAGGACACAAAAATTGGAAGCCGACAGCGGCAAAAAAAAAGATGCTCGTCAAATGTCTTTTCTTTTGTGCATGGTTGGATCACAAATTAATTTATGACATTTATTATCATTTACAATTTATATACCCCTATTTATTGTAAAGATATGCCAACTAGTCCCATTAGCAACCAGTGATATACAAACACCAACTAGCGTTTTATGCGTGTTAATACAGTACACACTCATTTATAAGAAGATCTTCGTGAAATATTTGCTTGAAAGATATTTCTTATTTCATTCATTGCAATATATTTTCATTTATTGCGATATATCAATCTTGAGCTAATAAATGATGTCTTGTTACTATCGTGGAAAGATAACTCAACTGTCCATTCATTGCTCAAGATTAGTTTATAAATGTGAACTTCTCTTAAGGGGTCAATGTGCAATAATCCAAACGGCATTGTTAACACATTTCCTTTCAAGTTCCTACCTAGTGACCTCCGCCGCACGCGTTACCTCACTGAAGTACATGCCCCACCACCACTGTCTTGCTGACACCACTGGACCACCATGTGGCCCATGAGTCATGCGCTTGTCACATGGGCTTAGTTGGGCTACATGGTGGCTCTAGATCATACTAGGATAGGCTTTCAGTCGAGAGATGTTGTCATGTTGATGGTTTCAAGAATTTTACACTATTTCCCTTTATTTTAGGTTACATCTGCTATTACAATGTCAACATGATCTTTGTATGCTCATCCCGGATCCACTATTTTATTTTTTGCATCGCCCAATCTTATCATCGTCATGATCATGAAAAATGCACCACACATCTCATCAGCTACACCTGTGCCCCGTGGGATTATTTTGGCTAAACATGGCGGCAATATATCATACAAGGCCAGACTAGGTTTTCTATGAACTGGTTTCAAGCGTTTTGCACCCCTTCCCCTTCTTTTTATTATAAATCTGGTAGTAAAATGTTGAAACATTCCCCCCCCCCCCCCCAATTTGCTACTTTATTTTTGTATCTACCAATCTCAACCTCGTGAAAAAAACTAATCCATTTTGTAAGTGTTACTTTTTTGAACAGAATGGCCCAGAGGACCAGTATACTGCATTAATATAGAAGCGTTGCGGTACAAATTACATAAAGGACCTCTAAAAGAAGAACAATCAAGAAAAGGTCCTTGACAATTATAGAATAGACCCTACACTGGAAAAGGAAAATACGATCAGGTCCGTCGCAACCGCCGACGAGCTCATGCCTCAAGTGACAGCCTTCTCCTCCAGCACCAGGAACAAGGTCACTTGGTACAGAGGGGAAATGGTGCGCCACCGTGAGTCCTTCAAAGGGCCTGCGATGGAGGTTGATGATCTCCTGATGCAACGCCGGCATCAGGGCTTGGAGCTGCTGCCCGCCAGCACCTTGAGTTGGCAGCCAAGTATGTGATGCCGAGGATGATCTCCAAAAAAGCGCAGTACCATGAACACCATGGCTACCTCCAAAGCTGCAGACTGCCTCTACACACCTCCAAATCTCCTCGCCACCATGTCTGGCCAGATTGGAGGGCAACGCCGCCAAACTCCAGAGCCAGAGGAAGCCGGAAAAACATAGCTTATTTATGGAGCTAGGAGTGCTTCTCGCCGTCGCCGTCTTTGGCTCTCCCCAAGAGAGCGCCATAGCAACTCGAGTAGCAACCACAGAGACCTAGGTGTGGTCCACTTCACCCAGATCGAAGCTCCTGTGGCCAACCTTATATGGAGGGATGCAAGGATCTGGCAGCCCCACCTGCGCTGCTGCCTGCCACCGACGAGGCATAGTGAAGCCGAGAAGATCCATGGGGTAGTGGATCTGGTCGCCGGAGACCACCAACCTACCCTCACAATACACAAAGGGTAAACCTACAGCAAAGCTAACACTAGATTTAGTACCAGTACCATTACTTTGCCTACTCCGGTCAGCAACGCCGGCGGGAGCGGTTCCGGTCCGGCCCGGAGGAACATTGGAAAATACCAGGCGAGGGAGCTTTCGGGACAGACCTAGAGGGGAGAGAGAGGTTCGCAACTGCGGATTTTGTACATGTTATTATGGTTGATATCAAGTAACCTTTACTAATTTTTTCTTTGCCGGGCAGGGTTTGGAAACGGTTCATTAAAACTGCTAGGGGTGAACGGAAACCGGAGCTTCCATTTCGAGATCTTGATGTAAGTAGTACTATAGTTATGTCCGCGAATCTCTTTGACTATTGTTTCAATATCATGCATTATCATGCATGATTATTACTTTGATCGAACTCTATTTTCGTAAAGTGTTCAAAGCAGGAAGCCGAGAATAATATATGTGGATACTACGTCTACGAGTTCATTCGCAAGATGGGCTGTCATCAGGGACCGGAAAAAATTATCTCTTCCCTTCATGTACGTAAACAATATTCACAATCTTATTTTATTACCATAAATTGTGTTGAATTCCATTCATATATATTGATATTCTTTTAAAAATATGAGATGCACCGCGTGCGGGACACTCTCCTATCAACGGATCCCGTACGAGCAATTCAAGAGAAATTGGCGGGATTCTTAGATAGAGGTCATAGCTTCAAATGGAGAATACCATCAGGACTTTATATATAGACATTAGGGATAGACAATAGAGATCGCAAAGAGGACTTTATATTGTAATATGCATTACATGTACTCTATTTCATGAAGATGTCTATATTCATGACGATGTCTATATTGTAATATGCATTACATGTACTGGATTTGTTAAAGGCTAGGGTCAAGTCTGACCATAGAAATAATATAGACTCCTTTATTAGAGAGCTTAGAATATAAGTCTAAAAATGTAGGGTCCCAAAATGGGACTTTGTAAATATGTTGTAACTCTGCCTCTCCTACTGTAGTTTCCTAAAAAAATCTATGCCTGTAGGAAGGTCGATTTGAATGACAAACATAAAACCCTAAACCTCTGCCGCGACAGAGAAATGATCATTTTCTCTGCCGCGGCAGAAAACCGATCGGTGCCATGCGCTTGACCTTTAGTCCCGGTTTGTATTACGAATCGGGACTGAAACTCCTCCACCCTGAGCTCCCTGGACGCACCGCGTGGAGGACCTTTTAGTCCCAATTTGTATTTCAACCGGGACTAAAGGTGGGGGGCTTTAGTCCCGCTTGCACAACCAAAACTAAAGTCCCAAATGAACCGGGACTAAAGCCATGTTTTCCACTAGTGATGTAAGTGGATGGTCATCATATTAAACGTTAAGCTAATGAATGGTGACTTGATATCAAAGAAAGATACTCCAGACGTACCAGTTTATTAGGCCGATCTATAGTTCAATGAAAAAATTGAACATAAATTTGGTTATCAAAATATAAATTATAAATCATAATAATTACAGAATTGGATTCATACTCAAAAGATATTTCAAAGGGTTTACTTTTTGTGGTATATACTTTATATTTTATTGACCTAATTGATAGACAAGTTTTTTTTTCTTAAACTACGTGTCTGCCTAATGAAGTGGTACAAAGGGAGTATCTCAACAATTCATTTTTTAATCAAGTGTCATGTTATTAATGTGTAGTTATCTCAAGAACAAATCCTTTCCAGTTTTTTCCTTGTGTCTTTCATCACACTCATCACTTGGTGGCACGAGATCATACCATGCAAAATCATGATTGTCTATAAGATATGTTTCCTGTTTCGAACTTTTTTTACACCTTACCCCCATTTGTTTTGCTATAAAGCCAATAGTAGAATGTAGACACAATTTTTCTATGCATATATCCCCTACGGACCATTTTATTTTTACATCGACCAATCTCATCCCCGTGAAAAAACCATTCATTTATTAATCAAGGGTCATGTTTGAAATGTTCACTTCTCAAGAAGCCATTGTGCAAGAATCCCAAAGGAGACACTTATTTGTTTTCTTTCTAGTTACTGCTTCACAGCTTCCGTCACACTTGTTACCGAGGATGACGGGCCCCACGGCAGTGCAAGCCCTAGTAGTGTTGCCTTTGTGGACACTAGTGCCGCACGACACATTCCATCACCTACAACTCCTCGGTCTTGTGGGATATTTAGAATAAACATAGTTGCTACAGATCACATTAAGTGACACATGGGTATACAATATTGGGTACTCGATATTATTATCCATGGTATGTATTCATGAGGTAGTCTAGAAGGCCCATGAATTTCAAGAGAAGTTGAAGCCTAGAAACTAGATAAAAATAGGCAAGTGTTAGCCACGTCGAGTAAACCGACATATAGTATGTAACCGACCCGAGAATGGACTATCAGACTTAGCCCACTATATAAGGGTTAGGAGGAGCCACTGGGGAGGGGATCCCGAACCTTTGTAATAAGATGTATCATTGCAAACCCTAGTTTCAATACAAACTTGGCAACTTTAGCTTCCAATCGATTAGCGTCGGATACCTCGTTTGTCTCACAAGTCCACAAAACCATCATCGCTCTCTTTTCCCCAAAACCCAAGTCCATACTTATGGGCATTGCCGAGGTTAACCCTCGTCACTATGTTAGGCCAAACTGTAAAGCACGTAGTAGAATGTCGTTACAAATTTTCTATGTCAATCATGAATTCACCACTATTTTGCGTTAACCAATCTCATTCTCATGAAGTAACCACTCCATTTTATTCTTATTACTATTCTTTACACAAACTTGTAAACCGATGGTCCTCATATTACATATTCAACTAATAAATGGTGGCTTAATACCAATGAAGGATAGCTCAATCAATCATTCAGTACTCAAGGGCCATGTTATAAATTTTCACTTCTCTCAAGGTGCAGAAGAATCCCAACAAGGGAAACACTCATTTATTTCTTTTCCTATTTCCGCGTTGCGCCTTCCGACACACTGATACGTCCAAAACGTATATACTTTTCCAAACACTTTTGTTGTTGTTTGCCCTCTATCTTGTGTGTTTTGAATACAACTAACGCGGACTAACGTTGTTTTCATCAGAATTGCTCTAATGTCTCGTTTTTGTGCAGAAATCCAACTTTCAGGAAAATTCACGGAAAATATCGCAAAACTCATATTTCACCTGAAGACTCATGGAGCCAGAAGACGAGACGGAGGGGGGCCACGAGAGGCCCACACCAACCCTAGGTGCGGGCCAGGCCTTGGTCGCGCCTAGGGGTGGTCTGGCCACCTCATTTTCCCTTTATGGTTTGCTATTCGAAAATCAAAAAAGATTTTTCTTTTTGTGTTGATTAAAAATCGAAAAACCAAAAATATTTGTTCTTCTTCTTTGGTTTTGTAAAGTTGCTGCAGGGTTCAACGGTCTTCCGTGAATTCATTGGAGTTTGGTTATCATTTCATATTATTCAAGTCACACGAGTGAAGAGCAATAGTGACGGTCACGACAATTCGAGTTGTGGTGAGAGACTGGTATGAACTCTATTTACTTTCATTTTTGTGCATATACTCATTTATGTGAACATGCTTAGTTTGTTTGTGTAAGGTGTATGCTACTTAATGATGCTCAGTAGTTTATGCTCTCTCATGATTAGTTCCAATTTACTAATATTAGGAAACATGTCATATAGATATTTGCTTGCATTGCTCTATTCATATAACGGTATGACATCGTGGTATCCTCCTCTGAATGCTTCATTTGAATCGACTTGGCACATGCTCAAGCATGCATAATACTAAACAGAAGTCATTTAAAAATCGATGATTTTTCTTGCCTCGGAGTTCTTGTATTACTTTTATGCTTCCGTCAATTTTATCTGTCGCAAACATGATTATGACAGCTACTGCTTTCTTGATTGTCGCTTCCCAGTCTATTGCTAGCCTTCACTTGTACTGAGTATGAGCTCTAATCGTGCATCCAACCAATAAAAACCAAATTGCCGATTGTGTCCACCATACATACCTATATGTGGTATTTCACTGCCACTCCAAAGTGAATTGCTTGTGTGCTAACTTTAAACCTTCAAAATTACAACCTGTTTGTGTTTTGTTTTAGCTCATGAGGAAGTATTAAGTGATTTATTGTCCTTTCATGAATTCATACGCGACTAGTATGCATAATGTGCTGGTCCATAATATTGCAAAAAAGAGCAAAGCGTTGGGTGCCCATTCCAAAGAAAATATAAAATAAACAAATAAACAAACACTGCTCCGCACATTATGTACTGAAGAGATCCTAAATAATGGTGTGCATTAGAGAAATACATGGGAAGGTCTCTTGAGGTCACTATATGAAGGGATGATAAATTATTTAATGCCAGTCGTTGACATAGGCATGCATACCTCTCAAAATATATATCTTCAACACTCCTATTGCATTTAAAATGAAAAGCTCTAGCACATCAGCAATCTTACTTCACTCTGCGCAGGGCCAATTGATACGTTTCAAACGTATCTATAATTTTTCATGCTCCATGCTTGTTTTACACTAATTCATATATGTTTTGTTTACACTTTGTTGCACATTTACATGATTTCCGGCACTAACGTATTAACAAGATGACATAGTGCCAGTTCTCTGTTTTCTGCTGTTTTTGTATTTCAGAAAAGTTGTACAGGAAATATTCTCGGAATCGGATGAAACAAAAGCCAAAGTCAATATTTTACCGAAACAAAGACGAAGTCTAGAGGGGGGGGGGTTGAAGAGGTGCATCAGGGCACCCAAACCACCCCTAGGCGTGGCTTGGACCTGGCCCGCGCCTAGGGTAGGTCTGGGCCCACCAGGCGCTCCACCGACCTAAATCCTCCGCCTATTTATACATATTCTTGGGAAAACCCTATATACCCGAGCCTCCATCCACGAAAAGTTCCATCGTGGCCGCCATCGCAGAACCCATCTCGGGGGGTTCTGAAGCTCTTCCCGGCACCCTGACGGAGGGGGAAATCATCAACGGAGGCATCTACATCGCCATGCCAGCCTCCGAAGTGATGCGTGAGTAGTTCATCTCTGGACTATGGGTCTATAGCAGTAGCTAGATGGTTGTCTTCTCCACTTTGTGCTTCATGTATAGATCTTGTGAGCCGCCCTACATGATCAAGATCATATTTATGTAATCCTATATGTTGCGTTTGCTGGGATCCGGTGAATATTGTATACTATGTTGAGATTGATTATATATTCACGTCATATGTTATTTTTGATCTTGCATGCTCTCCGTTGCTAGTAGAAACTTTTTCCAAGTGGACACTTGTGACTCCAAGAGGGGGTATTTATGCTCGATAGTAGGTTCATGCCTCTAATTTTCTGGGAGAGTGACATTTAACTTCTAAGATTGTAGATGTGCTATTTCTACTAGGGATAAAACAACAATGTTTTATCCGAGAGTAATTCTATTGTTTACTTTACACACATTGCTTAATGCGATAGTCTGTTGCTTGCAACTTAATACTGAAAGGGGTTCGTACGATAACCTGAAGGTGGATTATTAGTCATAGACGCAGTTGGATTAAGGTCTATGTATTATGTTGTAATGCCCATATCAAATCTCATAGTAATCATCTTTTCATGTATTGGTCGATATTCCATCAATTGCCCAACTGTAATTTGTTCACCCAACATGCTATTTATATTTATGGAGAGACACCTCTAGTGAACTGTGGACCCGGTCCTATTTCCTTTACTGATAAATTCTACTGCAATCCTGTTCTGTTTACTTTTTGCAAACATCTCTTTCCACTCAATACGTCTAATCCTTTGTGTTCAGCAAACCGGTGAGATTGACAACATCACTGCAAGTTAGGGCTAAGTACTTTGGTTGTGTTGTGTGCAGGTTCCACGTTGTTGCTGATGCCGGTAGTGCGTCCTACCACTAGTTAGCTAGCAACACCTTCAGAAGTCACGCCTTTCTCCTACTGGTCGATTAAACTTGGTTTTGTACTGAGGGAAAACTTGCTTCTGTGCTCATCACACCTTCCTCTTGGGGTTTCCCAACCACTTCCACAACTGCCAACAAGATTGTCTGGCTCCATCACCGGAGCACCATCACCAATCTCTTACTTTTATATTGAGTCACCATCCATTCTTCGGGCACTTTCTTGAAAGCATAGCTCTCATTCCTTAGTTTAATGTGCTTGTCCCGAAATAAGATTAATTGTGGTATAACTGTGATGCTTGAATTTTTCGATATTTTGGTCTTCTCTTGGACTTCAGAGGTGCCCCGACATTTATGTTTTTCTCTACAAAGAGGGAAAGCGAGATACCACTTTATCGTATCATATTATGAACACTGCAATCTTGCAGATACTTATGTTTCATGTTGCTTATTATTGTGTTGGTATCTTTTCATAGCTTGCATAGCTGTTGAGTAGCCTTAGTTGTATGCTTCTTATTATGAATTGCCTAAGTATTTTATCATGTAGTGAGAATATATACATCATATGAAGCAAATAGGTTTGTGAAAGTTTCTTTTATCGCACTCAGTTGTCACTGAATTTCTTGAGGACAAGCAATAAGCTAAGCTTGGGGGGAGTTGATACGTCCAAAACGTATCTACTTTGCCGAACACTTTTCGCAAACCTCATATTTCACTTGAAGATTCACGGAGCCAGAAGACGAGACGGAGGGGCCCACGAGGGGCCCACACCTACCCTAGGCGCCTGGCCGCGCCTAGGGGCGGTTTGGCCGCCTCGGCCACCCCCTCGACCTCTCTTTCGCACTATAAGAAGCCCCTGACCTGAAAATACTGGGGGGGGTCGATGTTTTTCTAGAAAGAGTTCCGCTGCTCTGTCGCCACTAGAAACCCCAATCCGGGGACCATAAACTCCGTTCTGGCACCCTGCCAGGATGGGGATTTGGAGGAGATCAGCGCCATCGCCATCATCGACGCCTCTCCATCAACCATCCATGATCCCCCCCATCCATGTGTGAGTAATCCCCGCTGTAGGTTGTAGGGGGTGGTAGGGATTGGATGAGATTGGTCATGTAATAGCTATAATATTGTGATGGGCATATTGCCTAGTATCCGTTGTTAGTATTTTTGATATTGTTGCAACTTTCTATGCTTAATTCCTGTCACTTTGGGCTCGAGTGCCATGATCTCATATCTGAACATGTTATTGATTCATGATGATAATTATTATTTTTGATCATATCTGCAAGTTGTATACACATATTGTTATCCAGAACCCGAGACCCCAAAGTGACAAAAATTGGGATAACCGGGGGGTGGCTATGATGTAAGGATCACGTGTGTTCGCGGAGTGTTAATGCTTTGCTCCGATACTCTTTTAAAAGGAGTACCTCAATGACCAGTAGTTTCCCTTGAGGCCCCGCTGCAACGGGCTGGTAGGACAAAAGATGCCGTGCAGGTTTCTCATTGCGAGCACGCTCGACTAAATAGGAACACACGCCTATGGTTATCTTATACTAGGATGCTTATATCATTATTACTTGCAATGACGATGTCTTGCTATTATATGGACTCTCTCATTCATGCAACATCCATTCATCCATCCTTGTGCCTACAATATTTTAATCCTGCTGTTTACTGCAATCATCGCTACTGCTATTTTTATTTCTCTACAGCTGTTACTTTACTACTACCACTGCTATAAAACTGTTACTACTGATAAACTGTTGCGAGCAAGTCTATTTTCAGGTGCAGATGAATTGACAACTCATCTGTAAAATCTTATAAATATTCTTTGACTCCTTGTGTCAAATCAATAAATTTGGGTTTTACTTCTCTCGAAGACTGTTGCGATCCCCTATACTTGTGGGTCATCACACACTCATCACCATACAAGAGTACAAGCCTCACCAGTGTCGTCTTGCTGAGGCTACTTCCGCACCACAAATTCCATCGCATATATTTGTCGCTCGTGGGATTAGTTTGGTTAAATAATGTTGGCACTAGATCATACCAAGCTAAGCTAGACTACTGACAAGATACGTTGTGATTTCAAGGTTTTTCACCAACCATTTTTTACTAAAAATCCATTAGAACAATGTCGACATAAAATTCTATTCCAGTCCCTAATCACCACTTTATTATTTCTTCCACAAATCAAAACCTCGTGAGAAACCACTCCATTATTGTTCTTGTTATTGTTCTAGACACAACCATCACATGAACCATTCACATTACATGTTGAGCTAATAAGTGGCAACTTCATATCAAAGAAAGATAACTCAACCATTCATTTATTCATCAAGGGTCGTGTTTTAAATGTTCACTTCTCAAGAAGCCGTCGTGCAAGAATCCCAAAGGAAACACTTATTTGTTTCCTTTGTAGTTACTGCTTCACAACTTCCATCACACTTGTTACCCCACGACACTGCAAGCCCTAGTAGCGTTGCCTTTGTGGACACTAGTGCCGCACGACACATTTCATCACCTACACCTGCTCGGTCTCGTGGAATATTTAGAATAAACATGGTTGCTACAGATCACCTTAAGTGACATGGGTATACCATATTGGGTACTCGATAGTACTATCCATGGTATGTATTCAGGAGGTAGTCTAGAAGGCCCATGAAGTTCAAGAGAAGTTGAAGCCTAGAAACTAGATAAAAATAGGCAAATGTTAGCCATGTCGGGTAAACCGACATATAGTATGTAACTGTCCAAATATATAAGGGTTAGGAGGAGCCACCGGGGAGGGGATCCCAAACCTTTGTAATAAAACGTACCATTGCAAACCCTAGTTTCAATATAATCTCGGTAACTTTAGCCTCCAATCGATTTACATTGGATACCTCGTTTGTCTCACAAGTCCACAAGACCACCAGCGCTCTTTTTCCCCAAAACCCAAATCCATACTTATGGGAATTGCCGAAGTTAACCCTCGTCACTAAGTTAGGCCAAACTGTCTACGAGTGATGTCACTAGGTTTCATGCCTTTTACACCTACTTACCATATTTTACTATAAAGCACGTAGTAGAATGTCGTTACAAATTTTCTATGTGAATCATCAATTCACCACTATTTTGCATTAACCGATCTCATTCTCATGAAGTAACCACTTCATTTTATTCTTACTAGCGAATTGCCCGTGCTTCACTACGGAACTATAAGTTGAATCGACTTCAAAAAAAAATTAGAAATTTGTGACTAATATACATGCTCTGTTAAAGATGTGGTAGAAAGGATGTTATTTGTATAGAGACAACCTACCTAAATATATTTATGAGGATAATAAGCTGATCAATTGATGATAGATTGTTGCTTTGCTCTATTCTGCATGTTACTAAATATAAACCTAACAACGCTTATTGCAACTTGCGCATGAGTTAATCTTTAAAAAATAGAGGAAGTAGGTGATCACTTTCAATATCTCACTTCATTTTCCGTACCCATGGAAACACCATAGGAGGTGAGGGAGTGAGCTAGAAATCTTGGGTTGACAACCTAATCTGTGCACTATTTGATTCGCTTATCGGCAGCACTCGATGCCCAGAGGGTTGATCGCGTATGCAAGGCAGCATGTAGGATGTAAGTAAAGACTTGCACTTTGTACTACTACCTTTTAATGAAACATGACTCGTACGTGCCTTATGTGTTGCGTCCGAGACAAAAAATAAAAGACTTGCGGCATGTCCGACATTCCATTGAATCTAGCCCTGCCGATCCTCATTTCGCCTCGCCGTGCCAGGAGCACACGTTCAGAGGAGTGAGAGAGATAATGTACTTAGAAATACCCCCTCTAACACGCACCCCTGCTTGTCGCGCGTTACAATGACGATTGGCGTCAGTTCCATGCGAAGAGCCATGGTTGTGGTCATGTCGAGCTCGAAGCGAGACAGTCGACTGCTGCTGCTCGTAGACACAATGGCTACGCGTCAAGTGGCGTTGGTGGCCATGATGTCAGCGAGCAGCAGACGAAGCACTCCTCTATCCGCACTATGGCCATGTTGGCTGAGTTGACCGCCGGTGACTGGCCTGTCGAGGTTTCGCCTCTCCTTGTTTCAGGTTCCTCTCAATCGCACGTGTATGTATAGGCAAGCAGGGGCGTGGTAGCTAGGAAACGTGTCCGCTACAAAATCCTGAACATAGTTAAGCGATTCGATTCGATCCGTAAGAAGACCGATCTGATCGTACGAAGAGATGGACCGCGTGTTCGTGTAGGAGTAGGACGCCTTTGCTCTGGTCCCAATTGATTTTGATGTTTTTTTTCTTCCTTCACGGGCTGTATGACTGGCCCATCAAAATCTTTCGGTACTACGATCGAAGCTGGATCGATCTTTTTAATCGCTTGTTATTTGGGCTGGTTTTATCCTGGGCTTGTGTGCTCTTTGCATGGGCCAAGTCTCGTAAGGTGATCGATGTCCGGTATCCACGCGATCGATCCGGGCGTGCGACCTGCTACGTACCACGGTCGCATTGAAAGATAATAGTAAAGAAGATTACTGTTCTTGACACAAACTTGTAAACCGATGGTCCTCATATTACATATTCAACTAATAAATGGTGGCTTAATACCAACGAAGGATATTGCAAAGAAGCATTCAGTTCTCAAGGGACATGCTATAAATTTTCACTTCTCTCAAGGTGCGGAAGAATCCCAACAAAGGCAACACTCATTTATTTTCTTTCATATTTCCGCGTTGCGCCTTCCGACACACTCATCACCTTACAAGAGTACAAGCCCCACCAGTGTCGTCTTGCTGATGCTACTTCCGCACCACAATGTTGGCACTACATCAAACCAAGCTAAGCAGGACTACCGACAAGATACGTTATCGATTTCAAGGTTTTTGCACCACCCATTTTTTACTAAAAATCCATTAGAACAATGTATACATAAATTTCTATTCTAGTCCCCAATCACCACTTTATCATTTCCTCCACAAATCAAAACCTTGTGAGAAACCACTCCATGTTTATTCTTGTTATTGTTCTAGACACAACCATCACATGAACCATTTACATTACATGTTGACCTAATAAATGGCAACTTCATATGAAAAAAAAATCAACCATTCATATATTACTCAGTGTTCATGTTTGAAATGTTCACTTTTCAAGAATCCATTGTACGTGGAAGAATCCCACATGAAACACTTATTTATTTCTTTTCTAGTTACTGCTTCACAACTTTCGACACACTTGTTAATTACCTCACGAAAGTGCAAGCCCAGTAGCGTTGTATTTTCCCTAAAACCCAAGTCCATTCTTATGGGCATTACCGAGGTTAACCCTCGTCACTAAGCTAGGCCAAACTGTCTACGAGTGATATTACTAGGTTTCATGCGTTTTACATTTACTTACCATATTTTACTATAAAGCACGTAGTAGAATGTCGTTACAAATTTTCTATTTCAATCATAAATTCACCACTATTTGCGTTAACCAATGTCATTCTCCTGAAGTAACCACTCCATTTTGTACTTATTATTATTCTTGACACAAACATGTAAACCGATGGTCCTCATCATAAATATTCAACTAATAAATGGTGGCTTAATAAAAATTCTGACACACTCATCACCTCACAAGAGTACAAGCTCCACCAATGTTGTCTTGCTGAGGCTACTTCCGCACCACAAATTCCATCACCTATATTTGTCGCTCATGGGATTAGTTTGGTTAAACATTGTGGCACTATATCATAACAAGCTAAGCTAGACTACCGACAAGATACGTTGTCGATTTCAAGCTTTTGCACCACCCATTTTTAACTTAAAACCAAATGATAAAATGTCGACATAAAATTCTATTCCAGTCCCTAATCACCCTTTTATTATTTCCTCCACAAATACAAACCTCGTGAGAAACCACTCCATGTTTGTTCTTGTTATTATTTGAGACACAACCATTACATGAACCATTCACATTGCATGTTGAGCTAATAAATGGCAACTTCATATCAAAGAAAGATGACTTAACCATTATTACTCAAGGGTCATGTTTGAAATGTTCACATCTCAAGAAGTCATTGTGCAAGAATCCCGAAGGAAATACTTATTTGTTTCCTTTCTAGTTACCGCTTCACAACTTTCTTCACACTTGTTACGTACCGAAAGTGCAAGCCCAGTAGCGTTGCCTTTTCCCTAAAACCCAAGTCCATACTTATGGGCATTGCCGAGGTTAACCCTCGTCACTAAGCTAGGCCAAACTATCTATGAGTGATGTTACTAGGTTTCATGCATTTTACACCTACTTACCACATTTTACTATAAAGCACGTAGTAGAGTGTTGTTACAAATTTTCTATGGCAATCATAAATTCACCAAATTTTTACGTTAACCAATCTCATTCTCATGAAGTAACCACTCCATTTTGTTCTTATTATTATTCTTGAAACAAACTTGTAAACCAATGGTCCTCATATTACATATTCAACTAATAAACGGTGGCTTAATACCAAAGAAGGATAGCTCAACCAATTATTCAATACACGAGGGCATGTTACAAATTCACTTATCTAAAGGTGCATACTTGGAAGAATCCCAACAAAGGCAAAACTCATTTATTTCCTCTCCTATTTCTGCGCTGTGCGTCTTCCGATACACTCATCACCTCACAAGAGTACAAGCCCCGCCACTATCGTCTTGCTGAGGCTACTTCCACACCACAAATTCCATCACCTATATTTGTCGCTCGTGGGAATAGTTTGGTTAAACATGGTGGCACTAGGTCATACCAAGCTAAGATAGACTACAGACAAGATATGTTGTCGATTTCAAGATTTTTGCACCACCCATTTTTTACTAAAAATTCAATAGTACAATGTGGACATAAAATTCTATTCCAATCCCTAATCACCACATTACAATTTCCTCAACAAATCAAAACCCCGTGAGAAACCACTCCATGTTTGTTCTTGTTATTATTGTAGACACAACCATTACATGAACCATTCACATTACATGTTGAGCTAATAAATGGCAACTTCATATCAAAGAAAGATGACCAGCCATTCATTTACTACTCAAGGGTCATGTTTGAAATGTTCACTTCTCAAGAAGCCATTGTGCAAGAATCCCAAAGGAAACACTTATTTGTTTCCTCTCTAGTTACCGCTTCACAGTTTTCGTCACACTTGTTACCTCACGAAAGTGCAAGCCCAGTAGCGTTGCTTTTTTCCTAAAACCCAAGTCCATACTTATGGGCATTGCCAAGGTTAACCCTCGTCACTAAGCTAGGCCAAACTGTCTACGAGTGATGTTACTAGGTTTCATGCGTTTTACACCTACTTACCATATTTTACTATAAAGCACGTAGTAGAATGTCGTTACAAATTCTCTATGTCAATCATCAATTAATTAATTTTTTACGTTAGCCAATCTCATTCTCATGAAGTAACCACTCCATTTTTTTCTTATTACTATTCTTGACACAAACTTGTAAACCGATGATCCTCATATTACATATTCAACAAATAAATGATGGCTTAATACCAAAGTAGGATAGCTCAACCAATCATTCAGTACTTAAGGGCTATGTTATAAATTTTCACTTCTCTCAAGGTGCATACTTGCAAGAATCCCAACAGAGGCAACACTTATTTGTTTCCTGTTGTACTTCCGCATTGCGTCTTCTGACAGACTCATCACCTCATAAGAGTACAAGCCATGCCAGTGTCGTCTTGCTAAGTCTACTTCCGCACCACAAATTCCATCACCTATATTTGACGCTCGTGGGATTAGTTTATTTTGAAATGGTGGCACTAGGTCATACCAAGCTAAGCTAGACTACCGACAAGATACGTTGTCGATTCCAAGCTTTTTGCACCACCCATTTTTTACAAAAAATCCAATAGTAAGATGTCGACATAAAATTCTATTCAGTCCCTAATCACCATTTTGTTATTTCCTCCACAAATACAAACCTCGTGAGAATCCACTCCATGTTTGTTCTTGTTATTATCCTAGACACAACCATTACATGAACCATTCACATTACATGTTGAGCTAATAAATGGTAACTTCATATCAAAGAAAGATGACTCAAGCATTCATTTAATACTCAAGGGTCATGTTTGAAAGTTCACATCTCAAGAAGCCATTGTGCAAGAATCTCGAAGGAAACACTTATTTGTTTCTTTTCTAGTTACCGCTTCACAACTTTCGTCACACTTGTTACCTCACGAAAGTGCAAGCCTAGTAGCGTTGCATTTTCCCTAAAACCCAAGTCCATACTTATGGGCATTGCCGAGGTTAACCCTCGTCACTAAGCTAGACCAAACTATCTATGGGTGATGTTACTAGGTTTCATGCATTTTACACCTACTTACCATGTTTTACTATAAAGCACATAGTAGAATGTTGTTAAAAATAACAATCATCACTTCACCAATTTTTTATGTTAACCAATCTCATTCTCATGAAGTAACCACTCCATTTTGTTCTTATTAATTTTCTTGACACAAACTTGTAAACCGATGGTCCTCATATTACATATTCAACTAATAAATGGTGGCTTAATACGTACCAAAGAAGGATAGCTCAACCAATTATTCAATACCCAAGGTCATGTTATAAATTTTCACTTATCTAAAGGTGCATACTTGCAAGAATCCCAACAAAGGCAAAACTCATTTATTTCCTCTCCTATTTTTGCGCTGCGTCTTCCGATACACTCATCACCTCACAAGATTACAAGCCCCGCCACTGTCATCTTGCTGAGGCTACTTCCGCCCCAAAAATTCCATCACCTATATTTGTCGCTCGTGGGATTAGTTTGGATAAACATGGTGGCACTAGATCATACCAAGCCAAGCTAGACCACCGACAAGATACATTGTTGATTTCAAGCTTTTGGACCACCCATTTTTTACTAAAAAACCAATAGTACAATATCGACATAAAATTCTATTCTAGTACCTAATCACTACTTTATTATTGCCTCCACAAATCAAAACCTCGTGAGAAACCACTCCATGTGTGTTCTTGTTATTATTCTAGACACAACCATTACATGAACCGTTCACATTACATGTTGAGCTAATAAATAGCAACTTCATATCAAAGCAATATAACTCAACCAATCATTTATTACTCAAGGGTCATGTTTGAAATGTTCATTTCTCAAGAAGCCATTGTGCAAGAATCCCAAAGGAAACACTTTTTTGTTTCCTTTCTAGTTACCGCTTCACAGCTTATCGTCACACTTGTTACCTCACAAAATTTAAATCCAGTACCGTTGTTTATTCCCTAAAACCCAAGTCCATACTTATGGGCATTATAGATTTTAACCCTCGTCACTAAGCCAGGTCAAACTGTCTACGAGTGATGTTACAATGTTTCATGCGTTTTACACGTACTTACCATATTTTACTATAAAGCACGTTGTAAAATATCGTTACATTTTTTATGTCAATCATCTATTCACCACTTTTTTGCGTTAACCAATCTCATTGTCCTAAAGTAACCAAGCATTTTGTTCTTATTACTATTCTTGACATAAACTTGTAAACCGATGGTCCTAATATTACATATTCAACTAATAAATGGTGGCTTAATACCAAAGAAGGATACCTCAACAAATCATTCAGTAATCAAGGGCCATGTTATATTTTTCACTTATCTCAATGTGCAGATATGAAAGAATCCCAACAAAGGCAACACTCATTTATTTCCTTTCCTACTTTTGCGTTTCGTCTTCCGCCACACTCATCAACTCACAAGAGTACAAGCCCCGCCATTGTTGTCTTGCTTAGGCTACTTCCACACCACAAATACCATCACCTATATTTGTCGCTCGTGGGATTAGTTTATTTTGAAATGGTGGCACTAGGTCATACCAAGCTAAGCTAGAATACATACCACATACGTTGTCGATTTCAAGATTTTTGCACCACCATTTTTTACTAAAAATTCAATAGTACAATGTCGACATAAAATTCTATTCCAATCCCTAATCACCACATTATTATTTCCTCCACAATCAAAACCTCGTGAGAAACCACTCCATGTTTGTTCTTGTTATTATTCAAGACACAACCATTACATGAACCATTCATATTACATGTTGAGCTAATAAAATGCAACTTCATATCAAAGAAAGATGACTCAACCATGCATTCATTTATTACTCAAAGGTCAAGTTTGAAATGTTCACTTCTCAAGAAGCCATTATGCAAGAATCCCAAAGGAAACACTTATTTGTTTCCTTTCTAGTTACCGCTTGACAACTTTCATCACACTTGTTACCTCACGAAAGTGCAAGCCTAGTAGCGTTGCCTTTCCCTAAAAGGCTAAAACCCATGTCCATACTTATGGGCATTGCCGAGGTTAACCCTCGTCACTAAGCTATGCCAAACTGTCTACGAGTGATGTTACTAGGTTTCATGCGTTTTACACCTACTTACCATATTTTATTATAAAGAACGTAGTATAATGTCATTACAAATTTTCTATGTCAATCATGAATTCACCAATTTTTCCGCAAAAAAAATGAATTCACCAATTTTTTTACGTTAGCCAATCTCAATCTCATGAAGTAACCACTCTGTTTTTTTTCTTATTACTACTCTTGACACAAACTTGTAAATCGATGATCCTAATATTACATATTAAACTTATAAATGGTGGATTAATACCAAAGAAGGAGAGCTCAACCAATCATTCAGTACTCAAGGGCCATGTTATTAATTTTCACTTCTCTCAAGGTGCATACTTCCAAGAATCCCAACAAAGGCAACACTCATCTATTTCCTCTCCTACTTCCGCGTTGTGTCTTGTGACACACTCATCACCTCATAAGAGTAGAAGCCTCGCTAGTGTCGTCTTGCAGAGGCTACTTCCGCACCACAAATTTCATCACCTATATTTGTCGCTCGTGGGATTAGTTTTTTTTTTGAAATGGTGGCACTAGGTCATACCAATCTAAGCTAGACTACCGACAAGATACGTTGTCGATTTCAAGCTTTTTGAACCACCTATTTTTTACTAAAAAAACAATAGTACAATATCGACATAAAATTCTATTCCAGTCCCTATCACCATTTTATTATTTCCTCACAAATACAAACCTCGTGAGAAACCACTCCATGTTTGTTCTTGTTAATATTCTAGACACAACCATTACATGAACCATTCACATTACATGTTGAGCTAATAAATATAAACTTCATATCAAAGAAAGATGACTCAACCATTCATTTAATACTTAAGGGTCATGTTTGAAATGTTCACATCTCAAGAAGCCACTGTGCAAGAATCCCAAAGGAAACAATTATTTGTTTCCTTTCTAGTTACCACTTCATAGCTTTTGACACACTTGTTACCTCACGAAAGTGCAAGCCCAGTAGCGTTGCCTTTTCCCTAAAACCCAAGTCCATACTTATGGGCATTGCCGAGGTTAACCCTCGTCACTAAGCTAGGCCAAACTTTCTACGAGTGATGTTACTAGGTTTCATGCATTTTACAACTAATTATCATATTTTACTATAAAGCACATGGTAGAATGTTGTTACAAATTTTCTATGTCAATCATTAGTTTACCAATTTTTTACGTTAACCAATCTCATTCTCATGAAGTAACCACTCCATTTTGTTCTTATTACTATTCTTGACACAAACTTGTAAACCGATGGTCCTAATATTACACATTCAACTTATAAATGGTGGCTTAATACCAAAGAAGAATATCTCAACCAATTATTCAATAGCCAAGGGCATGTTATAAATTTTCACTTATCTAAAGGTGCATACTTGGAAGAATCCTAGCAAAGGAAAAACTCATTTATTTCCTCTCATATTTCTGCGCAGCTTCTTCCGACACACTCGTCACCTCACAAGAGTACAAGCCCCGCCACTGTCGTCTTGCTGAGGTTACTTCCGCACCACAAATTTCATCACCTATATATGTCGCTCAAGGGATTAGTTTGTTTTGAAATGGTGGCACTAGGTCATACCAAGCTAAGCTAGACTACTGACAAGATATGTTGTTGATTTCAAGATTTTTGCACCACCCATTTTCTCCTAAAGATCCAATAGTACAATGTGGACATAAAATTAAATTCCAGTCCCTAATCACCGCTTTACTATTTCCTCCACAAATCAAAACCTCGTGATAAACCACTCCATGTTTATTCTTGTTATTATTCTAGACACAACCATTACATGAGACATTCACATTACATGTTGAGATAATAAATGGCAACTTCACTTCAAAGAAAGATGACTCAACCATTCATTTATTAGTCAAGGGTCATGTTTGAAATGTTCACTTCTCGAGAATCCATTGTGCAAGAATCCCAAAGGAAACACTTGTTACCTCACGAAAGTGCAAGCCTAGTAGTGCTGCCTTTTCCCTAAAACCCAAGTCCATACTTATGGGCATTGCCGAGGTTAACCCTCGTCACTAATCTAGGTTAAACTGTCTATGAGTGATGTTACTAGGTTTCACTCATTTTACACCTACTTACCATATTTTACTATAAAGCACGTAGTCGTTAAACCAATCTCATTTTCATGAAGTAACCACTCCATTTTGTTCTTATTACTATTCTTGACAAAACTTGTAAACCGATGATACTCATATTACGTATTCAACTAATAAATGGTGGCTTAATACCAAAGAAGGATAGCTCAACTAATCATTCAGTACTCAAGGGCCATGTTATGAATTTTTACTTCTCTCAAGGTGCATACTTGCAAGAATCCCAAAAAAGACAATACTCATTTATTTCCTTTCCTACTTCCGTGTTGCGTCTTCGGACACACTCATCACCGCACAAGAGTACAAGCCCCGCCAGTGTCGTCTTGCTGAGGATCCTTCCGCACCACAAATTCCATCACCTATATTTGCCACTCGTGGGATTAGTTTGTTTTGAAATGGTGGCACTAGGTCATACCAAGCTAAGCTAGACTACCGACAAGATACTATGTTGATTTCAAACTTTTTGCACCACCCATTTTTACTAAAAATACAATAGTACAATGTCGACATAAAATTCTATTCCAGTCCCTAATCAACACTATTATTTCCTCCACAAATCAAAACCTCGTGAGAAATCACTCCATGTATATTCTTGTTATTATGCTGGAGACAACCATTACATGAACCATTCATATTACATGTTGAGCTAATAAATGGCAACTTCATATCAAAGATAGATGACCTAACCATTCATTTATTACTCAAGGGTTATGTCTGAAATGTTCACTTCTCAAGAAACCAGTGTGCAAGAATTCCAAAGAAAACACTTATTTGTTTCCTTTCTAGTTACCGCTTGACAGCTTTTCGTCACACTTGTTACCTCACGAAAGTGAAATCCCAGTACCGTTGTCTATTCCCTAAAACCCGAGTCCATACATATGGTCATTGCCGAGGTTAACCTCGTCACTAAACCAGGCCAAACTGTCTACGAGTGATGTTACTATGTTTCATGCGTTTTACACGTACTTACCATATTTTACTATAAAGTACGTAGTAGAATGTCATTACAATTTTTATGTCAATCATCTATTCACCATTTTTTGTGTTAACCAATCTCATTGTCCTGAAGCAACCACTCCATTTTGTTCATATTACTATTCTTGACACAAATTTGTAAACCGATGGTCCTAATATTACATATTAAACTGATAAATGGTGGCTTAATACCAAAGAATGATAGCTCAACAAATCATTCACTAATCAAGGGCCATGTTATAATTTTCACTTCTCTTAACATGCAGACATGCAAGAATCCCAACAAAGGCAACACTCATTTATTTCTTTTCCTACTTATGCGTTGCGTCTTCCGCCACACTCATCACCTCACAAGAGTACAAGCCCCGCCATTGTCGTCTTCTTAAGCTACTTCCACACCATAAATTTCATCACCTATATTTGTCGCTCGTGGGATTATTAGTTTGTTTTGAAATGGTGGCACTAGGTCATACCAAGCTAAGCTAGACTACAAACCACATACGTTGTCGATTTCAAGATTTTTGCACCACCCATTTTTTATTAAAAATTCAATAGTACAATGTTGACATAAAATTCTATTCAAATCCCTAAACACCACATTATTATTTCCTCCACAATCAAAATCTCGTGAGAAACCACTCCATGTTTGTTCTTGTTATTATTAAAGACACAACCTAGGTTAAACTGTCAATGAGTGATGTTACTAGGTTTCACTCGTTTTACACCTACTTACCATATTTTACTATAAAGCACGTAGTCGTTCGAAATTTTCTTTATGAATCATCAATTCACCAATTTTTTTACGTTAACCAATCTCATTTTCATGAAGTAACCACTCCATTTTGTTCTTATTACTATTCTTGACAAAACTTGTAAACCGATGATACTCATATTACGTATTCAACTAATAAATGGTGGCTTAATACCAAAGAAGGATAGCTCAACCAATCATTCAGTACTCAAGGGGCATGTTATAAATTTCACTTCTCTCAAGGTGTATACTTGCAAGATTCCCAAAAAAGACAACTCTCGTTTATTTCCTTTCCTACTTCCGCGTTGCGTCTTCCGACACACTCATCACCTCACAATTGTACAAGCCACGCCAGTGTCGTCTTGCTTAGGCTCCTTCTGCAACACAAATTCCATCACCTATATTTGCCGCTTGTGGGATTAGTTTGTTTTGAAATTGTGGCACTAGATCATACCAAGCTAAGCTAGACTACCGACAAGATACGTTGTCGATTTCAAGCTTTTTGCACCACCCACTTTTTTACTAAAAATACAATAGTACAATGTCGACATAAAATTCTATTCCAGTCCCAAATCACCACTATTATTTCCTCCACAAATCAAAACTTCGTGAGAAACCACTCCATGTATATTCTTGTTATTATGCTAGAGACAATCATTACATGAACCATTCACATTACATGTTGAGCTAATAAATGGTAACTTCATATCAAAGAAAGATGACTCAACCATTCATTTATTACTCAAGGGTCATGTTTGAAATGTTCACTTCTCAAGAAACCATTATGCAAGAATTCCAAAGAAAACACTTATTTGTTTCCTTTCTAGTTACCGCTTCACAGCTTTCGTCACACTTGTTACCTGATGAAAGTTCAAGCCCATTAGCGTTGCCTTTTCCCTAAAACCCAAGTACATATATACTTATGGGCATTGCCGAGGTTAACCCTCCTCACTAAGCTAGACCAAAGTGTATATGAGTGATGTTACTAGGTTTCATGCGTTTTACACGTACTTACCATATTTTACTATAAAACACGTAGTAGAATGTCGTTACAAATTTTGTATGTCAATCATCAGTTCACCAATTTTTTGACGTTAACCAATCTCATTCTCATTCTCATGAAGTAACGACTCCATTTTATTCTTATTACTATTCTTGACACAAACTTGTAAACCGATGGCCCTCATATTACATATTCAACTAAGAAATGGTGGCTTAATACCAAAGAAGGATAGCTCAACCAATTATTCAATACCCAAGGGCATGTTATAAATTTTCACTTATCTAAAGGTGCATACTTGGAAGAATCCCAACAAAGGCAAAACTCATTTATTTCCTCTCCTATTTCTGCGCTGCGTCTTCCGACACACTCATCACCTCACAAGAATACAAGCCCCGCCACTGTCGTCTTGCTGAGCTTACTTCCGCACCATAAATTCCATAACCTATATATGTCGCTCAAGGGATTAGTTTGTTTTGAAATGGTGGCACTAGGTCATACCAAGCTAAGCTAGACTACCGACAAGATACATTGTTGATTTCAAGCTTTTTGCACCACCCATTTTTTCCTAAAAATCCAATAGTACAATGTTGACATAAAACTCAATTCCATTCCCTAACCATCATTTTATTATTTCCTTCACAAATCAAAACCTCGTGAGAAACCACTCCATGTTTATTCTTGTTATTATTCTAGACACAACCATTACATGAGACATTCACATTACATGTTGAGCTAATAAATGGCAACTTCGTATTAAAGAAAGATGACTCAACCATTCATTTATTACTCAAGGGTCATATTTGAATTTTTCACTTCTCAAAAATCATTGGGCAGGAATCCCAAATGAAAGCCTTATTTGTTTCCTTTCTAATTACCGCTTCACAGCTTTCGTCACACTTGTTACCTCACGAAAGTGAAAGCCTAGTAGCGTTGCTTTTTCCGTAAAACCCAAGTCCATACTTATGGGCATTGCCGAGGTTAACCCTCGTCACTAATCTAGGTTAAACTTTCTATGAGTGATGTTACTAGGTTTCATTCGTTTTACGCCTACCTACCATATTTTACTATTAAGCACGTAGTCGTTAGAAATTTTCTATGTCAATCATCAATTCACAGATTTTTTTTTACGTTAACCAATCTCATTCTTATGAAGTAACCACTCCATTTTGTTTTTATTACTATTCTTGACAAAACTTCTAAACCGATGATACTCATATTACATATTAAACTAATAAATTGTGGCTTAATACCAAAGAAGGATAGCTCACCCAAGCATTAAGTACCCAAGGGCCATGTTATAAATTTTCACTTCTCTCAAGGTGCATACTTGCAAGAATCCCAACAAAGGCAACACTTATTTGTTTCCTCTCCTACTTCCGCATTGCATCTTCCGACACACTCATCACCTCAGAAGAGTACAAACCCCGCCAGTGTCGTCTTGCTGAGGCTACTTCCGCACCACAAATTCCATCACCTATATTTGTCGCTCGTGGGATTAGTTTATTTTGAAATGGTGGCACTAGGTCATACCAAGCTAAGCTAGACTACCAACAAGATACGTTGTCGATTCCAAGCTTTTTGCACCACCCATTTTTTACTAAAAATCCAATAGTAAAATATCGACATAAAATTCTATTCCAGTCCCTAATCACCATTTTATTATTTCCTCCATAAATACAAACCTCGTGAGAAACCACTCCATGTTTGTTGTTGTTATTATTCTAGACACAAACATTACATGAACCATTCACATTACATGTTGAGCTAATAAATGGCAACTTCATGTCAAAGAAAGATGCCTCAACCATTATTACTCAAGGGTCATGTTTGAAATGTTCACTTCTCAAAAATCCATTATGCAAGAATCCCAAAGGAAACACTCATTTGTTTCCTTTGTAGTTACCGCTTCATAGCTTTCGTCACACTTGTTATCTCACGAAAGTGCAAGCCTAGTAGGGTTGCCTTTTCCCTAAAACCCAAGTCCATACTTATGGGCATTGCCGAGGTTAACCCTCGTCACTAATCTAGGGTAAACTGTCTGTCAGTGATGTTATAGGTTTCATTCGTTTTACACATACCTATCATATTTTACTATAAAGCACGTAGTCGTTAGAAATTTTCTATGTCAATCATCAATTCACCAATTTTTTACGTTAACCAATCTCATGCTCATGAAGTAACCACTCCATTTTGTTCTTATTACTATTCTTGACAAAACTTGTAAACCGATGATACTCATATTACATATTCAACTAATAAATGGTGGCTTAATACCAAAGAAGAATAGCTCAAACAATCATTCAGTACTCAAGGGCCATGTTATAAATTTTCACTTCTCTCAAGGTGCATACTTGCAAGACTCCCAAAAAAGGCAATAGCCATTTATTTCCTTTCCTACTTCCGCGTTGCGTCTTCCGACACACTCATCACCTCACAAGAGTACAAGCCCCGCCAGTGTCGTCTTGCTGGGGCTCCTTTCGCAACAGAAATTCCATCACCTATATTTGCCGCTCGTGGGATTAGTTTGGTTTGAAATGGTGGCACTAGGTCATACCAAGCTAAGCTAGACCACCGACAATATACGTTGTCGATTTCAAGCTTTTTGCACCACCCATTTTTTACTAAAAATTCAATAGTACAATCTCGACGTAAAATTCTATTCCAGTCCCTAATCACCACTTTATTATTTCCTCCACAAATCAAAACCTCGTTAGAAACCACTCCATGTCTGTTCTTGTTATTATGCTAGAGACAGCCATTACATGAACCATTCACATTACATGTTGAGCTAATAAATGGCAACTTCATATCAAAGAAATTTTACTCAACCATTCATTTATTACTCAAGGGTCATGTTTGAAATGTTCACTTCTCAAGAAACCATTGTGCAAGAATCCCAAAGAAAACACTTATTTGTTTCCTTTCTAGTTACCGCTTCATAGCTTTCGTCACACTTGTTACCTCATGAAAGTGCAAGCCCATTAGCATTGTCTTTTCCCTAAAACCCAAGTCCATATATACTTATGGGCATTGCCGAGGTTAACCCTCATCACTAAGCTAGGTCAAACTATCTATGAGTGATGTTACTAGGTTTCATGCGTTTTACACCTACTTACCATATTTTACTATAAAATACATAGTAGAATGTTGTTACAAATTTTCTATGTCAATCATCAATTCACAATTTTTTTACGTTAACCAATCTCATTCTCATGAAGTAACCACTCCATTTTGTTCTTATTACTATTCTTGACACAAACTTGTAAACCGATGGTCCTCATATTATATATTCAAGTAATAAATAATGGATTAATACCAAAAGAGGATAGCTCAACCAATCATTCAATACTCAAGGAAATATAAAATTTCACTTCTCTCAAGGTGCATACTTGCAAGAATCCCAACAAAGGCAGAACTCATTTATTTCCTTTCCTACTCCCGTGTTGCGTCTTTCGACACACTCATCACCTCACAAGAGTACAAGCCCGGCCAGTGTCGTCTTGCTGAGGCTACTTCCGCACCGCAAATTCCATCACCTATATTTGTCGCTCATGGGATTAGTTTGGTTAAACATGGTGGCACTAGATCATACCAATATAATCTTGAATATCAACAAGATATGTTACTGGTTTCAATATTTTTACACCGTTCCCCCTTTTTCATATAAGGCCGATAGTAAAATATCAACAAAAGATTTATTTGTAAATCGATAATTAAATAGTTTATTTTTTCACCCATGAATCAAATTCTTGTGATAAAACTACTCCATGTTTTTTCGGGTTACCATGTTTTACACAAATTTGTAAACCCATGGTCATCATATTACATGTTGAGCTAATAATTGGCGACTTGATATCAAAGAAAAATAGTTCAAACAATCATTCGTTGCTCAAGGATTATGTTATAAATGTTTACTTATCGCAAGGGGCAAACGTGCAACAATCTCAAAAGCAGTGCTCATTTGTTTCCTTTCATGTTTTCACCTCATGGCTTTTGTCGCATTCATCACCTCACAAAGATACAAGCCCCACTAGCGCCGCCTTTCCGACGCCACCGGTGTACCACACATTCCATCACCTACATTTCCGCCTTCTCAGATTGGTTTGGCTAAACATGTATGGTGGAACCGGATCATACCAAGCTAAGCTAGACTACCGACAAGATATGTTTCCGATTTCAAGCTCTTTGCACCCTCCTTTTTTTTATTAAAAATCAAATAATAGAATGTCGACACAAAGTTTCTATTCCATTCACCACTTTACTTTTGCCTTCACCAATCAAATCCTTGTGAAAAAACCACTTCATGTTTGTTCTTGTTATTATTCTTCGATGATCATTATATGTTGGTGCATTTTGTACTTGTTATTGCTTGACAAAAGGTTGTAAACTTATGGTGATCATATTACATCTTGAGCTAATAAATGGTGTCATTATCAAATAAACATAACAAAACCATACATTTGTCACTTAAGGATCATGTTAGAAATTTTCACTTATCCTAAGGGGCAAAAGTGAAAAATCTGAAAGGCATTCGATCTTATGGCTTCCGCCACATGCGTCACCTCGTTAAAGTGCAAGGCCCACTTGTGTCGTCTTGCCGACATCACTGCGGCACCACACATTCCATCACTTACAGTTGTGCGCAGTGGGCTTAGTTTGGCTCAACATGGCGCTACCAGATCATACCAAAAAAGTCCAGGCCATCGACGAGAGGCGTTATTGATTTCAAACGTTTTTACTACCTTCCCCTTCTATTTAGTGCAAATTCATTAACAGAATGTTGAGATTTTTTTTACGCCATTAATTTATTTCTAAATGGAAACCGTCACTTAAAAAACCACTAACCTTTTCCAGAAAATGCAAATGTAGCAAGGGCTACATGTAGCTCATTTTTCTAAAAAGTTGAATACAACATTTTGAAGTTTCAAATTACTCTAAAAAATATTAGCTGTCGACAATGATGTATTTTACCAAAGCGTACGAAGTCTCAAGTCGAAACACCTTATATCCTAGGCCACATAAAATAGAAAAATCTGACAATTTTGGAGATTTGAATTATTGGAGTGTCCTACTTGTTCACTACTTCAGATTCTCACTTTTGCGTTTTTACGCCACCTAAAATATAAGATATTTTTAGTTGAGATTCGACACGTTAGCAGAATACATCATTTTCATAATTTTGAATTTTATTTTCAGAAATTTTTAAATTTAAATGTAATTTTTTAAAAATTCCAAAGAATAGGTAAATGTAGTCCGGTCTACAAAACGCCCTACTCCTAATTTTTTTTTTCTTGTTGTTAGGTTGGACACAAAGTTGTAAACCCATGGCCATCACATTAAATCTGCTATTAACAATGTAATTCTTTCTGCATACTATTTTGAAAAGGGGGAGCATGCCAAACCTATTCAACGAAACAATGCACACGGTCAATTTGTATTGAATGTATAGGCTAATACATTGTGCTATCAATGAGTGGCAATCCTGAAAAGATTACACTATACATAATTATTCACAAGGAAATCTTATGTTAAATTTCTTAGCCCAATTTCATTTAGTGCGAGACATTACTACAATCTTGAGGTAATAAATGAGGACTTGCAACCAAAGAAAGAGAGTACAGTAATACTATCATTCATTCATTAGTAAGGGGATGGTTCCAAAATACTCACTTCTTTCAAGGGCCCAACGTGCAATGTTCCTCCTACCTCGTAGCTTCCGCCGCACGCGTCGTCCCACTGACGCCACTGCCCCACCACGCGTCCCCTCACCTACGCTCCTGCCACCTCACGCCGTCACCCGCGCCACCGGGTATAAAGCGACCTGCCCGAGCCCCACCTTCCGCCTCACTAGAAACTCCAATCCCTGCACAAGTTGCTGCTACGCCGGCGACGCTCCCGACGACGAAGCCATGTGCGGCGGCAAGGACCTCGTGAGGTTGGCCGAGCTGAGGCGGACGCTGTGGCCCCAGAAGAACAAGCCCAGGACGGGCCGGCTCTTCGCGCGGTTCCCGGAGGTGTTGTTGCTGGAGGACGAGGACTTCGAGGCCGACTTCCAGAAGTTCGAGGCCGACTTCCAGAAGTTCGAGGCCGACACCAGGGACTCCGACTTCGACTTCGAGTTCGACTTCGAGGAGGATAGCGACGACGAGGTCGTCGAGATCAAGCCGCCCACCGTCAAGACGTCCATCTCCAAAGGTATCGCCGTCGGCTCGCTGGGAGTATATATATTTTCTCGTAACTGATTGTTGTGGAAGCTGTGGGATTTGTTCGGGAAGATGGCGGTTCAGGTTTCAGGGGATGGTATGCTTTGTCGTTTCATGGCGTGTTTCGGACATTTCTTGTGCTTTCCTGTTTTACTGTTTGTTAGGGATTTTGGGGTATTACGGAGTGGTTTGGGACAAGGGTTTACCATCTTCATTTCTCTGTCGTGTTGGGATTCCGAAATTGTTACTAGTCTGTTCACTTTGGGAAAGCGATTTTGGTTGTCGATCTGGGGATTTCTAGCTTTTCCGAGTTTGAATGTTGGTTCATATACTATGTTTTACTGTTTAGTCAAAAGAGAATGCTGATTTACATGCTTAGCGTTTAGTCAAAAGGGTTGAAAGTCTCAGTAACTTATTTTTTTTGCTCCAAGGTCTCGGGATCCTTGTGAATTGTTTCATCATTCCTTGTTAAGGAATTATCTCCCTGTTCCATGGCTGTAGATCCGCGTGAGGATTGTTCTAGTTTTGTTGAACTCGCAATCTAATTTGATTATTGTGTTGATTGCCGAGTCGTGCATTAATCATACTGCTAAATTCTCTTCGTGTTCTTGTGATTATTGTTCTAGTGTTTTAGAGGTAACTTCTAGGGTAGTTTATTTCAATCAATATATTCTATAATTCGTCTTTGTGCAATTTTTTTAAAGATGATCTGTGTTCTTGTTTGCTTAGGCTAGCACTAGATCCGCGTGAGCCGTGAGGATTGCTCTAGTTTTGTTTAACTCACAATCTAATTTGATTATTGTGTTGATTGCCGAGTCGTGCATTAATCATACTGCTAAATTCACTGATCTTTTAGAGGTAACTTCTAGGGTAGTTTATTTCAGTCAATATATTCTATAATTCGTCTTTGTGCAATTTTTTTAAAGATGCTCTGTGTTCTTGTTTGCTTAGGCTGGCACTAGATGACCATTTCATTCGTTTCTGCATGAGAACACTTTTGTCCTTCTGCAGTATATCTTTAATAGACTTGATGACAGCCAAATTTGAAGTATTGATCCTGCAACAATTGAATAAGCATCTGATATTTCATGAGCTTCCTCACAAGTTTCTGTCTACTATTGATTGATGTAGTTTAGTCTTGCTGGTTGGTGCCTCTGAATAAGTTGTCTAAGTCTTGGTAGCTTCTACAACCGATGTAAGCCATAAGAGTTCAAACGTTGGTCTTTGTTGAAGTTTTAGCTACTCTACTTTCTTGTTCTTATTTAAATATCAGATTGCCATGTTAATACTGGATTAGCCTAAAGTTGGATATTGTGGGTTTTACTTTGATCCGAGATTTTTTATGGACTCTCCATTGTGTATAGTAGAATTTGAACGTAAAGCTGGGTTGTCTTAAGAACCCTGCTTTTTTTATTAAGTGTGATTTGATGGGTGTTTGATCCAAAACTGAAGGGGATTGTACTCATGGTTTAGTGTTCATCAGGGTTGTGATCTCTTATAGTATTATGTCTAAATTCAGTAAGAAGAAATTTCTGTGTTTGACTCTCTTAGCATTGACACTGTTCTTGCATTGCAGATGGCTTGGGCACCATGACTACTGCTGGTTTTGATGACCCTGCGGAAAGGTCATTGAAAAGGAAGAGGAAGAACCAATTCAGGGGTATCCGCCAGCGCCCCTGGGGTAAGTGGGCTGCTGAAATCAGAGATCCTCGCAAGGGTGTGCGTGTCTGGCTCGGTACTTTCAACAGTGCTGAAGAAGCTGCAAGAGCTTATGATGTTGAAGCACGCAAGATCCGTGGCAACAAGGCCAAGCTTAACTTTCCAGAGGAGCAAACAGTTGCTCCAAATTGCCGCCCTGCTCCTCTTAAAGTACGCAAGTCAAAAGAAGTACTGATACCTGCCGTTGCACCAACAGTCAACAACATTGCCAATACAAACCAGCCACCTGCTCAGCCTGATAATGTGCCATTTGTTCCTGCAATGAACTCTGCTGCCCCTGTTGAAGCTCCTGTCATGAATCTGTACTCTGGCCAGGGGAGCAACTCTTTTGGCTGCTCTGACTTGGGTGAGTCTGCGCTTGTCCAGAGCAACACCTACAGCTATGAGTCTGGGACTGTCCAGAGCAACAGCTACAGCTATGAGTCTGCGCTTGTCCAGAGCAACACCTACAGCCAAGTGGTGCCTCCTGTTATGCATAACAGTGCAGTTGATCTCACCGATGGGCTGGGGGATTTAGAACCTTATCTGAGGATTCTCATGGATGATGTTGTGGATGAACCGATTGACAACTTTCTGAATCTTGATGAACCTCAGGACGGCAACATGGACCTTTGGAACTTCGATGACATGCTCATCCCTGGCGAATTTTATTGAGGGTTTTAGAACCAGTATATAGGGACAAAGGGTAAGCCTTGGCAATTTGAACCTTTCAAATTGAGTCGCAAAGTTTTTTTCTTTACTCTGAACCGTTTGCTCTGTGTTTCAGAAATAAGACTATGGGAGATTGGGAAGCACCCTATTGTCACCGTCGGCTAGCATATGCTTATGTCCAAGCTTAGATGCGAAAAGTTGCATCCTTAGTTTCTTTTATAATTGGCCCGTTTCCTATTTGTCTGTCTATGTATGGCAGCCATTTGTAAGGTTGAAGAACCATCGTCTTTCTTTTATATCGTTGCTATCATATCTGAATGTGAACATCGTTAATCTATGTCCATTATTATGCTTTAATGTGTGCACTTTATTGCTCCTTTTCTTCAATTCTGTGAGTTTAATAGTTGGTAAAATTAAGAGAATGTATTTTTGTTGCTCAGGATACATGGAGGCCCTTTTTTGAACCTCTGAAAATTCGAATACAAATACTTTTTGTAAAAAAAATACCAGGATGTAGATAATATTTAATCTACATTATGTGATTACTGATATATATCGTATTTACATACATAAGTTCATCTTTTAAAGTCGGAACTGTCTGGTTACTTGCACATTTCTGCTATATATATATAGGTGAGGCAAGCAAAGTTCTTCTCAATATTGTTGGAGATGACGTTGACTACATCTCTTCACTTTGGGCTTCGGCTAAGGGTGAGCGAAAAAAGTTTGACTGGTTTCATTGGTTTGCGCTACTTTATTTTTTTTTAAACTAGATTGGGAGTTAGAATTCAGTTTGTGAAATAAAATGAATGCTATCCACCAGCTGGCTCGTACAGTTTTAGTTTTTGCCCACCCTATCTCGGACGAAATATACCAGATGCAGTAATATTTGATCACTGATAGCCATTTCTCTGCTTGTAGTTCGTATCAATATAGTTTATTGTATATATTACTGGTGTCCTGATTCATGATGTAACGAGGGAACATCTTTTTTTTTGTCGACGCAAGTAAATATCCTGAAATTCTGTTTCGGTGACTTTTGCTCGTCACTGATCAACTAATCTAGATGCTTTACCACCCCCACATTGTCAATTCGATCATGTTATGTTAGGTCTTGACTTGATGCAGGTATAAATAGAATTGAGTATATTATTATTCCTCGTGACAACCACATAGCGTTCATTAAAGGTATTAGCGAAAAAAAAGGTATTAGCCAGGTAGTTTCAACAGAAGTGTTTTACCGTAATGTTAATCAGGTGGAGGGTTGGTTCTCGTTATCCAATTGATCTAATCCAGTAGTCAGTCCATTGTCGCTCCAGAAATGGTTGCCACTTACATGATCGGCAGACACAAGAACTTCTACTTTCAAAGAGTAGGTGAATGACGCTTGGCCAGATGGGTAGCAAAGCGAGACACGAAGAAAGGTGACGGCGAGCAGCAGGTGGTTCTATAGCCAGTAACCGTGCACACTAACTTCAAAATAATCTGAACTGGCTGATTCTTGCAGTAGCTGCTTCCACCGTCGATCCATTGAAGGAGCCAGCTAAAAGCCATCCCCGTCTCTGTATCATTATCTGGATTAGTATGAATTATTCCGGTGAGATTATCTTGAAATGGAGATTCAGGGTCGATTTGTCTTGCAAAATAGATTCGACACCAGTGGTGGAGCTTGGAACAAATAATTGGGCAGGCCAAGCTAGAGCAAAGCTACTTGCCTAGGCATTAGTCAGTGTTCGGTACCTCTTTCATATTGGTTCAGAAAAAGCATATATCTCTCAAAGAAAATAAACCGTACATAGGACATGCTAAAATTAGGCTCGGTATGGTATGTCTAGCTTGGTGTTTGGTACGATCTTCTGAAATTCCCGGGAAGGGATCTCTTTCTTGACAGCGATTTCCTTGATACCGTGGTATGCACAGAGTGAAGATTGTCTTTAGCTTATTGGAGGGCCCTGCCAGGAAGAAACTTTTGAGAGGTTTCAGATATGAGACCAGGAAATATGAGAAGATCTGAGATGTATTATGCTAAAATTATGCTCGGTATTATATCTGCAGTTTGGCTGAAAAGATCATTTGCAGGGTAGCTATATTACCGACTAATTATGGATTGGTGAATCGATCTCTTAGTACTTATTTCTGCTTCAGTTAATCTCCAAGCTTGCTTAACTCCAATCAGCTTTACGATCGAATATGCTTCTGAAATCTTCAATGCCATCTCCATACCTGTAATCCTCGCTACTGAAATTTGAGTTTTGAGATGATGCCGTGAAGTGAAACTTGATGGAACTAAATTACCTGTGTGGTCTTACAGTCGCCGAACTTAGGAGGAATATTCATCTTACAGTCCCCGAACTTAGGAGGATTATTCAGATACCTAAATGACTAGCATACAGTAGTGTGATCATCTTAAACTCCTGATGCTGCTATGGTTTATGGGTAACTGAATGTTGGCATCCACTGAGTACCTTTTGCATTTTGAATATTTGATGGTCTGCCTCTACCAGGAATGTGGGTAGTTAGTAGTTACCAATGTCATGAGGATAGTCCATAAGACCCTGTAATACATGCAATATGCCAATTTAGTAAGCCTATCTTCATATATTTGTGCCTGAATTTTGTTAGATCAATAGCAAAATAGTATAGCTGTTTGAAGTTTTGTCATCGAATTCGACTATTTGCCAGCCTAGATTACATGACCGTAAATATAGGTGTGGGTCTTTGAGCTGCATATGAGAATCAATCTAAATTACAAAAATAGCTCGCTACCAATCTGAAAATATGTAGTTGTGATTGTAGTCCATTATAGTATTACTAGAACTGCCTATTGCTTTTGTCAAACTATGTCAGTATTCTGCAGATGATAATGTTCGTTTCACTTGTCTCCCTGATTATTAGTCTGATTTGTTCTATACATGAACACATGTCTTTTATTCCTGCCCTTTATTCACAAACAAGTTATATGACGTTTGTTTCTATACATTGACAGATGCATTCTGACAACTTATCCTGTCATGATTTAATATTATAACTCAGCTTTCCTTCCCTAATGCCAGGACATAGTGGCTATACTGGTGAGGATGGGACCTCCGTCATGTCTTAGAACTCTTCTGTGCACATCGTTAGTGTACTGGCCCTGTGATGTTTTTCAAGCTTCATTGTTATGTTTATCTGGTTTTGTAGAGTTCATTTTCTTGAATTGTTTGTGACTTCGATGACCCAGGTTGTCTTAGATCACATGACAAGGCTACTCAACTGGATGCTGAGAAAATTGAAATGGAGGAGAAAAATCGCAGGTTACACTTGGAGGTAAAGACAGTGACATTTGATACATGATATGGAAGAGCAGGTTCAGGACAAAAAGTTAGTTATGCAACAAGTTTTAACAAGAGATCTTTCTAGCATTTCAAGATGTGATGATAGAAGAGCTGGAAGAAAGGTTGAAATAAATTTTTTTTTTTTTGAGATCAAAGGTTGAAATAATTAATAAGAAAGATGTTGCACAACAAGAGAAGATAAAAGAGCTCAAGGTTCTTATAGAGAAATTGATCAGATTTTCAATGCCAACCTTTATTGTACTCGTCGCCTTGGTTGTAGTCTTAACTTGCATGTTTTTGAAGTTCTGATTCACTTGTGTCATGTAAATAACGCCGAATTCATAATAATTTCATAATGTCCAGTTTTTGTTTTATTTCGTAATGTGTGAAGCTCGGATTGAATCGTGCAGTCGTAAATAGTATGATCTGATTAGGCATTGCAGCTTGGATTACAAAAGCAATCAGAAATATCACAGTTCATTCAGTTCAGATTAGAACACACTCCCAGAAGAAGAAGAAAAAATCACCGTGCTCCAGTGCAGACAATCTCCGAAACAAAATCTCTACGGAGAATAACTACACTTTCGTGGATCTCAAACCGGTCTGAGATCTACACGCCTTTTTCTTCTGATGAAATTGCTGAAGCTCCTCCGAGAGTGCTGATCGGTCGATCCTCAACTTAGAGTATCTTGCATTCTTGCCGATAGGCCTATCAAACAACAAGTGTCAGCTTGAAGTTTTAACAAGTTGACTGTCAGTAATTTGCAGTGGTCTTAGAACTACTTTTACTTTTTTCATGTTCAGTTTCACTACTTCATCAGAATACATCGGCGTACAAATAAAACAATGAGATGCGTATTGTGGACAACAGCTATAGCCAAATAGAGCGGAATCAATAGATGATGCTTTCACGAAATGCGTGCAGCTCAGACATTGCCATGAACGAAAATCACAGTATCATGAGATGTGTGCTTAATAAACCTGTCTATTCCCTGCACAGATTCCCAGCCATGAACGTAAACCACCGAAAAATTACATGTTCATGAACTAGGAAGTTTCAGATTACAGGATTGCAAATGATTTCAGTAACACTAATAGCACATTGCTGCTCACGGACGCAGTGGCACATCATGTTGCCAGAACTGATGCGGAATGGAAGCCATCATTGAGGCACTGTTATGGAGTAGTTTTTTCAGCACCTGAAAAACATGATATCAGTAAGCAACGCTTACTACATGGGAGACTTTGTTATCTTCAGCAACTGTCATGGAGGAACTAATACAGGATATACAAACTTTTGAGGCACTGTATGGAGTAGTTTTTTCAGCATGACATAGGAGTAAGCAACGCTTACTACATGGGGGACTTTGTTATTTTCAGCAACTGATATAGTGTTTTCACCAATTTAAGCACATGATGGAGGTTCAGGATATACGGTAACATTCCAATTAATGGCCTCCTATGCAGTAAGCGACGCACATACAAGTAAATTAACTTCCAATTTGCAAATACAAGTTCAAAGACAACATTCTAACTCAAACTAACTGACAGAAAATGGTACCGGTTCAGAAAATGAGCAGATTCTTCTTCTCACAACCACATCGTCACGTGGAGATCTCCGATGTTCTTCGACAGCAAAGAAACTACGAAACCAATCACCATCAACGGTAAGAAGATTACCTGCTAGGGACGTGGCGTCGGCGGCGGCTCCGTTGTCCCTGTCGGCGTGGGAGGTGGCAGCGGCGGCGTCCCTCCTCCTGTGGGCGCGTCAGATGTGGAGAAGGCGGTGGCGTGTAGGAGGTGGAGGCGTTGGCGGCGTGTAGGAGGTGGAGGCGCGGCGGCGTCTACGGCGACCTGGTGTCCGCTCGTCGTGGGAGTTGGGAGAAATCCTTTATGATTTTGACTTTTTTTTCCTTGTCGGTAACTGCTCAAATTAACGTCTAATGGGCGGGATGAGCCAAATCTACATGGGAGAATTTTAGCCGTGCCATTTTTCTCTGCTTAGAGTCCCCTAAACTGTCCCCCAAACGACGTCAGATCGAGCGTTTGGCGAACGTGTTTTGTTCGTGCCGCGTTTGGAGGATATTGCTCCCCAGCCGCGTCCCCCAAACACCGTCTCCAATAAAAAATTCAAATAGTTTGCATTCAAAAAAATCGTTCCCGCCGAAGTCGTCGCGATCAGAGTAGCGGCGACCAAAGTACTGGACGCGCGATCATATTACGGATCGGTGGTGCATGATAAATTAGAAGAAGGGGTTGGGCGACGCGCCGCATCCTGACTCGACGTAGGCCCGTCGATCACGATGAACTCGTCGTGATCTGCCCGGTGTGCATGTTCTGTCTGCTCCGTCGCCGACGTCGAGGCAGAGGCCGACGCAGGTGTAGTAGCAGATGCTGTCGTAGACGTGTCTGCCGGCTCTTGCTCCGGGGTTAAGGTTGCTGCCGCTGCCGTTGTCACTGCCTGGGCCGTCGCCTCGGCCGCCGCCATTTTGGCTTCGATGTCGTCGAGGATCTAGCCTTTGAAGAAGTTGTGCGTCGTCCGTGTCCGGGGAGACATTCCTTCTGTCGACGCTTGCTGGCGTGTAGTTGATATGGGAGTTAGAAATCCCTCGGGTGTAACGGCGCCAGAAAAGTAGCTGCTTGTGACGGTAAAGCACACGTCCGTTGGTAACCCCAAGAGGAAGGTATGATGAGTACAGCAGCGAGTTTTCCTCAGTAAGAAACCAAGGTTATCGAACCAGTAGGAGATGAAGGCCACGTGAAGGTTGTTGGTGAAGGAGTGTAGTGCGGCGCAACACCGGTGATTCCGGCGCCAACGTGGAACCTGCAGAACACAATCAAACTACTTTGCCCCAACTTAACGGTGAGGTTGTCAATCTCACCGGCTGCTGAAAACAAAGGATTAAACGTATGGTGTGGAAAATTATGTTTGCTTGCAGAAAAAAAAGAACAATGATTGCGCTAGGTTGTATTTCATATGTAAAAGAATGGATCGGGGTCCACAGTTCACTAGTGGTGTCTCTCCAATAAGATAAATAGCATGTTGGGTGAACAAATTACAGTTGGGCAATTGACAAATAGAGATGCACATACATATCATGATAACTACTATGAGATTTACTTAGGGCATTACGACAAAGAACATAGACCGCCATCCAGCATGCATCTATGCCTAAAAAGTCCACCTTCAGGTTAGCATCCACACCCCTTCCAGTATTAAGTTGCAAACAACAGACAATTGCATTAAGTATTGTGCGTAATGTAAACAAGCATTGATGTTTTATCCCTAGTGGCAACAGCACATCCACAACCTTAGGGGTTGCTGTCACTCCCCCAGATTCAATGGAGACATGAACCCACTATCTAGCATAAATACTCCCTCTTGGAGTCACAAGTATCAACTTGCCGAGCCTCTACTAGCAACGGAGAGCATGCAAGAACATAAATAACATATATGATAGATCAATAATCAACTTGACATAGTATTCCATATTCATCGGATCCCAACAAACACAACATGTAGCATTACAAATAGATGATCTTGATCATGATAGGCAGCTCACAAGATCTAAACATGATAGCACAAGAGAAGAAGACAACCATCTAGCTACTGCTATGGACCCGTAGTCCAAGGATGAACTACTCACGCATCATCCGGAGCGGGCATGGTGATGTAGAGCCCTCCGGTGATGATTCTCCGGCAGGGTGCCGGAGGCGATCTCCCGAACACCTCGAGGTAGGGTAGACGGCGGCGACGTCTCTGGAACTTTCTCGTATCGTGGCTCTCGGTACTAGGGTTTCGCGATGGAAGGAATAAATAGGCGAAAGGGCGGCGAGGGGGCGCCGGGGCCCACCCCAGGCCGGCGCGGCCGGAGGTGGGGCCGCGCCGCCATATGGTGTGGCCACTCGTGGCCCTCTTCGTCTCCTCTTCGGGTTCTGGAAGACTCCGTGGAAAATAGGACCGTGGGCTTTTGTTTCGTCCAATTCCGAGAATATTCGTAAACTAACTTTTCTGAAATCAAAAACAGCAAGAAAACAGGAACTGGCACTGCGGCATCTTGTTAATAGGTTAGTCTCGAAAAATGCATAAAAACATTATAAAGTATGACTAAAACATGTTGGTATTGTCATAAAACTAGCATGGAACATAAGAAATTATAGATACGTTGGAGACGTATCAACGCTCTTAGCAGGGACATGTCGTCCCTGTGTTTCTTGAGCTCCATCTTCTCCTCTTGCCTCTTGAGCCAAAACCCACCGGCGAAGCAACACGAAGAGCGGGAGGGCTCGGGGGCCCTTCCCTCGACGTCGTCCGCGTGTTCTCGGACACGCACGTTGCAGGGCGTGCACCTGGACCTGGCGGGAAGGTGTTGAATTGCGATTAGTTTCCAGCGGAGACACGTAAACATTAAATACGAGCCCGATCGGCTCTCGGGTTGCCCTGTGGATCGGCTCAAAGAGCCGATCGCCCCATGGTTTGCGTCGGGTTAACGATGACATGGGGCTCCTGCTTGATCAATGTAGAGTTAAACCAATCTACGACAGTTTAGGGTTTTCACCGCATGATCGGAACATCCTACGCGTAGTTGAGCCTAATAGACACGAAAGATAATGGAAAACTAACCCTAAAAGAGGCCTAAAAACCAACATTAAGTTAATTCCCGGAACATCCCTCTTAGGACTAACAAACCATACCTAGCGCACTACCGGATCGTTCAACCCGTTTGCAAGGCCTAACCATACAGATATTAAACCAATCCTTGAGGAATCAAGGAGCAACTATAACGGATCAGATCTACTAAACAACGAACAAGCAAGACGCTGCCCTTACACCTGGATAGGTGTAAGGGCAGCTAGATATCGAGGGACGGCATAGCTAAGCAGATATGCATAAGGAAAGCATCCATGCAAGCCCCAAAACATCTACGATAAATAGTGCTACTCGCCATCAACAACGCTTCAGCACGAGCAGCACAAGGTAAACGAATAAACGTGTGCTGCCTAGATCGCAAGATGCTTACCCGGGAGAAACCCTCGAAAGAAGGGGTGGCGATGCGCCTGATTTGTGTTTGTTGTGAACGTGATTGTCCTCCTTTTCCGATAACCCTAGATACATATTTATAGTCCAAGGGACTTTCTAATTCGGGCGTGCACCTAACCGTGCACGAGTTAAACTCTATCTTTTAATTCTAAACTAGGATGCGATCTACTATATTACAGATACATGGGCAATTAAGCCCAAACTCTTCGTGCAAGGCCGCTTCAAAGACACTCCACGTGTATGTCCTTCAAGCCCATCTTCACTTACGGCCCATCTCCTGATTTGGCCAAAATCTGGTGATAACACATGCCCCCTGGTTTTGGCAATGATAATTTCAAAACCACCCTGTTTTACCTTCGAAGGGTCATGTCGTGGCAGAATAGGACCGCCACAGTATTCTTCATAAATCACAGATTTTGCCGATTGTCAACACGAGTTGGGATGCAAACAGCCGATGGCGCACATCGGCTTTTACCACAAAGTGTTTACCAATTGTCAATGCGAGTCAACGCGCAAAGGGCCGATGGCAAAACGCCGGCCCTTATCACGAAACGCTAACGAGGCTAACCCAGTCGCCTGCTCAAACGATAACTTGCACCCTTGCCTATAAGAGCAAACTCAGATCCCCAAATCACCGCTCGCGCAGATCCAACTTCCAGCCACGCAACTCTCAGATCCCAATCGCACAGACTCCTCCGCGACGATTCCAATGGCGGAATCATTCAACGCCAACACTGAGGTCTCTGGATTGAAGGTAATCCTCCACCGTTCCTCTCCATCCGAGTAAATTGCCGGAATGATCAACAAAACACCTGAATTAATGTCTCATTACGCCATTAATTTTTTAGGTATCAGATATTCTGCTGCCGCATCCTTCCCTTCCGAATTCGCTTTGCCTCGGTCCTCGTTCCACCGAGAGTCCTGCTCATCTGATTTCATGCGAGGCCAATAGGATCCCCTTTGTGAACCAGAACTTGGACCTCTCTACTTGGGCCGATTGCTTACGAGCCTGGCCTAATCCTCCTGAGGATTGGGTTTCATGGTATAACAGGATGGCCAAGACCTACCAATCTTCCTGGGAAACTACGGGAATAGCCGATGCTTTAGCTTTATCACTGTCTCCGCTTGAGAAACACGAAAACCTTTTGAAAACCATCGGCTACTTCTGGTCTGATGCTTTGAACTGTTTCATGTTCGGCCATGGTCCCATGACTCCAACCCTACTAGACGTGGCCATGATCACTGGTCTAGATATTGCATCCCCAAGCCCTTCTGCCTTTAGGCTGCCAAAGGTTCCTTTCCAACTTTCCTCCAAAAAGGAATGCACAAACTGGGGTGCTTATCTTCGACGCTACATGAAAACCAAAGGCCCTGTAACAGAGAAAGAACACACGGCCTTCTTAAACTTCTGGTTGGAGCATTTCATATTTTGTGGCCCTTCCCTTGCTCCCACCAAAAATTATCTTTCCTTGGCCTATGAACTTGCCAAAGGCACCAAGCTTGGTATTGGCAAACTGTTCCTTGGAGAGGTCTATAGATATCTCCAGCTGATGTCTGTCAAACTGTTTTCTCAAAAGACAGTCAAAACAGGAGGCCCTTGGTGGTTTGTCCAGTTATGGGCCCAACTATACTTCCAGAACCACATCCCCAACTTCCCTCGCCTAGCAACTCGCACCTTTCCAGATGCCACTGGGAAGCAAATTCGATGCACCAGCTACGGCCAAGCTCTGTACAGCCTCCCAGGTAGTAAGCTGATTGCCCAAGAAGCCTCAGCATGGTTCAGCGTCTTCTTTCAAGGCCTGGACAATCCCCTCTTCTTTCCTTACACGGAGTCTGAACATTTCGAGAAGTCCTCTTCAGGTTGGACAACTTTGCCGATGACACCAGCACCCGGCAATTATACTCCGTCATGATTCGTCCCTGTTTTCTTCCGGTGGGCATGAGCACCTCCAACAGGATCATCAAACCTGGTTATGAGTCCTATCAGCCGGTCGTAGCAGCCCGGCAACTTGGTCTTGGGCAGGTGCCTCCCCACTTCTTCCTTCATTTCCTAACAGAAAGTAGGGCTGACTTGCCAGATGTCCTCACTAGTCAGAGGTGTTACTCTTTCTTTGATGCTCTGGTCATCCCAATTCCTCACAACCTCTCTTTCACCTCATCAACGGATGATTTCGAGGCTTGGTGGGCAATGTGGAAGACTTATGCCTTCCGGAGGGCTCTAGGACCATTGCTGAAACAACTTGATGCTGAATACACTATCCCTGCAGAACAGGTACCACCACTCACAATTTTGTCTTGAAGTGGCCTATCGTGATTTCTTTTTACGACCCTACTCTGTTTTCTTGCAGCAACAAGACGGTCCAGAGCCGGTTCATGATGACGGCTCCTCATTCACACTCCACCCACCAGCCCCAGTGGTCCTTTTCTGCAAAAACTCACCATCCTTGAAGTAGGTCGTGATGCAGAGCCAGCCGATTGTACCTAAATCGGCTTCTAAAAGTGGGGCGTCTTCTAGGCCAGCAGCCCCCCGAGCCCCAGCGAGAACATCAGTGAGGAAAGTAGCTGCCAGGAAGACCTTGAGGCACCCCACCTCCTCTCCAGCTCAAGAAATTCTGCATGTAAACTCACCCACTCCCCGGCTGGTTCCATTCATCCTTCTAGGCTTTTGTAATATGTTCATATTCCTTTCTCAGACCTCTACTGAAGAAATCTCCAGCGAGGATACCCAGTCCGGTCGAGAGGACTCAAGCTCAGGCACCTCCGGGAAGAACACCGCGCCAAGCGAGCCAGACTTACCACCGTCGGCTTCCAAGAAAAGGTCAGCCCCCGAACCTGCTTCCTCCCAGGCTTCTCCAGCAGCAGGACAAGGTGGTCGTCGCATAAAGAGTCGATGTATGAAGAGAGCTCGCAAGACGCCATAAACCTCTTCATCAGACCAGGAGCTTTCGAACGTAATTGCTCTCTACATTCCCTTTAACTTTTATCTTGTGCTGACCCATCTTTGTTCCTATCGGCTGATCATTCCCCTTTTCAGACTGACGACACCTCTAGTGGGGAAGTCAAGGAGGTAATGATGCCATCCACCACCCTGGACTTGGCAACCTCAAACAGTGGAGCCGAAAAGGCTGCTACCTTGGCCACGCACTCAGCAGAAGCACGAGAGCCGATCGCCTCTTCACCAGCCGCCCCTATGGTCTTAGGAGAGGTAGACTTCCCTCCCTTAGCTCTTCCTCGCTTTGCTGCGTACTGACGTTGTTCTTGCTTTGTCGTTATGACCTCTCAAAATTGCTAACGTTTGACCCTGAATCCATCGAACCAACTGCTAAAGCAAGCGAAGCGTCAGGGCCTAACGCTACCCAAGGTCAACTCCAACAGCTCAAGGCCTTGCTCTCCTCCTCAATCGAGACATTGGTTGAGGACACCGAGGGAATAAAGAACATTCTCGAAGACCTCCAGCCTCATCTCCCGGTGACACTGCAGGTGAAGCTCTGGCCCGTGGTAACTTTGTCTGCTTACAGGTCAAGGGTAACCTTGGCTCGTCAGAGAATCGGCTTGCGCCACGCCCAGCTTCCATTGAAAGCCGATATCGCAGACAAGTGTCAGCGGCTTAATGAGAAAAAAGCAGCTTTGGACACAAAAACGACACATCTACCAGACCGCTGAACTGGAGATCTTGCGAAAAGAATTAGAGGACCTCGAAGAGAGGGTGCGGGTAACCAAGCAGCTCATCCAAGAAAGGAAGCTCTCATTGCTGCTCCGCGAAGAGCGAAGGTCTCAAAGCTCTGAAGGCTGATCTGGCCGAAATCCGCGCCTTAAACAATCAGTGGTGACGGGCCGGGATGAAGATGACGAGGCTGAAATCGCCGAGGTAGATCGTGTTCGTGCTTCGCCCTTTGTGCTCTTGAGGCATTCTTGTAATGATAACTGCTCCACCATGCACACTTGTCCTCTTGAGTCGATGCCTGAGCATCGGCCGTGCTTAAAATTTTTGTATTTTCGATTTTTATTAATCGATTTCATGCCTTCGGCACAATCCTGTGGTAATCATATCGGGTGAGCCTCGATTTGAACTGAAATTTTAGATATTGCCTGGAATCGATGAATCCCTTGACTGTGTCTTGTAATGCTGGGCTTTCAATGTATGGTACCTTGTGGCCAGGACCGAATCCTTCAAGTGATTGAAGATATCGGCTTTTCAGCCAATTCAAGCTTGTCTCACCACTCACCATGCTAAATAGCACATCAGTGAACATGTGTGGTGAGAATAATTTTAGTTGATTGCCGGAATCGGCTTCCCTTGCAGTTGTCGATCCGACTATTTGCTGATAAATGTTGGTTGTGGCTTATCCCCAGGACCAATTTCAATCTCTTCTAGATCATCAGCTGCTGTAAACCCATACCTCAGCTTTCCATCGCCTGCTAAATCAATGCTGAACACAGGCAGAAGGCAGGTTGAGGCTAATTGTGGCCGATTGCTAGAATCGGCCTCCTTTCCCATTGCAATATTTAACGAGGGTTTACAACTTCTTGGTTCTCTGCTATAGCGGCGTGGCATGCTTGAGGTGAGATCCTTGGTTTTTATTTTTTGGGGCCGATCGCAGGGATCAGCCTTGCCACGTACGTCCATAGACTTGGATCTTGCTACTCCGTCAGGCCAGTGGATAAGACCAGCCTCACCCCATTTTTTGAAGCTTCGATGCGCTCACAGCCGTCCAGATTGATTCCAGAGAGCGGCTCTTCATTTGCTTCCCAGATGTTCATGGCAGCCAAAGAGATGTCGATCGAATCATCTGCATGAACAACCTCCACTTCATCTCCATCCCATTGTATGATGCATTGATGCATTGTGGATGGAATGCAACAATTAGCGTGGATCCAATCCCTTCCTAGCAGGACAGCGTAAGTGCTCTTTCTGTCGACGATGAAGAACGACGTAGGGATGGTCTTTCGGCCGACAGTTAAGTCTACGTTCAGAACACCCTTGGCTTCGACGCTTGGCCGTTTAACGTGACGTTGGTCTTGATCAGATCTTCATTGGAACGTCCCAAACGTCGTAACATGGAGTACGGCATTATGTTGATTGTTGCTCCCGTGTCAACCAGCATCTTGCTGATAGGCTGCCCATTGATATAACCCTTCAGGTATAGGGCTTTCAGATGCCTGTAGCTCCTCTCTCGTGGCTTCTCGAAGATAACTGGTCGTGGCCCGCAATCAAACTGTGCCACTGATACTTCCTCATCTCTTGGAGCACAAAACTATGACGGGAGAACGAACACCATGTTTGTATCAGCCGATGCCCTGCATCGGCTTTTGTCTGCTTGGGTCGCCACACTTTTTTTGGTGGGCGAGCCTCTGTCTCCAGTGTTTGCTGAATTTTCACGGCCAGGTCGGGCCGTGCTTTCCTCAACGTATACAGGTATTGCGCCTCGGCTTTCTCCAAGTTTCGTAGCCGTTGCACTCTGCGCTTTTGGGAGTGGCTGAGTCCATCAGGACACCACATTGGTCGGTGATACCTATCTTCTTCCTCTGACTCCTCGAAGTCTTCATCTTGAGATGACTCAGCTCGTTTGTTCTGAGGTGGGAGAGGTCCTAGACGCTTGAACACTGAAACTTCATTTGTTCCCTTCCTCTTCTGCAGTTCTCGATTGTAGGCAATCGGCTCATTCTGAGTCCCAGCAGTGTTTGAAGAAAGGACAGTTCCAATGCCTATCCATGTCCTCTTGCTCTCTTGACCTCCCTCTGGCGTGACGCTCATACCCTTCGTATCGACGGTATTTCCTGTTGTCTCCATCGGACCGACGATATCTATCGTCGTCTGCGTCGTAGCGCCGACGTCGGTCGTATTGCTGCTCATATTTGTTGAGGAGATGTGCGGAGAGTGGTCGTTGATACCGCACGCTTCCTCACCTCATCCATACAAATGCTGTCATCATGCTGGGGCCGGTCGCGTGGATGGCCTCCTTTTATCTTTGCCACGGCGCTCTCTGGCTTATCTGGTATGGCGATCTGCAAGCCTGCCATATTGATACCAAAAGCGAAACCTGGCTCGTGCCTTATGCAGTGGCTGAGATCCACCATGTTGACGTCCGGAAATGGCTGCGTGTCAACTCTCATGGCAAACTGACCGAAGAGTAATCGGCCTTGTTCTATCGCCATTTGAATCTGTCCGCACAAGACTTTGCGGTTGGTGGCATGGGTGAACGTGTGATGCCATTTGCAGTATGGCCTGCCGTTCATCTCTTGTAACGTGGGGATTTTGTGGCCTTCGGGTAACTTCAGCTGTTTTTCCTTCAGCAGCAAATCAAAAATTTGCTCCGTTTTGCTCAAATCAAAGTCAAACCCTTTTGCAGGCCCTGGTTGTTTCACCCACTTGCAGGACACGGGCTTTGCCCCCGAGTCCATTCAGCTACAGCGACTTCCTGATCTCCTACAGAATCTTCATCTTCTTCCATCTCGATCAGGGCGACGCGCTTGAACTTGTCCTGGTACAATTCTGGGTGGCGCTGTTCATACGATGTCAATTTCTGAACCATATGCGCCAATGAATTGTAGTCAGCTTGGAAGGTCACATCTTTGAGCGGCGCTGACAATCCTGCTATCGCCAGCTCGACTGCTTCCTTCTCAGATAAACGAACCGAGTAACATCGGTTCCTAACGGTCCTGAAGCTGAATGTATTCAGACACCATCTCTCCTCGCCTCTGCCGAACCTGGGTCAGATCGGCAATGCCGGCTTCAGTAGCTTCTGAATGGTATTGTACGTGGAATTGTTCCTCCAGCTGCTTCCACGTCCGAACCGAATCTGGTGGCAACGAGGTGTACCATCCAAAGGCCGGACCCGTGAGAGATTGTGAGAAGAACCTCACACGCAGCTCGTCTGAAGCTGAGACCATGCCCAACTGTGCCAAATATCGGCTCACGTGCTCAATTGAGCTGGTTCCTTCGATCCACTGAATTTTGTGAAGTCAGGGAGCCGATACTTAGGCGGTAGTGGGATTAGGTCATAATCGTTGGGATACGGCTTGGAATAGCCGATCATTATCTTCTTCGGCAGGATGCCGAACTGATCTCTCATGATTGCGGTGATCTCATCCACTGTAGGAGCTGCAGAAGTTGAGCGTTCATGACTTGTTCCGGTGGCATATTTAGTTAGCCACGTCTGTTTCTCAGCATCTGCTCCAGAATTGTTTCTGCTCCAGCAACTACTCTGTTCAGCGATCCCTCCTGTGGCAGTCCTTCCTGTTGTAACCTGGGTCATCCAGTTGTTGCGGTCCGCACGTATGTGCACACGTATCCATGTGGAATCTCCTTGGGCGGCTCATACAGGAATTGGTAATCGCTAGGATCACCTCCAACCTTGTAGACGACGTAAGCCGGTGAACCCTGTTGCTGTGGAGCTGCCATCGTGTATTGCAGTGGTGGGTGTAGAGCGGTATCTACCCCTGGTGAGTTCCTAGAGCGGGACCTGACGGAGAGTACTTATGCTTCATGATTTCTTGCACCACATTAAGCGCAACACGCTCCAAAGTGTTCACGGGCTCTCAGAATGCCGATGAAGAGAGTGAGCCACGGCATAGTTAACTTCCTGTCGCAGGGCTCTGGTACGTTCGTCCGAAGGGAGAGATAGATCTAGTCCCTCTAGCGCGCCTTCGGGTTGGAACCCTTTGAACTTGATGCCGTGCGAACGGGTCCTCTCAAAAGAGTCGATGAGATCGGCTTCCAAGATGGCCTTGAGATCATCATATTTCTTCTTATGCTCAGCAGGCAGATCTTCGTACTTGATCGGTTCTTCCGCCATCTCGGATGTTGACGTGGTTGTTGCGGAAGATTGTCCCGATTGTCCCACCGGGCGTGCGAGAATGTGTTGCTGCCAAAACCCACCGGCGGCGGTGGTTAAGCAACACGAAGAGCCGGGAGGCTTCCAAGGCTGCAGGGGCCCTGGTCCCTCGACGTCGTCCCGCAAATGTTCCGGCACACGTCCTAGCGGTTGCAGGGCGTGCCACCCGACCTATACCTGGTCAGGAAGGTGTTGGATTGCTTCGATTAGTTTCCTGCATGGCAGACACGTAAACATTAAATACGAGCCCGATCGGCTCTCAGGTTGCCCTGTGGATCGGCTCAGAGAGCCGATCGCCCCATGGTTTGCGTCGGGTTAACGATGACATGGGGCTCCTGCTTGATCAATGTAGAGTTAAACCAATCTACGACAGTTTAGGGTTTTCACCGCATGATCGGAACATCCTACGCGTAGTTGAGCCTAATAGACACGAAAGATAATGGAAAACTAACCCTAAAAGAGGCCTAAAAACCAACATTAAGTTAATTCCCGGAACATCCCTCTTAGGACTAACAAACCATACCTAGCGCACTACCGGATCGTTCAACCCGTTTGCAAGGCCTAACCATACAGATATTAAACCAATCCTTGAGGAATCGAGGAGCAACTATAACGGATCAGATCTACTAATCAACGAACAAGCAAGACGCTGCCCTTACACCTGGATAGGTGTAAGGGCAGCAAGATATCGAGGGACGGCATAGCTAAGCAGATATGCATAAGGAAAGCATCCATGCAAGCCCCAAAACATCTACGATAAATAGTGCTACTTGCCATCAACAACGCTTCAGCACGAGCAGCACAAGGTAAACGAATAAACGTGTGCTGCCTAGATCGCAAGATGCGATCTAGGCAACATGATGCTTACCGGAGAAACCCTCGAAAGAAGGGGTGGCGATGCGCCTGATTTGTGTTTGTTGTGAACGTGATTGTCCTCCTTTTCCGATAACCCTAGATACATATTTATAGTCAAGGGACTTTCTAATTCGGGCGTGCACCTAACCGTGCACGAGTTAAACTCTATCTTTTAATTCTAAACTAGGATGCGATCTACTATATTACAGATACATGGGCAATTAAGCCCAAACTCTTCGTGCAAGGCCGCTTCAAAGAGACTCCACGTGTATGTCCTTCAAGCCCATCTTCACTTACGGCCCATCTCCTGATTTGGCCAAAATCTGGTGATAACACTTGCCTCTTGAGCAGCCTCGCCCACCTTTCGTCGGTCTTTTTGTCGCATGAGAGCAAGGTCGAGGAGACCTCGACGAGGCATTTCGCGATCGACGCCTGCGTCTTCTCGGACGACACAACGTCAGCCAAGGAGGCCTTGGCAGCCTTGTTGCCGATAGGACGCCCTGCCGACGGGGCCAGCGGCGCATCCAGATCAATGGCGTCTTTCCCCTTCGACAACGACAGGCGCGTCAACCGCCATTTCTCGTTCAGTTTGAGCTTGCTATAGCAATGCGTCAGCGTGAAAGACTTATGCCCTTCCGAGTTCTTCCGGTACAAATCCATGGCCTTGTCAAATTAACCAAAGGAATCGCAATCATTTCATCGAACAAAATGTAGGCGCTGCAGATTATCTAAGAAAGAGTCGTACCATTTGGCTGATGTCGACGCCGCTCTCGCCTCTGGTCTCGATTGTTGGGGGGATGAACCCCCGGTATGCCAAAGGCATGCCAAACCGGATGGTTTGAGCTATCAAGATACCGGTTTAGAGATTATTCCCGGTTGTCAAGCTAAGCTTTTGGCTAAGTAAATCTACCGGTATCCCCAAGAGGGGTATACCGGAATGAGCTAAGAAGGTACCGGATTACCGGTAAGGCACTGTAGCACGTCGGCGGGGTGGTCAAAGATTCTCTAAGGAGCTAGAGGACAAGGATGAGCGAAGCACTTCAGCTTTAATCGAAGCTCGAGGCAAACAGATGATGACGTAAAAGGCACCGGAGGATGTCACTCCTCTACGATTAAAGACATACCGGCGTCACCGGTAGCCAAAGAGGCTTTGTAAAGTAGTTTGTCTAGTCAAAGATGCCATTAGGGTTTCCTAGGGTTTCTTCTCCTGTAAGCCACCCTCTCCCCTATATAAGGAGAGGGGGCACACCACCTCGTACGCGCCATGTAGTGTTGAGTGAAAAACATGTAACCTTGTGTGTTCATGAAGTAGGGGATCTAGAGGTGAATCTGCCCTTGTGTTCTTCTTCTTCTCCCTCTGGCCAAGGCCAAGTTCATCTAGATTCCATCCGGAAATCCATACCATATAACCAAAACCCTCCCCCGAATCCTCTAGCGCCCATCCGGCCCCAACTTAAGCCATCCTATGGCATCTGTCTGTTCACCACGACGATAGTTGGCGCCCACCGTGGGGCAAGAAGCGGCGCTTGCTGGAGTTTACATTCGGGCGGGCCTCCTCACCATCGATGGCGAGCGTGTCATCACCGCGCTCGTCGACCACGTCCTCGGCATGGACTTCATCAACGACAACACGGGCTGCTTCGTCAATGGAGGTAAGTTCCCCAAGAACGGCCGCGTCATCGAGTTTGGGAGCCTCCATGTCTACTACGACACCGTCCGTGTGCGCCAGTGCCTCTCGCTGGTGCTGGTGGCGCCGGACCCGCCAAGATCTGCAGTTCGCAACGACCACGCCGCCGGCAGCGTCGAGGTGCTGGCGGTTGGCGCGGCTGACGCCGGCAAGGAGGTTGCGCCGGAAGGCGCCGGGCAGACGAAGTCCGCGTGCGCGGCAAAGCCACCGCTGGAGCGCGGCGAGGGAGCTGCGGGAACATCTACTGCGCCACCGGAGACTCCTCTCCAAGCGGCGATGAACGGCTGGCGACGCCCATCGCGCAGAACATCGACCCTGCAGCGGCACAAGCGGAGCTGGAGGCGACGCGCAAGAAGCTGCTCTCCGGGGGCGCGGACATCATCCGGGCGCAGCGCGAGCTGAACCTAACCCTACGTGAGTACAACGCTGCCCATGGCTTTGCTTATGTTAGCGCTTAGGCTGCTAGGGTGCCGGGCCGGCTTAAGGCTGCAATCTAGATCGGGATCCGTAAGGAAGTTCTTGCCGGCAAAAGTACCTCTGCATCTGTGAGCATCGTAGAAAACCTAAGTACAGTAGTCCGGATAAAACTATAAAAGCTGCTAAGGCTGCTGTAGAGCTGTGTGAGTCGCTATCCGGAGATGCACTAGCAAAACAACATGATAGAGTTAGAGAGCTGCTTGATATGATAGAGGCACAAAATGCTGAGCTCGCTAGAATCAATAAAGCGGCAATAGAGTCAAAATCGATCCGGTCGACAAAGAATGCCGGAAGCAAGTCCCATGGCCAGGCATCGTCCCCCCATCCGGACAGAAGAAAAGAAAAGAAATGAATGCGCGCAGATGACCGTGTATGATCCGGTTCTTGCCGGTAAACAATAAGCCGGGCAGTATGAGGCTGGAAGAAAAAGCCAAGGGGCAGGTCGTGGCTATGCCGGAAATGGTTATGCCGGAAATGATTATGCAGGTAGATATGAAACCGGGCAAGATTATCGAGCTGCAAGGGCAGCGTATGATGCCACCACCAAGGTACCGGCAGGCAAGAGCCGCGGAACCGGTAAGATATGATGAAACAGATTCCGGAGTGGGAGAGCCTACCGGAACCCTTTGGGGGAACGCGTGGGAGAAAGATGCTTGAGGCCGGGATGCGAGGCATAGGCTGGACAGAGTGTATCTTTCTGAGATGATCGAAGCTGAGGGTCCCCCTGGCCCAAAGTGCTTTGGCCCACGGATCATGAGAGAAGAGCCACCGGTGCGCAATGTCCAATTGCCCCGGGACACAAAAACATATGATGGCACGACGAAGCCGGAAGATTGGCTGGCAGATTATGTCACAGTTGTTTACGTCGCTGGAGGGAGGAACAGCTAACGGTGGAGGAAACCGGCGCTGGGCTGTAAGAATCATACCATCCTTCCTGGTGGGACCTGCATGTATTTGGCTTAACAACTTGCCGGCAGGAAGCATAAACGGATGGTTGGACTTTGAGGAAGCCTTTGTGATCAACTTGAGCAGTACATACCGGAGGCCAAAAAATTGCTCACGCTATGTGTGCAGCGCCAAAATGAAACAGACCGGGATTACCTGACCCGGTGGAACTCCACAAGAAACTCCTGTGAAGGAGTGTGATAACCCACAAGTATAGGGGATCGCAACAGTCTTCGAGGGAAGTAGTACCCAATTTATTGATTCGACACAAGGGGAGACAAAGAATACTTGTAAGCCTTAACAGTGGAGTTGTCAATTCAGCTACACTGGAAACAGACTTGCTCGCAAGAGTTTATCGTAGCAACAGTTTTATAGCGATAGAATCTTGGAAATAACAGCGACGATGAAATAAAGACAGCGGTAGTGATTATAGTAAACAGCGGGATTAAAATACTGTAGGCACGGGGATGGATGAACGGGCGTTGCATGGATGAGAGAATTCATATAACAATCATGGTAGGGCATTTGCAGATAATAATAAACGGTATCCAAGTACTAATCAATCCATAGGCATGTGTTCCGTATATAGTCGTACGTGCTCGCAATGAGAAACTTGCACAACATCTTTTCTCCTACCAGCCGGTGGCAGCCAGGGCCTCTAGGGAAACTACTGGAAATTAATGTACTCCTTTTAATAGAGTACCGGAGCAAAGCATTAACACTCCGTGAGCACATGTGATCCTCACATCACCGCCTTCCCCTCCGGTTGTCCCAATTTCTCTCACTTTGGGGCCTCGGGTTCCGGACAGCAACGTGTGTATACAACTTGCGGGTAAGATCATAAAACAATGCATATCATGATGAAACAATAACATGTTCAGATCTGAGATCATGGCACTCGGGCCCTAGTGACAAGCATTAAGCATAACAAGTTGCAACAATATCATAAAAGTAACATCTACGGATACTAGGCACCATGCCCTAACAATCTTGTGACTATTACATGATCAATCTCATCCAATCCCTACCATCCCCTTCAGCCTACAGCGGGGAATTACTCACACATGGATGGGGGAAACATGGCTGGTCGAGAGGCGTCGGTGGTGATGGTGGCGATGATCCCCTCCAATTCCCGTCCCGGCGGAGTGCGGAAACGGAGTTTGGTCCCGAGATGAGTTTCGCGATAGTGGCGGCGTCTTGGATGGTTTCTGGAAATATGGTCGAACCCCTGGCGTTTTTAGGTCGAAGAGGCTTTGTAGTCGAAAGGGGAGCGTCGGGGGCCGCCGAGGCGGCCGGGCCATGGGCCGCGCCGGCCCGTGGTGTGGGGGCCACGGGCCTCCCACTGGCTCGCCCTTTTGGCCTCTCATCTTCACGGTGAAAATAGGCCCATTGCGATTATTTCCGGGGGTTTTCCTGAAAGTCGAATTTCTGCACAAAAACGAGACACCGTGCAATTCTGTCAACACCGTAGAGCCGGGAACAACTAGGGCTGCGGCTGGCCCCAGTCCCTCGGAGCGACGGCCCGCAAAGCCTCTGGTCGCGCGCCGATGCAAATTGCAAGGGCGTGCCACCGACCTACCTGGTCAGGAAGGTGTGGATGATGCCTCGCTTGGTTTCTGCGGGGCACACACGTACACGTTAAATACGAGCCTCGATCGGCTCTCGGGTTGTCCTGTGAATCGGCTCATGGAGCCGATCCACCCATGATTCGTCCAAGGTGGCCGAATATATGGTGGTCCTGCTTGATCAAGATAAAGCATATGAGATCCACGACGATCTGGGGTTTTCACCGCATAATCGGATCATCCTACTCACGATTGGGCCTCGCGCTCACGCACGGTGATCGTAAGCCAGCCCTAGACAAGGCCTAAAAACCAACACTAGGTTGATCCTCGGAACGTCCTGTCTAGGGGCAGCAAACTACACCCTACATGCCGCTGGATCCTCCAACCCTTTGTAAGGCCTAACTATTGCAGATATTAAACTAATCCTTGATGAATCAAGGAGCAATCGTAACGGATCAGATCTACTAAATAACGATCAAGCGGGGTGCCGCCCCTGCACCCATGATGAGGTACGGGGACGGCTAGATGCGCAAGGGTTGCACTACGACAGCATATGATACTAGGAACAATGCTAACCCTAACACATCTATGATAACTACGTTGCTCGCCATCAAAAAGGCTTCAGCACGAGCAACGCATGAACAACTAGGCAGGCTCGTGCTGCCTAGATCGCGAGATGCGATCTAGGCAGCATGGTGCTTACAGGAGGAACCCTCGAGACGAAGGAGTTGGCGATGCGCCGAGATTGGTTTGTGTTGAACGTTGGTTGTTGTTTATTCCATAAACCCTAGGTACATATTTATAGTCCAGGGGACTTTCTAATGTGGGCGTGCACTAAACCGTGCACGAGATAAATTCTAACTTCTACATAACCTACTATAAAGATACACGGGCTAACTAGCCCAAATTTGGTAAACAAGGCCGATTCATATCTCTTCTATATGTATATCTTCAAATCCGTCTTGATCGCGGCCCACCTCGGTTGGTCAAATTCGGTGATAACACATGCCCCCTGGGTTTGGAAATGACATTTCCAAAATCATTATGCTTTTCTCTCGTAGGGTCATGTCGTGGCGGAGCAGAACCGTCGCAGAGTCCTTCATCATGATAGCTTGCCTTCTCAACTTCTCCGCATGATTTGACAGTTTTGGTACCACCTCCTCGGAAACTGCTGTGGCATTGAATTTCTACTATATCCCCTTTTATTTAACTGCCACGAACAGTTCTTCTCTGCATCTCCTTCGCATTAGCATCCTCAAAAGCCCTCCTGCCACAATGTCTTCTTCTTCCTCTGCCCCATCGGATCTTTCCAGCCAGTCCTCCACCTCCCGCGAGCCAACGCCTGAATGGGGTCCACAAGAGGCCCATGCGGCCGACATTCGCCGCGCCATAGCCGACGGGGACGAGTCGACCCACGACTCCTTTGTTTGGTCTGAAGACGACCAATCCTTAACGGACGGGGAGAGCGACCTTCGCTTTCTCGCTGTCGGGCAGTCGGAGGAGGAAAGCGACGACGACGGCTTCTCCTGGGACGGCTACTCCTCCGCCGAGGAGGTGAAGGAAGAGGAGGAGGACACCACCTCCTCCGACGAACCGCCGGCCAAGCGTCTCTGCCCCTGGGCGGGCAACATCTGCGACTTCGACAGCGACTATGGCGACGCTAGCGAAGAAGATGAGGACGATGAAGGTCCCGCCGGTGGTTTCTCCAGCAGTGAGGATGAGCCGGCCGGGAGCAGCGCCGATGATGGCGAGGATGAGGACAGCAGCGGCCTTTAGATAGGATAGAGTTAGGAGCAGTAGATGGGACAACATCCCTCCCAACAACTCCCCCAGAGAAATCGGCTCTTTTTGTAAGAAATCCCTGCTTATCAATGAATAAGTTCCCTTTAACTTGATTTTGCCGATTTCTTTATACTGAGCCCGCCGATTGTCAACCCGGTAGATGCTTAACGAGCCGATGGCAAAGCATCAGCTTTCAAATGGATTGCAAACAGATCGATCTGATTGCCTTCTCAGATGTCGACTTGCAGTCCATGGACCTCAGACCCAAACTTCCAATCGAACAGGTCCGACACGCAGCTCTAAGACCCCAAGGCCTTTAGACTTTTAACGTCATCCGAATATGATGTTCGTCCTGATAACAAAACTCCTGGGTTAATGCTCCCAGGAAAGCCTGACCTTTGACGTTGAAGCTGACACCTCTGCTCAACAAGTGCTTGCTCACAGCTTTTCCAGCGATGTCGCACTCCCGTGTCGCAACGAACTGGCCTAAGGTCTAACCACCGAAGATGGCCCCTCCTTCAGACTCCTCCCGTCAACCCTGGTGGACAGCCATTTTCAATACCATTGGCTTGCTGCCCCCCGAGCCTCGATCAAGGCGAGAGTGAAGTCGCGCCAACTGCATTGGGCCACTATCAGCCCCTTTACCGTGGTGCAGCATCAGCCGATTCTGACCGAAATCGGTTGTTAACAGCAGAGAACTTCCCAGGTGAGCTGCCCCCCAAGTCTCTTTGGTCCGATAAGGCAACTTTTGGTGAAAAATGAAGTTCAGTCCAACTGGATGACCGCCGGTTGTTCTCGTGATCCTAGTCTGATCTGCACATCCATGCTGTTCCTGATGTTTGGCCAGGGTGGTGATCCTCAAACCTGCCGGCAAACCTCAACACCTTAAATGAGAAAAAGGGCCGTCTTGAACGCCCAAACTGATGCTCCTGTCGGTGCTGCCGAGCTTGAAGTCTTGTCGAAGGAATTGGAAGTCGTTGAAGAGAGGGCCCGAGTTGCCAGGCAATCTCAATGAAGGGCCTGCTCTGGTTAGGATTCCGCTTAAATCCCTTAAGTCGATGGCCGTGCATCGGCTTTGAATCCTCAAGTCGATGACTACGCATCGGCTGTGCAAAAATTTCTGTATTTTCGATTTTTTTAGCCGATCGATTCATGAATCGGCTCCCCCTGGGTACATCCTTTGTGGCTCTGTACCTTCTCCGTGTATATGCCCCCCGAGCCGAATCCTTCACGTGATTGAAGATATCGGCTTTCCAGCCAATTCAAGATTTTCTCGCCACTCACCCATGCGAAATAGCACATCAGTAAACAAGGGTGATGCGAGTAATCGTAGCCGATCGCTGGAATCGTCTCACCTTGTAGTGGTCGATCCGACCATTCACAGAATGTTGAGATTTCGAAAATCTATGGAAACGCGCCACCGGCCATCCTTTTTCTCCACAGGTATTACATTGGAAATCCTTTCAGCGTGCTTGCATGGCCTGATGAACCCGGCGTCCAACAACTTCTTGATCTCCTTCTTGACTTTCTTAATCTCTTCTGGCCCGTCAGCCGATGTAAACCCATACCCCAGCTTTCCATCGCCTTCTAGGTCAACGCTTGTCATCATTTGGGGCCGATCGTGTGGATCGGCCTCCTCTTCGCCTTTTCCGCGGGAGTGACTGTTCCCGGGTTTATCCTCGTAATGGCGATCTGCGAGCCTTGCCCTATTAACACCAGACGAGCCACCTGGCTCGTGTCTTATGCAGTGGCTGAAATCGACCATGTTGATCTCCGGAAACGGCTGCGTATCAACTTTCATGGCAAACTGATCGAAGAGTAACCGGCCTTGCTCTATCGCCATCTGTATCTGTCCGCGCAAGGCTGCGCAGTCGTTGGTGGCATGGGTGAACGTGTCATGCCATTTGCAGTATGGTTTGCCGGTCATCTCTTGTAACGTGGGGATTTTGTGGCCGTCGGGTAACTTCAGCTGTTTTTCCTTCAGGAGCCAATCAAAAATTTGCTCTGTTTTGCTCAAATCGAAGTCGAATCCCTTTGCCGGCCCTGGTTGTTTGCCCACTTGCAGGACATGGGTTTTGCCCCCCGGGCCCACTCAGCATTAGTGAACTCCCGATCTCTTGCAGAACCTTTATCTTTGTCCTTCTCGATCAGGGTGACGCGCTTGTACTCGTCCTGGTACAATTCTGGATGGCGCTGTTCACATATTGTCCACTTCTGAACCATGTCTGTGTCTACCGATGCGTCTGCATCGGTATCAGCCGATGCCTGTGCATCGGCTTTCGCCTGTTTGGGGCGCCATACTTTCTTCGGCGGGCGCGCCTTCGTCTCCACTATCTGCTGGATTTTCGCGGCCAGATCGGGCCGCGCTCTCCTCAACGTGTACAGTAGTACTTCGGCTTCTTTCAAGCTTCGCGGCCGCTGCACCCGGCGCTTCCGAGATTGGCTGAGTCCATCGGGGCACCACCTTGGTCGGTGGTCCCCATCTTCTTCCCCATCGACTCCTCGAAGTCTTCTTCTTGAGATGACTCGGTGTTTACTCGAAGTGGGAGAGGCCCTAGACGTTTGAACACTGAAACTTCGTTCGTCCTTCTCCTTTCTTGTGTGCATTACGGGCAGTTCTCGATTGTTGGCAATCGGCTCATTCTGAGTCCCAGCAATGTTTGAAGAAGGGACAGTTCCAGTGTTTGTCCATGTTGTCTTGCTCCTTTGACCTCCCTCTAGCGCGACGTTCGTACCCGTCGTCGCGGCCGTTGTTCTGACGATACCCCCCGTCTGCATCAGACCGATGATTTCTTTGATCGTCTTCGCCGTAGCGGCGTCGGTCGTATGGCTGATCATATTTGCTGAGGAGATGCTCGGGTAATGGGCGTGGATGCCGTATGCTTCTCACCTCCTCCTCGGCCAGGTACCGTTTATCGTCGTCTTGGGGCCGGTCACGTGGAACGGCCTCGTCTTTCTCTTTGCCACGAGTGTGGCTGCTCTCCGCTTTGTCCGCGTCATGGCGAATCACGAACCCCGCCATATTGGCATCGAAAGAGAACCCTGGTTCTCTTATGGAGTGGCTGAGATCGATCGTGTTGACACCAGCAACAGACGTGTGTCTCCATTGAGCTTGATGCCGTGCGAACGGATCTTCTCACAGGAGCCAACGAGTTCGGTTCCGAGGACCGCCTTGACCTTGTCGTGCTTCTTCGGAGCTTGTCGGCCAGGTCCTCGCACTCGACCGGAATGCTTTCCGCCATCTCAGATGTAGATGGCGATGCGGTGGATGTTGAAGATGGTCCCACCGGGCGTGCCAGAATGTGTTGACGTCGAAACCCAGGCGGGCGGTGACTGGTCAACACCGTAGAGCCGGGAACAACTAGGGCTGCGGCGGCCCCAGTCCCTCAGAGCGACGGCCCGCAAAGCCTCCTGGTCGCGCGCCGATGCAAATTGCAAGGGCGTGCCACTGACCTATACCTGGTCAGGAAGGTGTGGATGATGCCTCGCTTAGTTTCCTGCAGGGCACACACGTACACGTTAAATACGAGCCTCGATCGGCTCTCGGGTTGTCCTGTGAATCGGCTCATGGAGCCGATCCACCCATGATTCGTCCAAGGTGGCCGAATATATGGTGGTCTGCTTGATCATGATAAAGCATATGAGATCCACGACGATCTGGGGTTTTCACCGCATAATCGGATCATCCTACTCACGATTGGGCCTCGCGCTCACGCACGGTGATCGTAAGCCAGCCCTAGACAAGGCCTAAAAACCAACACTAGGTTGATCCTCGGAACGTCCTGTCTAGGGGCAGCAAACTACACCCTACATGCCGCTGGATCCTCCAACCCTTTGTAAGGCCTAACTATTGCAGATATTAAACTAATCCTTGATGAATCAAGGAGCAATCGTAACGGATCAGATCTACTAAATAACGATCAAGCGGGGTGCCGCCCCTGCACCCATGATGAGGTACGGGGACGGCTAGATGCGCAAGGGTTGCACTACGACAGCATATGATACTAGGAACAATGCTAACCCTAACACATCTATGATAACTACGTTGCTCGCCATCAAAAGGCTTCAGTACGAGCAACGCATGAACAACTAGGCAGGCTCGTGCTGCCTAGATCGCGAGATGCGATCTAGGCAGCATGGTGCTTACCGGAGGAACCCTCGAGACGAAGGAGTTGGCGATGCGCCGAGATTGGTTTGTGTTGAACGTTGGTTGTTGTTTATTCCATAAACCCTAGATACATATTTATAGTCCAGGGGACTTTCTAATGTGGGCGTGCACTAAACCGTGCACGAGATAAATTCTAACTTCTACATAACCTACTATAAAGATACACGGGCTAACTAGCCCAAATTTGGTAAACAAGGCCGATTCACATATCTCTTCTATATGTATATCTTCAAATCCGTCTTGATCGCGGCCCACTTCTGGCTTGGTCAAATTCCGGTGATAACAGTTTCTGCACAAAAACGAGACACCAATGCAATTCTGCTGAAAACAGCGTTAGTCCGTGTTAGTTGTATCCAAAATACACAAATTAGAGGCAAAACAATAGCAAAAGTGTTCGGGAAAGTAGATACGTTTTGGACGTATCAACTCCCCAAGCTTAGCTTATTGCTTGTCCTCAAGCAATTCAGTTAACAACTGAGTGCGATAAAAGAACTTTCACGAACACATTTGTTCATATGATGTAAATATTCTCATGATATGGCAAGTGCTTAAGCAATTCATAATAAAGTACATGCAAATAAAGTCATCTAGTAGCTGTGTCAATCATGAAAAAGATACCAACAAACTAATAACAAGCATCATGAAACACTTCAATAAGCAGGATTGCAATGTTCATAGAAAGATATGATAAAGTGGTATCTCGCTTGCCTGTATTTGTACAGCAAAACATAAATGCCCAGGCACCTCTGAAGTTCATAGAAAGACTAGAAGTAAATTTGTCAAAGATAAAAGCATCAAAGTTATACCACAGCTGATCATATTTTGGGACAAGCATATTATACTAAGAATGACAGTTATGCTCTCAAGAAAGTACTCAAAGAAAGGATGGTGACTCAACATAAAAGTAAAAGATTGACCCTTCGCAGAGGGAAGCATGTGCTAGAGCTTTTCATTTTTCAAAGACAGAAGTAAAATTATTTTGAGAGGTGTTTGTTGTTGTCAACGAATGATAGTGGGTACTCTAACCACCTCGCCAACCAGACTCTCAAGAGCGGCTCCCATGAAGGACATCATCTCTACTGGCAAGGTAGATCATCCCTCTTCTCTTTTGTTTACACATGTATTTTAGTTTCATTATGGATGACACTCCCAACCTTTGCTTACACAAGCCATGGCTAACCGAATCCTCGGGTGCCTTCCAACATTCACATACCATGGGGAAGTGTCTATTTGCGGGTTAAGTTGCTTACTGATGAATCAGAGCAAAACATGTGAAGAGAATTATTAATGAAGGTTAATTAATTGGGGCCGGGAACCCCGTTGGCAGCTCTTTTTGCAAAATTATTGGATAAGCGGATGTGCCTCTAGTCCATTGGTGAAAGTCTGTCCGGAGTAAATGACAAGGTTGAAAGATAAAAAAACCACATATTTCCTCATGAGCTATAAAACATCAACACAAATTGAGAAGTAGTTTGAAGGTTTAAAGGTAGCACATGAGAATTTACTTGGAATGGTTTGAAATGCCATGCATAGGTATTTATGGTGGACAATTTGGAACAACTTAGTTTTCAGGTGTTTGGAAGCACGAGCAGCGTTCCCGCTCAGTACAAGTGGAGGCTAGCAATAGACTGGGAGCGACAATCAAGAGAGCAATAACTATCATAATCATGCTTGCGACAAAATAAAATTAACGGAGGCATAAAAGTGATACAAGAACTCTGAAGCAAAGTAAATCATCGAGGCTTAATTGACTTTTGTTTAGTCATATGCATGCGTGAGCATGTGCCAAGTCGATTCAAGTGAATTATTCAGAGGAGGATACCACAATGTCATACCGATCTATGAATAAAACAATGCAAGCAAATATTCATGGCATGCTACTCATTATTAATAGATTGAAACTAATCATGAGAGATCATAAACTACTAGACTTTCATTAAATGACATATACCTCACATGAACCAACTAAGCATGCTCACATGGATGAGTATATGTACAAAAATGAAAACAAATAGAGTTCATACCAGCCTCTCACCACAGTCAAATTGCCGTAGATCGTCATTATTGCCTTTCACTTGTGCAGCTTGAATAATAATATGGAATGAAACCAAGCTCCAACCACCGAAGACCGCTGAACTCCCTAATAAACTTTACAAAACCAAAGAAGAACAACAAATATTTTTGGTGTTTTCGGATTAGAAACAAGAACAAAAGAAAACAAACAAACAAAGCAAAATCTTTTTGGATTTTCTCATAGCAAACCAACGATAGCAAATAAAGTAAAATAAGAGCAAAGAACCAAATAAACAAAGGGTGAAGAGAAACAACAGAAATATTTTTGGTCTTTTTGTGTTTTAGGAAAGAAACAAAGCAAAAACAAGAGAATGCAAACTAACAGAAACACAGAAAAGCAGGATGGCAGAAATCTGCCAAAACCTGACAGCAGTACAGAAATCGATTTTAACAAAAATCTTCCATTGCTCAATTCGAAAAGTGTTCAACTAATGAAAGTTAGATAACAACCTGGGCAACATGCACAAAAATTTTCAACTCAAAATAACTTTCTGGCTGTGCGTACGAATTTTTTTGGTAACAGCCCAGAATCTGTTTTTGGACAGCACTTCCCCAAATATCATCTCCCTCTCATTAGGAAACCACTTTAAGAAGCTAAACAAGTATGTACAAGTATCCAGCAACCATAATATGCAAAGAATGAGTGATGCCGGTATACCTCCCCCAAGCTTAGGCTTTTGGCCTAAGTGGAGTTCAACCCCAGCGAGGGTCGGGGTTCCACGCCGGTGGATCGTACATGGTGTGATAATAAGGTCCCTGCGCAGAAGAATAGCGTGGAGGCTCCTCATGACCATAATGTTGATGTGAGGAGCTCGCTGCATCGGATGAAGAGTCGGGGTGCTCCTCGGCCTCCTCCGTGCCATCCCTTGCATGATGGCCTTCTCTTTCTATGTATGCATTTAGCTCATTTTCTGTAACCGACCACCTTTCCCTGGAATCAAGGTTAAACAAAACAGGTGCAGGCAATCGTACTAGTTTTTCAGTTTTCTTAGTTGTTCTCCAAGTTTTCTTATAGAATGTTATCTTATAATACAGGTTGCTCAAATTAGACGCATCCGAAACAAACTCATGTTTAATCATGGAAACAACATCAAGTTTCTCCATGGAGAGCGGAATATCTAGATGGTGAGGTTCTACACCATGCATAGCTAATAAACGAGAGGCGATGAGACCTCCACAAATTCCTCCCTTATCACGGTTAGTAGCAAGTCTACAAGCTATCAAAGCACCCAAATTATAAGTCCTATCATGTTGCAATGCAGCAGCTAAGAAAGCCATATCTTGGATAGACAACTTATTTGCATTCCTTCTAGCAAGAACGCACTTTGTGATGAAATAAGCAAAGTAGCGAATAGCTGGGAGTTGAATACTACTGATTTTACCATTATCATCGGAGAAGCTTCTCCCTTGACAAATCATCGTATATAGACTCGAGAGCTCCCGCGGCGTTCCCCTAACCTTCTCGCATGATCCCCATTGTGGCACTCTAATTGCTGCACAAAAATCATTAAAGGGCAAGTTGACAGTTTTATTATAAATTTTGTATCGAACCATGGGGTTAGTTTGGGACCGATTGAATTCGAAATCCTGCACCACTGACATAGTTAGTTTTGCATATTGGTAAGGTTCACCAACAACAAAACTTTCCAACCCTGCATTGGAAATCAGTTTTTGACATCTACGGGTGCTTCTATTCTTGTAGACAGTGTTGGCCTCCAAGAGCAGAGGTTTGTAGAACAGCAAAGTTTTCCTTAAGTGGATCACCCAAGGTTTATCGAACTCGGAGGAAGAGGTCAAAGATATCCCTCTCAAGCAACCTGCAACCACAAAGCAAGAAGTCTCTTGTGTCCCCAACACACCTAATACACTTGTCGGATGTATAGGTGCACTAGTTCGGCGAAGAGATAGTAAAACACAGGTGGTATAGATGGTGGTAATATTGCAGAAAGTAAAGATGCAGTAAAACAGTAAACAAGCGGCGCAGAAAATAGCTTGTTGGCGTAGGAAGCAATTCTTTGTGGTGGAAACAAGGCCTAGGGATCATACTTTCACTAGTGGACACTCTCAACATTGATCACATAATAAATAAGTTCTCTTTCCTTTGTGCTACATATACTCTTGTTTGATAATGAACACCACTAATTTTGTAGGATTACACGAACCCTCAATGCCGGAGTTAACAAGCGCCACAACATTCGATATTCATGTTTAAGTAACCTTAGAGTATAATAGATCTTTGCAAAATAGACCAAGTACTAACATAGCATGCACACTGTCACCATCACACTACGAAGGAGGCATAAATCACATCAATACTATCATAGCGATAATCAACTCCATAACCTACAAGAGATTATGATCATAATCTACGACAAGAACTACACGATGCACACACTGTCACCATTACACCATGCAGGAGGAATAGACTACTTCAATAACATCACATGAGTAGCACATAGATAAATAGTGATACAAAACACATTGCAATCATAAAGGGATATAAATAAGCACTTCACTACGCCATTCATAACAGTGAATAAGTATTCTGTGAAATATAGCCTAAGAGACCCACACGGTGCACACACTGTCACCTTTACACACGTGGGACAAGGAGTCTCCGGAGATCACATAAGTAAAACCCACTTGACTAGCATAATGACATCTAGATTACAAGCATCATCATATGAATCTCAATCATGTAAGGCAGCTCATGAGATTATTGTATTGAAGTACATAGGAGAGAGATGAACCACATAGCTACCGGTAAAGCCCGAGCCTCGATGGAGAACTACTCCCTCCTCATAGGAGAGCAGCGGTGATGAAGATGGCGGTGGTGTCGATGGAGAAGCCTTGGGGGCACTTCCCGTCCGGCGGCGTGGAACAGAGACTCCTGTCCCCGGATCTTGGCTTCGCGATGGTGGCGGCTGGAACTTTCTCGTACCGTGGCTTATTCCTCTCGTGTTTTAGGTCAGGGACCTTTATATAGGCGAAGAGGCGGAGTCGGGGAGGCTGAGGCGGCGACACACTAGGGGGCGCGGGCCCAGCCCTGGCCGCGCCGCCCTATCATCTGGGCCCACCAGGGCTCTCCTCGGTGGCTTTCGGTGTTCTGGAAGCTTCGTGGAAAAATAGGATGCTGGGCATTGATTTCTCCGATTATTTCCTTACTAGGATTTCTGGAACCAAAACAGCAGAAAACAGGAACTGGCCCTTCGGCATCTCGTCAATAGGTTAGTTCTGGAAAACGCATAATAATGACATATAATGTGTATAAAACATGTAGGTATTGTCATAAAACAAGCATGGAACATCAGAAATTATAGATACGTTGGAGACGTATCAGCATCCCCAAGCTTAGTTCCTACTCGTCCTCGAGTAGGTAAACGATAACAATGATAATTTCTTAAGTGACATGCCATCATAACCTTGATCATACTATTGTAAGCATATGTAATGAATGCAGCGATCAAAAACAATGGTAATGACATGAGTAAACAAATGAATCATAAAGCAAAGACTTTTCATGAATAGTACCTTCAAGACAAGCATCAATAAGTCTTGCATAAGAGTTAACTCATAAAGCAATAATTTCATAGTATAGGTATCGAAGCAACACAAAGGAAGATTAAGTTTCAGCGGTTGCTTTCAACTTATAACATGTATATCTCATGGATAGTGTCAATGTAAAGTAATATAACAAGTGCAATATGCAAGTATGTAGGAATCAATGCACAGTTCACACAAGTGTTTGCTTCTTGGGGTGGAGAGAGATAGGTGAACTGACTCAACATAAAAGTAAAAGAAAGGTCCTTCAAAGAGGAAAGCATCGATTGCTATATTTGTGCTAGAGCTTTTATTTTGAAAACATGAAACAATTTTGTCAACGGTAGTAATAAAGCATAAGAGTTATGTAAATTATATCTTACAAGTTGCAAGCCTCATGCATAGTGTATTAATAGTGCCCGCACCTTGTCCTAATCAGCTTGGACTACCGGATCATCGCAATACACATGTTTCAACCAAGTGTCACAAAGGGGTACCTCCATGCCGCCTGTACAAAGGTCTAAGGAGAAAGCTCGCATTTTGGATTTCTCGCTTTTGATTATTCTCAACTTAGACATCCATACCGGGACAACATGGACAACAAATAATGGACTCCTCTTTAATGCATAAGCATGTGGCAACAGTTAATATTCTCATATGAGATTGAGGATATATGTCCAAACTGAAACTTCCACCATGATTCATGGCTTTAGTTAGCGGCCCAATGTTCTTCTCTAACAATATGCATGCTCTAACCATTAAGTGGTAGATCTCCCTTACTTCAGACAAGACGGACATGCATAGCAACTCACATGATATTCAACAAAGAGTTGTTGATGGCGTCCCCGGGAACATGGTTATCGCACAACAAGCAACTTAATAAGAGATAAAGTGCATAAGTACATATTCAATACCACAATAGTTTTTAAGGCTATTTGTCCCATGAGCTATATATTGCAAGGCGAATGATGGAAATTTAAAGGTAGCACTCAAGCAATTTACTTTGGAATGGCGGAGAAATACCATGTAGTAGGTAGGTATGGTGGACACGAATGGCATAGTGGTTGGCTCAAGGATTTGGATGCATGAGAAGTATTCCCTCTCGATACAAGGTTTAGGCTAGCAAGGTTATTTGAAGCAAACTCAAGGATGAACCGGTGCAGCAAAACTCACATAAAAGACATATTGTAAACATTATAAGACTCTACACCGTCTTCCTTGTTGTTCAAAACTCAATACTAGAAATTATCTAGACCTTAGAGAGACCAAATATGCAAACCAAATTTTAGCAAGCTCTATGTATTTCTTCATTAATGAGTGCAAAGTATATGATGCAAGAGCTTAAACATGAGCACAACAATTGCCAAGTATCACATTATCCAAGACATTTTACCAATTACTACATGTAGCATTTTCTGTTTCCAACCATATAACAATTAACGAAGCAGTTTCAACCTTCGCCATGAACATTAAAAGCTAAGAACACATGTGTTCATATAAACCAGCGGAGCGTGTCTCTCTCCCACACAAGGATGAACTTATTCAAACAAAACAAAAATAAAAACAAACAGACGCTCCAAGTAAAGTACATAAGATGTGACCGAATAAAAATATAGTTTCACTAGAAGAAACCTGATAAGTTGTCGATGAAGAAGGGGATGCCTTGGGCATCCCCAAGCTTAGATGCTTGAGTCTTCTTAAAATATGCAGGGATGAACCACGGGGCATCCCCAAGCTTAAACCTTTCACTCTTCTCGATCACATTATATCACCCTCTTCTATTGACCCTTGAAAACTTCTGCCACACCAAACTTCAAGCAAACTCATTAGAGGGTTAGTGCATAATCAAAATTCACATGTTCAGAGGTGACACAATCATTCTTAACACTTATGGACATTGCACAAAACTTCTGAAAATTAATGGAACAAAGAAACTCATTCAACTTAACAAAAGCGGCAATGCGAAATAAAAGGCAGAATCTGTCAAAAACAGAATAGTCCGTAAAGACGAACCTGAAAGGGGCACTTAACTTGCTCAAACGGAAAAACTCAAGACTAATGAAAGTTGCGTACATATCTGAGGATCACACACGTAAATTTGCAGATTTTTTTGATTTTTTACAGAGACTTCTGCTCAAATTCGTGACAGACAGCAATGTTGTTTTGCGCAGCAATCCCAAATATAGCATCAACTTTAGCATAGAAACTTTACTTGGCACAAAAACATGATAAGGAGAGGTTGCTACAGTAGTAAACAACTTCAAGACTCAACAAAACAAAAATTGCTGTAGTAAAATAAAGACATGGGTTATCTCCCAAGAAGTTCTTTATTTATAGCCATTAAGATGGGCTCAGTAATTTTAATGATACTCTCGCAAAAAAGAAGAGTTGAAGCAAAAGAGAGCATCAAGAAGCAAATTTAAAACACATTTAAGCCTAACCCACTTCCTATGAAAAGGAATCTTGTACACAAATAAATTCATGAAGAACAAAGTGGAAAGCATAGAAAAGCAACACAAGCGCAATTTCAAGATTCTCAACATAAAGAGCGGAAACTTAATATTATTAAGATGCATATAACCATATTTCCCTCTCTCATAATAACTTTCAGTAGCATCATGAACAAACTCAACAATATAACTATCACATAAAACATTCTTGTCATGAGCCATATGCATAAAATAATTACTCTCTACATAAGCATAATCAATTTTATTAGTTGTAGTGGGAGCAAATTCAACAAAGTAGCTATCATTATTATTCTCATCAAGTGTAGGAGGCATAGTATAATCACAATAACATTTACTCTCCATAGTAGGCGGCACCAAAAGACCACTATCATTATAATCATCATAAATAGGAGGCAAAGTATCATCAAAGAAAATTTTCTCCTCAATGCTTGGGGGACTAAAAATATCATGCTCATCAAAACCAGCTTCCCCAAGCTTAGAATTTTCCATATCATTAACAACAATGGTGTTCAAAGCGTTCATACTAATATCATTGTTACCAGCATGCAAATAAGATTCCATAGGTTTTTTAATTTTCGCAACAAACAATCCATGTCTTAACTCTGGAAATAGAATAAGAAGCTCATTGTTGTCCATTATGCCTAACTAGTGTAAACAAGAAACCAAAAGATGCAATTGCAAGATCTAAAGGAAATAGCTTCGAGTACTTACAACGGCGCCGGAAAATAGCTTAGTAGCCGAGATCCGGAGTGTGAGTACCTTTTACCTTTCCTCGCAACGGCGCGGAAAATAGCTTGATGTCTACGGGTGCTTCTATTCTTGTAGGCAGTGTTGGGCCTCCAAGAGCAGAGGTTTGTAGAACAGCAGCAAGTTTTCCCTTAAGTGGATCACCCAAGGTTTATCGAACTTAGGGAGGAAGAGGTCAAAGATATCCCTCTCAAGCAACCCTGCAACCACAAAGCAAGAAGTCTCTTGTGTCCCCAACACACCTAATACACTTGTCAGATGTATAGGTGCACTAGTTCGGCGAAGAGATAGTAAAACACAGGTGGTATAGATGGTGGTAATATTGCGAAAGTAAAGATGCAGTAAAACAGTAAACAAGCGGCGCCAGAAAATAGCTTGCTGGCGTAGGAAGCAATTCTTTGTGGTGGAAACAAGGCCTAGGGATCATACTTTCACTAGTGGACACTCTCAACATTGATCACATAATAAATAAGTTCTCTTTCCTTTGTGCTACATATACTCTTGTTTGATAATGAACACCACTAATTGTGTAGGATTACACGAACCCTCAATGCCGGAGTTAACAAGCGCCACAACATTCGATATTCATGTTTAAGTAACCTTAGAGTATAATAGATCTTTGCAAAATAGACCAAGTACTAACATAGCATGCACACTGTCACCATCACACTACGAAGGAGGCATAAATCACATCAATACTATCATTGCGATAATCAACTCCATAACCTACAAGAGATTATGATCATAATCTACGACAAGAACTACACGATGCACACCTTTACACCATGCAGGAGGAATAGACTACTTTAATAACATCACATGAGTAGCACATAGATAAATAGTGATACAAAACACATTGCAATCATAAAGGGATATAAATAAGCACTTCACTACGCCATTCATAACAGTGAATAAGTATTCGTGAAATATAGCCTAAGAGACCCACACGGTGCACACACTGTCACCTTTGCACACGTGGGACAAGGAGTCTCCGGAGATCACATAAGTAAAACCCACTTGACTAGCATAATGACATCTAGATTACAAGCATCATCATATGAATCTCAATCATGTAAGGCAGCTCATGAGATTATTGTATTGAAGTACATAGGAGAGAGATGAACCACATAGCTACCGTACAGCCCCGAGCCTCGATGGAGAACTACTCCCTCCTCATGGGAGACAGCAGCGGTGATGAAGATGGCGGTGGTGTCGATGGAGAAGCTCCAGGGCACTTCCCCGTCCGGCGGCGTGCGACAGAACTCTGTCCCCCGGATCTTGGCTGCGATGGCGGCTACGGAACTTTTCTCGTCGTGGCTTATTCCTCTCGTGTTTTAGGTCGGGGACCTTTATATAGGCGAAGGCGGAGTCGGAGGGGCGAGGCGGCGCCACACTAGGGCGCGGGCCCAGCCCTGGCCGCGCCGCCTATCATCTGGGCCCACCGGGGCCCTCGGTGGCTCTCGGGTGTTGGAAGCTTCGTGGAAAATAGGATGCTGGGCATTGATTTCGTCGATTCCGAGAATATTTCCTTACTAGGAATTAGGAACCAAAAACAGCGAGGAACTGGCCCTTCGGCATCTCGTCAATAGGTTAGTTCCGGAAAACGCATAATAATGACATATAATGTGTATAAAACATGTAGGTATTGTCATAAAACAAGCATGGAACATCAGAAATTATAGATACGTTGGAGACGTATCAAACATCTTGCAAGATTCCTGCACTCCGCATAAAATCAGTGCATGGGTAATAAGAGGGGTATACTCCCTCTTCGCGGTGAACTCTCATAACTTCTTGCACCTCCAATTCTTGTTGGTTTAGTTGGTGCCTACTCCCTTCCATTTTCTGAAATTTTTCAACAATCATTATAAAATTTGATTTCAAGGTATATAATTGAGGGAAACTACTATAGGAACTTGCTAGAGTACTAAACATGCATCAAAACTAGTTTTTACCACTTAGAACAAGCATGCAAGCTCAATAAACATGTTACCTACAGCAGCAAAATATTCAAGATATACTCAACCAAACAAAATTCTAATTGGATAATCAAAGGAGTCACATACCGGAGAGCAAATGTGCCAAATTTCAGACAGAAATCTGGGCTGAGCAAAGAGATCGAGAAATCTTGAGCTCTTGAGCAAAAACGCGAGTGAGAGAAAGTGCGAGTTTTTCGGGAGAGAGAGTGAGCTGGGAGGAAGAAGTGAAAAAGTGGGGCAAGGAGGGGCCCACACCACAGGGTGGCGCCCCCTTGCCTGGCCGCCTGGCCTGTGGGTCTGCTTGATGCGCGTAGATGTACACGTCCGTTGGGAACCCCAAGAGGAAGGTATGATGCGCAGCAGCAAGTTTTCCCTCGAAAGAAACCAAGGTTATCGAACCAGTAGGAGCCAAGAAGCACGTGAAGGTTGTTGGTGGAGGAGTGTAGTGCGGCGCAACACCAGTTAAACCGGCGCGAACGTGGAACCTGCACAGCACAATCAAGATACTTTGCCCCAACGTAAGGTGAGGTTGTCAATCTCACCGGCTTGTTGAAAACAAAGGATTAAACGTATCGAGTGGAAGATGGTGTTTGTTTGCAAAGAACAGTAAGAACAATAATTGCAGTAGAATGTATTTAGATGTAAAAGAATGGACCGGGGTCCACAGTTCACTAGTGGTGTCTCTCCAATAAGATAACTAACATGTGGGTGAACAAATTACAGGTGGGCAATTGACAAATCAAGATTCAATACATATCAACGATGATTACTATGTGATTTAATCAGGGCATTACGACAAAGTACATAGACCGCTATCCAGCATGCATCTATGCCTAAATAATCCACCTTCGGGTTAGCATCCGCACCCCCTCTAGTATTAAGTTGTAAACAAGAGATAATTGCATTAAGTATGGTGCGTAATGTAATCAACACAAATATCCTTAGACAAAGCATCGATGTTTTATCCCTAGTAGCAACAACACATCCACAACCTTAGAACTTTCTGTCACTGTCCCAGATTCAATGGAGGCATGAACCCACTATCGAGCATAATTACCCCCTCTTGGAGTTACAAGTATCAACTTGGCCAGAGCCTCTACTAGCAACGGAGAGCATGCAAGAACATAAACAACACATATATGATAGATTGATAATCAACTTAACATAGTATTCTAGATTCATCGGATCCCACCAAACACAACATGTAGCATTACAAATAGATGATATTGATCATGTTAGGCAGCTCACAAGATCTAAACAATGATAGCACATGCGAGAAGACAACCATCTAGCTACTGCTATGGACCCATAGTCCAAGGATGAACTACCCACGCATAATGGGGTTACAAAAATAGAAGAAACAGATGTGTGCATTGCATTCATGCATAGAAAATCCGGAATTTTCGCGCTTTAAAGTAAAACAGTCACAGTAACTGAAGTTTCACTTGATCTTGGTGGAATTGAAGTAGCTCATCAAGTCAAGCGCTATAAACCTCAATGTGACTTTGATAAAACCTTGTTTTGGGTAGAGGTGATTTGATCTAAGGGGTTAGATCAAATGAAAATAAAATCAACACAGGAACTTATTAATCAAGGATCAACTACTTGATCTTATTAAAGATCACAACATGATGTTCCTTGCCATAACATATGAACATCCATTTAATTGGAAATCAAGTAATAATAATTGGAGAAACTATTCTTCACTTATCTTCTCCATGTCTTAAACTAATCCTTGATCCTACCATGAATCTCATGGTATTCATTTTATTTCAATCTTGGAATTAAAACAAGGAGATCCACCCTAGAAGTATGTATTCTTCCCCATTCCATATTATTATACATCAAACCTAGAGAGGTGAGAGAGTTCTATATTAACCATTAAAGAAGCAATAACAAACCTTGAGCTAAACCTTGGTTATACATCCAAGTATTCAAATCATCATCTCTAAGAGGAACCCTAGAGTATTATTCAAGCCTTCCCATATAAGAAAGACCATTTATTCTAAACTTAGCTTTACCTATTAATGAACAAATGACAACCTTTGAACTAAAATATTTGGTTGTAAACCATTTCCTTTGGAGTGGTGAGATAACCAATATCAAATGGAATAAGATCAAATCTATGAATTGATGAAGTAAAGTAGTAACTAATCCAACCAAGCATCTAGGTGGAGACTTAAACCTTTCATATCTAATGAGATCTTGTGAGTACACCATAAACCCTAGAATAATCCATTCCTATATAAGAGAGCTCAAGATATGGTGTTACACTCAAGTTAGTTGAGGCAACACTTGTACTTGAGGGAGAGAACTATCCATATATCCAGATGAGTAAATCATCATTCCTTGAGAAGAACTCTAAGTGGATATCTCAGGCATTCTCCTGGGATATTAACTATAGAGGCAACCATAGCCATGTCCACCCAAGAAAATATAATAGAAGGATTATACCCTAGTTGGTCAAGATACTGCTTGATCATGGAAGTGAGAACCCATTTCATGAGAGATAACTTAGGAAGCCAAACCTTGATCATTATGAAATTGAGTAATGATCATAAACCCTTAGAATTTGAGGTAGAAGATATTAAGAACAAGTTGATCATGCCCAAACCATGATCATGCTCTTGAGGTATGTGAGGATAAGTTAAACCCTAATAGGATGAGTAGATCTCATTCACCACATGAAATCATAGGGAGGTAACTAGTAGGTAAACCTAGGCTTATATTCCAACCTTAACTTGTGATTCACCTGGTGATCATAAGTAGAATTCTACCACATCTACATTCCCCTTATGCTTCACCTAAGAAACATAAGAAAACCTTAGAGTAAAACTCCATACTTAATATGGTGAGAAACCATCTATTCATATGACCAAAGTTAACTATAAAAAGAACTATAACCAATGTAGTTAACTTAATGATAAATTAAGGATAATAATTGTAGTTAATTGGTAGAAGATAAAACCAATTCTCAAATCCTTAGTAATCAAATGAGCACAGAAGCAATTAAGAAAGTAACCATATTATCTTGGTTAGGGGAGATTAACCCTAGCACATGCAATATGATGTCATCCCATCTCTATAACCAGAATTGCAACCTCAATAATATCTTATGCTTCAATTCTTGAACATAAGAAAAACCCTGTGCTACATTATATGGTTCAAACCATATATGTAGTGATAAACTATTTATTTTGGTAACCAAGCACAACCATGATGGAACAATACCTACCCTAGATCCTTTCAAAGATAATAATAACATTAACTTTACAAGGGGGTTGTAATAGAAATCATAAAGCCCTAATAAAATGTTGCTCACATAAAATAATATGCAAGTGATTAATTCCTCAAATGGAAACCAAGACATAATAACAATCTCTGAAATACTTTGAGATGAAAGTACCCACTCTCATAATTCTAAACAGAATTGATTGCATAATAGAAAGTGAATAAGAATAAAAATATAAGTTTATATTTAAAGGTTATGTTGAGTAAGTTCACAGATATGCAAATAATCTAATATAAAATATGAATTCAAATAAAATAGTCAAACAATAGTCAGTATACTAAATCTTGAATGGATTAGCATAATGACAAATATCTGCAAATAGAATTGAATTCAAATTTGAGTTGAAATAGAAAATATACAATAGGAAAAATACAAAACAGAGAAAAAAATAAGGGAAATACTTACCTGGCCGAGCAGCCCAGCACCACAGGCCACCGAGCCCAGCAGCAGCCCATGGCCCAGCACCACTTCGTAGCCCAATACCCCTTCATCACAAAATCTCGAGGACGAGCTCGTCCTCATCCCCTTCGTGCACTGGAGGCCACCGCGACGCCGTGTTCTCCTTCTCCCTCTCGCTGGCGCCTTCTCCTTCATCTCGACGTGACGAGGCAAGCCACGAGCCTATAAAAGACCAGACGAACCCGGCCTCGGTTTCCTTCCTCCTCTGCTCGAATTCACCTCAGACATAACCCTAGCTCGCCCGGCCACCATTACCGCCGTCGATGTAGACCTCCCCGAGCCTCGCTATGACCACCGTTGGACTCGCCGTCCTCGACATGGTCACCGTTTGCGAGGAATCGAGCCTAGACCTCAATCGACCGTGCCCGGTTGTCTTCTCCGGCGCCGGCATCGAGCTAATCCGGCGAACGAGGCCACCTCCGACCTCGCCGCCATGCGCAACGTGCTCCTGGTGAGTCACCGACCCTCCTAGCATGCTCGCCAAGCCCTATTGCTCCCCGTAGCATCGTCGCGCCGTATGACCGTGAGCGCCGCCGCGGTACCTCGCCGTCGGACAAGCTCCGGCGACCGTCTAGGGGCGGCGCTAGTACCATCCCGTCACATTGTGCTGGTTCGTGTGGCGCTAGAAATCCTCCCGCGCAACCCGAACGGCGGCGCCGTCGCCGATTTCCCGCCGGCCACCGTAGCTCTGGCCGTGCTCACAATTTGGACTTGGTCCACGTCTACGTGGCAGCCACCGTGGCAATGGCCCACTGGTCAGTGGCTGTGGGTATCCTGTCTCGGGTAGCTTTAGTTATTTCCGTTTAAATTTAAAATCAGAAATTGCTGCAACTTTACAGAATTAAATAAAATTCATTACAACTCAGAAAAATACAAATGAGATATCAAAATGATCCTAAAAATAAGATCTATCCAATAAAAATATAATATGAAATTTTTATTTTTAATAAAAATTTAATTATTTAATATTTAATAATTAAGCCTTTTCTTTTATTCTCTATTGAATTAAAATTCAATAATTAGGAAAATTCTCCAAATTAAATAAAACCAGTAAATAAATAAAGAAAACATCAAAACTAATTTTCTTTATTTATATTATTAAATCCTTAATAGAAGGATTTAAACTCTAATTAATAATTATCTTAATTATTAATTGTTTAAAAATAATAAAATGCCAAATGAAATATTATTTTTATTCTTAAGTTATTAATAGCTTCAACTTTATAATAAAGTTATTAACCAAGAACTAAGTAGTAATTATGAAACCCTAGTTCCAATAAAAGTAACATTGTGGTTTCATAATTTCATGTGTAATCCTAAAACCCTAATGCCATTTAGACCTTAGCTCCATTACTACATGTGAACCCTAATTTGCTTCTAACCTAAACCCTAGGTTAGACCATGTGATCATCCTACTTTCTTTTAAATCATAGAACCATATAGAACCTAAATAGTTGTCATGTCCACATAAAATGTAGAAGACCTATCACTAATATATGGGTATCTCATGTGTTCATCTTCATCAGACCTAGACAATCAAGTAGGATCAACCAAGTGTAAACCCTAGATCCTATTCCCAAAACCATCATTCTGAACTAACCTTGGTTAGCCTCACACCATTGTGATGAACCTCAGAAGCAACTATGCCAAATCTTGAGCATTACCTAACCATATTCCACTAAACCCTACTAGTGTGGGATACTTACCAACTATCCTATTTAGGAGCCAATTATTCCTTACTTAATAGAACCAATAGTAAACTCTAGACAACCTCAAACCTAATTGTAATACTTCTTATTCCTTAAGAAGTATGTTCTTCAAAAGTTATTCTTTTGAAGAAAATAAAGAGTAGCCATCCACCTTGCCTAATAGGATCTATAAACCCTAGCTAGCTATAATCAGCAAGATGAATCAACCTTGATAACAACTAGGTATAAACAATTGCTTAGGATGCCTAGGCTAAACTCAACCTTACAAGTTCTAGCTTTTGATGAACCCAACTATGTTGTGATCCATCCATCCTTACTTCAGAAACTATTTGGAACCATAGTAAACCATAGAACTCCACAAACCTAATTATCATACTTGTTCTTTATTAAAGAACATGTTCTTCAAAAGTTATTCTTTTGAATTATATAATAAATAATCATCAACCATGCACTATAGGACTTAAAATTGACAACTGCTCTTTACTTATTATACAATCACTATTCCTTGATGTGTATGATTGTTACTATGCATTTTACCAATTTCTTATGATTCTAAACCAACACAAACCTGAATAAGAACCTTGTTTGTGAATCACTCTAAAAGTGCAACACACCCTAAGCAAATCATTTCAACTAACTAATCCTAAATCATCGGGGTTAGGTCACGCTTAGAGCGATTGCATCTCATACTTATGCATTATTGCATCCTTGCCAATCTTTTAAACATCGTCCTTACCGGACGATGATGCTATTTCAGAATTTGGAGTTATTGCGTATCGAAGACCTTGTCTGCATAATCTTGCAGCCAAGAAAGGCAAGTTCATCGCTTGCTCATGTCATTTGAGTATTTTTACCAAATTACTTGCAAAGTACTATATTTATCACTATTGCATAAAAAGCAAAACCACTATTTTCATAACTATGAATATGACTATGTGGTGGGCAATGGAACCATGGATTGTGTTGATATGGTGGAGGTTCCATTGCAAGGGTTTATATCCATCTAGGATTAAACAACAAATGTCGTCCAGTGATTCTTGTGCCGTATAACCCGTGTTCACCATAAGATCTGGAGTGGGACGGAGTAGTCAAAAGTGTTTCCACCTCTCGTACATCAACGGACGCGCTTTACCGTAGACACTTGTATCTGTCGGGGGCAAGCGGTAGGCTGGGGAAGCCTTAAGTCCCCACGGCATAGTCCGTAGACACTTGTCGCCCGAAGAACAAGCGGTAGGCTGGGGAAGCCTTAAGTTCCCCACGGTATTGCGGTCTATGATGGGTTGCAGCTACCGGCGTAGGAGTGTATGGTAGAGCCCAGCACTGTCGTCGTGGTCGGGGTCCACCTTGAAATCTACAGGAATAATGGGACCGGCGTGGACCCAGGGTCGGGGCATGCAACAACGGGTGGGTGTGCGAGGTAGCGGAGGAACATGATTGACTAGGACCTTATACCGGGCCTCACACCAAAGGAAGTGTGGACGGGGAAATTGCCCGGTTGGCACCAAGGTTAAGATCTCTTATGGGTAAAGCAACACACCTCTGCAGAGTGTAACGAATGTGACCTCCTCCCATTGGGATATGGAGCGAACTCTGGAAAGGAACTCCATGAAGTTCTAGTCAACCGATGAAGGCTGACGGACATAGCTCTTCAGAATAAAAGCAACCTTTTGAAGAAATGATTACAAAAACTTGCATGCCTATGACTTTCTGGTCTATGGCTGTAGCTAGTGCATTAAACACTTCTTTCCTATAATGAACTTGTTGAGTACGCTCGTACTCATCCCACTCTTAAATCCCCTGCTTAGATTTGGAGGCATCGAAGGAGGATCTACAGTGCAACTCGAAGGCCGAGGAGTCACCAACTACTTCAAGTGACAGAACCATGTCAGGAGAGTCAGATACCACATTCAACAAGGAGAAAACCTAGATTAGCAATAGAAAGGAACTAGCTTCCTAAACCTAGCTCCTATTTAGCTAGAATCTATTCTTAGCCTCTTTAGCTAGTTAAATACTCTACAAATAGAGTTCGTGATAGGATTAGACTACGAGTCGTTCTTCTGGAGTTTATTTGCAGTTTTACCTCATTGTAAAGTAGGAGGCTGTGAGGATCTTTTGTAACAGAGTCGGAGTTGTAATTCTATAGACATATCTTGGACCCGCATATGTTTCTGTTGCACCACTCTGAGCGATGTAATACTAGTGGAACGGTGTTTCATTGGTGTTATGTCAGACTTGCATACTACACCATGCAGTGGTATGCTGGGTCACCACATTGGTATCAGAGCAAATGCTTTGACCTTAGGATTAAAACCCTTTAAAGGAGACCTATAGGATTGGTAGTGTCTATAGGAAGTTGTCTTAGTTAAACCAAATATTTTTATGACTTGAGATGGATATTCACTTGAGAATAATCCTGACACACTTGAGTCACCTTCTTACCTACTTTCCTAAGTGAAGTTAGTTAGCTAATCCCAAGTATATAGAACACCATTAAGTCCTTAAAATCATAGATGAGTAGACCACAGTTGGTATACAATATATGGTAGTCCAAAGAGAGGATACAACCATAAGGAAGATATCCTATTGGAAGATGTGTACCAACACTTGTTATGGTTAAGTAAGAATTATCCAGACCGGTAATAGGAGTGATAGTAAGTAATTAAGATATGTATATAAGAAAGATATCCTACTAGAAGGTGTATACCAGGACAAGTAATGGGTAAGTGAAACCTATCCAAACTTGTGAAACAACTGATAGTAAGGGATGAATATAAGTTATATGAGGTAGTATAGACCATGATGAGTCAATCATGGGAGGTAAGGAAGAGAGATAGGAATAAAATATGTCTACTTACATGATAGAAATAGTAATCATATAAGATTCACCTGAGAATCATTATGTGATGGACTAGAACATCATAAATATTTAGGAGGAGTACAATAAGAAGCCAGTTGTTCAACAATAGTGTAAGAATTGTGCTTCAAAACCATGGGAAGTGTGCCAAGCACATCATGACCATAGTCTTATGATAGAAACACTTGGAAGTATAGGAGTTATATCCTAATAAATATGTGTTTAGAGTAGCCATGTTAGAACCAAAAGATATCATGGGAGACATTCCTCAACAAAATAGAAGTGAAGCTAATACTTCCAAAGAACTTTAGGTCAACCACAACTATTCCAGACCACTTTGTTTCAAGTTTATCTCATTGCAATTGTGCAATTAAGGTAAATTTTGAGACAAATAGTAGAATGCCCTATATTCATGCTAAGTATCATGATATAAACCTATCTTATGTGGTGTTATATACTACACATCCCAGCCTGATATTTAGAGATGTCTTACTCAACTATTTTATTCAGGCTTATGATGGTGTGTATATATTATAAGCACAAAGCTGAATCTTCTTGGATTTTATTGGATTTTCATTGTTTGACTAGATCCATACATGAAGTTTGACTTCGATATGCAAATGCATGTTGCAATATCAAGTTCTTACTTGATGCTATAGATCTAGAGGGTAATGGTATTCGTGTGAGGAAGTGACGAATTCTGAAGATTTTGAAGACAAGATGAAGGTTCATCTGAAAAAGAAAGCAAAGTTGTGGGAAGTAACCACAATACTCTGAAGGAAGTGCCATTTAAAAACTCATGCTTAGCCTCAATAGAGGAGTACTTTAGTACTGAAGAAGCATGAAGGTGAGAAATCTGGTGATTATGGAAAAGCTCAAGCAGATCCATAGTCAATATAGAAGAGGGAATGCATAGGAATTCACTTAGGATACTATTTTCATAGTGTCAGCTAGTGGTTTTCTTGCAAAATAAACCCTGAATGAAGGAAGATGATATATGAAACCATAGCAGATTTAAGAAAACCACAGTTGGTATTAGAAGACCACAGTTGGCATAGGATCAATACTGCGAGATAAAGTAGAAGATGTCCTGACCAATTGATCGAAACCTATAATAGAGTCCAATTTTAGATAACGAATAGCCACAATTGGTATCAACTAGTCCATAATTGGATTCTTCATACCAAGAAGTTGTGAACAAATAAAATTTTGTCAACCAAATAGTAATGACCTATAATCATTTAGTCGAAGAATTAACATTGGATGTCCACAATTGAGTGGATGCACCACAGATATTCTTCACAAGACCTAGAAGAGTACAAACCATAAGCTAGACCTAGACCAATATTCCAACCATAAGTCCAATGGTTGGAAGAAAAGGAGTTGAAGACATAAGAAAACTCTAAGGGGTAGAGTAAAGATTGAGTTGGATGTACCACGACTCAATATTTTGAGCAAGATAGTTGATGAAGGTCTGAACTGAGAGGAAGTTCGATCTTATTTTCATAAGATTGTTGAACACTACTTTCAGAAGTATGTCAGACCAGAAGCCGAGGTTTATACCTCGAGGAAGTAAGAAGTGGACTATAACTTGAGAAAGTGAGTAGTACTTACTCAGAAGTACAAAAGCTCAAGGAAGTTAAGCATAAAGAAGTTGGACGAAGAAAATACCATAGACCAAATACAGCTCAAGAAGGCCAAAGACCGAAGGAAATTGACCATACAAGAACCACAGACTAATAGAATGATTCCTTTCATGGAACCTAAATAACCCAAAATAGTTATAGGTATCAACTATAAACCATGATTGGATAGGCTAAATGAGTCTAACCTTCTTAGTAAAAGAAACCGTCAAAATCATTTCCATGGTAAGTACCTTACTAAGTACCATTATTGCACTTTTGGTAGTAAGGGAAAACAAAGACCTATTTAGCAATTAGGAGTTTATTATCAAATTAGCCTTCAAATAAGACCAGCAACACCAGAAGAAGTCTCAATCATTGAATATTCAATGAGAAATGAAACAAGCTTATAGAGTTGGAAGAAATCAAAGAATCAAAGTAAGAACCATGGTTCAGAGACAGACACTAATGGATTCCAGGAAGAATCTGGACAAGGGATATATGCAAATATATCTAACAAGATCAATACGGAGTTCGAGAAAAGTCGTAGTCTGCACAAGTCAGATCCACACTCCAAAACGTGAGAGAGATCAAACTTCGAGGACGAAGTTTAGTTTAAGGGGTAGAGACTGTAATATCCCAGGTAATGGGGTTACAAAAATAGAAAACAGATGTGTGCATTGCATTCATGCATAGAAAATCCGGGAATTTTCGCGCTTTAAAGTAAAACAGTCACAGTAACTGAAGTTTCACTTGATCTTGGTGGAATTGAAGTAGCTCATCAAGTCAAGCGCTATAAACCTCAATGTGACTTTGATAAAACCTTGTTTTGGGTAGAGGTGATTTGATCTAAGGGGTTAGATCAAATGAAAATAAAATCAACACAGGAACTTATTAATCAAGGATCAACTACTTGATCTTATTAAAGATCACAACATGATGTTCCTTGCCATAACATATGAACATCCATTTAATTGGAAATCAAGTAATAATAATTGGAGAAACTATTCTTCACTTATCTTCTCCATGTCTTAAACTAATCCTTGATCCTACCATGAATCTCATGGTATTCATTTTATTTCAATCTTGGAATTAAAACAAGGAGATCCACCCTAGAAGTATGTATTCTTCCCCATTCCATATTATTATACATCAAACCTAGAGAGGTGAGAGAGTTCTATATTAACCATTAAAGAAGCAATAACAAACCTTGAGCTAAACCTTGGTTATACATCCAAGTATTCAAATCATCATCTCTAAGAGGAACCCTAGAGTATTATTCAAGCCTTCCCATATAAGAAAGACCATTTATTCTAAACTTAGCTTTACCTATTAATGAACAAATGACAACCTTTGAACTAAAATATTTGGTTGTAAACCATTTCCTTTGGAGTGGTGAGATAACCAATATCAAATGGAATAAGATCAAATCTATGAATTGATGAAGTAAAGTAGTAACTAATCCAACCAAGCATCTAGGTGGAGACTTAAACCTTTCATATCTAATGAGATCTTGTGAGTACACCATAAACCCTAGAATAATCCATTCCTATATAAGAGAGCTCAAGATATGGTGTTACACTCAAGTTAGTTGAGGCAACACTTGTACTTGAGGGAGAGAACTATCCATATATCCAGATGAGTAAATCATCATTCCTTGAGAAGAACTCTAAGTGGATATCTCAGGCATTCTCCTGGGATATTAACTATAGAGGCAACCATAGCCATGTCCACCCAAGAAAATATAATAGAAGGATTATACCCTAGTTGGTCAAGATAATGCTTGATCATGGAAGTGAGAACCCATTTCATGAGAGATAACTTAGGAAGCCAAACCTTGATCATTATGAAATTGAGTAATGATCATAAACCCTTAGAATTTGAGGTAGAAGATATTAAGAACAAGTTGATCATGCCCAAACCATGATCATGCTCTTGAGGTATGTGAGGATAAGTTAAACCCTAATAGGATGAGTAGATCTCATTCACCACATGAAATCATAGGGTGGTAACTAGTAGGTAAACCTAGGCTTATATTCCAACCTTAACTTGTGATTCACCTGGTGATCATAAGTAGAATTCTACCACATCTACATTCCCCTTATGCTTCACCTAAGAAACATAAGAAAACCTTAGAGTAAAACTCCATACTTAATATGGTGAGAAACCATCTATTCATATGACCAAAGTTAACTATAAAAAGAACTATAACCAATGTAGTTAACTTAATGATAAATTAAGGATAATAATTGTAGTTAATTGGTAGAAGATAAAACCAATTCTCAAATCCTTAGTAATCAAATGAGCACAGAAGCAATTAAGAAAGTAACCATATTATCTTGGTTAGGGGAGATTAACCCTAGCACATGCAATATGATGTCATCCCATCTCTATAACCAGAATTGCAACCTCAATAATATCTTATGCTTCAATTCTTGAACATAAGAAAAACCCTGTGCTACATTATATGGTTCAAACCATATATGTAGTGATAAACTATTTATTTTGGTAACCAAGCACAACCATGATGGAACAATACCTACCCTAGATCCTTTCAAAGATAATAATAACATTAACTTTACAAGGGGGTTGTAATAGAAATCATAAAGCCCTAATAAAATGTTGCTCACATAAAATAATATGCAAGTGATTAATTCCTCAAATGGAAACCAAGACATAATAACAATCTCTGAAATACTTTGAGATGAAAGTACCCACTCTCATAATTCTAAACAGAATTGATTGCATAATAGAAAGTGAATAAGAATAAAAATATAAGTTTATATTTAAAGGTTATGTTGAGTAAGTTCACAGATATGCAAATAATCTAATATAAAATATGAATTCAAATAAAATAGTCAAACAATAGTCAGTATACTAAATCTTGAATGGATTAGCATAATGACAAATATCTGCAAATAGAATTGAATTCAAATTTGAGTTGAAATAGAAAATATACAATAGGAAAAATACAAAACAGAGAAAAAAATAAGGGAAATACTTACCTGGCCGAGCAGCCCAGCACCACAGGCCACCGAGCCCAGCAGCAGCCCATGGCCCAGCACCACTTCGTAGCCCAATACCCCTTCATCACAAAATCTCGAGGACGAGCTCGTCCTCATCCCCTTCGTGCACTGGAGGCCACCGCGACGCCGTGTTCTCTTCTCCCGCTCGCTGGCGCCTTCTCCTTCATCGACGTCGTGACGAGGCAAGCCTTGAGCCGTATAAAGCCTGGACGAACCCTAGCCCGACCTTCTTTCTCCTCTGCTCGATTTCCTTCCCAGACCGAAACCCTAGCCGCTCCGGCACCGATCACCGCCGTCGATTGGGGAAGCCCCGAGCCCCGCCGTGACCACCACTGGACCGCCGTCCTCGACATGGTCACCGTGCGCGAGGAATCGAGCCGAAGCCTCAATCGACCGTGCCTGTCTTCTCCGGCGCCGGCATGCTAATCCGGCGAACGAGGCCACCTCCGACCTCGCCGCCATGCGCGTCGTGCTCCTGGTGAGTCCCCGACCCTCCTAGCATGCTCGCCAAGCCCTATACCCCGTAGCATCGTCGCGTCGTAGCCCGTGGCGCCGCCGCGGTACCTCGCCGTCGGACACGCTCCGGTGACCAATTCGGAGCGGCGCTGCCACCAAACTCGTCACATGTGGCCGCTGGTCGATCCCGCCGACCCTGGCCGCGCGAGCCACAAGTTGACTTGGTCGGCACCACGTGGCCGCCACGTGGACATGGCCCACCAGTCATGGACTGTGTGTATCCTGTCTCGGGTAGCTTTAGTTATTTGTAGTTTAAATTCAAATTTCAGAAATTGCTGCAACTTTACAGAAATAAATAAAATCCCTTACAACTCAGAAAAATACAAATGAGATATCAAAATGATCCTAAAAATAAGATCTATCCAATAAAAATATAATATGAAATTTTTATTTTTAATAAAAATTTAATTATTTAATATTTAATAATTAAGCCTTTTCTTTTATTTCTTTATTGAATTAAAATTCAATAATTAGGAAAATTCTCCAAATTAAATAAAACCAGTAAATAAATAAAGAAAACATCAAAACTAATTTTCTTTATTTATATTATTAAATCCTTAATAGAAGGATTTAAACTCTAATTAATAATTATCTTAATTATTAATTGTTTAAAAATAATAAAATGCCAAATGAAATATTATTTTTATTCTTAAGTTATTAATAGCTTCAACTTTATAATAAGGTTATTAACCAAGAACTAAGTAGTAATTATGAAACCCTAGTTCCAATAAAAGTAACATTGTGGTTTCATAATTTCTTGTGTAATCCTAAAACCCCAATGCCAATTGGACCTTAGCTCCATTACTACATGTGAAACCTAATTCGCTTCTAACCTAAAACCAAGGTTATACCATGTGATCATCCTACTTTCTTTTAAATCATAGAACCATATAGAACCTAGATACTTGTCATGTCCACATAAAATGTAGAAGACCTATCACTAATATATGGGTATCTCATGTGTTCATCTTCATCAGACCTAGATAATCAAGTAGGATCAACCAAGTGTAAACCCTAGATCCTATTCCCAAAACCATCATCCTTATTATTCCTATTTAGCCTCACACCATTGTGATGAACCTCAGAAGCAACTATGCCAAATCTTGAGCATTACCTAACCATATTCCACTAAACCCTACTAGTGTGGGATACTTACCAACTATCCTATTTAGGAGCCAATTATTCCTTACTTAATAGAACCAATAGCAAACCCTAGACAACCTCAAACCTAATTGTAATACTTCTTATTCCTTAAGAAGTATGTTCTTCAAAAGTTATTCTTTTGAAGAAAATAAAGAGTAGTCATCAACCTTGCCTAATAGGATCTATAAACCCTAGCTAGCTATAATCAGCAAGATGAATCAACCTTGATAACAACTAGGTATAAACAATTGCTTAGGATGCCTAGGCTAAACTCAACCTTACAAGTTCTAGCTTTTGATGAACCCAACTATGTTGTGATCCATTCCATCCTTACTTCAGAAATTATTTGGAACCATAGTAAACCATAGAACTCCACAACCCTAATTATCATACTTGTTCTTTATTAAAAAAAACATGTTCTTCAAAAGTTATTCTTCTGAATTATATAATAAATAATCATCAACCATGCACTATAGGACTTAAAATTGACAACTGCTCTTTACTTATTATACAATCACTATTCCTTGATGTGTATGATTGTTACTATGCATTTTACCAATTTCTTATGATTCTAAACCAACACAAACCTGAATAAGAACCTTGTTTGTGAATCACTCTAAAAGTGCAACACACCCTAAGCAAATCTTTTCAACTAACTAATCCTAAATCATCGGGGTTGGGTCACGCTTAGAGCGATTGCATCTCATACTTATGCATTATTGCATCCTTGCCAATCTTTTAAACATCGTCCTTACCGGACGATGATGCTATTTCAGAATTTGGAGTTATTGCGTATCGAAGACCTTGTCTGCATAATCTTGCAGCCAAGAAAGGCAAGTTCATCGCTTGCTCATGTCATTTGAGTATTTTTACCAAATTACTTGCAAAGTACTATATTTATCATTGCATAAAAAGCAAAACCACTATTTTCATAACTATGAATATGACTATGTGGTGGGCAATGGAACCATGGATTGTGTTGATATGGTGGAGGTTCCATTGCAAGGGTTTATATCCATCTAGGATTAAACAACAAATGTCGTCAGTGATTCTTGTGCCGTATACCCGTGTTCACCATAAGATCCGGAGTGGGACGGAGTAGTCAAAAGTGTTTCCACCTCTCGTACATCAACGACGCGCTTTACCGTAGACACTTGTATCGGGGGCAAGCGGTAGGCTGGGGAAGCCTTAAGTCCCCACGGCATAGTCCGTAGACACTTGTCGCTAGAAGAACAAGCGGTAGGCTGGGGAAGCCTTAAGTTCCCCACGGTATTGCGGTCTATGATGGGTTGCAGCTACCGGCGTAGAGTGTATGGTGCAGTCGACCCTGTCGTCGTGGTCGGGGTCCACCTTGAAATCTACAGGAATAATGGGACCGGCGTGGACCCAGGGTCGGGGCATGCAACAACGGGTGGGTGTGCGAGGTAGCGGAGGAACATGATTGACTAGGACCTTATACCGGGCCTCACACCAAAGGAAGTGTGGACGGGGAAATTGCCCGGTTGGCACCAAGGTTAAGATCTCTTATGGGTAAAGCAACACACCTCGCAGAGTGTAACGAGCTGTGACCGTCACTCCTGTTCGGGATATGGAACTACGAACGCTGCGGAAAGGAACTCCATGAAGTTCTAGTCAACAGGTGAAGGCTGACGGACATAGCTCTTCGAATAAAAGCAACCTTTTGAAGAAATGATTACAAAAACTTGCATGCCTATGACTTTCTGGTCTATGGCTGTAGCTAGTGCATTAAACACTTCTTTCCTATAATGAACTTGTTGAGTACGCTCGTACTCATCCCACTCTTAAATCCCCTGCTTAGATTTGGAGGCATCGAAGGAGGATCTACAGTGCAACTCGAAGGCCGAGGAGTCAACAACTACTTCAAGGGACAGGACCATGTCAGGAGAGTCGGATACCACATTCAACAAGGAGAAAACCTAGATTAGCAATAGCAAGGAACTAGCTCTAGCTCCTATTTAGCTAGAATCTATTCTTAGCCTCTTTAGCTAGTTAAATACTCTGCAAATAGAGTTCGTGACAGGATTAGACTACGAGTCGTTCTTCTGGAGTTTATTTGCAGTTTTACCTCATTGTAAAGTAGGAGGCTGTGATGATCTTATGTAACAGAGTCGGAGTTGTAATTCTATAGACATATCTTGGACCCGCATATGTTTCTGTTGTACCACTCTGAGCGATGTAATACTAGTGGAACGGTGTTTCATTGGTGTTATGTCAGACTTGCATACTACACCATGCAGTGGTATGTTGGGTCACCACAACTACTCACGCATCAATCCGGAGGCGGGCATGATGATGTAGAGCCCCTCCGGTGATGATTCCCCTCTCCGGCAGGGTGCCGGAGGCGATCTCCTGAATCCCCCGAGATGGGATTGGCGGCGGCGTCTCTGGAAGGTTTTCCGTATCGTGGCTCTCGGTACAGGGGTATCCGCGACGAAGGCTTTAAGTAGGCGGAAGGGCAACGTAGGGGGCTGATACGTCCAAAACGTATCTACTTTCCCTTTTGCTATTGTTTTGCCTCTAATTTGTGTATTTTGGATGCAACTAACGCGAACTAACGCTGTTTTCAGAATTGCTCTGTGTCTCGTTTTTGTGCAGAAATCCAACTTTCGGAAAATCCTCGGAATTTATGCGAAGGGCCCTATTTTCCAGGAAACTAAGGGAACGGAAGGGCAAGCCGGTGGGGGCCGAGGGCCCCACACACTAGGCCGCGCGGCCCCGCGCCGCCTTGTTGTGTGGCGCCTCGGCGGCCCCCCGACGCTCTCGATGCGCGTAGATGTACACGTCGTTGGGAACCCCAAGAGGAAGGTACGATGCGCACAGTGGCAAGTTTTCCCTCGAGAAAGAAACCAAGGTTTAATCGAACCGGGAGGAGCCAAGAAGCACGTTGAAGGTTGATGGTGGCGAAATGTGATGCGGCGCAACACCGGGATTCCGGCGCCAACGTGGAACCTGCACAACACAACCAAAGTACTTTGCCCCAACGAAGCAGTGAGGTTGTCAATCTCACCGGCTTCTGTAACAAAGGATTAACCGTATTGTGTGGAAGATGATTGTTTGCGAAGAAAACAGTAAAACAAGTATTGCAGTAGATTGTATGCGATGTAAAGAATAGGACCGGGGTCCACAGTTCACTAGAGGTGTCTCTCCCATAAGATTAAAGCATGTTGGGTGAACAAATTACAGTCGGGCAATTGACAAATAGAAAAGGGCATAACAATGCATATACATGATATGATAAATATAGTGAGATTTAATTGGGCATTACGACAAAGTACATAGACCGCTATCCAACATGCATCTATGCCTAAAAAGTCCACCTTCAGGTTATCATCCGAACCCCTTCCAGTATTAAGTTGCAAGCAACAGACAATTGCATTAAGTATGGTGCGTAATGTAATCAACAACTACATCCTTAGACATAGCATCAATGTTTTATCCCTAGTGGCAACAACACATCCACAACCTTAGAACTTTCTGTCACTGTCCCAGATTTAATGGAGGCATGAACCCACTATCGAGCATAAATACTCCCTCTTGGAGTTAAGAGCAAAAACTTGGCCAGAGCCTCTACTAATAATGGAGAGCATGCAAGATCATAAACAACACATAAACAATAGATTGATAATCACCATAACATAGTATTCTCTATCCATCGGATCCCGACAAACACAACATATAGTATTACAGATAGATGATCTTGATCATGTTAGGCAGCTCACAAGATCCAACAATGAAGCACAATTAGGAGAAGACAACCATCTAGCTACTATGGACCCATAGTCCAGGGGTGAACTACTCACTCATCACTCGGAGGCGACCATGGCGGTGTAGAGTCTCCGGGAGATGAATCCCCTCTCCGGCAGGGTGCCGGAGGCGATCTCCTGAATCCCCCGAGATGGGATTGGCGGCGGCGGCGTCCGGAAGGTTTTCCGTATCGTGGCTCTCGGTTGGGGGTTTCGCGATGAAGACTTTAAGTAGGCGGAAGGCAACGCGGGGGCCACACGAGGCCCCACACACTAGGCGGCGCGGCCGGGGCGGGCCGCGCGCCCTAGTGTGGCGGCGCCTCGTGGCCCCACTTCCTTTCCCCTCGGTCTTCTTCGTGCAAAAATAGGACCCGGCGTTGATTTCGTCCAATTAGAATATTTCCTTACTAGGATTTCTGAAACCAAAAACAGAAAAGCAACTGGCTCTTCGGCATCTTGTTAATAGGTTAGTGCCGGAAAATGCGTAAATACGACATATAATGTGTATAAAACATGTAGATATCATCAATAATGTAGCATGGAACATAAGAAATTATCGATACGTTGGAGACGTATCAGCATCCAAGCTTAGTTACGCTCGTCCCGAAGCGTAAACGATAACAAGGATAATTTAAGAGTGACATGCCATCATAATCTTGATCATACTATTGTAAACATATGTAATGAATGCAGCGATCAAAACAATGGTAATGACATGAGTTAACAAATGAATCATAAAGCAAAGACTTTTCATGAATAGTACTTCAAGACAAGCATCAATAAGTCTTGCATAAGAGTTAACTCATAAAGCAATAAATCAAAGTAAAGGTATTGAAGCAACACAAAGGAAGATTAAGTTTCAGCGGTTGCTTTCAACTTATAACATGTATATCTCATGGATAGTGTCAATGTAAAGTAATATAACAAGTGCAATATGCAAGTATGTAGGAATCAATGCACAGTTCACACAAGTGTTTGCTTCTTGAGGTGGAGAGAGATAGGTAAACTGACTCAACAATAAAAGTAAAAGAAAGGTCCTTCAAAGAGGAAAGCATCGATTGCTATATTTGTGCTAGAGCTTTTATTTTGAAAACATGAAACAATTTTGTCAACGGTAGTAATAAAGCATATGAGTTATGTAAATTATATCTTACAAGTTGCAAGCCTCATGCATAGTATACTAATAGTGCCCGCACCTTGTCCTAATCAGCTTGGACTACCGGATCATCGCAATACACATGTTTTAACCAAGTGTCACAAAGGGGTACCTCCATGCCGCCTGTACAAAGGTCTAAGGAGAAAGCTCGCATTTTGGATTTCTCGCTTTGATTATTCTCAACTTAGACATCCATACGGGACAACATGGACAACAGATAATGGACTCCTCTTTAATGCATAAGCATGTGGCAACAATTAGTGTTCTCATATGAGATTGAGGATATATGTCCAAAACTGAAACTTCCACCATGATTCATGGCTTTAGTTAGCGGCCCAATGTTCTTCTCTAACAATATGCATGCTCCAACCATTAAGGTGGTAGATCTCTCTTACTTCAAACAAGACGGACATGCATAGCAACTCACATGATATTCAACAAAGAATAGTTGATGGCGTCCCCAGAAGCATGGTTATCGCACAACAAGCAACTTAATAAGAGATAAAGTGCATAAGTACATATTCAATACCACAATAGTTTTTAAGGCTATTTTGTCCCATGAGCTATATATTGCAAAGGCGAATGATGGAATTTTAAAGGTAGCACTCAAGCAATTTACTTTGGAATGGCGGAGAAATACCATGTAGTAGGTAGGTATGGTGGACACAAATGGCATAGTGGTTGGCTCAAGGATTTTGGATGCATGAGAAGTATTCCCTCTCGATACAAGGTTTAGGCTAGCAAGGTTATTTGAAGCAAACTCAAGGATGAACCGGTGCAGCAAAACTCACATAAAAGACATATTGTAAACATTATAAGACTCTACACCGTCTTCCTTGTTGTTCAAAACTCAATACTAGAAATTATCTAGACCTTAGAGAGACCAAATATGCAAACCAAATTTTAGCAAGCTCTATGTATTTCTTCATTAATGGGTGCAAAGTATATGATGCAAGAGCTTAAACATGAGCATAACAATTGCCAAGTATCACATTATCCAAGACATTTTAGAATTACTACATGTAGCATTTCCCGATTCCAACCATATAACAATTTAACGAAGAAGTTTCAACCTTCGCCTTGAACATTATGAGTAAAGCCTAAGGACATATTTGTCCATATGCAACGGAGCGTGTCTCTCTCCCACACGGTGAATGCTAGGATCCATTTTATTCGAACAAAAACAAAAACAAAACAAATCGACGCTCCAAGCAAAGTACATAAGATGTGATGAATAAAAATATAGTTTCAGGGGAGGAACCCGATGATGTTGTCGATGAAGAGGGGATGCCTTGGGCATCCCCAAGCTTAGCTGAGTCTTCTTAAAATATGCAGGGATGAACCAGGGGCATCCCCAAGCTTAGAGCTTTCACCTCTTTATCATAGTATATCATACTCCTCTCTTGACCCTTGAAAACTTCCTTCACACCAAACTTCAAGCAAACTCATTAGAGGGTTAGTGCACAATTAAAAATTCACATATTCAGAGGTGACACAATCATTCTTAACACTTCTGGACATTGCACAAAGCTATTGGACATTAATGGATCAAAGAAATTCATCCAACATAGCAAATACGGCAATGCGAAATAAAAGGCAGAATCTGTCAAAACAGAGAACAGTCCGTAAAGATGAACCTGAAAGGGGCACTAGACTTGCTCAAATGGAAAAACTCGAAACTAATGAAAGTTGCGTACATATCTGAGGATCACGCTCGTAATTTTTCAGATTTTTTAGAATTTTTTACAGAGACTTATGCCAGAATTCGTGACAGACAGCAATGCTGTTTCTGCGCAGCGATCCCAAATATAACATCAACTTTAGCATAGAAACTTTACTTGGCACAAAAACATGATAAGTAGAGGTTGCTACAGTAGTAAACAACTTCCAAGACTCAAATATAAAACAAAGTACTGTAGTAAAAACATGGGTTGTCTCCCATAAGCGCTTTTCTTTAACGCCTTTCAGCTAGGCGCAGAAAGTGCAAATCAAGTAACATCAAGAGTAGAAGCATCAACATCATAACTTGTTCTAATAATAGAATCAAAAGGCAACTTCATTCTATTTCTAGGGAAGTGTTCCATACCTTTCTTGAAAGGAAATTGATATCTAATATTACCTTCCTTCATATCAATAACAGCACCAACGGTTCGAAGAAAAGGTCTTCCCAACACAATAGGACAAGATGCATTGCATTCGATATCCAAGACAACAAAATCAACGGGGACAAGGTTATTGTTAACCGTAATGCGCACATTATCAATCCTCCCCAAAGGTTTATTTTTAACATTATCGGCAAGATTAACATCTAAATAACAATTCTTCAATGGTGGCAAGTCAAGCATATCATAAATCTTTTTAGGCATAACAGAAATACTTGCACCAAGATCACATAAAGCATTACATTCAAAGTCATTGAATTTTATTTTAATGATGGGATCCCAACCATCTTCTAACTTTCTAGGAATAGAAGTTTCAAGTTTTAGTTTCTCTTCTCTAGCTTTTATGAGAGCATTTGTAATATGTTTTGTAAAGGCCAAATTTATAGCACTAGCATTAGGACTTTTAGCAAGTTTTTGTAAGAACTTTATAACTTTAGAGATGTGGCAATCATCAAAATCTAAATCATTATGAGCTACAGCAATGGGATCATTGTCCCCAAGGTTGGAAAAAATTTCAGCAGTTTTATCACAAGCAGTTTCAGCAGTTTTAGCAATTTCAGGCAGTTTTGTACGCTTTGCACTAGGAGTAGAAACATTGCCAACACCAATTATTTTACCATTGATAGTAGGAGGTGCAGAAACATGTGAAGAATTAACATTACTAGTGGTGGTAATAGTCCAAACTTTAGCTACATTATTCTCTTTAGCTAGTTTTTCATTTTCTTCTCTATCCCACCTAGCACGCAATTCAGCCATTAATCTTATATTCTCATTAATTCTAACTTGGATGGCATTTGCTGTAGTAGTAATCTTATTATCAATATCCTCATTAGGCATAACTTTCAATTTTAATAGATCAACATCAGAGGCAAGTCTATCAACTCTAGAAGCAATAATATCAATTTTATCAAGCTTTTCCTCAACAGATTTGTTAAAAGTAGTTTGTGTACTAATAAATTCTTTAAGCATGGCTTCAAGACCAGGGGGTACACTCCTATTATTGTTGTAAGAATTCCCATAAGAATTACCATAACCATTACCATTAGCAGAAGGATATGGCCTATAGTTATTACCAGAGTTGTTCCTATAAGCATTGTTGTTGAAATTATTATTTTTAATGAAATTCACATCAACATTCTCTTCTTGAGCAACCAATGAAGCTAAAGGAACATTATTTGGATCAACATTAGATCTACCATTCACAAGCATAGACATAATCACATCAATCTTATCACTCAAGGAAGAGGTTTCTTCAACAGAATTTACCTTCTTACCTTGTGGAGCTCTTTCCGTGTGCCATTCAGAGTAATTTATCATCATATCATCAAGAAGCTTTGTAGCCGCCCCCAAAGTGATGGACATAAAGGTATCTCCAGCAGCTGAATCCAATAAATTCCGCGAAGAAAAATTTAGTCCTGCATAGAAGGTTTGGATGATCATCCAAGTAGTCAGTCCATGGGTTGGGCAATTCTTTACCAAAGATTTCATTCTCTCCCATGCTTGAGCAACATGTTCAGTATCTAATTGCTTAAAATTCATTATGCTACTTCTCAAAGATATAATTTTAGCGGGAGGATAATATCTACCAATAAAAGCATCCTTACATTTAGTCCATGAATCAATACTATTCTTAGGCAAAGATAGCAACCAATCTTTAGCTCTTCCTCTTAATGAGAAGGAAACAATTTCAATTTAATAATATCACCATCTACATCCTTATACTTTTGCATTTCACAAAGTTCAACAAAATTATTAAGATGGGCAGCAGCATCATCAGAACTAACACCAGAAAATTGCTCTCTCATAACAAGGTTCAGTAAAGCAGGTTTAATTTCAAAGAATTCTGCTGTAGTAGCAGGTGGAGCAATAGGTGTGCATAAGAAATCATTATTATTTGTGTTTGTGAAGTCACACAACTTAGTATTTTCAGGGGTATTCATTTTAGCAACGGTAAATAAAGCAAACTAGATAAAGTAAATGCAAGTAACTAATTTTTTTGTGTTTTTGATATAGAGAACAAGACAGTAAATAAAGTAAAAATAGCAACTAAATTTTTTGTGTTTTGTTTAGGTGCAGCAAACAAAGCAGTAAATAAAATAAAGCAAGACAAAAACAAAGTAAAGAGATTGGGAAGTGGAGACTCCCCTTGCAGCGTGTCTTGATCTCACAACGGCGCCAGAAAACGGGCTTGATGCACGTAGATGTACACGTCCGTTGGGAACCCCAAGGAAGGTATGATGCGCATAGTGGCAAGTTTTCCTCAGAAAGAAACCAAGGTTTAATCGAACCAGGAGGAGCCAAGAAGCACGTTGAAGGTTGATGGTGGCGAAATGTGATGCGGCGCAACCAGGGATTCCGGCGCCAACGTGGAACCCACAACACAACCAAAGTACTTTGAAACAGTGAGGTTGTCAATCTCACCGGCTTGCTGTAACAAAGGATTAACCGTATTGTGTGGAAGATGATTGTTTGCGAAGAAAACAGTAAAACAAGTATTGTATGCGATGTAAAGAATAGGACCGGGGTCCAGTTCACTAGAGGTGTCTCTCCCATAAGATTAAAGCATGTTGGGTGAACAAATTACAGTCGGGCAATTGACAAATAGAAAAGGGCATAACAATGCATATACATGATATGATAAATATAGTGAGATTTAATTGGGCATTACGACAAAGTACATAGACCGCTATCCAACATGCATCTATGCCTAAAAAGTCCACCTTCAGGTTATCATCCGTATTAAGTTGCAAGCAACAGACAATTGCATTAAGTATGGTGCGTAATGTAATCAACAACTACATCCTTAGACATAGCATCAATGTTTTATCCCTAGTGGCAACAACACATCCACAACCTTAGAACTTTCTGTCACTGTCCAGATTTAATGGAGGCATGAACCCACTATCGAGCATAAATACTCCTCTTGGAGTTAAGAGCAAAAACTTGGCCAGAGCCTCTACTAATAACGGAGAGCATGCAAGATCATAAACAACACATAAGTAATAGATTGATAATCACCATAACATAGTATTCTCTATCCATCGGATCCCGACAAACACAACATATAGTATTACAGATAGATGATCTTGATCATGTTAGGCAGCTCACAAGATCCAACAATGAAGCACAATTAGGAGAAGACGACCATCTAGCTACTGCTATGGACCCATAGTCCGGGGTGAACTACTCACTCATCACTCCGGAGGCGATCATGGCGATGAAGAGTCCTCGGGAGATGATTCCCCTCTCGGCAGGGTGCCGGGCGATCTCCTGAATCCCCCGAGATGGGATTGGCGGCGGCGTCTCTGGAAGGTTTTCCGTATCGTGGCTCTCGGTACAGAGGGTTTCGCGACGAAGACTTTAAGTAGGCGGAAGGCAACGGGGGGCCACACGAGGGCCCCACACCAGGCCGGCGCGGCGGGGGCCGGGCCGCGCGCTGCCTAGTGTGGCGGCCTCGTGGCCCCACTTCCTTTCCCCCTCGGCCTTCTGGAAGCTTCGTGCAAAAATAGGACCCTGGCGTTGATTTCGTCCAATTCCGAGAATATTTCCTTACTAGGATTTATGAAACCAAAAGCAGAAAACAGCAACTGGCTCTTCGGCATCTTGTTAATAGGTTAGTGCCGGAAAATGCGTAAATACAACATATAATGTGTATAAAACATGTAGATATCATCAATAATGTAGCATGGAACATAAGAAATTATCGATACGTTGGAGACGTATCACTCTCCTTCGGACTACTTATCGCCCTCGACCTAAAAACGCCATGGGGTACGTCGATATTTCCAGAGACCATCCAGTACGCCGCCGCCATCGCGAAACTCCGCCTCGGGACCAGAAACTCCGTTCTGGCACTCCGCCGGGACGGGGAATTGGAGGGGATCTTCACCGCCATCACCACCGACGTCTCTCCATCGACCAACCATGTTTCCCCCATCCATGTGTGAGTAATTCCCCCGCTGTAGGCTGAAGGGGATGGTAGGGATTGGATGAGATTGATCATGTAATAGTCACAAGATTGTTAGGGCATGGTGCCTAGTATCCGTAGATGTTACTTTTATGATATTGTTGCAACTTGTTATGCTTAATGCTTGTCACTAGGGCCCGAGTGCCATGATCTCAGATCTGAACATGTTATTATTTCATCATGATATGCATTGTTTATTGATCTTACCTGCAAGTTGTATACACACGTTGCTGTCCGGAACCAATGGCGAAGTGACAGAAATCGGGACAACCGGAGGGGATGGTAGTGATGTGAGGATCACATGTGTTCACGGAGTGTTAATGCTTTGCTCCGGTACTATTAAAAGGAGTACCTTAATTTCCAGTAGTTTCCCTAGAGGCCCGGCTGCCACCGGCTGGTAGGACAAAAGATGTTGTGCAAGTTTCTCATTGCGAGCACGTACGACTATATATGGAACACATGCCTATTGATTGATTAGTACTTGGATACCGCTTTATTATTACCTGCAAATGCCCTACCATGATTGTTATATGAATTCTCTCATCCATGCAACGCCCGTTCATCCGTCCCTATGCCTACAGTATTTTAATCCTGCTGTTTACTATAATCACTCCTGCTGTCTTTATTTCACCGCTGTTGTTATTTCACTATTCCTACTGCTATAAAACTGCTACTGATAAACTCTTACGAGCAAGTCTGTTTCAGTGCAGCTGAATTGACAACTCCGTTGTTAAGGCTTACAAGTATTCTTTGTCTCCCCTTGTGTCGAATCAATAAATTGGGTAATACTTTCCTCGAAGACACTGTTGCGATCCCCTATACTTGTGGGTCATCAAGACTATTTTCTGGCGCCGTTGCCGGGAGCATAGCTTTATTTGGAAGTTCACTTGGATTGATATTGTTCGCTGCAAATTCTCCATCATGGGTAAACCTCGCGATACTAAAGTCGCCATATTACCATCCACTACAAGAAAAGGTACAACTCTGAGTACCTCTGCTGCTCTTGATTCACCATCTGTGATAAGTCAACTTGTTTCACCACCACAAACTTCACGTGTTGGTACTTCTGCTGAATCTGAAAATTCCTCTGATAATTTTGATGATGCTTCTACTGTGCTTGATAATACTGGTTCATTAGGTCCTTTTCTAGATGCTACAATTGCTAGGTCTAGACAAATTGAAAATACTGAAACTCCTAATGAAAATACTGTTACACCTGTTAATTCACCTGAGATTGATGATCTTGATGAAGATTATGTAGAACTTGATGATGATTTTATTGATAAATGCAATGCTACTACTAGTACAAGTAACCTCAAAAAGCTTATTGCACAACATGCTGTTAGATATAAACTGTCTCCTGATCCTAAATTTGCCACATCTCCTATAAACATTAAGGATAAAGATTATGATTTTTCTCTTGATTTATCTCATATATCTATTGTTGAGAAAACACCCTTTTGTGGTACTGAAAAAGAGAGTGTTGTAGAACATATGAATGAGCTTTCTACTTTAAGTAGCTTGTTTTCTGATGATGTTAAGATGCGTACTTATTTTGTTGCTAAGATTTTCCCATTCTCATTAAAGGATGATGCTAAGATTTGGTATAATAATTTGCCTCCTGATTCTATTAATAGTCCAAGTTGTTTGCTTGATGTTTTCTTTCGAAAATACTTTCCCGCTAGTGCTCAACATATGCTTTGCAGAGAATTTATAGTTTTGATCAAGAAGATGGAGAGAAATTGCCTGAAGCTTGGGCAAGATTTTGCTCTCTTATTAGAGCTCGGCCTGGACATGATTTGGAAAAGCATGATTTACTTGATATATTTTATAGTGGACTAACCATTGAGTCTAGGGCATACCTGGATAGTTGTGTTGATTGTGTTTTCAGGAAAAGAACTCCGGACGAAGCTGAAGAATTATTGGCAAAGATAAGCAAAAATCATGATGATTGGTCTACACCTGAACCAACTCCGACACCAATATTGAAGAAGAGGGGTATGATTGAATTAAATGATGAAGATATGAGGGAAGCCAAGAAATCTCTTATGGAGAAAGGTATTAAATCTGAAGATGTGAAGAATTTACCTCCTATAGAAGACCTATGTAAGATAATTCCCCCTTCATCCACAATCGAGGTACATTCTCTTCAACGCTTTGATAGAGGAGATATTCCATATTCAAAACCTCCTGATCAATGTTTAGATGAATTTGATAATTATATTGTTAAGCAAAATAATTTTAATATGAGAGTAGAGAATCATCTAATGGAAAATTCTCAAGCTATTAGTAAATTGCATGATATTGTGGAGAGAACCTCCAATGATGTTAAGATGCTTGTTAAATATTTTGATATGATTCAAACTCAAATTGATCAACTTACTAAAGTGCAAAATGACTTGTTAAAAAATAATCATGAAGAGAAACAAGTTTATGAAGTAACAACTAGAGGCGGTGTTTCTACCCAGGATCCTCTATATCCTGAAGGGCACCCCAAAAGAATTGAACAAGATTCTCAACGAACTAAAGAAATTAGTAGTCCTTCTAAGAAAAAGAAGAAGAAACATAAAACTGTTGTAGAATCCTCTGAACCTGTTAATGATCCTAATAGTATTTCTATTTCTGATGCTGAAACTAAAAGTGGTAATGAACATGAGGAAGATAATGATAAGAATGATACTCCTGATAAAGAAGAAATTGAAAAAGAACCTGAAAAGCATGATAAAAATAAAAAGTACACTAAAGAAGATTTTATTACAAAGAAACATGGTAATGAAAGAGAACCTTGGGTTCAAAAGCAAATGCCTTTTCCTGCTAAGAAACTAAAATCAAAGGAGGAGGAACATTATAATAAATTTTGTGATTGGATGAAACCTCTATTTTTGCAAATCCCTTTGACTGATGCTATTAAATTGCCTCCTTATTCAAAGTATATGAAAGATATTGTCTCTAACAAAAGGAAAATTCCTAATGAGGAGATTTCCACTATGCTCGCTAATTACTCCTTTAATGGTAAGGTTCCAAAGAAGCTTGGAGACCCAGGTATACCGACTATTCCTTGTTCCATCAAGAATAATTATGTTAGAACTGCTCTATGTGATTTGGGAGCAGGTGTTAGTGTAATGCCTTTTTCCCTTTATAAGAGACTTGATTTAGATAAGTTAATACCAACTGATATATCTTTGCAAATGGCTGATAAATCTACTGCTATTCCTGTTGGTGTATGTGAAAATGTTCCTGTTCAAGTTACTCAGCATTGCTTGATATTAACTGATTTTGTTGTGTTGGAAATGCCTGAAGATGATAATATGTCCATTATTCTTGGAAGACCCTTTCTTAATACTGCAGGGGCTGTTATTGATTGCAATAAAGGCAAGGTTACTTTCAATGTTGATGACAAGGAACATACCGTTTATTTTCCAAAGAGGATTGATAAAGTATATGGAGTTAATACAATTTTTAATGTGAAAACTATCAAAGTGGGATCCATTGATTGTCCTATATATGAGCCTAAAGAAGAATATCAAACTCTTGTGATTGGATCCATATCAATTCAATATAAGGTAACATGATTGATTTGAGGTTTATTTCTTCTTATGTCATATAAAATTTATTTGGTAGCAAGACTTGATCAACCTTGTTAACAAGTATATTTTAATGCATAAGAGAGCTAAACAACATTTCTTTCTTTCTTTCTCCCTCCATTTGTTTTACTTGCTGTAGCACTTTTTGTTTTGCAATATGCTTTAGTTGTTAAGATTTTGGAAATCATTTTCCTGCGCAGTAATAATTAATTTAACACCCAGAAATGTGCATTTTTCGAAGTTCTCAAAAATTTACAAAAATTATACTGGTAGTCTTATTTTTCGAAGAGGCACCTGGGAGCACCTGGGGTGACCAGTGGGGCACCCCAGGGTGGCACCAGGCCGGCGCGCCAGCAAGGGCGCGCCACCCTGGTGTGTGGGCCCCTCCTTGCCCCACTTCATCATCTCTTTCACTCAGTGCACTCTCTCTCCCAAAAAAACTCGTACTCACTTTCTCTCACTCGCGTTTCTGCTCAAGAACTCGCGATTTCTCGATCTCTTTGCTCAGCCCAGATTTCTGTCTGAAATTTGGCACATTTGCTCCCTGGTATGTGACTCCTTTGATTGTCCAATTAGAATTTTGTTTGGTTGAGTATATCTTGAATATTTTGCTGTTGTAGATAACATGTTTAGTGAGCTTGCATGCTTGTTCTAAGTGGTAGAAACTAGTTTTGATGCATGTTTAGTACTCTAGCAAGTTCCTATAGTAGTTCCCCTCAATTATATACCTTGAAATCAAATTTTATAATGATTGTTGAAAAATTTCAGAAAAGGAAAATGAACAACTACAACTTTGGAGAGGTGTTCGAAGGAGAGACGACGAGCACGGGGAGGCCCTCGAGGGCATCCACTCGGATTAGACGATCCTATAATGAGGACGTGATTGCACCAAGCTTCGATGAGGGCAATGGAGACCCTAATGCTTCATCTTTTCCATGCTATGAATTTTTGAGCAATGCAGGGTTATTGGATGATTTCTTGACTCTCATCGGAAAGGCGGGTTTAACCACCTATATGGAGGATGAGAGGAAGCAATACTACATGCTCACTAAAATCTTTGTGGAGAGCTTCAAGTTCAACAACAAGCACTTCAACCCGACGGTTGCATTCAAGATCTATGGTACTCCTGTCACTATGAAGTTGAAGGATTTTTGTGCTGCATTGGGTATTGCCCCTGCAGGTACAGCGAAGAAGATTGAGGACAACCCCAGGGTTTTGCTGGAGCTCTATCGAGAAATTACAAATGATGATTGCCGCACCATTCAGCGTGGCAAGATAAGAAACATTCAACTCCCCGCCATTAAGTATTTTGCTTATTACCTTGCTACTAGCATTCTTGGTAGGGAGAACACTAGTAATATTTCTAGTTACCATCTTGCTTTCTTAATTGCTGCACTCACTGGGGAGACACCTTATCATCTTGGTTCTGTGATTGCTCGCCGTTTGTCTAACAAGGGGCCTATTTATGGGGGAATAATTGCATCGCGTATTTTGGCACGCCTAGATCTCCCTCTTGACCCTAATGATGTAGAAATACCACCTGTTAAGTTAGATATTGCTGCTATGAAGAGTCACCAATTTGTTACAGTTGACTCTAGTATGGATAATATTGTGTATAGAATGTTATTTGCTGACGGGGATGAGAGGGAAGTCCTTTTGCCCCAAACAGATTTGTTCAGTATTGGCAGGAAACCATGGTCGCGCTCTAAGGAGGAGGTGGATGAGCAACTGAAGATACAAGGCTTCCACCAGCAACATGACTCCGAGGACGCTGAGCCCTCCTACGACTACACCGTCACGTACCCTGTTGCTTCTTCAAGCACATACCTAGAACCGGGTCGTTCTTCGTCATACTACGGAGACACCACTTCATGGGGACCGTGGGAATGAACTCCACTTAGGCCAAAAGCCTAAGCTTGGGGAGGTATACCGGCATCACTCATTCTTTGCATATTATGGTTGCTGGATACTTGTACATACTTGTTTAGTTTCTTAGAGTGGTTTTCTAATGAGCGGGAGATGATATTTGGGGAAGTGCTGTCCAAAAATAGATTCTGGACTGTTACCAAAAAAATTTGTACGCACAGCCAGAACGTTATTTTGAGTTGCAAATTTTTGAGCATGTGCCCCAGGTTGTTATCTAACTTTCATTAGTTGAACACTTTTGAGCTGAGCAACGGAAGATTTTTGTTAATTTTGATTTCTGTACTGTTGTCAGGTTTTGGCAGATTTGCTTTTCTGTGTTTCTGTGAGTTTGCATTCTCTTGTTTTCGCTTTGTTTCTTTCCTAAAACACAAAAAGACCAAAAATATTTCTGTTGTTTCTCTTCACCATTTATTTATTTGGTTCTTTTCTCTTATTTTACTTTATTTGCTATCGTTGGTTTGCTATGAGAAAACCCAAAAAGATTTTGCTTTGGTTTCTTGTTTCCTTTTGTTTTTGTTTCTAACCCGAAAACACCAAAAATATTTGTTGTTCTTCTTTGGTTTTGTAAAGTTCATTAGGGAGTTCAGAGGTCTCCGGTGGTTGGAGCTTGGTTTCATTTCATATTATTATTCAAGCTGCACAAGTGAAAGGCAATAATGACGATCTACGGCAATTTGACTGTGGTGAGAGGCTGGTATGAACTCTATTTGTTTTTATTTTTGTACATATACTCATCCATGTGAGCATGCTTAGTTGGTTCATATGAGGTATATGTCATTTAATGAAAGTCTAGTAGCTTATGATCTCTCATGATTAGTTCCAATCTATTAATAATGAGTAGCATGTCATGGATATTTGCTTGCATTGTTTTATTCATAAATCGGTATGACATTGTGGTATCCTCCTCTGAATAATTCACTTGAATCGACTTGGCACATGCTCACGCATGCATATGACTAAACAAAAGTCAATTAAGCCTCGATGATTTACTTTGCTTCAGAGTTCTTGTATCACTTTTATGCCTCCGTTAATTTTATTTTGTCGCAAGCATGATTATGACAGTTATTGCTCTCTTGATTGTCGCTTCCCAGTCTATTGCTAGCCTCCACTTGTACTGAGCGGGAACGCTGCTCGTGCTTCCAAACACCTGAAAACCAAGTTATTCCAAAGTGTCCACCATAAATACCTATGCATGGCATTTCAAACCATTCCAAGTAAATTCTCATGTGCTACCTTTAAACTTTCAAACTACTTCTCAATTTGTGTTAATGTTTTATAGCTCATGAGGAAATATGTGGTGTTTTATCTTTCAACCTTGTCATTTACTCCGGACAGACTTTCACTAATGGACTGGCACATCCGCTTATCCAATAATTTTGCAAAAAGAGCTGGCAACGGGGTTCCCAGCCCCAATTAATCAACCTTCATTAATAATTCTCTTCACGTGTTTTGCTCTGATTCATCAGTAAGCAACTTAACCTGCAAATAGACACTTCCCCATGGTATGTGAATGTTGGAAGGCACCCGAGGATTCGGTTGGCTTGTGTAAGCAAAGGTTGGGGGGAGTGTCATCCATAATGAAACTAAAATACATGTGTAAACAAAGAGGGATGATCTACCTTGCTGGAGATAACGTCCTTCATGGGAGCCGCTCTTGAAGAGTCTGGTTGGCGAGGTGGTTAGAGTACCCACTATCATTCGTTGACAACAACAAACACCTCTCAAAATAATTTTATTCTGTCTTTGAAAAATGAAAAGCTCTAGCACATGTTAATCCCTGCTTCCCTCTGCGAAGGGTCAATCTTCTACTTTTATGTTGAGTCACCATCCTTTCTTTGAGTACTTTCTTGAGAGCATAACTGTCATTCTTAGTATGATATGCTTGTCCCAAAATATGATCAGCTGTGGTATAACTTTGATGCTTTTATCTTTGACAAATTTACTTCTAGTCTTTCTATGAACTTCAGAGGTGCCTGGGCATTTATGTTTTGCTACAAATACAGGCAAGCGAGATACCACTTTATCATATCATTCTATGAACATTGCAATCCTGCTTATTGAAGTGTTTCATGATGCTTGCTATTAGTTTGTTGGTATCTCTTTTATGATTGACACAGTTACTAGATGACTTTATTTGCATGTACCTTATTATGAATTGCTTAAGCACTTGCCATATCATGAGAATATTTACATCATATGAACAAATGTGTTCGTGAAAGTTCTTTTATCGCACTCAGTTGTTAACTGAATTGCTTGAGGACAAGCAATAAGCTAAGCTTGGGGGAGTTGATACGTCCAAAACGTATCTACTTTCCCGAACACTTTTGCTATTGTTTTGCCTCTAATTTGTGTATTTTGGATGCAACTAACGCGGACTAACGATGTTTTCAGCATAATTGCTCTGGTGTCTCGTTTTTGTGCAGAAATCCAACTTTCAGGAAAATCCTCGGAATTTATGCGAAGGGCCCTATTTTCCCAGGAAACTAAGGGAGCCAGAGAGGGGCCAGAGGGGGGCCCAGGGCCCCACACACTAGGCCGGCGGGGGGGGCGCCGCCTTGTTGTGTGGGCGCCTCGGCGGCCCCCCACTCTCCTTCGGACTACATCGCCCTCGACCTAAAAACGCCATAGGGTACGTCGATATTTCCAGACCATCCGATGCGCCGCCATCGCGGCTCCGCCTCGGGAAGAAACTCCGTTACGGCACTCCGCCGGGATGGGGAATTGGAGGGGATCTTCGCCGCCATCACCACCGACGTCTCTCCATCGACCAGCCATGTTTCCCCCATCCATGTGTGAGTAATTCCCCCGCTGTAGGCTGAAGGGGATGGTAGGGATGGAATGAGATTGATCATGTAATAGTCACAAGATTGTTAGGGCATGGTGCCTAGTATGTAGATGTTACTTTTATGATATTGTTGCAACTTGTTATGCTTAATGCTTGTCACTAGGGCCGAGTGCCATGATCTCAGATCTGAACATGTTATTATTTCATCATGATATGCATTATTTTATGTCTTACCTGCAAGTTGTATACACACGTTGCTGTCCGGAACCAATGGCCCCGAAGTGACAGAAATCGGGACAACCGGAGGGGATGGTAGTGATGTGAGGATCACATGTGTTCACGGAGTGTTAATGCTTTGCTCCGGTACTCTATTAAAAGGAGTACCTTAATTTCAGTAGTTTCCCTAGAGGCTGCTGCCAGGCTGGTAGGACAAAAGATGTTGTGCAAGTTTCTCATTGCGAGCACGTACGACTATATATGGAACACATGCCTATTGATTGATTAGTACTTGGATACCGCTTATTATTACCTGTAAATGCCCTACCATGATTGTTATATGAATTCTCTCATCCATGCAACGCCCGTTCATCCGTCCCTGTGCCTACAGTATTTTAATCCTGTTTACTATAATCACTACTGCTGTCTTTATTTCCCTGCCGTTGTTATTTCACTATTCCTACTGCTATAAAGCTGTTACTACTGATAAACTCTTGCGAGCAAGTTTGTTTCCAGGTGCAGCTGAATTGACAACTCCGCAAGGCTTACAAGTATTCTTTGTCTCCCTTGTGTCGAATCAATAAATTGGGTAATACTTCCCTCGAAGACCATTGCGATCCCCTACTTGTGGGTCATCGGGGCCACCACAGGGCCCCACACACCGGGCCGCGGGGGCTTGGGCCGTCGCCCGTTGTGTGGTGCCTCTGGCCCACTTCCTTTCCTCAGGTCTTCTGGAAGCTTCGTGTAAAATAGGACCACAGGCGTTGATTTCGTCAATTAAGAATATTTCCTTACTAGGATTTATGAAACCAAAAACAACAGCAACTGGCGCTTCGGCATCTTGTTAATAGGTTAGTGCCGGAAAATGTATAATAATGCTGTAAAGTATGTATAAAACATTCAAGTATTGTCATAAAGTAGCATGGAACATAAGAAATTATAGATACGTTTGAGACGTATCAAGCATCCCCTTAGTTCCTACTCGTCTCGAGTAGGTAACGATAACACAAATAATTCTGAAGTGACATGCTACTAACATAATCTTGATCAACATTATTGTAAAGCATATTAGATGAATGGAGTGATCTGAACAAAAGATTGCTAACAAAGATAATGATTAAACAAATGAATCATATAGCAAAACTTTTCATGAATAGTACTTTCAAGACAAGTATCAACAAGACTTGCATAAGAGCTAACTCATAAGCAATAAATTCAAAGTAGAATGCATTGAAGCAACACAAAGGATGATGAAGTTTCAGCGGTTGCTTTCAACTTGTAACATGTATATCTCATGGATATTTGTCAACATAGAGTAATATAACAAGTGCAATAAGTAAACATGTAAGAATCAATGCACACAGTTAGCACAAGTGTTTGCTTCTAAGATAGAAAGAAGTGGGTAAACTGACTCAACAAAAGTAAAAGAATGGCCCTTCGCGGAGGGAAGCATGGATTACTATTTTGTGCTAGAGCTTTTGTTTTGAAAACATAGAAACAATTTTGTCAACGGTAGTAATAATTCATATGTGCTATGCATAATACTTCCTACAAGTTGCAAGTCTCATGCATAGAGTACTAATAGTGCTCGCACCTTGTCCTAATCAGCTCGGATAACACGGATTATCATCACATGACATATGTTTCAACCAAGTGTCACAAAGGGGTACCTCTATGCCGCCTGTACAAAGGTCTAAGGAAAGCACGCATTGGATTTCTCGCTTTGATTATTCTCAACTTAGACATCCATCAGGACAACATAGACAACAGATAATGGACTCCTCTTTTAATACTTAAGCATTCAACAACAAATAATATTCTCATAAGAGATTGAGGTTGTATGTCCAAACTGAAACTTCCACCATGATACATGGCTTTAGTTGGCTGCCAATGTTCTTCTCTAACATATGCATACTCAAACCATTTGATCATGAAATCGCACTTACTTCAGACAAGACGAAATGCATAGCATCTCACATGATATCCAACAAAGTAAAAGTTGATGGCGTCCCCAGAAACATGGTTACAGCTCAACAAGCAACTTATAAGAATTAAGACACATAACTACATATTCATCACCACAATAGTTTTTAAGCTATTTGTCCCATGAGCTATATATTGCAAAGATAAAGGAATGAAATTTTAAAGGTAGCACTCAAGTAATTTACTTTGGAATGGCAGAAAAATACCACATAGTTGGTAGATATGGTGGACACAAATGGCATGGGTTTTGGCTCAAGGTGTTTGGATGCACGAGAAGCATTTCCTCAGTACAAGGTTTGGGCTAGCAAGGTTGTTTGAAGCAAACACAAGTATGAACAGGTACAAAAAACTTACACAAGAACATATTGCAAGCATTATAAGGCTCTACACTGTCTTCCTTGTTCAAACCAGAAAATATCTAGACTTAGAGAGCCCAATCATGCAAATCAAATTAACAAGCTCTACGGTAGTTCTTCATTAATAAATTAAACTACATGATGCAAGAGCTTAAACACGATCTATGAGAGCTCAAACAATTGCCAAGTTATTCCAAACCATATGCAGCATTTTCTGATTCCAACCTAATAGCAAATTAACGAAGCAATTTAAGCCTTCGCCATGAACATTAAAGCACAATTAAGAACACAAGTGTTCCATATGAAAAAGCAGAGCGTAATATCTCCAATATAAGAATGATGGTATCCAACTTTATTCAAACCAAAACGAAAATAAAAGCAAACCGACGCTCCAAGTAAAGAACATAAGATGTGATGGAATAAAAATATAATTTCACTAGAAGTGACCTGATAATGTTGTCGATGAAGAAGGGGATGCCTTGGGCATCCCCAAGCTTAGATGCTTGAGTCTTCTTAAAATATGCAGGGATGAACCAGGGGCATCCCCAAGCTTAGACCTTTCACTCTTCTTGATCATAGTATATCATCCTCTTCTCTTGACCCAGAAAACTCACTCCACACCAAACTTCAAGCAAACTCATTAGAGGGTTAGTGCATAATCAAAAATTCACATATTCAGAGGTGACACAATCATTCTTAACACTTCCGGACATTGCACAAAGCTTCTGAAAGTTAATGGAACAAAGAAACTCATTCAACATAGCAAAAGCGGCAATGCGAAATAAAAGGCAGAATCTGTCAAAAACAACAGTCCGTAAAGACGAATTTGGCAAGGGCACTTAACTTGCTCAAATGGAAAAACTCAAAACTAATGAAAGTTGCGTACATATATGAGGATCACGCTCGTAAATTTGCAGATTTTTGGATTTTTCTACAGAGAGATCTGCGCGAATTCGTGACAGATAGCAATGCTGTTTCTGCGCAGCGATCCAAATCTAGCATCAACTTTAACATAGAAACTTTACTTGGCACAAAAACATGATAAGGATAGGTTGCTACGGTAGTAAACAACTTCAAGACTCAACAATACAATAAATAAAATGAAAACTTGGGTTATCTCCCAAGAAGTGCTTTTCTTTAACGCCTTTCAGCTAGGCGCAGAAAGTGCAAATCAACTAACATCAAGAGAAGAAGCATCAACATCATAGCTTGTCCTAATAATAGAGTCAAAAGGCAACTTCATTCTATTTTCTAGGGAAGTGTTCCTTACCTTTCTTGAGAGGAAATTGATATTTAATATTACCTTTGTCATATCAATAACAGCCACCAACGGTTCGAAGAAAGATCTTGCAACAATAGGACAAGATGCACGTTGCATTAGATATCCAAAGACAACAAAATCAGCAGGGACAAGGTTATTGTTAGCAGTGTCACGAACATTATCAATCCTCCCCAAAGGTTTATTTTTAACATTGAATTATCAGCTAGATTAACATCCAAATAACAATTCTTCAATGGTGGCAAGTCAAGCATATCATAGATTTTCTTAGGCATAACAGAAATACTTGCACCAAGATCACATAAAGCATTACATTCCAAAGTCATTGAATTTCATTTTAATGATGGGCTCCCAACCATCTTCTAACTTCCTAGGAATAGAAGCTTCAAGTTTAATTTCTCTTCCCTAGCTTTAATGAGAGCATTTGTAATATGTTTTGTGTAAAGGCTAAATTTATAGCACTAGCATTGGGACTTCTAGCAAGTTTTTGTAGGAACTTTATAACTTCAGTAATATGACAATCATCAAAATCTAAACCATTATGTTCTACACCAATGAAAAATTTCAGCAGTTTTATCACAAACAGCAGTTTCAGCAATTTCAGGCAATTTTGTGCGCTTTGTACTAGGAGTAGAAACATTGCCAACACCAATTATTTTACCATTGATAGTAGGAGGTGTAGCAACATGTGAAGAATCAACATTACTAGTGGTGGTAATAGTCCATACTTTAGCTACATTATTTTCTTTGCAAGTTTTTCTTTTTCTTCTCTATCCCACCTAGCACGAATTCGGCCAACATTCTAATATTATCATTAATTCGAACTTGGATGGCATTTCATGTAATTTTGTATCGTACCTCGAGGTTTGTGACCATTTTATTAATTAAAATATTGTGATTCGGACATATATGGGATTCGATTCTCGGCATTGTGATTTAGTTTGCAAACCGAAATTTTCACATTCAAATTTTCAAGTTGATTTCCTATATTTTTAACAAGGCAGATTGTTCATTCATAGTTTTAATAAACAATTGATTTTGCTCATATTGCGATTGCATAAAGCTCTTAGTAGTTCTTTCAATTTCCAATATCTTTTCCTCATTAGGCAAAATAGATCTACCATAAGAATTACCATAACCACTACCATTATTAAAAGGATATGGCCTATAGTTGTTGTTACCATAATTATTCCTATAAGCATTGTTGTTGAAATTATTACTCTTTATGAAATTCACATCAACATTTTCTTCTTGAGCAACCAATGAAGCTAAAAGACATTAGTAGGATCAATATGAGATCTACCATTTGCAAGCATAGACATAATAGCATCAATCTTATCACCCAAAGAAGATGTTTCTTCAACAGAATTTACCTTCTTACCTTGAGGAGTTCTTTCAGTGTGCCATTGTTGACGTCAGAAACCACGGCGGAGCGTTGACCACAGCCTTGCAGGTAAGCCGGGAATGACTAGGGCTGCGGCGGGCCCCAGCCCTCTGAAGCGACGGCCCGCAAAGCCTCTGGTCGCGCGCAGTTGCTAGGGCGTGCCACCTGACCCAGCGGGAAGGTGTGGATGATGCCTCGCTGAGTTTCCTGCGTAAATACGAGCCTCGATCGGCTCTCAGGGTTATCCCTGTGAATCGCTCATGGAGCCGATCCCACCCCATGATTCGTCCAAAGGTGGCCGAATATGGTAGTCTGCTTGATCAGATAAAGCATATGAGATCCATGACGATTTAGGTTTTTCACCGCATAATCGGATCATCCTACTCACGATTGGGCCTCGCTCTCACGCACGGTAAACGTAAGCCAGCCCTAGACAAGGCCTAAAAACCAGCACTAGGTTGATCCTCGGAACGTCCTGTCTAGGGGCAGCAAACTACACCCTGCATGCCGCTGGATCCTCCAACCCTTTGTAAGGCCTAACTATTGCAGATATTAAACTAATCCTTGATGAATCAAGGAACAATCGTAACGGATCAGATCTACTAAATAATGATCAAGCGGGGTGCCGCCCCTGCACCCATGATGAGCACAAGGACGGCTAGACGCGCAGGTTGCACTACTGCGGCCTGCCAGTGCACAGAACGATGCTAGCCCTAACGGCGTCTGATAACTACGTTGCTCGCCATCAAAAGGGCTTCAGTGCGAGCAACGCATGAACAACTAGGCAGGCTCGTGCTGCCCCTGAATCGGGTCTGATCTGGCGGCATGGTGCTTACCGGTAGAAACCCTCGAGAAGAAGGAGTTGGCGATGCGCAGAGTGGTTTGTGTTGAACGTTGGTTGTTGTTTATTCCATAAACCCTAGGTACATATTTATAGTCCGGGGGACTTTCTAATGTGGGCGTGCACTAAACCGTGCACGAGACAAACTCTAATTTCTAAACTAAGATACACGGGCTAGCTAGCCCAAACTTGGTAAATAAGGCCGATTCACATATCTCTTCTATATGTATATCTTCAAGTCCATCTTGATCGCGGCCACCTCTGGCTTGGTCAAATTCTGGTGATAACACACATGCCCCCCCCTGGTTTTGGAAATGACATTTCCAAAATCATTGCTCTTTTCTCTCGTAGGGTGCGTATCGGTAGCGAGCAGCAAATGTGAGGCCCTCATGTGACAACCACACTTCTCAACTTCTCCGCACGATTTGACAGTTTTTGGCACCACTTCGGAAACTGTTGTGGCATTGAATTTCTATTATGTCCCCTTTTATTTAACTGCTACGAACAGTTCTCCTCTGCATCTTCTTCGCATTAGCATCCCAAAAAGCCCTCCTGCGCCACAATGTCTTCTTCTTCCTCTGCTCCATCGGATCTTTCCAGCCAGTCCTCCACATCCCGTGAGCCGACGCCGGAGTACAACCCGGCGGAGGTTCACGCGGCCAACATCCGCCGCGCCATTGCGGCCGGGGAGGAGTCAGACCATGACTTCTCCATCTGGTCGAAGGGCAGCGGAGTCCACGCCCGACGGGAAGAATCTCCGCTTCCTTGCCGATAAGGAAGCGGTGGAAGAAAGCGAGGATGATCACTTCCCTGGGACGGGGGCCGCCTACGAGGAGGTGAAGGGGAGGAGAAAGAGAGGAGGACAGCCGGCGGCAGCGGCCCTCCCAGACGAGCGCCGGCCAAGCGCCATTGCCCCTGGCCAGAGAGAAATCTGAGTGACTTTGTGACGGCAGCGGCGGCAGCAGAGGAGGGACGAGGACGATGAAGGTCACAAATGACCATTGGAGCAATGGCAGCTGGCCCAGGCGGGCGCGCTGGCAGGCGAAGCGATGACGGCGGCGAGGGCAACAGATCCGGGCCCTTAGCATGAATCCCAGCAAAGTAGTGAGCAATGTATCCCCCTTTAGGGCTGTCCAGTTCTCACTATCTGTAAATCTTTATATAATGAAGAACCTTTTCCCCAAATTTGTTCTGGTGACCTTGCCGTTCGTCCCTTTGCCAATGCATACTGAGCCGATAGCACCGTATCGGTCCTTCAAGATTCGCCCTTCCCTTCTCCAACCGATGATTTTCTAAATTTGGCAGAAAATAAGTATCTTCAGGGAAACCTTCGAACTTTCCCAACCAAACCTAACAATGTTCTTCAATAATCATCACTCGTGAAGAAGGTTGCAATGAAGGACCAGCCGTTGGTATCTCAATCGGCTTTTAAACAGAGCAAAAACAGAGCATCCACCAGGCCTGCTGCCCCCCGAGCCTTACTCGAGGCGAGACTTAGCCGAATTAGCCTGGGCTTGATCATGCAGAGCCAGCCAATTTGCACGTAAATCGGCTTGCAGAGAGCCTGCTGCCCCCCGAGTTTCCTCAATGCGCCTCTTCGTCCCTGCAGGTCAGATCGGCTCCCTTCTTTTGGTGGATCTGATGCGACCCACCCTTAACCTGATCTGGACACCCAAGCTGCCCTTAGCATTGTTCTTGAAGAGAAGATCTGAGCTGTTAAACTACTCTCTTGAGGAGTTCTTTCATGGGGGCTTCTCTTCGTAATTCACTAGGGCTGACCTTCTGGTTAACAATTGTATCTCTTGAGTCGATGGCCGCGCATCGGCTATTTCTCAATTCTAAAGTCGATGCCCTTGCATCGGCTGTAAATATGTTTAAAAATTTTAGGCCGATTTGTGTATCGGCCCCCATACTCAGTATTATCTCATATCCTCGTGTTTTATTCATCTAGGTGCCCCCCGAGCCGATTCTGTCAAGAGAATTGATGGTATCGGCTCTTCAGGTAGTCCTTGTTGGGTCAAACGTTGATCCCGAGCAGAATGGATGGTGAGGATAATTTGGGCCGATTTCTGGAATCGGCCTCCATGTTGCTTGCTTTCGGTGAAGGTTTTGTAATATCCCTTCATCAGTTTCGGAGGGCCGATCGCAAGGATCGGCTCGCCATGTTGCTAACAGCGTAGTCTTGCTACTCGTCCATGTCGGTGGATAAAACCAGCCCAATCTCTGACCTTAGCACGTTGGTGCGCTTGCTGTTATCCATGTCGGGTGCATTGTGTAATCGTGGAGCACTACACTCCGCCGGACGAATGAACACCATGTTTGTGCCGGCCGATGTGTCATCATCGGCTCTCTTTTGCTTGGGGCGCCACTCTTTTCTTTGCGGTAGCCCCTCCTCATCCAGGGTCCTCTGGACTTTTGCAGCCAGATCAGGTCGTGCCTTCCTCAGCGTATGCAAGTACATTCTTTCGGCTTCCTCCAGTGCTTGCCAGCTCCGTGAACCTGCGTTTTTGTGTGTATGGCTGAGACACGTCGGAGCACCACCTTGGACGGTGGCACCTGTCTTCTTAGTATTCTGTGAATCATGAGATCTTCGGAGGGGTCTCAGCACGTCTGTTTTGCGGTGGGAGAGGCCCTAAGCGCTCGAACACAGACACGTTGGTTGTCTCCCTTCTTCTTCTGGTTGCATTCTAGGCAGTTGCCGATTGTTGGTGTCGGCTCATTCCTGAATCCCAGCAGTGTACGAAGAAGAGCGGTGCCAATGTTTGTCAGTATCGTCTACTCACTACTTGGTGGCGCTCACAGCCGCTCATCCTTGATTATCTCTGGCGATGTCTTAAATCGTTTACGAGTGAGACGACCTTTTCATCATTAATAGTTGTATACGCCGGCGTTGGTCATATGCGACTAACATACTTGTTGAGAGGTGATCAGAGAAGTCGTGGTATCTTATGTTCTTCACTTCCCCCTCGCGCGTAGCGCTGCTCTTGTGGACCGTCGCATGGGCGGCCCACATAGATATCCTTGCTGCGGAAAGCATTTGTCCTCATCCGCCCTTCTCGGAAGCGGTGTCCAAGCTCTACCATGCTGATGTTGGCTGAAAAATCAGGCTGGCACCCTCCAAGGTGGGTAAACTCCACCATGTTGACGGGGAAAGGGTGTGTGTCGACCTTCATGGCATATTGGTTAAAAATTAGTCGCCCATTTTCTATCGCCACTTGGATCTGCGCTGACATACACCTGCGGTCGTTGGTGGTGTGGGTGAGAACGTGTTATGCCACCACTACGATATGGCTTTGCTCGTTCAGCTCTTGCACCGTAGGAAACTTGTGGCCTTCGGGTACCTTTATGTGCTTCTCCGCGAGTAAGAGATCGAAAATCTGCTCGGTTTTCGTCACGTCGAAGTCGAACCCTCTTGGAGGCCCTGGGCTTTACCCATTTGCAGGTTACTGGGCCTGCAGCTCGAGTCCACTCAGCCACTGCGACCTCTCGCTCTCCCGTAGGACCTTCATCTTCGCCTGCGTCAACCATGGTAACCACGCGCTTGAATTTATCTTGGTAGATATCCGGGTGGCGTTGTTCATATGCTGACTTCTGCACCATGTGTGCTAATGAAGGATAGTCCGCCTGGGAGGCCACTTCCTTGATCGATGATGACAGACCCACCACCGCCAATTCGACTACTTCTTTTTCGCTTACGTGAACCGAATAGCATCGGTTCCTAACCGTCCTGAAGCGCTGGAGATATATTGACACTTGTTTCTCCACTTCTGTCGTACTTGTGCTAGATCGGCAATGCCGGCGGAAGCCTCTGAGTGGTATTGCTCATGGAACCGTTCTTCCATTGCTTCGGTCTGGATTGAGTTCGAGTGGCGACGGCGTGTACCATCAGCCGATCTGTGAGGCTGTGAAGTACCTCACCGGCTTCGTCAGCAGCTGAGATCATGCCAGTGTGCCAAATATGGCTCACATGCTCGATGGGTGGAGCCATCGATCGTGAACTTTGTGGTCAGGAAATGCGATATTTGTGGTAGCGGGATCAATTCGTGTTCGTTGGGTACGGCAGTATAGCCGATCGCCTTTCTTTCGGCATCATCGAACTGATCTTTCAGGATCGTACAAATTTGATCCGCGGTGATGGCTGCAGGTGGAACCACGAAGGTCGTCGGAGTGGCGTCTTAACGGCCACTGTTCCTGGTTGAGCCAGCTGCGGTGGGCTCGGGGCTTTGTCGGGGTGGCGTGCTTAGCTAGCCGCGTTTGCTTCTCGGAATTCTGCCTCGACGTTCCTCTGTTGCCCCGAAGTCCCTGTATAACCTGGAAGTGCCAGTCTGTCGGCACGTATGCACATGCGTATGCGGGATCTCTTTGGCGAACTGGTAGTAGTCAGGGTCACCACCAATCTTGTAGACGACAAAAGCCGATGAGTTCGGCGCTTCGGGCTTCTGCGCGCATGCGGCGGTGGGCGGGAATGGAGCGCGCTTCCCCTTGGTGAGTCCACAGAGTGGTGACGGAAATGTGATGGCTCATGATCTCTGGATCACGCGCGGCGCACGCGCTCAACGTGTTCACCGAGGCTTTGGAATGGCGGTGCGCGAATGAGCCACTAGCGGCATCTCTGACGCGGCGACCTGGTGCGTTCCTCGACGGGGTGGATAGGTCCACTCCATCAAGCGCGCCTTCGAGTGTGAACCCCTTCCATCGACGCCGTGGAGGCGGGTCTGTGGAAAGGCCGGTCGTCGGCTTCGAGGGCAGACTTGATCTCGTCGTACTTCTTCTTGAGCTCGCCAGTGAGCTCCTCGTAGGTGACCGGAGTTTCTTACGCCACTTCGATGAAGATGGCATGGTGTTCGATGTTATTGTCGTTGAAGATCGTCCGGTCGTGCGAGAATGTGTTGGCGTCGAGAACCCGGCGAACGTGGTAGCCAGCAGTAGAGCCGGGAATGACTAGAGTGCGGCGACGATCCCTCGAGCGACCGCCAAAGCCTCTGGTCGCGGCGCGCCGTGCGGGTCGCAACGTGCCACACCTGGTCGGGAAGGTGTGGATGATGCCTCGCTTAGTTTCTGCAGGGCACACCGAGCCTCGATCGGCTCTCAGGTTATCCTGTGAATCGGCTCATGGAGCCGATCCACCCATGATTCGTCCCGAGGTGGCCGAATATATGGTGGTCCTGTGATCAAATAAAGCATATGAGATCCACGACGATCTAGGGTTTTCACCGCATAATCGGATCATCCTACTCACGATTGGGCCTCGCGCTCACGCCGGTGTAAGCCAGCCCTAGACAAGGCCTAAAAACCAACACTAGGTTGATCCTCGGAACGTCCTGTCTAGGGCAGCAAACTACACCCCATGCGGCTGGATCCTCCAACCCTTTGTAAGGCTAACTATTGGAGATATTAAACTAATCCTTGATGAATCAGGGAGCGGTATGCGGATCGGATCTACTAAATAAAGATCAAGCGGGGTGCGCCCCTGCACCCATGATGAGGCACAAGGGCGGCTAGACGCGCAAGGGTTGCACTACGCGAGCATATGATGCTAAGACGATGCTAACCCTAACGCGTCTCGATAACTCGTTGCTCGCCATCAAAAAGGCCCGGTGCGAGCAGCGCATGAACAACTAGGCAGGCTCGTGCGCACAGATCGCGGATGCGATCTAGGCGGCATGGTGCTGGGAGGAACCCTCGAGACGAAGGAGTTGGCGATGCGCCGAGATTGGTTTGTGTTGAACGTTGGTTGTTGTTTATTCCATAAACCCTAGGACATATTTATAGTCCGGGGACTTTCTAATGTGGGCGTGCACTAAACCGTGCACGAGACAAACTCTAATTTCTAAACTAAGATACACGGGCTAGCTAGCCCAAACTTGACAAAGCCGATTCACATATCTCTTCTATATGTATATCTTCAAGTCCATCTTGATCGCGGCCCGCCTCGGCTTGGTCAAGTGCGGTGATAACGCCATTGAGTAATTGATCATCATATCATCAAGAAGCTTGGTCGCGGCGCCAGGGTGATGGACATAAAAGTACCTCAAAGCTGAATCCAATAGGTTCCTCGAGGAAAAATTCAATCTTGCATAAAAAGGTTTGGATGATCATCCAAATAGTCAGTCCATGGTTGGGCAATTCTTTACCAGATTTCATTCTCTCCCATGCTTGAGCAACATGTTCATTATCAAATTGTTTAAAATTCATAATGCTACTTCTCAAAGATATAATCTTAGCAGGAGGATAATATTTACTAATAAAAGCATCTTACATTTAGTCCATGAATCAATACTATTTTTAGGCAAAGAAAGCAACCTTTAGCTCTTCCTCTTAATGAGAAAGGAAACAATTTCAGGTTATAATATCACCATCTATATCCTTATACTTTTGCATTTCACAAAGTTCAACAAAATTATTAAGATGGGCGCGGCATCATCAGTACTAACACCAGAAAATTGCTCTCTCATAACAAGATTCTAAAGCAGGTTTAATTTCATAGAATTCTGCAGTAGCAGGTGGAGCAATAGGAGTACTTATAAAATCATTATTATTTGTGCTAGTGAAATCACACAACTTAGTATTTTCAGGAGTACCCATTATAGCAGTAGTAAAAGTAAACTAAGCAAGTAGAATAAAGACAAGTAACTAATTTTTTGTGTTTTTAATATAGAGCTAGTAAATAAAACAGAAAGTAACTAATTTTTTTTGTGTTTTTAGATATGAAGCAAACAAGAGGTAAATAAAATAAAGTAAGCAAGACAAAAACAAAGTAAAGAGGTTGGAAGTGGAGACTCCCCTTGCGGCGATGTCTTGATCTCGCAACGCGCAAAAGTAGCAGTGCGCGTAGATGTACACGTCAGTTGGGAACCCAGAGGAAGGTATGATGCGCCGTGAAGTTTCCCTCGAAAGAAACCAAGGTTATCGAACCATAGGAGCCAAGAAGCACGTGAAGGTAGTTGGTGGAGGAGTGTAGTGCGTAGCAACACCAGTGTATAACGTGGAACTTGCACAACACAATCAAGAATGCACCCAACGTAACGTGAGGTTGTCAATCTCCTGAGCTTGCTGAAAACAAGGATTAAGCGTATCGAGTGGAAGATGGTGTTTGTTTGCAAAAAACATAAGAACAATAATTGCGGTAGAATGTATTGAGATGTAAAAGAATGGTCAGGGGTCCATAGTTCACTAGTGGTGTCTCTCGATAAGATAACTAGCATGCGGGGTGAACAAATTATAGGTGGGCAATTGACAAATCAAGATTCAATACATATCAACGATGATCACTATGTGATTTAATCGGGGCATTACGACAAAGTACATAGACACAGCTATCCATGCATCTATGCTAAATAATCCACCTTGGTTAGCATCCGCGCCCCTCCGGTATTAAGTTGTAAACAACGAGATAATTGCATTAAGTATGGTGCGTAATGTAATCAACACAAATATCCTTAGACAAAGCATCAATGTTTTATCCCTGGTAGCAACAGCACATCCACAACCTTAGAACCTACTGTCACGATCCCAGATTCAATGGAGGCATGAACCCACTATCGAGCATAAATACCCCTCTTGGAGTTACAAGTATCAACTTGTGAGCCTCTACTAGTAACGGAGAGCATGCAAGAACATAAACAACACATATATGATAGGTTGATAATCAACTTAACATAGTATTCTAGATTCATCGGATCCACCAAACACAACATGTAGCATTACAATAGATGATCTTGATCATGTTAGGCAACTCACAAGATCTAAACAATGATAGCACATGCGGAGAGAGACAAACATCTAGCTACGCTGGACCCATAGTCCAAGGATGAACTACTCACGCATCAATCCGGAGGCGGGCATGATGATGTAGAGCCCCTCGGTGATGATTCCCCTCTCGGCGGTGCCGGAGGCGCTGAATCCCCCGAGATGGGATTGGCGGCGGCGTCTGCGGAAGGTTTTCCGTATCGTGGCTCTCGGTACGGGGGTATTCGTGACGAAGGCTTTAAGTAGGCGGAAGGGCAGCGGGGGGGACAGGGGCCCCACACGCTAGGCCGCGCGGCCAGGGCACAGCCGCGCCGCCCTAGTGTGTCGGCGCCTCGTGGCCCCACCTCTTCCTCGGTCTTACGGAAGCCGTGTAAAAATAGGACCTAGGCGTTGATTTCGACCAATTAAGAATATTTCCTTACTAGGATTTACGAAACCAAAAACAGCGAGAAAACATCAATGCAACTTGCATCTTGTTAATAAGTTAGTGCCGAAAAATGTATAATAATGTTGTAAAGTATAATAATGCTGTAAAGTATGTATAAAACATTCAAGTATTGTCATAAAAGTAGCATGGAAAATAAGAAATTATAGATACGTTTGAGACGTGTCGGTGCACAGGGTGCCCTTAGTGTCCTTCAGGTGCTCCCAGGTGCCTCTTCGAAAAATAAGACCACGAGTATAATTTTTGTAAATTTTGAGAACTTCAGATTTCTGGGTGTTAAAGTAATTATTAGCGCAGGAAAATGATTTTCCAAAATCTTAAACAACTAAGGCATCTTGCAAAACAAAAAGTGCTACAGCAAGTAAAACAAGTGGAGGAAGAAAAAAATGATGTTTAGCTCTCTTATGCATTAAAATATACTTTTTTTTGACAATCAATACCACATATATTCATAGCAATAAATAGTACATGGTAGAGGCATAACTGACTCCAACGATTACAAAATAAAGTCTAAAAATATAAACAGATCTTGAGGTCTTCAATTTCTTTCTTCTTCGAACACAATCTTGTACTCTTCGAGCGACCAAAGATAGATAGCGAACCATAAACCTGTAGATACGACGAAAGTTCTCCCATAATTTTTGGCCGCAATGCAAGGCTGCGTGCCGCCTGCAGCCATTAAAGCGAGTCATACAACATCGACAAGAGTACCAACACCGGTATGTCGGAATAACAACTTAGCTTTGTCGTCGTTGATGGAGAAGCGAAGTACGAATCACCATTTGTCGGGACGTAGCAGCCGGGACAAAAGCTGCGAGGATAATCATCCTCGAAACAGCGACAAAAAGTCCAAAATCGATCTGGCGAAGCAAGAGAAGCTATACCTAGAAAATTGTGATTGTTCAACACCGCCATTGACCTGGGAAGAAGATCGTCGCCAGAACGAAAAGTGAAGATCACTTATTGCGGGACGATGCCATCTCATTGAGGAAACCAAAGCGACTCAAAACTCTAACATAGACTACTGAAAAGACTACTTTTATTAAAAACTCCACACATAGATCGGGTTCCCCACTCCTCCCGACGCCGGCGAAGCCGGCCGGAGGAGGGGGAACCGATCTATGGAGGAGGCTGAAGTGGAGGCGGCTAGGTTTTTTCTTGGAGGCGGCGGCTGAGTCGATAACTTACTTGGCATTAAAATATACTTGTTAACAAGGTTGATCAAGTCTTGCTACCAAATAAATTTTATATGACATTTCTCCTATAAATGTTGAAAGACTACCCAGCCAACCAGACCATCTGAAAGGGGCAAACGAATCTGGTTCGTCCAATCAGCATGCAACAGTAAATCTCCCATCCCGCTTTTCACCACAGCCGCCCGATCAGTCAGATTTTTTCTCACTCGTTCAGTTTTGGAAAGACTCCATGACGGGTGGGACCTTCTACGTGCGGGGCCCGACAGTCAGAGGTAGGCAGGTCCGCTCGTTCGGTCGCTTCATTCTCATGTCCACGGACGAAAGGTGAAAACCTAGATCGAACGAGCTCCCAATCCCGTGCGCTCGCCTCTCCTCCTCTCCTCCTCAATCCCGTGCGCTCCCCAAGCCGCCGCCACGATAGACCACGAGCCGCCACCGTCGCCGTGCCTTGCCCCCTCGCGCCTCCTCCTCTGCGACTCCGAGCCGCCGCCATCGCGCATCTCCGCCTCAACCCACCCAACGCTGCGTTGGGACGGAGGTGGAGGAGCACGGATTCGGAAGAGGCGTCGCTCGTCCGCGCCCTCGATTTCTTCCAGCGGCGGCTGCCCGCGTGCCCTCGATTTCGTCCAACAGCGGCTGGCCGCGCGCTGGCGGCGAAAGGCGGCAACCGAGCGGTGGTGGCGGCTGGCGGCGCTCGCCCTCAATTTCGTCCGAGCGTCCAGCGGCGGCGGAAGGGAGCAGAAGAGGCGCGCCGGCGGCGGAAGGCAGCAATCGAGCGGTGGTGGCGGCGGCTGGACCGTCCGCGCCCTCGATTTCTTCCTCAGCACTCCTGGAGTGGAGATGCTCTCAGTCGCTTCCATAGTAGGTCGCCTCGCCTAGCTGCACACCCTCGGTCGACTCCCGGCGTCGCGCGCTTGTCCGCCACGCCCTAAGCCCGCTCCAGCCTCCAGGTATCCATTCCCTTCTTCTAGGCTTCAATCTCACGGGGCATGGTGTGATTTTCATGTTGAGGAGACTGGACTGCCAGGACGAAGAGGCAGGCTGCGGTGGTGCTCCATGCGGTTTCGTGTCAGGCCATTCAGGCCTAGACGAATATGGAGATGAAAACAATTGCTCCAATTGATGTCTGAAACAGATTTTTAAAATACCTTACTCCAAGGCACAAATTGCTATCGATGTAGTCTGTATTTGAGACACTCATTTACACACAAGTTCAGTGTCTGATTGCTCTAAAATAATCATGCTCTCTGTTTACTATATACTAATACAATGAATGATCTACATTATATTTGCAGCCTTGATGTTGATGAAATTGAAAAGATAATTTATATTGATGTGAGAGTTCTCAGAGGAGGAGGAAAAAACAGTTTCCCTATTGCTGCTCTGTTGATGTTTTTCAGAAGGTTGGTCTTGTTCTTGGACCTGATTTTGTATGCTGCTTGGTGCTTCCAGGTGAGATGTGCTTCTACATGTATAATAGTTGGTGATTTTTTTTTTGTGATATTATGTGCTGACAGTCACACTGTATTTTGTTTGCTTAATTTAAGATTTACTGGAATATCCTTGTACATCTGAAGCTTTCCTTAATATAGATATATATGTAGCACATAATAACCACGTCGAGCAAGATGGGTGGCGCATCAGTGGAGTCATCGCGCCAGCATGTCGACTCTCGCCAGCCTCCACAAGCGGCGAAGACGGTTCAGCTTGGCCATGGCGATGGCAGTTTTCCGATAGTGAGCTCCTCTTTATTTTTCTATTAGCCCTAATTTCATTCACGTTTCATAGGCAGAGTTTGGGCTGCCACTAGATTTTACAACCATTGATGGCAGTAGCCAATGTTTCTTTCTAATGTCCATTAGTGCAATTTCTTTTCATTTTTCTTTATTAGTTTTTTCAGATATATCTTGAGGTGCTTCTGATTTTCTAAACAATATTATGGGCTCTGCATATGTGTTGAAACTTATGCTTATGGCTGCGTTTATAGGATCTGTGTTGTAGTTGTTGCTGCTGCTGGGCGAGCTGTTACATAGTCACACTGAGGCTGACGCGCTGATGAATAAGTCATTGTATTCTGGTCTTTGTGGAGTTGCTGCAGCACACACATGTTCCTGTGGACTGCAGCACACACACATGGTCCTTTGTGAAGGACAGGTGGTTAGGATAGGATAGCATCCCTGATCTTTGACTGCTTTTTAGAGGCATCAAGGACTGGCAGTTAGCATCTTTTAGGACTGGCAGTTAGCATCTTTAGGACTAGCATATTCTGGCTGGCTAGCAGCTATAAATCTGTAGCCCCGTGCCCTCAGTTTGGCATGGCATTATGTGAGATGTGTGTGAAATAAACCAACGAAAATTGCCCCAACTCTCCTAGTGTCATCCTCTTCTTCATGAAAGTGAGGCTAGAGATACTATCAAGTGGTATCAGAGCAAGGTTGTCTTGCAGCCTGAGCATCTCCTGCTCCTCCCCTTCACAGGGAAGGGAGCAGCCCCAACCAGTAGCAGCCTCAACTGCCCCTGGTTACTTCCCTCCTTCCGGGTTGTCGAGCAGCAGCTCGTCGGAAGCAGCGCTCAGCCCCCCAGCAGCGAGCCATGTCCGACGGCCACTCTCAGCACACGGCTACCTCCAGCACGCGGCGTCGGCAGAGGAGCGTGAACGAGTGGCCGCGGCAGCCGCTGCGGCGAAAGCAAGGGCATCGAGGCTGGCAGCGGCGGAGCTGGCAGCAGCCAGAGCGGAGGTAGAAGCAGCGGAGGCAGCACGTGCAGCGGCGGCGGAGGTCGAGGTGCTGCGTGGCAGCGCCAACGGCTCCGTTTCTGCTGATGGCAGCGCCGATGCAGCGGCGCAGCAGGCGACGCAGCGGGCAGCCGCACGCCCGCGCACCTCGGGATGGCGCTCCCAGAGGAGGCGCGCACGGCGGTGGCGGCTGGGATGACCAAGACCGCGGCCTCTACGGAGTCCGGACGGTGGTCAGGGATGTTGGTCCCGGTGTTGGGTGGCCTACCCTCACCAAAACCAACTACGTCGAGTGGGCCGCGATCATGAAGATCAGGCTCCAGGTGCGGCACATGTGGGAGGCGGTCCACGACGGCGACGTCGACCATCATGAGGATCGACGGGCGGCGGACGCCCTCATCGCCGCAGCCGCCGAGATGCGTTCTCGCTCTCCCACAAGCAGACGCCAAGGAGGCTTGGGACGCCATCGCCGCGGCACGCATCGGCGCGACCGTGCTCGCAAGTCCACACTGCAGGCACTTCGCAAGGAGTGGGAGAACCTGGCCTTCAAGCCGGGTGAGGACGTTGATGACTTTGCTCTCCGTCTTAACACTCTACTGCAGAAGATGGTGCAGTTCGGCGATGACGCTTACGACGAGGAGAGAGCTGTGGAGAAGCTCTTTCGCTGCGTCCCCGAGAAGTACAAGCAGATGGCTCGCTCGATCGAGTCTCTGCTGGACCTCTCCACCATGACGATCGAGGAGGCGATAGGTTGCCTCAAGGTCGTCGACACCGACGAGCCACAGTCTTCGTCGGGGCCCATCACCACCGGCGGGAAGCTGCTCCTCACTCGGGAGCAGTGGGATGCTGGCCATGGTGACAGGAAGAAGGGGGAGCCTTCTTCCTCGACGGCCGCAAGCGCGGCAAGCCACGCAAGGCGCGGAAGGATGGTCGTGCCAAGGCGCAAGGTGATGCCGGCAAAGGACGACGCTGCCACAACTGCGGCAAGCTTGGTCACTGGGCCAACGAGTGCCGACAGCCACGACGTGGCCAAGCCCACGTCGCACAGGCGGGGGAGGAGGAGCCAGCTCTGTTCATGGCGCATGCCAGCATCGAGCTGTCTCCAGCGGCACCGACCGCAGCGGCTCTCCATCGTACCACTCTCCTCCACCTTGACGAGCCGAAAGCACACGCCCTTCTCGGCGATTGCTCCGGCAACGACAAGGCTGGCGGGTGGTGCCTCGACACCGGCGCCACCCACCACATGACCGGCCGACGGGAGTTCTTCGCCGAGCTCGACTCCGACGTGCGAGGCTCCGTTAAGTTTGGGGATGCCTCCGCCGTGGAGATCAAGGGCGTCGGCTCCGTCATCTTCGCCGCCAAGACTGGAGAGCACCGGCTGCTCCGGTGTCTACTACATCCCGCGCTGAGGAACTCCATCATCAGCCTGGGACAGCTGGATGAGAACGGCTCCCGCGTGCGATCGAGAGCGGAGTTCGCGCATCGGGATCGCCACCGTCGCCTGCTTGCCAAGGTAACCGAGGCACAAACCGCCTCTATGTTCTTGATGTGCAGGTGGCACAACCCCTGTCTCGCGCTCGTCGGGAGGACGAGGCGTGGCGTGGCACGAGCGCTTCGGGCACCTCCACTTCGAGGCCCTGAAGCGGCTCAGTACCACGGAGATGGTGCGAGGCATGCCGTGCCTTGACCATGTGGAGCAGTTCTGCGACGTCTGAGTCTTGACGAAGCAAAGATGACTCCCTTTTCCCCAGCAGGCGAGCTTTAGAGCCAAGGAGAAGCTCGAGCTCGTGCATGGGGACTTGTGTGGCCCGGTGACACCGGCCACCAGAGGACGACGCTACTTCCTGCTGCTCGTGGATGACCTCTCCCGCTACATGTGGGTGGTGCTCCTCGGCAGCAAGGGAGAGGCAGCGGACGCCATCAGGCGCTCGCAGGTTGCTGCGGAGGCGGAGTGCGGCCGCAAGCTGCGCGTGCTGCGTACCGACAACGGCGGCGAATTCACAGCGACTGAATTCGCGTCGTACTGCGCTGATGAAGGCATCCAGCGCCACTACTCCGCGCCTTACAGCCCGCAGCGGCGTCGTCGAGCGGCGCAACCAGACGGTTGTGGGGATGGCTCGGGCCCTCCTCAAGCAGAGAGAGGTGCCGGCTGTCTTCTGGGGAGAGGCGGTGCTGACGGCCGTCTACATCCTCAACCGCTCGCCTACTAAGGCCCTCGACGGCAGGACGCCGTATGAGGCCTGGCATGGGCGAAAGCCAGCAGTCTCCCACCTGCGGGTCTTTGGCTGCCTCGCATTCGCCAAGGAGCTCGGCCACATCGGCAAGCTCGACGACAGGAGCACTCCGGGAGTGTTCATTGGCTACTCGGAGGGCTCGAAGGCCTACCGCATCCTCGACCCCAAGACACAGCGTGTGCACACGTCGCGAGACGTCGTGTTCAATGAAGGGCGAGGATGGGCATGGGGCAAGGCGGTGGAGGACAGCTCGACTCCGACGTATGACGACTTCATTGTCGAGTACGTCCCCTTCGAGGCAGCCGGGGGAGTAGGCAGCTCTTCTTCAACAAGCTTGCCTACCTCGGTCCCCAAGTCTCCATCGACCCCAGTGGTTGCTACACCACCACAGCCGGCGTCACCACGTACTCCAGCACCGACAGTCACTCCTCCGGGCACGTCTACACCGGCTCACGTTGAGCACAGCCCGGTGGAGTTCGCTTCCCCGCTCTCTCACGACGGGGAGCGCATCGACGCGTATCATGGCGGCGAGCCGCTGCGGTACCGTACGATGGAGAACCTTCTCGGCGACCAGCCGGTGCCGGGACAGGTGCCACGCGACCTGGAGGCGCAGCTGCAGCTTGCGCGTGACGACGGCGAGCCTCGGTCCTTTGCAGATGCTGAGAGAGACGCAGCATGGCGCGCTGCCATGTAGTTGGAGATGGATGCGGTCGAGAAGAACCGCACCTGGCAGCTTGCTGACCTCCCTCGTGGTCACCGCGCGATCACCCTCAAATGGGTGTTCAAGCTGAAGAGGGATGAAGCCGGTGCCATCGTCAAGCACAAGGCTCGCTTGGTGGCACGAGGCTTCTTGCAGCAAGAGGGGGTCGACTTCGACGACGCCTTCGCTCCCGTGGCACGGATGGAGTCCGTGCGACTCCTCCTTGCGCTCGCTGCCCAGGAGGGCTGGAGCGTCCATCACATGGATGTCAAGTCTGCCTTCCTCAATGGCGACTTGAAGGAGGAGGTCTACGTGCAGCAGCCGCCGGGATTTGCGATTCCCGGCCAGGAGGGCGGTACCGCCTGCGCGCCTCTATGGCCTGCGGCAGGCACCAGGCGTGGAATGCCAAGCTGGATTCCACGCTGAAGGCAATGGGCTTCGAGCAAAGCCCGCACGAGGCGGCCGTCTACCGACGGGGGAGTGGAGGAAGCACCCTGTTGGTGGGCGTCTATGTCGACGACTTGGTGATCACCGGCATCAAGGATGCAGAGGTGGCAGCGTTCAAGGAAGAGATGAAGGCCACCTTCCAGATGAGTGATCTGGGGCTCCTCTCCTTCTATCTGGGGATCGAGGTGCACCAGGACCACTCCGGGATCACGCTTCGGCAGACCGCCTACGCCAAGCGCATCGTTGAGCTAGCTGGGCTCACCGGATGCAACCCAGCCCTTACTCCGATGGAGGAGAGGCTGAAATTGAGCCGCGACAGCACGACGGAGGAAGTGGATGCCACACACTACCGGCGTCTTGTGGGGAGCCTTCGCTACCTCGCCCACACACGGCCGGACCTGGCCTTCTCCGTCGGCTACGTTAGTCGTTTCATGGAGCGACCGACGACGGAGCACCTGCAGGCTGTGAAGAGGATCATCCGCTACATTGCGGGGACTCTCGACCATGGCCTCTACTACCTTAGGTGTCCTGGGGCGGCACACTTCGTCGGGTACAGCGACAGCGACCACGTCGGCGACATCGACACCAGCAAGAGCACGAGCGGGATCCTCGTCTTCCTCGGCAAGTGCCTCGTGAGCTGGCAGTCGGTCAAGCAGCAGGTGGTGGCCATGTCCAGCTGTGAGGCTGAGTACATAGCAGCCTCCACCGCTTGCACTCAGGCGCTCTGGCTCGCTCGACTGCTTGGTGATCTCCTTGGTCGAGACACTAGACCAGTGCAGCTCTTGGTGGACAGCAAGTCTGCTCTGGCCCTGGCCAAGAACCCCGTTTTTCATGAACGGAGCAAGCACATTCGGTTGAGGTATCACTTCATCCGAGACTTCTTGGAGGAAGGGAGCATCAAGGCAAGCTACGTCCACACCACGGATCAACTCGCGGATCTGCTCACCAAGCCTCTTGGGAGGGTCAAGTTCCTCGAGCTCTGCTCCCGGATCGGGATGGCTCAGCGCTCCCGCAAGACGGCGTACAAGACTTAGGGGGAGAATGATGAATAAGTCATTGTATTCTGGTCTTTGTGGAGTTGCTGCAGCACACACATGTTCCTGTGGACTGCAGCACACACATGGTCCTTTGTGAAGGACAGGTGGTTAGGATAGGATAGCATCCCTGATCTTTGACTGCCTTTTTAGAGGCATCAAGGACTGGCAGTTAGCATCTTTTAGGACTGGCAGTTAGCATCTTTAGGACTGGCATATTCTGGCTGGCTAGCAGCTATAAATCTGTAGCCCCGTGCCCTCAGTTTGGCATGGCATTATGTGAGATGTGTGTGAAATAAACCAACGAAAATTGCCCCAACTCTCCTAGTGTCATCCTCTTCTTCATGAAAGTGAGGCTAGAGATACTATCACGCGCAACAATGCTTGCATTTCTGGGGCATCATCTCATGCAGACGTCGGCACCTGACATCCGTCCGATATGAGTGATTACCTGACGGATTCATCCCTGGAGTGATACATCAAAAGATTACTCGGATGGTGCACAGATAACACGAAGGAGGTAAGGAGTGTCATTGATATATTATGGATGGTTTATACACCTTAATTCATACATATCTTACATGTGGTACCTGGCAATAAATTATTTTTCCTTTATGGCTAGGAGATGAACTTCCTAGAAGTAGCAATAACAAAGAATAATGATGTTATGCTAGATGAACTTCCCAGTGCGTTTTTTGGCTAATAGTTCCTTTTTTACCTGGCCCTTTTCACTTTGCAGGTTCTAGGATTTAGTAGGCTCGCTTCTTGTCTCATCCTGTACTAGGCTCTGGTTATGTGCTCTTCTTCTGTGTTGAGGTTTGTCGCTTCCTTCTCCTTACTAGGAATGCATCTTCCATTCAGTGCATGTTTTCTCTATGGTGATTGAATGATTGTTCTTGCTTTGTATCTGATACATTCCACTGCTATATTTTTTTAAATATGTTATATCCATTCCACCACAATGTCTCTAACTCAGATTTATTGTCTCAAAGATGATAAGAGAGATGCGGTGTGAGCAGTATTGTTTTGCTTTAAGAAAACTTTTATATATTTGTGTATATGCAGTTAACTCATATGAGTATGTGATCTGCTAAATAACACCGAGAAAGTCCTAGGCATGAGTGAAATCAAGGTATTATTGTTATAATTCACTTTACTATACTACATGACCTACTTATTTTTGTATTGTATTGTCCTGAAGTATTTGGAGTTCCATTCATAATACCCTATTGGTGTGGGCATACAAGCTTTTGGCTTGTTTTGATCCGTGTTTGGCCTGTGCAGGACTTGTTTGAGGATATACCAGTGGCTGTAAGCTAATGCGTTCTTGTGCCTATTTTGGATTTGTTTGGCCGTTTTCAGTTGTAATCTCGATGTGTTCCTTGAGCACTGGAAATGAGTTAATTCTAAAGTAAAGGTTAATTCAGACCTTAGTTGTAACTTTCAGCAGAAAAAAATATGCTTATGTTTGTGTAAAGACCTGATTACAAAATCGTGTCAGTTTGCAGGTACATTGATTCACCCTGTTGCTACCTTCATTGGTGGAGTGACCATCTAGGAAGTAATCAAGGTCTTCATTGTGTTCCAGAAAGAAAGATGAGGCTGCCTTTTACTTATTGTGTTGGAAGGATGCAGCGCCACTGAAGGTACTTCATTGTCTCATGCTATATTTATTTGATCTATAAGCTTCTAGAGAATACTTGGTTCAGTACTACATGTTGGACAAGATGATTTCCTTATATGCTAGAAGATTACATTGCTGCTTGCTGGTTGCGGTTTTTTAACCTTTGGGATATAGAAGAAAGTTGTTTGGCTTGCCAGTTGCCACAAATGAAAGCAAAGTAGAAAAATATTGTTAATAATAATATGGACATCTGTATGCACATGTTACCTTCCGCATGTATAGCGGTTGCCTATCCTTTAGATGAAGATAATGTATGCTTTATTTTTCTTGCAGGCACTACTTCATTCTATTACGATTGGTAAGATGATTGTCATTGACTTTTTTCTGATGTCAAACCGATACAACAAATGTCCTCTCAATTCTATATGGAATATTGGAATATATGGAGTTATAGATTCAATTTCATCTGGCCCTACTGATGCATGTGCAAGGTACAATTCAAAAATAGTACATGTTACTTTCATTTCTTATGTATATTTATTACTAATAGTAGAAGTTTCCTTTGCTCTTTCCCTAGAAAAGCACATTTTTGAATTTTTCCTAACGGGGTACTTACGTTTGACCCTTCCTCTTATTTATGTTCGTGTTGGCATGTGCATGGAGGAAATAATAGAGCATAATCCAGTTGTTTATATCTAAATGGCATTCGTAGTCAAAAGGGTTTAGGTTGAGGTATGCATTAGATATACGCATGGTCCCTGTTGTGCCGTAAATTTTAAGAAAAGGTTGTTTGGGAGCATGCATTTATTTATTTGCTGTTTTTAGCTACATTAAGTATCAGTTCTTCCATCTGCATTGAATCTTTCTTCGCCTTTTATTTATCTTTATCATCACAATGCAAAATTAAGCACCCAGTATTCTTTGTTCATATATCATTGAAACAAAAATGGTTTCCAATCAATAGCTTTTGGAGAATGTTAAGTTGTGTGTAAATCAGGTTAAAATTTCTGTCAATATGATCTCACAAATTGTCAGCTTAGTCCCCAGTGAAAGTCTTATATCGCCATGATTTTGCCCCAAAACAATGGTGTTTAGCTTTCCAGCCTAAGTTAGAATCCGTTTTTGTGCTATGCCTGCTGTTTCTGGAGAAGCCAGTCTTTCTCCGTTGCTGACATGATAAATGGTTCGCAGTCTCGGGACAGTCCATTTGCATAGTGATCATTTGTGTTCTTGTTTTCAAGGCAACCTCTACCCCATCCCAGTCTCTGTTTATCTTTGTATTTTTTTTGTATAAATAGAATGTAGTTAAGAAGCATTTTGGAACATTTTCATGTTATGGGGCATGAGAATGATAATACTACCTCAAGTAGGGATAAAGCGGGACAAATAGGCTGAGATGGAGTTACTGAAACTATAAATTTCCTCCCATTTTGATCATTCATCACTCGGTAGAATCAAAATGAACTAGCGAATCCTTCCATTTGCTGTTAACGTTAGATTAGTATAGCATTATTGGTTCCTGTTTAGTTCCTGGTAAACGACATACGAGTGAGATAGTTTGGTCACCTCTGATAGATTGAGTTGTTATGCTTGCATTAGGCAAGCCGGTAGCCGGTGCGTTCCACGTCTAGGAGCAGGTCCCCTAATGTAGCATTTTCTTAATATGGTCGTGTGTTCTGAATGTAAGAAACAAAATATGAAAGTATGGATCTCTCCTTTTTTTATCCGGGGATTCTGCCCTCTGGATTTAGGGATGTAGATTTGATATACAGATATCGAAGAAGGCACTTATTCATATTTTGGTTAGATTAGTGTAAAAAAAAGTGTTTGCTTTACCTTTTTAAGATTATGACATATGACATTATTTTAATTTTGTGTAACAATATAGATGCGGGCTGCAGAGTAGATAGTGCCTGTAAAATTGCATAGCTGTTATGTGACTATCCATAGAATTTCCAGTATAGCTTAAGTGTAGATGTCTTGATTTTATATAGTGAATTATTTCAGTTTCAGGATTTGCTTAATAATGTTATTACTCATGAACTTTTTAAGAGAAACACTTTCTATTTATATTGTTTCTACCATGTATATTCAGGTCCATCGGTAGCCTTACATTCAGCAATAGTTCTTGTGGTTGCTTTATCTAAATAATCATGTATGTTCAGAGTTAGGACAAATATTATTAATTGAGTTAATTATCTATCCATCTGTTTGTTTCCTTCTTCATATCGAATATATGCGGTCATATGCCTACCTTGGCAGTTAGCTGAGCCCACATTTACCTAGACATATAATTTAGCTGGAATGTCTACCTGAACATTTTGTTTGGGATTTGTTCTTTGCTCTATTTCAGTCCAATGATAGAGCTAGCTGAGATTGCAAGTTATGAGTAAGTAAACTACGAAGTATACTAAGTAATTAACTTCCAACTTGCTCTGTTTTTCATCCATGCTTCCATGTCATGAAAGTAATTTTCATATTTGACAATATAGTGCTAAAATGTAGTCAAAATTGTTTCTTTATGTGTTATTTACTTCGATTATAATTCTTTCTCTTGTAGACTTATCTCTTTTTACCAGCGGCCAGTGAGAGCATCAAGAGGAGCATCGCCGACGGCCAGCACCAATCGAAGCCCCACGGAGAGAGGTGACATGGGACCTCCTTCCCTGATTTGCTTCAGCTTGCAGGTGCGGCCTCCCCCTGGCTCTCTCCCCTCACTGGTTGCTTTGATTATTAGAACAAAGCGGATGAGACGTATTTGTGAAAAATTCTTCTCACAGATGAACATGTTTGTTGATGCCTAGACCTGATGCATATGGTTTTCCTTTTGGACTTGGGTATATGGTCTAAATTTCATAGGAAGTCATGTAGCATTTTGCTTGGGTTCATTTGAATATTCTAAATTCATCTGCGTGTTTTCTTTTGCCTGCACACTCTGTTAGTCTTTATCTCTTTTTATAAGTTACGAAATTCTGTATGAGGAGGCCAATCATGCAGCAAATTTGGTAAAATATAAATAGTCTCGCCTGGGTGAGGAACACTACGGGATTCCACAACCCATTTTCTTACTTTCACTTTTTATATACAATTTTTGAGGATTGATTTGGATCCTTGCTGCCTTCTCCTAAGGTTTGTAATTTGTAATTTGCTATTTGATTTTTCTTTTTGTAGGGTCTGTTATTTCCACCTTGATTCCCATTTTTTAGGGTATCAAACATCACGTTGGTTAATTGGTCGGCAAGATATGGCGTTTATTGCTTCAGGTCCAATTAAAATGCTTCAGGTCCGATTGAAATGTTTATTGCTTCCATTGGTCAAATGCGTTGGTGGTCTTCAAGTAATCGCGAGCCGTGGTCTGTCCAGGTGCGCCTGCTTCGCTCTCTTATGAGCTGGTAGTGTTTGGTGAAAAGCCTGGCCTGATAAATTTTGCCGTTTACCATTTTGTTTTCTAACACGGTGGATTCTTTCTCCAGAGATCTCTGCAAGGAGCTGGTGGAAGGGTGCTCGTCTTTGGACAGCTCCTGCTTCTCCATCTCCACGGTCTCTGGTGGCATCACCAAGCTATGTGAGTTTTGGTCCCCTGTCACATCTCCGGATCCACCCCCTCATATGAGCTACATGTTCTAACAGACAAAACATATGCTGCGTAATCAAACATTCTTAGCAACTCACTTGCTTCAGTTGTCCACGCAGATTGTCATATAACTTAATGAATGCACCACTGTAAGATTGCTTGCTAGTACTATTTATCAAGGCGGGTGATGGCGGCGGCAGCGGCCTCGGGTGGTGGAGGATGGAGTCTGTCGAGGCACCAACAGGTGCAGCTTGTTGGCTGTGGCTTGGCAAGCGTCGTCTCGGCGAGTGCCGCTGCGGCTTCTTCTTTTTTCCTTCCGGTGAGCACCTTGTGCTGGTGCGGCTTCTTTTTTCCTTCTGGTGAGCGCCTTGTATACGAAGTCGTATATCGTTTGTTGTTTACACTCTATTTTGCTGTAGGGCACTGGAGTATTGCATGCCCTTTTTGGATGAGATTTGTGTATCCACGTGCTGCTGCCCATCTACATGACTTGAGGTAAATGTGTCTTTGATGTGGATATCTGTGTTGTTCTTAATGTACTAGAATAATTATTGGGTCACTATTTGTGTGTGCTTAATTGCAATCTCTTCTCACCTTTTTTTTTTGTACTAATGCCGAAACACTGCAACCGGGGCAAACGAAACATTTCTTCTGTTGGGATTGTGTCCATCGTGTTCATCTCCCTATATTTGCCTTTCAGGTTGTCCCGTTTGTTCTAGCGGAGGCAGGTCTTCTGTGAGGATTGTAGCTGCAGGAGATAGGGTCAGTACACCAGATTTCAGCATCACAGTCATTGTACTGGTTGCCGCAGTGATGCTTCTCCGCACAGGTGCCGGTGGTTGCGACTGTCGACAATTGTGTGTGTATGCCAGCATCACATTCATTGTACTGGTTGCGCCAGTGATGCTTCTTCTTGGTTATATTTGATTAATTTGATAGAATATCAGGCCATTTGTGAATGCTTTTGGTTAATTATGGTCTTGTGGAGGATTTATTTTCTGGAGTTATGACATTTTGTATTGTGGGTTTGCAGCATACAACATTTTCATCACATGTTTGATCAGGCTGCCTCAGTGACGGTTATGACCGTGGCGCAGGTATACTTATCCTACTCACATTTGTTTTCCCTCTCTCCTTGGTATTGTCATATGCTCTACTTTTTATTCCGCATTCTTAGAGGTATATACAGGTCATTTCATCCTCAGTTCTTCAGGTCACTTATTGCTGCAATAGCTGGGGAGGTTGGAAAGGAGCGTGAATTGTATGGCCAGTCTCTTGTAATCGTCCTCCCTAAACTTTGATTTGATATTTCAGCATCTGTTGTACTGCAATTTAATTATATATATTACACTTCATACCTAAGTTGTGCATGAAGTGATATTTCTTCAGCAAAAGTTACCTGACGGTATTTATTACAGTGTATTTGACATATAAGGAACCTGAGTACAAAATAAAATGGCTGATATGTGGCATGCATCTAAGTTGTTAGATGTTTCCGTTTTTTAGTTCCATAGATGAGAAGATGCGACTCAGGACGTACTCCTTGGACACGAGACAGACGCGCGGCCGGGCCGCTTCAGCGCTGCCTGCAGCCTTGGGCAAGCTGATACTGTCACCAGCGCAGGGCGGCGTGCGCTTGAGATTCCACTCGAGATCGACCGGATTTTGTAGTCAGTCGAGTTGTAGTGTTTAGGAATCAGATCTTGTGAGGTTGTTAAATTTCAGAGAAGATGTAAACTGGTATGAGTTTCATAATTATATGGCCATATGCTCTGTAATTTTATCCTAAGGCTGCTAATATACGAGTTTCAGATTTTTGTGCACTACCCAGGCTAGATGGAATGGTGTTCAGTTAGACAAGATAGACGATCTTGCTTGGTAGCTTATCATATGTACTGCCCCTTTTGATTTTACTTGTTGATCTTCAGATAGTATTTTTGCTGGCATACCTTCTATAAACAAGATGGTATATGTCCTTGCCATGCTCTATAAAGAAAAGGGATTCCATGTTTGTGCATGTGGTATTCTCTAAACTGTAGTTCTCTCTTATTTAGCACAAACTTAACTATCTTGATGTTTCATGCATTATCTTCTATGGTTTACCACAGTAGTAAAAAATGTTGTTTGCAGAATAGTTATTTGTCACAGTTTACCCTATGTGGAAGTTGTAATTAACGATTCCGGGTCCATTTGTGGTTGAGATTTTGGTTTTGGCAGTGGGATGTACCTAGCTTGGCATGTACATCTTGAATCAAAATGGAAGATACATCTTGACATGTTTGTTTATCACAGGCGTGATTTGAGGAAGATGCACGGTTTTCCATCTTGAATCATTGCTAAGTTTTGTGCTCTTGCAAATGAATATTTCCCTGTGTGATTTGAGGAAGATGCACGGTTTTGTGACTGCGGAAATTTATTGTTAATTTCGGTTTAGTCATTGCTTATTTTGGTTTATTTCTGACAAAACTTTATAACGTGCAGACATCCACGTGATAGATTGATGATTTAGTTTTATAGCATTGCTTACCAATGTGGTTCCGGTAAAGCCTGACGTGTTATAGAAATTGTGAAATATTTAATATGAATGAACAATAGTAGAAAATGGGAAAATAAAATCTCATGGCAAAAATGGAAGGCAAATATAATAGAACCGTGAATACTCTCTGCATTAACTTTGAATGACCAATACATGAAAGATCGTCTTACAACTATTTTGGTATGGAACATCCTGTGTAATTCTATAAAATTTATAGGGATAAGAAATAAACGCCATATTTGATGCGTATATAGCAACTCAAGACATGAACAATCACCAAAAATATACTACCTCCGTTTCAAGAAATAAGACGCACGCGTATTTCAAGACGAACTTTGACTATAAAAATTGAGCAACAAAATTTTGATTATATTATATGTAATTAGTATTGTTGGATTCGTATTGAAAAGAACTTTTGAATGATACTAATTTCATACAAATAATTTTTATCTATTTAAAGTAATTCTTGGTTAAACAAAAAACACGTAAAACGAGTGCGCCTTATTCCTTGAAACGGAGGTAGTAGATTTATGCACCGAAATAAATTATTTATTAAATTATCGTCCTATATGTCAACATCCATTGACATATTAATACGCTTTCATTTGCACTTGCGCGATAGCGCAACGGGTCATCTAGTAAGAAGAAATAAACCTCAAATCAATCGTGTTACCTTATATTGAATTGATATGGATCCAATCACAAGAGTTTGATATTCTTCTTTAGGCTCATATATAGGACAATCAATGGATCCCACCTTGATAGTTTTCAAATTACAAATTGTATTGACTCCATATACTTTATCGATCTTCTTGGGAAAATAGACAATATGTTCCTTATCTTCAACATTGAAAGTAACTTTTCCTTTATTGCAATCAATAACAGCCCCTGCAGTATTAAGAAAGGGTCTTCCAAGAATAATAGACATATTATCATCTTCAGGCATTTCCAACACAACAAAATCAGTTAATATTAAGCAATTTTGAGTAACTTGAACATGAACATTTTCACATACACCAACAGGAACAGCAGTAGATTTATCAGCCATTTGCAAAGATATATCGGTTGGTATCAACTTATCTAAATCAAGTCTCTTGTAAAGAGAAAAAGGCATCACACTAACTCCTGCTCCCAAATCACATAGAGCAGTTCTAACATAATTATTCTTGATGGAACAAGGAATAGTCGGTATACCTGGTCTCCCAGCTTCTTTGGAACCTTACCATTGAAAGAGTAATTAGCGAGCATAGTAGAAATCTCCTCATTTGGAATTTTCCTTTTGTTAGAGACAATATCTTTCATATACTTTGAATAAGGAGGCAATTTAATAGCATCTATCAAAGGGATTTGCAAAAATAAAGGTTTCATCCAATCACAAAATTTATTATAATGTTCCTCCTCCTTTGATTTCAATTTCTTAGCAGGAAAAGACATTTGCTTTTGAACCCAATGTTCTCTTTCATTACCATGTTTCTTTGTAATAAAATCTTCTTTAGTGTACTTTTTATTTTTAGCATGCTTTTCAGGTTCTTTTTCAATTTCTTCTTTATCAAGAGTATCATTCTTATCATTATCTTCATCATGCTCATTACCACTTTCAGCATCAGAAATAGAAATACTATTAGGATCATTAACAGGTTCAGAGGATTCTACAACAGTTTAATGTTTCTTCTTCTTTTTCTTAGAATGACTAACAGTTTCTTTAGTTCGTTCAGAATCTTGTTCAATTCTTTTGGGGTGCCCTTCAGGATATAGAGGATCCTGGGTAGAAACACCGCCTCTAGTTGTTACTTCATAAGCATGTTTTTCTTCATGAGTATTTTTTAACAAGTCATTTTGCACTTTAGTAAGTTGATCAATTTGAGTTTGAATCATATTAAAATGTTTAACAAGCATCTTAACATCATTGGAGGTTCTCTCCACAATATCATTCAATTTACTAATAGCTTGAGAATTTTCCATTAGATGATTCTCTACTCTCATATTAAAATTATTTTGCTTAACAATATAATTATCAAATTCATCTAAACATTGATCAGGAGGTTTTGAATAAGGGATATCTCCTCTATCAAAGCGAATGTACCTCAATTGTGGATGAAGGGGAATTATCTTACATAGGTCTTCTATTGGAGGCAAATTCTTCACATCTTCAGATTTAATACCTTTCTCCATAAGAGATTTCTTGGCTTCCCTCATATCTTCATCATTTAATTCAATCATACCCCTCTTCTTCAATATCGGTGTCGGGGTTGGTTCAGGTGTAGACCAATCATCATGATTTTTGCTTATCTTAGCCAATAATTCTTCAGCTTCGTCCGGAGTTCTTTTCCTACAATCAGCGCAACTATCCAGGTATGCCCTAGACTCAATGGTTAGTCCACTATAAAATATATCAAGTAAATCATGCTTTTCCAAATCATGTCCAGGCCGAGCTCTAATAAGAGAGCAAAATATTGCCCAAGCTTCAGGCAATTTCTCTCCATCTTATTGATCAAAACTATAAATTTTGTGCAGGGCAATATGTTGAGCACTAGCAGGAAAGTATTTCCGAAAGAAAACATAAAGCAAACAACTTGGACTATCAATAGAATCAGGAGGCAAATTATTATACCAAATCTTAGCATCATCCTTTAATGAGAAAGGGAAAATCTTAGCAACAAAATAAGTACGCATCTTAACATCATCAGAAAACAAGCTACTTAAAGTAGAAAGCTCATTCATGTGCTCTACAACACTCTCTTTTCAGTACCACAGAAAGGTGTTTTTCTCAACAATAGATATATGAGATAAATCGAGAAAAATCATAATCTTTATCCTTAATGTTTATAGGAGATGTGGCAAATTTAGGATCGGGAGACATTTATATCTAACAGCATGTTGTGCAATAAGCTTTTTAAGGTTACTTGTACTAGTAGTAGCATTGCATTTATCAATAAAATCATCATCAAGTTCCACATAATCTTCATCAAGATCATCGGTCTCAGGTGATTAACAGGTGTACAGTATTTTCATTAGGAGTTTCAGTATTTTCAATTTGTCTAGACCTAGCAATTGTAGCATCTAGAAAAGGACCTAATGAACCGGTATTATCAAGCACAGGTAGAAGCATCATCAAAATTATCAGAGGAATTTTCAGATTCAGAAAGACCAACACGTGAAGTTTGTGGTGGTGAAACAAGTTGACTTATCACAGATGGTGAATCAAGAGCAGCAGAGGTACTCAGAGTTGTACCTTTTCTTGTAGTGGATGGTAATATGGCGACTTTAGCATCGCGAGGTTTACCCATGATGGAGGATTTGCAGCGAACAATATCAATCCAAGTGAACTTGCAAATAAAGCTATGTAGCCTGGCAACGCGCCAGAAAATAGTCTTGATAACCCACAAGTATAGGGGATCGCAACAGTCTTCGAGGGAAGTATTACCCAATTTATTGATTCGACACAAGGGAGACACAGAATACTTGTAAGCCTTAACAGTGGAGTTGTCAATTCAGCACTGAAACAGACTTGCTCGCAGAGTTTATCAGTAGCAACAGTTTTATAGCAGTAGGAGTAGTGAAATAACAACGGCGGTGAAATAAAGACAGCAGAGTGATTATAGTAAACAGCGGGATTAAAATATTGTAGGCACGGGGATGGATGAACGGGCGTTGCATGGATGAGAGAATTCATATAACAATCATGGTAGGGCATTTGCGGATAATAATAAAGCGGTATCCAAGTACTAATCAATCCATAGGCATGTGTTCCGTATATAGTCGTACGTGCTCGCAATGAGAAACTTGCACAACATCTTTTGTCCTACCAGCCGGTGGCGGGGCCTCTAGGGAAACTACTGGAAATTAGGTACTCCTTTTAATAGAGTACCGGAGCAAAGCATTAACACTCCGTGAACACATGTGATCCTCACATCACGCCTTCCCCTCCGGTTGTCCCAATTCTTGTCACTTTGGGGCCTCGGGTTCCGGACAACAACATGTGTATACAACTTGCAGGTAAGATCATAAAACAATGCATATCATGACGAAACAATAACATGTTCAGATCTGAGATCATGGCACTCGGGCCCTAGTGACAAGCATTAAGCATAACAAGTTGCAACAATATCATAAAAGTAACATCTACGGATACTAGGCACCATGCCCTAACAATCTTGTGACTATTACATGATCAATCTCATCCAATCCCTACCATCCCCTTCAGCCTACAGCGGGGGAATTACTCACACATGGATGGGGGAAACATGGTTGGCCGATGGAGAGGCGTCGGTGGTGATGGCGGCGATGATCCCCTCCAATTCCCTCCGAGTGCCGAACGGAGTTTCTGGTCCCGAGACGGAGTTTCGCGATGGCGGCGTCTTGGATGGTTTCTGGATATGGTCAAACCCCCAGCGTTTTAGGTCGAAGAGGCTTTGTAGTCGAAAGGGACGTCGGGGGGCCGCCGAGGCGCCCATACCATAGGCGCGCCCCCTCCGGCGCGCGGCACGTGATGGCCACGGGCCCTCCACAGCTCGCCCTTTTGGCCTCTCATCTTCACGGTGAAAATAGGCCCATTGCGATTATTTCGGGTTTTTCTGAAAGTCGAGTTTGCACAAAACGAGACACCAATGCAATTCTGCTGAAAACAGCATTAGTCCGTGTTAGTTGTATCCAAAATACACAAATTAGAGGCAAAACAATAGCAAAAGTGTTCGGGAAAGTAGATACGTTTTGGACGTATCAGAGTGGTAGAGGCACAGGCCATTGCTTGGTTTTGCAATGGGCAACTCTGGCAGATATGATCCGGATAGCAGATAACTACGCATTGGGAGACCCAATGCAACCGGCAGTGCAAGCTGAACCAGCGCAAACAAGCCAACCACGGCAAGATCAACCGGATAACCGGCACAACAAAGAAGGAAGATTTTCCAGATCAAAGGTATGGTCCCGCAACAAGTAAATTGAGGCGGAAGTCAAAGGCAAAAAACCGGATCGCAGCCATGGGCGGGTCCTAAAAAGCAATGGGTTGAAAAGAAGCCGTGGGGAGAGAAAAAGAACTGGCAAGAACATGCAAAATACACCATGGAATCAGCGATGGAGCAACCATGCCGGTGTCACACTCCGAATCCAGCAAAGCCGGCAAATCATCTGACAAAGGATTGTTCCTGGACCAAGTACTTGATGTGAGAGGTGCGGTAAAAGATGCGCAAGCACAAGGCTGTTCTACGATATTACCACCATCGCAAGACATGTTGCGGCAACAACCACCACCGCCACCACCGCTTACTGGGCGAACGCTTTACCAGTACAGTCTCAGCCGGACCGGCAGCAGCACCAGCAAATTCATTAGGTGGAAGATGGCAATGGCCAACCGCCACCACCGGCACCTTTGGCCCGGAACGTTTACATGGATCCGCACTTGTGCTGCGTTGTGTTCGTCACTGAGCCAACCGACAGGCAGAGCATGCATCGTCGTTCCATGGAAGTAAACGCAGTGATGCCGGCAGTTCCAAGATACATGCTGTGGTCAGATCAGGAAATTACCTGGTCATTCAAGGATCACCCTAAGCTTATGCCAAACCCAGGTGGCTACGCTCTTGTCGTGGACCCAATCATGCATGGGCCAACAACTCGAGTCAAGTTCAGCAAAGTGCTGATAGACAATGGAAGTAGCATAAATATCATGTACAAGCATACAATGCTTACGCTGGGAATAACAGAGAACATGCTACAGCCAACTCATACAACGTTCCACGGAATCGTTCCGGGCTTGTCTCTCGCGCCCGTGGGAAAAGTCCGGGTGGATGTGTCATTCGGAGGACGTGACAACTCCCGGGTTGAAAACATTCTGTTCGAGGTGGTGGACCTGGAGAGTCCTTACCATGCACTGCTAGGAAGACCGGCATTGGCGGAGTTCATGGCCTCAACTCATACGGCGTATCTCAAGATGAAGATGACGGCACCTCGTGGACCCTTAACCGTGGTGGGAAACTACAAGATCTCACTGGAACTGCTTCCGTCGGATCGAACCTGGCAGAATCGCTGGTGATAGCTGAGGAGAAGAGAAGGATGCAAACCGCTGTGGCGCTGGCTCAATCTTCCCAGCTAAGCTTAGCGGCCATGAGTGGAAACTTGGGCACACTGGCGTTCAAGCCGACAAAAGAAACAAAAGACATCGTGTTGGACCCAGCTTACCCGGAGCGCACCGTTCGTATCGGTGGCACTGAATGAATCATAGGAAAGCGCGCTCGTCGGCTTTCTCCGTGAAATCGAATATCTTTACCTGGTCGATGACTTGGTAGGTGTTCAGGCTGGCTGAGCACTCTCTAAACGTCGGAAAGATGCAAAGCCGGTAAAGCGCCCTACCCGGTTTGCTGAAGATAGGAGAAAGATCATTGGAGAAGAGGTGACAAGATTCTTGGTTCGTTTTCATCATGGAGGTTGCATACCGAATGGCTAGCCAATCCGGTGTTTCGAGAAGAAAAAGAAGAAGAACCCAAAGCTCCAAAGGTGTGGCGCATGTGCATCGACTACACCAACCAGAACAAGGCGTGCCCTAAAGATCCTTTCCCTTTACCCCGGATTGATCAAGTGATTGATTCCACTGCTGGTTGTGAACTGTTGTCTTTTCTGGACGCATATTCTGGATTCCACCAGATTCCCTTGAAAAAGGAAGATCAAATAAAAACTGCGTTCATTACCCCGCACGGGGCTTATTGCTATGTCACTATGCCTTTTGGTTTGAGAAATGCGGTACATACAGTATTTGTATGCAAAAATGCTTGTTCGATCAGATCGGCAAAAACGTGCAGGTCTATGTGGACGATGTTCTGATAAAAACTAAGGTAAAAGAAACCTTGATCGATGATCTGAGGCAAACATTTGACAACTTGAGAAGGTTCCGGATGAAACTCAATCCGGCAAATTGTTTCGGTGTGCCAGTAGGAAAACTACTCGGTTTTTTGGTATCTATGGTATGAAGTGAATCCGGTAAAAATTGAGCAATTGAGAGAATGACTACCTCAGGAACTAAAAGATGTCCAAAGTTCTTGGAGTAGCTTAGGCGTCGTTGAGCCGGTTTATCAGCGGTTGGGAGAAGGCTTTCTCTCGCCCTAATGAGAAAATCGGATACTTTTGTCTGGACACCCCGGCAGATGCAGCTTTCAAGGAGCTAAAAAATATGCTCGCAACAGCCCCGATCTGGCTTCCTTTGGAAAGGGAACCCATGTTGCTTGACATAGCGGCAACAAACCGGGTGGTAAGTGTTGTGGTTGTGGTAAGAAAGCATAAAAAGTTGCAAGACCGGTATACTACCTGAGTGAGGTGCTCTCCTCTTCAAAAAAAAATTACCTGCACTTCCAAAAAATGACCTACGGCGTGTTCATGGCCGCCACAAAATTCAAGCACTATTTCGAAGAGCATCCGATGAAAGTGGTGAGTGAAGCACCTTTATCGGAAATCATGGGTAACAAAGATGCCAGCGGCCGGATTGCCAAATGGGCAATTCAGTTATCTCCGTACGTGCCGGCATATGCGAGAAGGGACGCCATCAAGTCACAGGCTTTGGCGGATTTCCTGGTTGATTGGGCTGAAATGCAATACCAGCCACCTAAACCGGAACGGACTACTGGAAGTTGCACTTTGACGGATCCAAGCTCAAAGAGGGTCTAGGTGCCGGAGTGGTTCTCACCTCACCAAAAGGGATCACTTGAGATATGTGCTGCAAATACACTTCAGGGCATCAAACAATGTCGCTGAGTACGAAGCTTTGGTCCATGGACTAAAAGGGGCAAAAGAAGTTGGAGTGCACCGGATCATTTGCTATGGTGATTCAGACCTAGTGGTGCAACAATGCTCCGTTGGGATGCAAAAGATGCCAACATGGCCTCATACCGGTTTCATGTGCAAAAGATTGCCGGATTCTTTGAAGGTTGTGAATTTCACCGTGTACCGCGAGCAGAAAATGAAGCCGCCGACACCTTGTCCAAGTTGGGCTCATCCAGGCAAGAAATTACTTCCGGAATAGCCTTGGCTCACTTGAGAAAACCATCAATCACACCGAGTCCGGAATCTGAATCAATTTTCGTACCGGAATCTCACGTTGTACCCATGGATATAGATGAAGGAAGCACGGGGGTCGTTCCGGCAAACCCGGGGACTTCGGGATCTAAACCGGAAGAAGCTATGATGGTGGATCATATGGAGATAGACGTACCGGTATTTACGGTTCGAGAAACGCCAACTTGGGTTAAACCTATTAAGGAATTCTGATCAACGGCACCTTGCGGTGGACGAGCCGAAGAGGATCCAGAGGAGGTCCAAGGCATACACTATCATCAATGGGGAGATGTACAAAAGAAGCGTTACCGGTGTCCTCCAAAGATGTGTGGAACCGGCGGAAGGAAGAGAAATGCTCGTGGAAGTGCACCAAGGAGAGTGAGGGCACCATGCCTCATCCAGGGCGCCGGTGGCAAAAGTTTTCCGGCATGGGTTCTACTAGCCCACTGCTTTGGAGGATGCGAGGACTTGGTCCGAAAATGCAATGGGTGCAGAGGTACGCCAAGCAGAATCACAGCCATCCGGTTTAAAAACTATTCCGATAACTTGGCCCTTTGCGGTATGGTGCCTGGACATGGTTGGACCAAAACCGCAAGAGGAAAAATGACCCATATATTGGTGATGGTGGATAAATTCACTAAATGGCTAGAGGTGAAGGCAATAGCAAAATGTGATGGGCACACATCCGTGAAATTCTTGAAAGACGTGATCTTGCGGTATGGATACCCGCACAGCATCATTACAGATAACGGATCCAACTTTGCTCAAGGAGAGTTTAAGCGGTTCTGTGAGGACAACAACATCCGATTGGATTTGTGTTCAGTGGCACATCCACAAGGAAATGGCCAAGTTGAAAGGATCAATGCACTCGTGCTTTCCGGTATCAAACCAAGGCTCATTGAACCACTCGAAAAAACGCCCGGATGCTGGCACGATGAGTTACCATCAGTACTATGGAGCATAATAACAACACCGAACCGGTCTACCGGATACACGCCATTTTTCATGGTATACGGAGCAGAAGCGGTCATACCAACCAACATCCTCCATGACTCACCAAGGGTACAGCTCTATACCGAAGAAGAGGTAAAAGAGGCCAGAAAATGATGTGGACTTGCTTGAAGAGCAAAGGAAAACCCTGCAAGGTCAACCATATACCAGCAAAACCTAGACGCTATCATGGCCAGGTAAACCGAGAGTGTTCGGAAGGTCTGGTGTTACGTCTAGTGCAGCGCACTGAAGGACGGCACAAACTCTCACCTCCATGGGAAGGACCATTCATTGTGAGCAAGGCTCTCCACAATGATGCCTATTATCTGATCGATGCACGAGAGTGGGAAGAAGGAAAGGCGGACAGGTCCGGAGATGAGACCAAGCGCCCGTGGAACATAGCATTGTTGCGTCCTTTCTACTCCTGAAGTTGTGCTGTAAGAAGTTCCTTTTTGTACCTTATGTTATGAATAAAAGATGCCGGCACCTCGAATGTTCTCGGGGACTGCCTCTACCGAATTGCATGTAATGTGTTTATTTTTCAGTTTACCGGTTGCTTGTTGAACGTTCTTTCTTTCGGTTTAGTAGCGTGCTAAACCTACCGGAGTCTTCGACTGCTTTGCTTTGTCCGCAACCGGCTATGGCAAAGCAAGATAAGCCGGAAGGAACTAAGCATGTGAAACACGAAGAGGAGAAGTGGGAACAAACAATCCGGAAAAGTTTAACTAACCCCGGCTATACCGGTTTTTGTGAAAAATTTCGAATTTTTTCTAAGTTCAAGAAAGTGTTCGCTTGGCAAAAGAACTTTGTGACTCATACGCCAAAACACCCAAAGAGGTAGGCAGAGCCAAAGCAAAAGAACCAAGTGTGCATCGAATTGGATGCGGAAACGATCCCGGAATTCTCACAGTGCAAGATCAAAACAAAGCACTAAAGGCAACTTGCTAAGTTAGCGAACCAACGTAGTTTGATAAGCTACCGGTATAAAAGACACCGGCATAAAAATTGTAGCACAGCCAAAAGATATGCTAAATTTTATATTACATCAAAGACCACGGCATACCGGGGCAGAATTTAACAGATATTGTTTTGAGGCATCAGGTGTAGCAGGTCACAGGCAAGTGAATTAAATGTGAGACTTCAAGCAGCAGGAGCTTCCGAAGCTTGGTCGGGGGCGGCGTCATCAGCAGGGACCTCCTCTTCATCCTCGCCAGCCTCTTCTTCCTCCTCACCCTCAGATATATCATCAGGAAGATCGATGGGAGGAGGGATGAAGGTGCTGGTAGGGGCGGACTGGGCGATCCGGTAGGCACGATCCTTGCGCTTGGTGGTCTTGGCAGGATCGGTATCGGTAGGCGCGTCGCCACGCAGGCTGTGAAGAGCGTCCAAGTCCAGGTCCTCGTACCATGAGCAGGCAACGCGAAGGGCTGCGTCAGCTCCGGCACGGGCAGATGAGCGCCGCCAATCGCTGAACCTCTTGCCGACATCTTTGAGGCGGTTGCAAAGGAGCGTGGTGTTTGCCGGTTGCGCTTCCCCGGGCCACAAGACCTTGAATAGCTGCATGGCGACATCCGGTAGGTCTACCAGATGCTGGTCCACGCACCTCATGTGCTGGATCCGGGCGGTAAGCATGACCAAGTGATCATAAGCGTCCAAGGGCGCATTCGTATTGCTCATGGCGTGCTCACCCCTGCGCTCTGCGACCTTCTTGAGGGCGTGCAGCTGTGAGTCCGGGAAGAGATCTGCAAGAAGAGAGAAAAGGAAAGATAAGGACATGTTACCGGAAGGTATAAGCTTATAAGCGAAAGAGAAGAAAAAAGACTCACTGAGGGCCAGCGCATCGGCTTGCATGACCAACTGGGCATACTCAGTGCTTGATGCGCGTAGATGTACACGTCCGTTGGGAACCCAAAGAGGAAGGTATGATGCGCACAGCAGCAAGTTTTCCTTGAAAGAAACCAAGGTTATCCGAACCAGAGGAGCCAAGAAGGACGTGAAGGTTGTTGGTGGAGGAGTGTAGTGCGGCGCAACACCGGTGAAACGGTGCCAACGTGGAACTGCACAACACAATCAAGATACTTTGCCCCAACGTAACAGTGAGGTTGTCAATCTCACCAGCTTGCTGAAAACAAAGGATTAAGCGTATCGAGTGGAAGATGGTGTTTGTTTGCAAAGAAGAGTAAAAACAATAATTGCGTAGAATGTATTCAGATGTAAAGAATGGATAGGGTCCACAGTTCACTAGTGATGTCTCTCCAATAAGATAACTAGCATGCTGGGTGAACAAATTACAGGTGGGCAATTGACAAATCAAGATTCAATACATATCAACGATGATTACTATGTGATTTAATCAGGGCATTACGACAAAGTACATAGACCACTATCAGCATGCATCTATGCCTAAATAATCCTTCGGGTTAGCATCCGCGACCCTCCAGTATTAAGTTGTAAACAAAGATAATTGCATTAAGTATGGTGCGTAATATCAACACAAATATCCTTAGACAAAGCATCAATGTTTTATCCCTAGTAGCAACAACACATCCACAACCTTAGAACCCTCTGTGTCCCAGATTCAATGGAGGCATGAACCCACTATCGAGCATAAATACTCCCTCTTGGAGTTACAAGTATCAACAGAGCCTCTACTAGCAACGGAGAGCATGCAAGAACATAAACAACACATATATGATAGATTGATAATCAACTTAACATAGTATTCTAGATTCATCGGATCCCACCAAACACAACATGTAGCATTACAAATAGATGATCTTGATTATGTTAGGCAGCTCACAAGATCTAAACAATGATAGCACAGGAGAAGACAACCATCTAGTTACTGCTATGGACCCATAGTCCAAGGATGAACTACTCACGCATCAATCCGGAGGCGGGCATGATGATGTAGAGCCCCCTCCGGTGATGATTCCCTCTCCGGCAGGTGCCGGAGGCATCTCCTGAATCCCCCGAGATGGGATTGGCGGCGGCGGCGTCTCGGAAGGTCTTCCGTATCGTGGCTCTCGGTACATGGGTATTCGCGATGAAGGCTTTAAGTAGGCGGAAGGGCAAACGCAGGGGGCCACACGAGGCCACACGCTAGGCCGCGGCCAGTGGTGTTGCGCCGCCCTGTGTGTCGGTGCCTCGTGGCCCTTCTTTCCCCCTCGGTCTTGGAAGCTTCGTGTAAAATAGGACCTTGGGCGTTGATTTCCAATTGAAATATTTCCACAGGATTTCTGAAACCAAAACACAGAAAACAGAAAGGCACTGTGACATTTGTTAATAAGTTAGTGCGGGAAAATGTATAATAATGTTGTAAAGTATGTATAAAACATTCAAGTATTGTCATAAAAGTAGCATGGAACATAAGAAATTAGATACGTTTGAGACGTATCAAGCATCCCCCTTAGTTCTACTAGTCCTCGAGTAGGTAAATGATAACACAAATAATTTTTGAGTGACATGCTACTAACATAATCTGATCAACATTATTGTAAAGCATGAGATGAATGGAGTGATCTGAACAAAACATTGCTAAGAAAGATAATGGCTCAAATGGATCATATAGCAAAACTTTTCATGAATAGTACTTTCAAGACAAGTATCAACAAGACTTGCATAAGAGCTAACTCATAAGCAATAAATTCAAAGTAGAATGCATTGAAGCAACACAAAGGGATGATGAAGTTTCAGCAGTTGCTTTCAACTTGTAACATGTATATCTCATGGATATTTGTCAACATGAGTAATATAACACGTGCAATAAGTAATCATGTAAGAATCAATGCACACGGTTAACACAAGTGTTTGCTTCAAGGGAAAGAAGTGGGTAAATGACTCAACATAAAGTAAAAGAATGGCCCTTCGCGAAGGAAGCATGGATTACTATTTTTGTGCTAGAGCTTTTGTTTTGAAAACATAGAAATAATTTTGTCAACGGTAGTAATAATTCATATGTGCTATGCATAATACTTCCTACAAGTTGCAAGTCTCATGCATAGAATACTAATAGTGCTCGCACCTTGTCCTAATCAGCTCGGATAACACGGATTATCATCATGACATATGTTTCAACCTAGTGTCACAAAGGGTACCTCTATGCCACTTTGTATAAAGGTCTAAGGAGAAAGCATGCATTGGATTTCTCGCTTTTGATTATTCTCAACTTAGACATCCATACGGGACAAGACAACAGGATAATGGACTCCTCTTTTAATGCTTAAGCATTCAACAACAAATAATATTCTCATAAGAGATTGAGGTTGTATGTCCAAACTAAAACTTCCACATGATACATGGCTTTAGTTGGTGCCCAATGTTCTTCTCTAACATGCATACTCAAACCATTTGATCATGAAATCGCACTTACTTCAGACAAGACGAACATGCATAGCATCTCACATGATATCCAACAAAGGTAAAAAGTTGATGGCGTCCCCGAAACATGGTTACCGCTCAACAAGCAACTTATAAGAATTAAGACACATAACTACATATTCATCACCACAATAGTTTTTAAGCTATTTGTCCCATGAAGATATATATTGCAAAGATAAAGTAATGAAATTTTAAAGGTAGCACTCAAGTAATTTACTTTGGAATGGCAGAAAAATACCACATAGTAGGTAGATATGATGGACACAAATGGCATGGGGTTTGGCTCAAGGTGTTTGGATGCACGAGAAGCATTTCCTCTCAGTACAAGGTTTGGGCTAGCAAGGTTGTTTGAAGCAAACACAAGTATGAACAGGTACATCAAAACTTACACAAGAACATATTGCAAGCATTATAAGGCTCTACACTGTCTTCCTTGTTGTTCAAACATTCTACCGAAAATATCTAGACTTAGAAGACCATCATTAAACCAAATTAAACAAGCTCCACGGTAGTTCTTCATTAATAAATTAAACTACATGATGCAAGAGCTTAAACATGATCTATGAGAGCTCAAACAATTGCCAAGTTATTCCAAACCATATGCAGCATTTCGATTCCAACCAAATAGCAATTTAACGAAGCAATTTCAGCCTTCGCCATGAACATTAAAGCACAATTAAGAACACAAGTGTTCCATATGAAAAAGCGCGTAGTATCTCCAATATAAGAATGATGGGATCCAACTTTATTCAAACCAAAACGAAAATAAAAGCAAACCGACGCTCCAAGTAAAGAACATAAGATGTGATGGAATAAAAATATAGTTTCACTAGAAGTGACCTGATAATGTTGTCGATGAAGAAGGGGATGCCTTGGGCATCCCCAAGCTTAGACTTGAGTCTTCTTAAAATATGCAGGGATGAACCACGGGCATCCCCAAGCTTAAACCTTTCACTCTTCTTGATCATAGTATATCATCCTCTCTCTTGACCCTTGAGAAACTTCCTCCACACCAAACTTGAAACAAACTCATTAGAGGGTTAGTGCATATTAAAAATTCACATATTCAGAGGTGACACAATCATTCTTAACACTTCTGGACATTGCACAAAGCTTCTGAAAGTTAATGGAACAAAGAAACTCATTCAACCAAAAGCGGCAATGCGAAATAAAAGGCAGAATCTGTCAAAAACAGAACAGTCTGTAAAGATGAATTTGGCAGGGGCACTTAACTTGCTCAAATGAAAAACTCAAACTAATGAAAGTTGCGTACATATATGAGGATCACGCTCGTAAATTTGCAGATTTTTTGATTTTCTCAGGGAGATCTGTATGAATTCGTGACAGACAACAATGTTGTTTCTGCGTAGCGAATCTAGCATCAACTTTAACATAGAAACTTTACTTAGCACAAAAACATGATAAGGAGAGGTTGCTACAGTAGTGAACAACTTCCAAGACTCAACAATACAGTAAATAAACTGAAACATGGGTTATCTCCCAAGAAATGATTTTCTTTAACGCCTTTCAGCTGGCGCGAAAGTGCAAAATCAAGTATTTTCAAGAGATGGAGCATCAACATTACCTCGGCTTTACGCCTACCCTTCTTACTCTTTTCTTACTCTTTGGTTTAGGGAATACATGTCGGCCTCCCGGTGTGCATTTTAGGGTGCCTTCTGTATTTATGATAATAGTTTTCTTAATAGTTATCAGTGGCGCACCACCTTTTGCCATCAGTGGCGCACTAGTGGTGCGCCACTGCTATCACGCCACTGCTGTTAGTAGTGACGCACCACTCATGCGCCATTGCTAACTCAAGTAACAGTGGCGCACTACCTAATGCGCCACTACTAACTTATAGGTGCGCCACCCTTGACACATCCCAGAAAACCAAAACAAATGAGTGCGCCACACCTAACATTCACGTGCGCCACCCCTGCCACCTCTAACCATCGCAGGAAATTAAAAAGAAGATGAGTGCGCCATTCATAGCATTCACATGCGCCACTCCTAGCCATCGCTTGAAACAAAAAAAAGTTGTAGTTCAAATTATCCAGGTAATTACATTAATTAGTTTAATTACATAGCAGTTAAAATAAACTTACAGAGAAGAAAAATACAATTACAGAGAAAATTTACATAAACCACCCTAAAACCTAAAACTGAAAAGCAATCAAGTCCTGCAGCTGCAGAGGACCGCGTCGCTGCCCGTCATTGAGCTGCCGTCGCTGGAGAGGAAGGACGGCATGTTGTCGCCGGCCATGCGCGTGGACTTCGCGCGGCTTCTGCGCCCTGGACGTGCGCCGTGACCGGGAAGCACCGTGGATGGGCGGCGCCGCTGCAGCCTGGTTGCCTCCGCGTGCGCGTGCCAGAGATAGAGCAGGGCGTCGGGGTTGGGGGTGCACAGAGTAGGGCATCGTAGAGCAGAGGCCTCCGCGCGCGCGACGACATATGAAGCAGGGCGTCGGGGTCGGTAGTCGCTTGCGGCGGGCATCCGCATCTTCTGGTTGAGGCTCCTCCGGAAGGACGCGTCGTCCGCATCGCCCGAGTCCTCACCGTCGGAGGGCAGGGGGCGGCGGGGCGCAGCGTGCCCCACGGGTGAGCGCGGCGGGACGAGGGGCACGAGAGAGGAGAGAAGGCGGGCGGCGCACCGGCACGGTCTCCGCGTCGACGGAGAGAGAAAGTGGATCGAGAGAGGGAAGTGGATCGAGAGGAGAGGAAAGGATTAAGGCATTAAGGCGTGCCAGATGAGACCGGGCATTGGGCCCCACAGTTCCAGACGATTCCTTTCCTCTCCACTCCGGTGGCTGCTGGTGGGGGCACGTGCGTGGTGGGGGCGTGGCGTGGAGGCCGGCGTGTGCGGGGTGGGGGCGCGTGGCGTGGAGCACAGTGGCGCACCACATCAACGATTCAACGTGCCTCACTACTATTTGAGCCAACAGTGGCGCACATGTACGTGGTCCGGCACTGCTAACCTTGAACCTGATTTATAATCTAGCTTTACACTTACCAATAGCGCACTACTTTTAGGTGCGACACTGCTAGTCGAGATAGCAGTGGCGCACCTATATTAGGTGCGCCACTGCTAAGTCTGGGGTGGAGCTGAATCATAAAATAAATATAGCAATGGCGCATGGTTGTTGTGGTGCGCCACTAGTATTTTCATAGCAGTGGAGCACCTATTTTTGGTGCGCCACTGCTATATAGCAGTGGAGCACCACTAGAGGGGTGCGCCACTACTAGTGATCTTACGGCTAGGCCTTTTTCTAGTAGTGTTCCAAGTGTGATTTGTCCTGTTCCTACACATTCAATAACAAGATAATCAGTGGATACTGTTTTTCCAAGAATGGTTGTGTGCACACTCTCGGCTATTCCACTTAGGAATTATAAGCAGTTATCAATAAGGATTATTCAGCCTCCACATTCAACATGTGTCCCCAAAGTGTCAAAGATTCATAAATGCTCTCGGGCATAAGAAAAATTCGGACATAATATCACAGCGAGCATGAAAGTTTCACCACCAATAACAATAGTAGGGTTCCACATTGAGGGTTAGAGTTCACTAAAACTTCATCAAGGCGATCACGAACATAACTATAATTTTCTTTCAAGCAAGATGCACTTATCTCAAGGGTGTTTAATCTATTATAAATGCTATTAAGGGCTGAATCAAAGTTATTGAGCTATATGTTGCAATTAATTTTTTTATGGCATTAAAGCTTGATCACCGTTGCAATGGAAAATCTCACTCCCACTATAGCATCCAAGGCATATCTATAGCGGATCATAAGCCCAAAATAAAAATTACTAAGGAGCAAACTTAGAGTCATTTGAGGGTTCGGCTTTACGATAAGCATCAAAAAATTCTAGATCAAGCATCTTTAAAAACTCCTCATCTCCTTGTTTAAAAGTAAAGACTAATTCCTCGGGTGAAGAAGTAACAAGTATGGGTTTTCACATAGATAACAAAAGTAAACTAAATGCAAGTAACTAATTTTTGTGTGTGTTTTGATATAGAGTTAGTAAATAAAACAGAAAGTAACTATTTTTTTGTGTTTTTAGATATGAAGCAAACAAGACAGTAAATAAAATAAAGTAAAGCAAGACAAATACAAAGTAAAGAGATTGGAAGTGGAGACTCCCCTTGTAGCGTGTCTTGATGCCTCCGCGACAACGGCGCGAGAAAACAGTGCTTGATGGGCGTAAATGTACACGTCCGTTGGGAACCCCAGAGGAAGGTATGATGGCACAACAGCAAGTTTTCCTCAGAAAGAAGCCAGATTGTCGAGCAGTAGGAGCCAAGAAGCGCGTGAAGGTTGTTGGTGGAGGGTGTGAGTCGCGTGCAACACAGTGGTAGTGCCAGCGTGGAACTGCCTAGCTTACAATCAGATACTTTGCCCCAGCATGTGATTGAGGTTGTCAATCTCGCAGACTTCGAAAACGAAAAGGATTAGCGTGTCAGTGGAAGATGGTGTTTGTTTGCAGAAACATTAAAGAACAATGATGCGATGAGAATGTATTCAGACAAAGAATGGACGGGGTCAGTTCACTAGTAGTGTCTCTCCAATAAGATAACTAGCATCTTGGGTGACAAATTACAGGTGGACCGGCCAATTGACAAATCAAGATTCAATACATATCAACGATGATCACTATGTGATTTAATCGAGGGCATTACGACAAAGTATATAGATCGCCATCCAACATGCATCTATACTAAATAATCCACCTTAGGGTTAGCATCTAACACCCCCTCCAGTATTAAGTTGTAAACAACAGATAATTGCATTAAGTATGGTGCGTAATGTAATCAACACAAATATCCTTAGACAAAACATCAATGTTTTATCCCTAGTACCAACAGCACATCCACAACCTTAGAACCTCTTGTCACGATCCCTCCCAGATTACTATAGGCATGAACCCACTATCGAGCATCAATACTCCCTCTTGGGTTACAAGTATCAACTTGGCTGATACGTCTAGCAACGGAGAGCATGCAGAACATAAACAACAAATATATATGATAGATTGATAATCAACTTAACATAGTATTCTAGATTCATCGGATCCCACAAAACACAACATGTAGCATTACAAATAGATGATCTTGATCATGTTAGGCAGCTCACAAGATCTAAACAATGATAGCATGCGGAGAAGACAACCATCTAGCTCTTGCTATGGACCCATTGTCCAAGGATGAGCTACTCACGCATTCCAGAAGCGGGCATGATGATGTAGGAGGCCCTCTCCGTGATGTCCCCTCTCTAGGCAGAATACTAGGGTGATCTCCTGAATCCCGAGATGGGATTGGCGGCGGCGGCGTCTGCGGAGAAGGTTTTGGGTATCGTGGCTCTCGGTACGGGGGTATTCGCGATGAAGGCTTTAAGTAGGCGGAAGACGCGGGGGGGGCACACGAGGGGCCCCTTGCGACGCTAGGGCCGCGCGGCAGGGCCTGGGCCGTGCCGCCTGGTGTCCGGCGCCTCAAATGGCCCCCTTCCAGCACCTGCTCCCTCGGTCTTACAGGCTTCGTGTAAAAATAGGACCTGGGCGTTGATTTCGTCCAATTAAGAGAATATTTCCTTACTAGGATTTACGAAACCAAAAACAGCTGAGAACAGCAAACTGGCCGGCATCTTGTTAATAAGTTAGTCTCCGGAAAAATGTATAATAATGCTGTAAAGTATGTATAAAGCATTCAAGTGTTGTCAAAAAAGTAGCATGGAAAATAAGAAATTATAGATACGTTTGAGGCATTATCCTCAGCTGATGCAATGAAAGTCGGGGTGGTGGTCGACTCGCTTCCTTAAAGCGCCCGGCTCTTCCTCCGGCTCCGCCCGCGGCACATGTGGAATTGATGAACTCCTCCGGCGAGTCGTTCAACTTGGCTAACTGCAGCCTTGGCCTCGCTTCCAGCTCCGATCATCGCCGAACCGGCCTGCCATGGTGATCCTTGAGCTCCCTGGAGATGGTCTCCTGAGCGGCTAAGGCCTTGCGGTGCTCAAGGATAAGATGATCTTTTTAGGCTTAATCCGGAAGAAAAAGGGTTAACGAAATAATCCGGTAGGATCAAAGAATGAAAAGACAAGGGACGGTACCTTTCAGCGCGGAGACCTGGGCAGTGAGGTCCTCGAAGGAGGTTTCCGGAAGAGCTGGTGTGCAAAGGGTTTATAAGTACTGAAAGTAGAAAGCAACCGCTACGGAAAGATGTCGGGGAAGGAAAACTTACTTGGCACCTGCTGTGGGCCTCAGAGAGGTACCGGTGCTCCCAGAGAAGCTCCTCGAAGAGTCGCTTCCGGGTGTCCAGCGTGCTCTGTTCAAGTAAAAAGTGCGGTAAGAAGATCATAGGGTGTCTAAGGGAGTTTAGATTGCTGGAAATTTAGTTCTCAACCGAAAATGGGGACTGGCTATGTCGGTTTGTTCTAAGAAAGTTTGTTTGTATTAAGAACTTCGTTCTCCAGCTTTGAAACTTCGAGGTAAAGATATATATACATATAGTTGGAAGTTTGAAAACCGGCATGAATCTAAAGAGCGTTGAGGTTTTGTGCAACTTACCACCACATTGTTGTTGGCATCGTGCCATGCGATGTCAAACTCTTTGACCGCACGCCTTAGCCGGCCAAAGAGTTGCCCGGTGCTTCGGGGGCCTGCAGGATCAACCACCGGCAGCTTGTCCTTCCCGAGGCCGAGCGACGCCGGGGACAAATCTGCCTGATTCCACTTTTCAGCGTACTCAAGCAAATGGCCCTGGTCCGCTCCTCCGCGGTTGAGCTCGGTGATCCGGCCCAGTTGGCCTGAGGCCGTCTCACCGGCCACAAGGGCGGCGCGGCCGGCATGCAGCACAAGGGACTGCGAGCCGGAAGAAGGAGACGTCGCCGCCGTCATCACCGCAGCCAGTTGCTGGGCGGAGAACTTGGCGCCCTCTGGCGGGGTTGGCTTGGCCGCAGCGGGTTGGCAGGTAGGAGCTGCCGGAGGCTTTGCCGTTGAAGGCGCAGCGGTTTCCGGCTGGCTCTTGGCCGGAGGAGAAGCTGCCGGAGCGGAAGGCTCCGGCATGGTCTTGGAGGGGGAGGAGGTAGTGCTCTTCTTCTTCTTCTTCTTCTTGGGGGCGGGAGGAACCAAAGGTTCCGCCCCGAAGCATCTTGATCCGACGGTGTCTTGGCGCTGGTGTCTTCGACTTCTGGAGGGGAAGATAAATCCTCCCGGTGATGAGAAGGTTCTGGGGCCGCGCACCCCACACTGTGTTGCCCCCCCCGAGAGGGAGGCGGGAGGGCCTGCTGGCACCCCGGATAGTGCCAGGGCACGGAGAGAGTGAAGCCCGGGGGCGTCTCGGAGCTTCCCGGCATCATGCAGTGGCGCTCTTAATGCGCGGCGCAGGCCTGAACGGAGGAAAAAGACGAGTTGGAAAAAGCAATCGAAAAAGTTCACATAACAAGGAAAGGAGAACCCGGAAGTTTGGGCTGCTTCGAGCATCTCCGGCCTGGTAGTGCTTCCACGGAAGGCTTCGTGAGGCGCTTGGCAGGTAGACATGGCTTGGGCGCCGGCCGGGCACGGTGCCTTGTGCTTTGTCCACAGGAGCAAGTTTGTCGAACTCTGACGACCTAGAGCATGTGGAATGGCGTGCTCTACAACTGTGGGTTGTGGGTGAGGAGCATCTACAAAGATAGTGTATATGAGAGGCAGAAAAAATGATACCTCAGAATAACTGACCTCAAATCGTCAGAACCCGAGGTCGTTGGTTGGTGCAGGGCGCGGGTATGAGTCGGCCCATCTTGAGTTCCTTCCAGCAGCGCGTGGGTGTAGGGTCCTCCTTGTCCACGTCCTTCCACGGCCAAGGCCTCGTGCCTCCGGCGACGTCATGAGGAAGCGTTCGGGCACGTAAAAGGGAAAAGCGAAACAGATTAGCTACACACCAAGGCTGAAGAAGCAATCCGGTTAAACCAGCTCTTACTTCGTCAGTGGAGGGTTGGTGGTGAGAGGAAGGAAGCCCCACTCCGGTCCATCCGCATGTCGATTTGTGAAATTTAGCCTTGGGGACCACGTCCTCTTTGGTCGATATGCGGCGGTGATCTTGGTGGGATCGCGGGGCCGCACATCTGGCTCATCTTGTGAGTTGAGAGGAAGCACCCGACGTGAGATGAATGTGCGGATGATAATACAAGTCGAAACGAATGTTGGTGTCCTTCATGAGCTGCTCCATGAAGTGAACAATCCGATTGGATTTCGATGATTAGTCCCGGATTGTAGCTCGATTGGCCCTCGTTGCGTTGGTGATACGCCAGCGGGTGTTGAAATCTGTGGCACCTTTGTTCTTCACATAAAAGAGGAGTCTCTTGCCAGCATGACTCGAGACCGGAGAATTTAAAGAAAGGGCTCCCTTGGCGAGCGCTGCAAGACCCGCATTGAGCGGGGGGTTTGGGCTTAGGAATCTCTTTGCCCTGGACGGAGTTGATCCGGAGGGAAAATAAGCGAGCAAAAGTTTTGCGAGTAGGGCGGAGTCCTACGTAGCCCTCCATGAAGGTCGCGAAGCAGGAAAGGTAGAAAATGGCATTGCCGGGAAGGTGATGAGGTTGGAGTTGGTAAAAATCGAGGAATTTGGCAAAGAAATCGGAGTGGAGGCGGCCCGGCGCTAAAAGTGAGCAAGAGCTTGACGTCTCTCACGGGTTGTGGCGGGTTACAGCCAGCGAACGACGGGAGAGGACACCTTGCGGTGCCCTCAGAGCGAACAACCGATCGATCTGCCGTTGCATCACATCCCGCGAGCCTTTCCGGGCTCCGCGGGTGATCGTGGACAAGTCCACTCCGGAACCTTGGCCGGAGCTGCTGCCTTCCGGTACCGGCTTCCGGAGCGGTTGAAGAAGCTTCCATCCGGGCGAGGTCGGCTTCTAGTCCGTCGAGTTCCGGTTGGTTGAGCTTGTTCCCCAAAAAATCTGCAGGGGATACCGTATGAGGGTTCGCTGTTGCGGTGGTTGACAGAGATACTCTTCGGTGAACATGCAAATCAAGCTACTTACAAACACTTTCCACGATCTGTGCAGCCGAGATCTACGAATAAGAGAAAAACCAAGGAAAAGGAAAGTAAATCCCTTTGGCCCAAGACAAGAGCGAAAGAGGAGAAGTGTAGGAGCGTCGAGGCTAACCTGAGAGTGGTGGCGATGGAGCCGATGAACCACCGCGAGACGGAAAGATGATCGACAGCGACAACGGCTTGATAAAGAGGAAACGAGAGAAGCAAGGTCGAGTGCAGCGATCGCAGCAGTTCGAATAGAAAGCCCGAAACGCACTAAATTGACTTCAGTGAAGGCTCACTTGAGAAAGAACGGGGCGGCAGCCATGCAGTGGTACGACAGCGAAAAGCGCAAGGGAGCAAGAGCTTCCGGTGCACGTGAAGAAGTAGATGCGAAGAAGAAGGAAAGAACAGCTCGCCCACTTTATGAGGAAAGGAGCGTGGGCCAGCAACCGCCGGGCCGCGGCGGTTCACCTCGTGGGCCGCCACGTGGCGAAAGTACACGCGAAAGAGAGAAGAGGCCACAGGAAAAACACACGGATCCGGAATGTCGGTAGGGATCCGGTGCGGCTTTGTCATCACTAAGCGCGAAGTGAAAGTGGCCCACGACAACTGGCTGGCGACTCGAAGCAGTGCGCATGTCAGCGGCCAGGACACGCCACACAGAAATCCTCGACTTCACTCAGGAAGGTTTAAATGTCAAGATCAGGAATGATCGGAGAGAAAGAGGAAGTTCGGCGATGAAGAGGATTCTAGCCGGGTACCGGAAGGGTTAAACCGGTACCTTAGGTGATGTGAACCTGGCATGGTCCGTGGATAGGATCCACGGCTATGCAAGCTTCGGACTTAATGTTGGGGGATAGACCCGGTATGCAAAGGCATGCCAAACGGATGGTTTGGTTATCAAGATACCGGTTTAAGAGTTATTCCGGATAACAAGCTAAGCTTTTGGCTAAGTAAATCTATACCGGTAGCCCCGGATATCTGGAATGAGCTGAAGGTGCGGGATTACCGGTACCGCAGAACCTTGTAGCACGTCGGCGGGAATTTGGTCAAAGATTCTCTAAGGAGCTAGAGGACAAGGATGGGCGAAGCATAAAACTGTCGAAGCTCACGAGGGCAAAGCTTGGATGATGACGTAAAGGTACCGGAGGATGTCCTCTTCACGATTAAAGACATACCGGCGTCACCGGTAGCCAAAGAAGCTTTGTAAAGTAGTTTTCTAGTCAAAGATGCCATTAGGGTTTCCTAGGGTTTCTTGTAAGCCACCCTCTCCCTATATAAGGAGAGGGGGCACACCCCATCGCGGGCACGAGATAGCATGTCCTTGTAGTGTTGAGCTTTGTACTCAAACATGTAACCTTGTGTGTTCATGAAGTAGGGGGGTCTAGATGTGAATCTGCCCTTGTGTTCTTCTTCTTCTCCCTCTGGCCAAGGCCAAGTTCATCTATATTCCATCCGGAAATCCATACCATATAACCAAAAACCCTCCCGAATCCTCTAGCGCCCATCCGGCCCCAACTTAAGCCATCCTATGGTATCTGTTTGTTCACCACGACGACATCGATCTTGTGATGGAACCCATGGAACATGTTCACCGATGCCTGGATGATGGCCCATCGCATCGACATTGCCTTTTGGCTCCCATCTTCATTATCACTTTGTTGTAGTAGATTTGTTGATCAACCTGCGCTCATCGAACTACCGGCCTTGATTCTCGCTGTAACACCACGTGCTGGTTGGCGCCCGATGATGGAGTCATGGCTAACCGTCGCGCCCAGGACTCGCACGGACATTGATCCTCCAGAGGAGTCCACTTGGGGGAGGAAGCGGAAGCCTTCTTCTTCTTCTTCCTCCGCCGTCCGCGTCTACCTCCCCGCGGCATCCTCCCCGGCACCCTCGTCGTCCTCTTCGCCCGCCCTCTTCGTTCTCGTCGTCGTCCTCCACCCTCCTCCTCCTCCCTCGTCCTCCTCTTCCTCGGCCTACTGGCGCCATTGAATTTGAGCGGCCCCTGAGCACGGTGAACGGGCGCCATCCGGACCCAGGTCCCTGGCTCGCGGCTGGGCGCTCGCTCGTGCGCCGGGTAGTAGAAAGAGGAGCAGAGTTGAAGCTGCCATGCGGCGGCGCATCCTCGTACCGCGGCGACAAGTTGAGCATCACGCACCGGGAGTGGCGGAGGACCGTCGTTGTAGAACCCGGATGTCGACGAGGACGATCACTCCCGGAACGTACGTCGGCACCGATGTACTCCATGGGCTCGCGTTGGTGGCGAGAGATACACCGGCTACCAAGTGCTGATGTGCCAGCAGCCTGTCGCCTTCTTCTCCTGTTTGCACCCTAATGCATAACTCTGTCGTCGACATCTTTAAAGCGCGGAACAATCTTGATACCAGCCGTCATCGGTCCAGCCTTCCGGCAATGTACGCCAAAGACTGGCGTACTCATGGGCTCGCGTTGGTGGCAGAGACGCACCCTGCCACTGCGGCCGGGAAGTGCCGCGCCGCCATCGCTCTCTTCTTCTCCCGCCGCACCGCCCTCCTGCCCCGCTCTCCGTCGTCTACATCTTTCTGCCGTGTGGTCAATCTGATGCCACCGATCATCGGTCCAGCTCTTCCGGCCGCAATCGGCGCTTCCCGTGGCTTCGCGAAGGGGCGCCTTCGCTTTTCGTTTACACTCGGCGGCTTCTTGGCTGCTTTCTTGGCCATTCCTTTTTGGGGGTCAAGCTGGCCATGCCAAGGATGGGGAGAGGGTAGCGGCAGGGGGAGCAACAGAGTAACGACAATGAGGGAGAAATGAACCGGGCCGGGATAGAGGTGAAATGTGTTGGGAGGCCAGAAATGCGCGGGGCGATGTGGGCGGAGGGGTAACGACTTCATGATGGGGACAAATTTTTCCCGTGCCGCTGATGCGTCGGGTCCGCGCCTCTTCGCCTCGTTGGTTGTGTCCGGCGCAGTGTTCGGGAGCATCCCCTATGGGGCGGGGACGGGCTCGGGGCGCCGGACACCGTATCGGACCGCGCCGGACAAAAAACGGGTTTGGAGGACTCGGCTGGGAAGGTTTTAATGTCCGACGCGCCCCAAATCGCTTTGGGGACGTGACTGGAGATGCTCTTATCTTTCTCATATGGTAGTAGAAGGTACCATAAAACAAGCCCTTTAAATGTGCAAACGAATGTCCTCACATGTACTTGTGGACCTTTTGGCGCTGCAAGTGATGTTCTATCAGCAGGAGTCTAGCTTGACATCAATGGGGTACCCATAGGCATTCCATGCATTCAATACGTGCACAATCAAGCGTAATAAGATCTCCATGACACCAAGACTCCATATAAACATACACCGTCACGAACCGGTACGTGCGAAGGGAACCCAGGAGGCAGCGGAAAAAAGGCACAAAAACCATCTAGGGTTCCATCCTCCTCGCCGGCGATACCGCCGGTCCGCTCCGTCTCTGGTGGCCTTGGGGTCTTGGAGGGGTGGCGGACCACGGTCCCTCGCTAGCAAGGAGTTTTCGTTTCACTTAGTTTGCTTTTCAGTCTTTTTTTGGGATGGTGAGGCGACTGCCACATCCCGAAGTCGAATAAGGTTTCCTGGCCCCTATCCTTGCTCCGGTGGTGCATCTAGCACTGACGCAGGACACGTGGAGTTGTGTGCCCGTCTGACTTTGGGATCCAAATGGCTTTCGTGTTTGCTGGTGTGATTTCATGATAGTCTCTTCCACCCACGGTTGTCATTACTGGCGATGAGCCACGCTCTGGCGCACGGTACTTAGTGATCTTAGCACAACGACTTCCCGTCTGTCTACTACAACAAGCTCTAATACGACAAGCTTTGGCTCGACCAAAGCGATGGAGGGGCGAGGACAGCGAGGCGCCTTCGGCTCGTGCTAGTGTTTGTAGTCGTCGCTAGGTGGTCCGAGTACCAACTTGTAATTTTCTTTACTTTTTGGGTTACTTGTACTACTGATTATTAATAGATCGATGGATTTCTCGCAAAAAAAGAAAGACTCCATATAAACATATCTGTCTACCTGTCTACCATTGCTTTAGGAGATTAATTTGTACTTGTCCAGAGTAATACCTATGCATCTTTACTTCAAAAAAAAAAAACCTATGCATCTAGCGGTGCCCTCATGTTATGGAGAATGAGAACAACATTGTTGTCTTAATGATGGGTCGACTGATTTTGAAGCCTTATGCATGGTGGTGTGGATGTGTTTGGTAGTTTCTGATTCTTGATGTTCCTCAAGATGCCATGGGGAACATGGACATTTGGAGCTTATGTGTCATGCGCTCTGGTGAATTTATTGAGGAATTCAATCGGCCCTGTGTTATATTATGATCCAAATTCATATACTAAATGGCGCTAACTGACAGCCGGGTTATACTGGGTTTATAGGTTGGGCCAAAAGGAGAAAAGAAATGGTATTTACCAACCAAAAAACAAATTTGATTGTGATGGTAAGGTTGTTGTTGTTTCCGGTGATAATTTTGATGGTGATTGCCTGGTTCTTTATGTGATTCAGCCCCAGCATGTGCGTTGGAGTTGATCACAAACGATTGTAAGGGCTAGTGCCTTGGGCCATAATAACACTTGTAATCACCTTAGTCAGCCTTTCTTACGCACTTTCCTTACCAGGGTACGTGAGGGGACTGGAAGGTTTTTAATAAGGCGGCCTGCTGCTATTTTAATATATGTGTTCTTACCTTAAAAAAGTGGGATTTTAGGTGGAAATAGATTTTGCTACAAATGAAACATTTTTTTTTTGCTACTTTGCTATATTATGAAAGCAAAAGTGGAATTTTAGGTGGAAATAAATTTTGCTACGGACGGAACTTTTTTGTTGCTTTAGTACATTATATGGATGCAAAAGCGGAAGAGAGATTAGATGATTTGATCAGACGGCCAAAAATGTTCCAGTCCATATGATCGGACAGTCGGGAGCCGGGGATCAGAAATCTAATCCCGGGGACGCCGAGCACTGCCCTATCCAATATGACTATCGGTGTATCTGCTTTGCCGTTCTACTCCTTCAACTGGGTATCACATATCCAACACCCTCGGTTCGAGATATCCAGGTTCGGAACATCTGTTTTTTTTTTTTTTTTTTTTTTTTGAGCAGTAGGTTCGGAACATCTGTGATATGCTAAAGTTGCTCTTGCAATGGTCTAAAGCCCATGCAGTTGCTATTCCCAATCTGTAAACCAAAATCGGAACAGACGAGCTAAATCTTGTCGTTCTCCTAGTCCTAGGAGTGGCTTGGGCTGTTCATGCGATTTGTAAAAAAAATATAGTGGCCCTACAACCGTCTCATGCGAATTGTGAAACCCGCACGGGGCAAGGGTGGGGCGCAGCTGCACCGCAGCGCCTAGGTACGCACGGAGAACGCGTGTGACCAGCCATCAACACAAGGTCGGGCAGGCGGCGGCGATCCTCTGCCCCGGTCCATGGAAGCAAGACAGGACATCGGATGGTTGTGGAGATACTGTTGGAATGAAATGAAGTAGTCAAAGGAACAACTCTTGTCATACTGTTATTCCCGATGCTTCCTAATCCTGCACTGTGTTCAATCATCCTCAGAATACATCAATCCTTCGTGTTGCTACAGAAAAGTTTATCTTCTGAATGATATCAGCGCTCTCAGTTGTGAACTAGTTGAGACACACACATATATATATATGCCCCTTCCTGGTTCCAATAGGCTCGTGGTCTGCACATAATTTAATCATGGTAGGTTGACATTTTAGACGCGGATTTGCAACAAATGATTTATTCTATCATCACATGTATGGGGTTTTTTAAAAGAAAGGCCTCAGTTGAACTTGGGTGCACGTGAACCCAGGTTGGAAATGCATTTTCGAAATATGGAAAAATTCTGAAATAAAAATATCCACACATGCATATTCCATGTGTGCGTAGAAAGTTTTCGCGGAGAAACCACTTTTTTATTTCAGAATCTAAAAAAGACAAAATACGTCACATATATACTGCTATATAGCCCTGCAAAATTTCACTTTTTTGCCGAGACAAAATAAAAGGTTTTTTCGTCACGAAACTCATGTCCAGGGCACATATTTGAGATCATCTGGGAAATCATTTTGTGTTTCGATTTTTAAAACATGTTTTGACATCACAAATCCACTTTTTGAAAAAGTGGGTTCACATACACCCAGGTTCACAAAAGCAGGTCTCGTTTTTTAAAGTTATATATACTTTTGGTATCACAACTTGCACCGGAGGTAATAGTTGTGATATACTTGGACTAACCAATATCACCCTTAAGGCTTTTTTTTGAAACAGGGGCAAAAGCGTTGCCCCATTCGATTAATTAAGGAGAAGAGTTTGACAAGAAAGTCCGAACAAGAACCAAAAAATACATGGGACTACTCTCCCGGCATGATTTTCCCCAAGTGCTTAGCACCGGCGAGAACCCACAAGCGAGCCTCCCTCTTAATCTTTTCTAGGATTACATCGTGGGTGGCATGCTTGTTGTTGAAAAACTTATGCTGCGCTTCTGCCTCCAAAGCTCCCAAGTGACAAGAAGAGCTAGCGAGGAGATGGCTTTGCGGTTCGGCATTTGAGAGCTTGTCATGTTGCGCCACCAAAGCTCGATGGAGAGGCCAGCCCAACCACCCGGAAGAATGTCCTTGTTATGCAACCACTCCGCCACTTTGCCCCAAAGACGTGTAGTGAACCTACAATGGATGAAGAGGTGCAGAACCGTCTCCATGGTTTGCTTGTAAAGAGGACATAGGCCGCAATTTGGCCACCCACGCTTTTGGAGGCGATCGGCGGTCCAAATGCGGTTTTGAGCGAGAAGCCAAGCAAAAAAATATCTTTGGGAGGGGCCCAAGCCTTCCAAACCGACTTATGAAGGTAGGAAGCGACGGAGCCAATGAATTGCACCTCATAAGACGATTTGGCGGAGTATTGTCCACTAGCCGTGAGGTTCCAAGTAATGTCGTCATCCATCGCCTCTTGAAGTTGCACCCCTTGGCAAAGTGTCCAAAGGTCGACGAATTGCGAGAAGTGAGCCATGGTGAAGTAGTTGCCCAACTTGATCATGTTGACCCAAGCATTTCCATTTAAGGCTTGATTGACACTAATTCCACCTTTTGCGCTTTGAGGAGTCGAAGATAAGAGGCGCAATGTCCTTTGGTTTTCTACCCGTAATCCAACCCTTAAGGCTTTGTGATATGTCGTAGGACGCAGGGCCGGCCCTGACCCATGGCAGGCATGGGCGTCCGCCTATGGCCCAGGCCATGGAGGGGCCAGAATCACAACTTTTCTCTAGTATGGGAAATATTTAATACAAGTGAACATGCCCAGTAAGAAAAGATGCAACCGATCGGTCCATTGCCCCATCTCTCCCACGAGGAAGGACTACATTGATCTGGGAAAAAAATGAGGCAGACTACAGCATGATCGATTCCTCGCCAGACGCTCGGCCCGCCTACCCGCTCGCCGATTGGTAGCCTGTCGCCCTGTAAGTCCATGCCCTCCATCTAATCAACTATTTATCCCCTAATCCGGGTTCTAATTTGATGTAAATTCCTTCACCGTTATATTAGTTAGAATGCCAAATCAATTATCTAGTGATGTGAAAAAGCAGAGAATCAGTTTATTGAATCGCAAAGAGGAGATTTTAAATAAGTATTTTGAAAATTATTTGAGGTCAAGTATGTTACAAGATAGATTGAATGGATTGGTTACATATTGTATCGAGGATATCTTGGACACCACGATCTTGAAATTGCGGTCAATAATTTTGCATCTAGAATGAATGAAGAATCTTTTTGTGAAGCATTGAAGCATAATTATCGTTGTAGCTATTGTAATTTCATTTTTATTTAAGGTAGTCAAACTAGTAGGAAATAGTAATTTTTATATTTTGCTATCGTTTTATTATTATTTCTTAAGTGATATTATTTATATACATCTTACAGAAGTACGTTTGCTTATATTTTAACTCTTATCTTTATCTAAAATGAAAGTAGGCACATGTAAAAGGGAGACATCCTTTTACGTGCTTGAGAGAACCCCCTCCCGTGGCACTCCCCAGGGCGCCGGGGCCGGAGACCTCCTCCCGCCGCCTCTCTCTCGCTTCTCTCCCTCCACCGCCGCTGCCGGCACTGGCCACGGTGAGGCAAAGCCCCGGAGCCAAAGTGTTCCGGGGGGGGGGGTTGTTGGAGACGGCGACCAGCGGTGGCGGCTGGGGAGGCGACCTCCAACTTCGGCGTGCTACGCGTCTAGGGTGGCGTCCCTGGATGTGCGACGGCGGCTCCTCCTCCACGGCCTTCGGCGATGGATTTTGAGGCGGCGGCGGTTGGATCTTGGGCCCGCCGCAAGATCCATCGTCGGCTTCGCTGGTGTGCGCAGGAAGTGGGGCGCAGATGAGCGTGGCGAGGATGGTATGGTTGCGGCTTCTTCCGTCCACCAAATTCTCTCATCATCGCTTGGTCAGCGGATGGCAGCGTGGGGGCCTATTCGTCTGCTTCAGGTTTAAAGGTGGTGGTCCTAGGGTTCTTCTTCTCGCGAAGATGAAGACCTACCGGATGCTGATCCTTTTCATCTAGCCGAGTGTTGAGTTTCGGAAGGCTCCGCCCGACAAAGCGATTAATTTGTCAATGCCTACGTATTGTAGACTAGGGTTTTGCTAGAAGTAGAGGGCAAGTAGATCTCAAAGGTTTCAGCCGAAAAGTACTCGCCGATTATGAAAACTAGGGTTCTGTTGACAATAGATTCGATCCTCTTTCTCCCTCGACTCCCCCTTATATAGAGGGTGGAGCCGAGGATTTCGTAATACACAAGTTACAGAGTTCGGGAGGGTTTCGTACTCAACCCGTAAGATTACAAATCTCTATCTTTCCTAATACAACCCATCTTTCCTTAACACTAAATGGGCTTCCAAGTCTTCTTATTCTTCGAGTCCTGGGCCTTTAGTAAACCCCGGGTACCATCTTTGGCAGGCCCATTGGGGATGCCTATGTCAGTAGCCCCCGAGATTTTTCTTGAATCGAAGAATCAGGGAAAATCTCCAATTTTACTCATTACATAATCTTTCGATATGCAAATATTATTTTGTACAGGGATATCGGTAGTTGGGGCTAGTTCATCTGACGGATCAGGTACTAGTTAACTGCTCTAGTGGCAATCCGCAAAAACCTACTTCAAAATCACGTCCCTGGACATGATCTCGGGATACTGGTGTAAACTTCGACAGGTGCCGCTTAAGGTCTTACCATTCTGTCGAGTCCCAGTCATATTTTATCGGGTACCTAACGCGTCCGTTAGGATTTTTCTTCGTATCTGTTGATACGGAAAAAAGTAGCAGTCCGCCGTCAGAGACGGTGCCACGCCGCTCAGAACGGATCTGGGGTCTTACCTTCGCAAAGTTTTGCGGCATTCAGAGATTTATTCGCGACTTTTAGCGCTCTGAGAATATATTGTCGAGTGCTTTTCGGCTGTTGGAATAGCACATTTTATCGAGTCATATTTGATGACTTATTTTGTCTTCCCGATGGGAGTATATGTAGAGTTATCTGTGTAACTCGAAATATACTCACTTCTGTTTCTTTATTTTGATCAAAATTCATCGGGCACGCGAACAGCGTTCCCGATGGGAGTAGCCCCCGAGGCTACAGCCAAGAACTTGTGCTTGGGTGTAGGCTCCACAGATTAGTATCCTTTGCCGCTATATTTATAATCCTTCTCGATATTTTTATATTTATCGGGTGCGCGACCAGCGCTCCCGATGGGAGTAGCCCCCGAGGCTATGAACAAATGCTTGCATTTGATCATAGGCTCTCGCCATTTCTATCTTGTCATATTCGAAGTTTTCTATTTTTTCCAAAGTAGCCCCCGAGCGTTTGGGCAAAAACTTGTATTTGATCAAAGGCTCTCGAAATAATCTTGTGTTGTCGATATTCTCGCCAACTTTTTAGTCGAGTTTTTCTTACCATAATAACGTCATTGCCGATGATAGCCACGATTTCTGTATTGGAAACATGCGAAAACCGCTCCTCTCACTGCCTTGTGGGTCCAAATTCCCCATCTGATTGACACGTCGTGCAAGTGGGGGACACACGTCCTCCGCTTTTCCTGGCGCACGTTCTGTAACCTCGTCAATGTTGAAATACTAATTTGCCCTTGTTGCCACGTGGTAATCATCTCCTGCATTCTTTCTTCATCCAACGGTTCCGTCGCTTCACCGTACCCTCTATTTAAGTCCACTTGCCTTCTTCCTCTACCACTTTCGGCTGCGCCGCCTATCCGCTTTCCTCTGTGCTTTCCAACGTGCCCCAAAATTCTTTAGGTTCTCGCCGCGCCACATTGCCCACTCTGTTGATGCCACCGCGCAAACTCACCAAGCACAGCGCCTAAAGCAAAGATGGCAGCCGAAGATCTGGAACTTGAGTGAGAGATCCAAGATCTCCACAGATACTACTGAAGAAGTTGCACCGCCGGGAAGCAAGATGCAATTCGCTTCCCCAAGGAAGAAAGCTACCCACTCCGCCGATGCAATATCGGGTTAGTTTCGTCGACCATCTCATCCGTGGTTTATCCACCCCCATCCATCCTTTCCTCCGTGGATTACTCTATGTCTACGGTCTCCAGCTTCACCACCTCACGCCAAACTCAATCCTCCACATTTCTATTTTCATCACGCTTTGTGAAGCCTTCCTTGGCGTCTCACCCAATTGGGCGCTTTGGAAGCGCATTTTCTTCTGTCGCCGCAATGGCTCTCCCAATGTCGCCTATAATATAGGCGGCGTTGTTATTTCTATTCGCTCCACTGCTGATTACTTCGACGTCAAGCTCCCTGACTCCGTTCAAGGTTGGCGCAAGAGGTGGCTATACATTCGCGAAGAAAACGATGGCTGCCTCGAGGATAATATTCCTCCTTTTGACGGTGCCGAGAAAATTCTTCGTCGCCGTTCCTGGGATGCAGAGGCTAACGACGCAGAAAAAGCGCGATGCAAGCCCCGATGACTCGCATCCACGAGCTCCGTACTCGTGGACAAGAAATTGCCTGCATCCGTATCACGGCGTATTTCCTCTAGGATTAGGTGGAGCCTCTTCTGGCTCGCAAAACTCCCTTGGATGTATGTCGCGATAAAGACGGGATCGCTTGTCGGTTGACTTGTCCGTCAATGACTTGGCGAAACTTGTCCTAAGATCTCGTCGCCGAACAAGAAAGACAAGATCCCGACATCTTGGTGTGTGTGACGCCATATAATACCACCAACACACTCCGCAGTAATATTTTTGTTCTCGCTTTATTTTCCTTCTATCTTTACCTTTAAATACTTCATGCCAATATTTTTCCTGTCTTTGAATAGACCATCCTACTATGTCTTCTCTTCCTCCCCTTCCTGAAGGTGGAGAAGTTGAAGAAAGGGCCGTTGTCACCGACGACAAACTGTGCTACTGCCTCGCCCCGAGAGGAAGCCGCATTTTCTCGAAAAATCTGCGGCATCCTTCAAAAGGACGCGAGGCTGAAGCAACTTCTTCGACACGCTCCTCCTTCAGCTTCTTCTCCCCAGAGCAAAAGGAAAGAGAGATGAGGTTGTCGACACCGGTACTCCAAAGCCGTGCTTCCCTTGCTGATCTCGCACCCAATGCCGGGAAGAGACTTTGGATCTTTATGATGCGCTCTTGTCACTCGTGAGTTCTTTGAAATTGCTATGTACCGTATTTTTCCCTTTGTCGATGCTTTTGAAATTGCTATTTTATCCGTCGCCATATTTATTACAAGTGACGACGAAGAAGATGCACCTATTGACGAGACTGCTCGAACGAGCACGTCTCGTACTTTAGTTGTTTCGAAACTGCTCCCGAGGGTGGCGAAACTTCGCCTCCTCCACAAAACCTTGAACGTTCAGCACCGGTGAAAGTCTCGAGCTCCTTCCTAAGAGAGCCGTGGTAGAATCAACAAGGAACCAATCATATTAACTGTTCTTCCTCGACTCCTTTGATGGAAGAGGTAAATTGTTTTTGTTTCTGTATTGACTTTTTTTGAATTTCCTCTTTTCTCCTTGATGTCGACTTTTTCCTTCTTTCTATATTAACCCTTTTTGCATTGTAATCTCTTCAGCCTTTTATGAAAGAGCTCGTCCACTTCGGCACCCAATTTATCGGGTACCGCGATCATGCCGGTGAACTTGAAGGTACCTACTTGCTCATTCAACTTTTCTTGTCGAATTTCTCTTGTCACTATTTTGTATTGCAATGCTTATCTCTTTATGTTAAGAAACTAGCGTAAGCCAACAAAGCGTGCGACGCCCTCACTATTGAGTTGGAACAAAGCAAGAGTGCGGACGAAAACCGTCGAGGATCTTCAAAAAAGACTCGACGACGCAAAAAAGGCTTTAGAAAAAATGTAACCCACATTCTGCTCGAGAAAAGAGATCCTACGACTAGAAACGCAGTCGACGTTTTGTTAGTAAGTCTTCACCCCCTTGCTGCTTTCTCGTCATGCTTTGGCCTCCCCCTTTTTTCTTTTGATAACCCTCTTTTTATACTTTAAGCAGGAGAACACACCAAGAGTACGAGCTGGACAATCCCGAAGATGACGAGCTCGGACGCGCTCTCGGAAATCCATGGTACGGAAGCTCGTAATGGACTAGCTGAAGGCAAGCGGCTTGTCGCGGCCCTTCCCCTATTTCTTTCATAAAAAGGAGGAACCCGCAGTTTTCATTGACTCGCCAAGTGCTTCACCGGCAATGAAGACCTTGGACTCCAACTTCGTCAAGAGGGACTAAAGGTTGGCGTCGAAGGTACTATGGCCTTGGTTGCGAGAGAGTCAACAAGTCGATTGGTCAGTTGGCGACGCGGGAAGATCGAAACCAAGAAGTGGCGGTCGTTAATCAAAGCGGCAAAGCCCAATTCGAAGAAGATCCTCGCCACTCTTGGATACAAGCCAACAACCGCTCCGAGTTCTTCAAAGCCGGAGGTCAAGTAGACCACTTTGCTTTTTCTTTTTAGTTTATCTCCCTTTTGGCACTGTCGCCATAGTGTTCTTGGCGATGACTGCTTTAGGTTTCTAGAGGTCCTTCTTTTGTAATAGACATGTATATATTATGAGAATGAATGGAAATCTATCTTTGCTCAATGATTGATGTCGAAATTTCTGTTTTCAGTTAATTTTTGACAACTATACGTCAACTCCTGGTCCTTCCGAGGTTTTTCCTTCGTCTCATTCGAAGAAAACCCTTGTCATTACATCTTGAAGATTCTTCGAGTAAGAATTCGGCGGAAGATATGGAAGAACTTCGACAAATGCTTCCATCCACGAAGAAACAATCACTTATGCTTATGGAACAATCTCGTAAATCTTCGAGAGGGAAAAGGTTGCTCTCCAACAAGCTCAAGATGCTATAATTGAGAAGGATGCCGCTGTTGCTGAAGCCTGCAGCTACATCTCGAGAAAATTTTATGCTTCAACTGCTGACAGATGCTAGCTTGGATATGGCAGGTGTGCTTCATTATCTTTGCCGTACTTTTTGTTTTCTTTTTGCTTGCCTCCTAATTCTTGCAAAAAATAGGTTCTTTTTGGATGCTACTACTGAAGATGAACGTGTCGAGGCTCGATCCAATGTACTTCTTCGGCTTGCCAATGATCATGGTTCAAATTTTTGGGGCACACCTGAACGGACTCGCCCATCGTCAGGTTTCAGGATCGCGCACTCCAGGTTCGCGATTATCTCGACTTCTGTACAAGGACTCTGTCTCTGGTCTATGGCACCATGTTTCCTCGCAACAAGATGCCAGAGACTCTTCCTGCTTTGATGGACAAATTTCGGGATGCTCCTCGAATCCACGGCTTTGTGCGGGCCCAATTAGCTGCTGGCGCAAGGTTTGCTATGATCATGATAAAAATCTGCTACCCGAAGTTAGACGTGGGTCAAGTTGTTCCAAAGTGCTTGGCCAAGATGGCGAAGAGGAAGAAGAACTTCAAATATGACGATGTTGTTACTCCTGTTGCCGAAGACATGATGGATGAACTTCTTCGGATGGACGCCGAATTCTTCGTGAAGGGCAGCTACGCTGAGCATAGCACTCGTGCTATAAATAATGAGCGCTTGACAATAGAAAATATACTGGGAAATCCCGAAGATAAGCTCCGAGAATTGTATCTTGTGTATGTATTTGTACTGTAAAGTCACTATGTTTTTATTTTCAACGCCAAGCCCCCGGGCGTTTTGATGGCATGTGTTTTATAATGCGAGGTTATCCCAAGGCAAAATAAATATCGTGTTATTTTTGTGGGTGCGAGCCCCCGAGCTTTATGTTGACCGCTATTTGTCGATATTTTTATTTTGGCGAGGTATTTTATACCAAGGCGAGATATTTTTGCGAGTTGTATTTTGTCGCACTATATATGTATATGTTGTATATTCTGGGAAGCCCCGAGCCTGTCGAAAAGATATACAATTTCACTATCTTTATTATATTGCAGCACCGCGAGCCCGCCTCATTAAAAACCTTTCCCGGCCCCACTCGGTGCCCCGAAAAAGGAAAAGAGTGCGTCTGAAAACTCGCGGGCGTTTCAGTACATTGTATGTTTACAGAGGAGACTATATTTCGGCATCTAAGCGTAAAAACGCCTGAGCTGCGCCACGTTCCAAGGATTTGGCTCGGCAATCCCCGTCTTCTTGTCCTTGATTCTGTATGCTCCTCCTTCGATTACTTCTGTGACGATGTAAGGTCCAAGCCATGGTGACTCGAGTTTTTCATGACTTTTTTGATTGAGTCGCAAAACCAGGTCACCAGCTTGAAAAGATCTTGGTCGCAATCGTCGACTGTGGTAGTTTTTCAGGTCCTGTTGATATTTGGCGACTCGTGACAGGACTTCATCTCGAGCTTCATCAAGTGCGTCGACATCATCCTCCAAAGCTTTTCTCGAAGTTTCTTCATCGTATTCTGTAACTCTTGGAGCATCATGTTCTATTTCTATCGGCAGGACTGCCTCGGCTCCATGGACCAGGAAAAACGGCACTCCTGCGTCGCCGTATTTGGTGTTGTTCGAATACTCCACAACACGCTGATGCCTCCTCTGGCCAAGTGTGCCGAGCTTTTTCCAATGGTCCCAGGCGCTTCTTGATACCATTGCAGATGATGCCATTGGCCTTCTCGACTTGACCGTTGGTTTGTGGATGTGCGACGACGCAAAACTCAGTTTGATGCCCACTTCTGCACAATACGCTTTAAACTCCTTGGATGTAAAGTTACTGCCGTTGTCTGTGACGATGCTGTGAGGGACTCCAAATCGAAAGACGATGCTTTTCACAAACTTGATTGCCGACGCGCCGTCCGGTGAATTTATCGGCTTTGCTTCTATCCATTTAGTAAATTTGTCGACAGCAACGAGCATATACTCATATCCTCCTGGCGAAGCTTTGTGTAGTTTTCCCACCATGTCGAGACCCCATTGAGCAAAGGGCCAAGATAGTGGGATTGGCATAAGTTCTGCTGCGGGAGAGTGAGGTTTGGCGGCAAATCTTTGGCACGCGTCGCAAGTTCGCACTATTTCCTTCGCGTCCTCGATTGCTGTTAACCAATAAAATCCCGCTCTGAAGACTTTGGCCGCAATAGCTCGACTGCTTGCATGATGCCCGCATATTCCTTCGTGTACATCTTTCAGGATTATCCTTCCTTCTTCGTGTGACACATCTCTGTAGCACACCTGAGATATGTACAACACCCCTTTTACCACAGTAAAAGCTTTAGATCGTCTAATTATTCGCCTTGCTTCAACTGGATCGTCGGGTATTGTTTTCCTTAGGATGTATGATATGTATGCCTGCATCCATGGAATTTGCACCATCATGACTAGCTCCTGTTCTCTTCTTCTTCTTCCAATGATTCTTTGGTGGTACCCGAGATTTCTCTTCCTTCTCCTTTTTCTTTGTTTTCATTGGCTTTGTTGATCTCTCGCTTATTTCTTCCCAAAACACGCCTGGAGGGATCGCGAGACATTGTGACCCGATGTTTGCAAGGACATCGGCTTCATCATTGCTCAATCTGCTGATGTGGTTTACCTCGCATCCATCAAACAGTTTTTCCAGCTCATTATACATCTCCTTGTATGCTATCATGCTCTCATTGACTGCATCACATTGGTTCATAACTTGTTGTGCCACCAACTGTGAGTCGCAAAATTTTCAGTCGGGTTGCACCGCAAGCTTTCGCCATCTTCATCCCGTGTATGAGAGCTTCATATTCTGCTTCATTGTTGGACGCGTTTGGGAACGTCATCCGTAAGACATATTTCAACTTGTCGCCTTCAGGTGATACCAATATCACGCCTGCTCCAGCGCCTTCAACCTTTTGGACCCGTCGAAGTTCATAGTCCAGGTTCTCGATAAATCTGGAGGCCCCGTGTTTTGTAGCTCCATCCACTCTGCAATGAAATCTGGTAAAACCTGCGATTTTATTGCCTTTCTTTTTTCATACGTGATGTCCCGAGGGGAAAGTTCTATTCCCCAAAGGGAGACACGACCCGTAGCTTCTGGGTTGTTCAATATATTTGACAGAGGAGCTTCATTGACCACTATTATCGGGTGCGCCGAAAAATAGTGTCGCAATTTTCTTGCTGTCGTGAATACTCCATACGCCAGTTTCTGATATTGCGGGTACCGCTGTTTTGAAGGCGACAGTACTTCGCTGATGAAATATACTGGCCTCTGAACTCCATGGAGCTTTCCTTCTTCTTCTCTTTCGACTACTAACCGTGCTGACCACTTGAGGTGTGGCTGCAATGTATAGGAGGAGAGGTTCTTTCTCTTTAGGCGCCACCAAGATTGGTGGTGTCGAAATTGTCGCTTGAGGTTCTCGAAGGCTCTATCTGCTTCCTCGTTCCATTGAAATTTCTCCCCCTGTTTGATCAATGCGTAGAACGGCAGCGCCTTTTCTCCTAGCCTGGCGACGAATCTGCTTAAAGCTGCGACTCGCCCCGTTAGCTGTTGTATTTCTTTCAACTTTGTTGGCTTCCTCATAGTTACGATGGCCTGTATTTTTTCGGGATTAGCTTCAATCCCTCTTGCTGATACTAAGAACCCGAGAAGTTCTCCCGCAGGAACGCCAAAAGAGCACTTTGTCGGGTTCAACTTAAGGCAGAACTTGTCGAGGTTGTCGAAGGTTTCCTTCAAATCTTCGATCAGTGTTGACCCCTTCTTTGATGTTATCACGACATCGTCAATGTAGACTTGTACATTTTTCCCGATCTGTGTTGCTAGGCACTTCTGCATCATCCGCTGATATGTTGCTCCCGCGTTTTTCAAACCAAAGGGCATTGTTTTGTAACAAAACACGCCGTAAGGTGTTATGAACGCTGTCTTGGCTTCATCTTCTTCTTTTAATCTGATCTGGTTATAACCAGAGTATGCGTCCAGGAAGGAAAGACGTTCACATCCTGCCGTGGAGTCGATGATTTGATCGATCCTTGGGAGGGGAAAGTGATCCTTAGGACAGTGTTTATTGAGACACGTAAAGTCGACACACATGCGAAGGACTTTCGTGTGTTTCTTCGGCACCATCACTGGGTTAGCTACCCACGTGGCTTCTGTAGATATCTCTTTGATAAAACCAGCATCTTTGAGTCGATCTATTTCTGATAACATAGCTTTGCGGTTTGGTTCCGAAAAACGCCGCAAAGGTTGTTTGATTGGTCTCGCGAGAGGATCCAAGTTGAGGTGGTGCTCGGCAAGTTCCCTGGGTACTCCTGGCATGTCAGCTGGACACCATGCGAAGATTTTCCAGTGCTCACGGAGGAACTCGACGAGCGCGCTTTCCTATGCGATATCCATGTTTGTTGCAATGGATGTCGTTTTCTTTGGGTCTGTCGGGTGGATCTGCACCTCTTTTGAATCCTTGGTAGTGTTAAAGGTTGGCTCCGAGAGACCTCCCGTATCTGCAGCACATCATAATCAGTGAGCCTTGGCGCCATATATTCTGCTTGCATCCCGAAAGTTTCTGACAGTCGATGAAAATCCTTGTCGCACTTATCAGACAGCGCGAAACTTCCCTTAATTGTGATAGGTCCCTTGGGTCCAGGCAACCTCCACAATAGGTACGTATAATGTGGTACCGCCATAAACCTGGCATATGCTGGTCGTCCCAACAAAGCGTGATATTGCGACGGGAAATCCACAACTTCGAACTCCATTCTCTATCCTGTAGTTTTCTCGGGTTCCAAACTGAACGTCGAGATTGATCTTGCCCAACGGATAACTTGGCTTCTCTGGTGTGATCCCATGGAAACGTGTATCAGTTGGTTTCAGGTTTGCCAGGGATATGTTCATCTTCCTCAATGTATCTGCATACATAAGGTTTAAGCTGCTGCCGCCATCTATGAAAACTCTCGACACGTCAAAACCAGCAATTACTGCGGGTAGGATGAGTGCTGATTGTCCTGGTCGAGGAACTTGCTGTGGATGATCCGCAATTGTGAAGCCAATGTCTTGCCCTGACCAATTTAGGTACTCAACTGTTGGTGGAGGCATCTTCTCTGCCATGAACACTTGTCGTGAGATTACCTTCTGCGCCCTGTTGGATGGCCTAGCTTTCTGAATCATCGAGACCGCACCATTGGAGTTAGGATCAACATATGGTGGTGGATGTGGTGCTGCCGCTATTCTGAGCTGGTGCCGATTTTCGTCCGTAATTGCGGGAGGAGGTGGAAGGTGGATTTCACTCCTTGGCCCTGGGGTTTCTGTTCATTGCTGGGCATTTGTAATTCCTGCGGCTCGCAACATTGCTTGAAAATTGCGGCAGTCTTTTGGAGATGCCCGACGCCTCTTTCCGTTGTTGTCGAGATAAAAGTGCATCTGACACGGACCCTTCATCATCTCCTCGGGGGACACATAAGGTCTTTGAAACCTTGGTCCACTATTTTGTTGCCGCGAGAATCACCTCTATTGTCGCCTTGTTGCTCATTACTCCTTTGGTAGTCATCTCGACTATTCCCTCCAGGATTTCCCCGGAAACCAGCCGATATATGGCCAGGAGCGTCGTTGTTGTAGAACTGGCGAGAAAATCGCCTTCTATTTTGAAAATTTCGACCGCGATCCTCTTCTGGCGACCTGTGTCGCTTGTTATATATTGCGTCTTCTCCATCTGCCCACTTGTTGGCTATCTCCATCAGTGCTGATATTGTCTTAGGGTTAGTTCTCCCTAAGTCCTCGACGAAATCTCCCCGCCGAATTCCTGCCACGAACGCGTCTATTGCTCTCTCGTCAGATATATCCTCTGCCGAGTTTTTAATAATGTTCCACCTCTGTATATATTTTCTCATCGACTCGTCGTGTTTTTGTCGACACGCCCTCAACTCTTCCAATGATGCAGGTTTCTTGCAGGTGGATCGGAAATTTCTCACGAAGATATCCTCGAAATTATCCCAGCTGTCGATGGAGCCTGGCACTACAAGAAAAGTTCTGATAGACAACGTCTCAAAATCGTCCGCTAAGGGGTATTTTTCGTCGCCTATGGGCCTAACCCGACGATATGGGTTCCGTTGTGGAAACTGCGTCAGGCAAAGTCCAACGACGATTTTTTCGGTCCGTCGCGCTTGGGCGCCCTTCCGCCACGGAAAATCGGACCGTTGCGGAAGTGTTTTCGGGAGCCCGTTGACTGCTGACGTCATGCAAACTGACACGTGGCAGACGCCGTTAACTGGCAGTTAACGGCGTTAACCGGCTGAAACCCCGTGGTAGATGGTAGGCCCACACGAGGCCTGCCACGTCTTAAGCGGGCCGGGCCAGATGACATAGTTTGACCGGTCAACTATATAGCTGGGCTGGTCCATTAGTTACGTGGGCCGGGCCTAACCTCTAAGGTTGACTGGTCAAAACTTAAATGGGCCGGCCCATTTAACATGTGGGGTCCACCTTACAGCAACTGGGCCAGCCCAAGAAGCAAGTGGACCGGGCCAAAAACACAGTGGGTCCCACTTTCCCGTTAAAAGGCCCATTTAGTGTGTGGGGTCCACCGTATAGCAAATGGGCCGGCCCAACAAGCTAGTGGGCCGGGCCAAAAACACGGTGGGTCCCACTTCCAGTTAAAGGGGCCCATTTCTGCTTGTGGGGTCCACCATACATGGGCCGCCCAACAAAATAGTGGGCCGGGCCAAAAATACAGGTGGGTCCCACTTTCTGTTAAAGGCCGCCCATTTAGTATGTGGGGTCCACCATATAGCAAGTGGCTGGCCCAACAAGATAGTGGGCCGGGCCAAAAACACAGTGGGTCCCACTTTCCTAAAGGGCCCCAATTAGTGAGGGGTCCACCATATAGCAGTGGGTCGGCCCAACAAGATAGTGGGCCCAAAATCACTGTGGGTCCCACTTTCCTCTTAAAGGGCGGCCCATTTAGTATGTGGGACCACCATATAGCAAGTGGGCCGGCCCAACAAGATAGTGGGCCGGGCCAAAAACACATGTGGGTCCCACTTTCCTGTTAAAGGGCCGGCCCAACTAGTATGTGGGTTCCACCATATAGCAAGTGGGCCGGCCCAACAAGATAGTGGGCCGGGCCAAAAACACAGGTGGGTCCCACTTTCCTCTTAAAGGGCCGGCCCATTTATTATGTGGGGTCCACCAAAAAGCAAATGGGCTGGCCCAACTAATTAGTGGGCCGGCCCAGTAGTTGGTGGGGTCCACCTTAAAGCAAGTGGGCCAGCCCAATTAGTGTGTGGGGTCCACCGTAAATCAAATGGGCTGGCCCAAGAAGTAAGTGGGCCAGCCCGTTTAAGTTGCTGTTTATATGCCGGCATAATATGCGCTTTAGGATTTTGCGGGCAGGCACATATGTGATTTCGCTTAATTGGGCCGTTTAAGGGATGGGAATTCGTGATTTAGATACTGAGAATATTTACGCAGCATTGATTTCTCTCGGATAGCCTCACTTACCACAAGCACCAAAGAAAAAATGCGCGAAAGAACTATAAAAACTAACTAAATATTACATCAGCTGCAAGGCATTGAAAAAATATTACAGAACCCAGAGAAATTGAATGGTAATTAAACCTAGCAATACAATGAAGCGATCCGGCAATCTTTTAAGTTGTCCATGCAGCACCTATATCTGAAACAAAGACATTACAAGTTAAGACAGCAACAATGGAAAGGCAAAGACACTACAATATTGTTTGGCAAAGAATTTGGAACTCATCATTTCGTCGTTATAACAAGATCATTGTAATGCGCACAATAAGCAAACAAAGAGTGCATGCCGCATACCAACAACCAATATAACAGAGCATGTTAGAATGAAACAACAGACTTACTACTGTCGAGTCCCATGCAAACCAACATGTTCAGGGAGTACAAAATTGGCATGAACAACATAGTAGCAGGCTATAAATTTTGTAACAACGACTGAGCAAGATGAAGTTATGATGGCTACATCTACAGAGCAGGGAATGTAAACCAAAAATAGAAGTTACGATGGCAAAAGCTAAAGAGGAGGGAATGTGAACCAACATGTGCCAAGTGCAATTACTTCACTTTGGCCGTGAACTAAATAATACTCCTGAACTTATAGTGAAGGGGATGCAAATCAAGATGTTTCGGGATATAAACTTGTAATGAGCAACACATGGAGGATAGTTAATGCTGGAGCTTAGGATGGACCAGATACAGAATATAGTGGGATCACCTGTGAACTTGTATAAGAGGGAATGCAAACCAATATGTTCAGCTTTCCATATGTGAGCGTCATGCCAAGTCAGAGAAACAAGTCAATAATGCAGCTTTTGAAGAACAAGATGGCACGCAAAATTATTATCTAGTAGTATGACAAGTTTATTTGTACTACAGGCTAGATAGCAGAGTGATAGCATGCCAAACTAAGTCCTTACTTTGTTAGCTTACAATGAACTAGATACAAAACAATGGCATCACCTGTAGTACAGGGAATGCAAGCCAACATGTTCATGGAGTAAAAAATTGGCACAAACAACATAGTAGCAGGCCATAATTTTTGTAACAACGACTGAGCAAGATAAAGTTATGATGGCTAGATCTACAGAGCAGGGAATGTAAACCAAATATAGAAGTTACGATGCCAAAAGCTATAGAGCAGGGAATGCGAACCAACATGTGCAATTACTTAAAATTGGCCATGAACTAAATAATAGCAGGATGTTACTATAATACCTACAGTATAATTTTTGTAACAACGACTGAGCAAGATAGAAGTTATGATGGCTACATCTACAGAGCAGGGAATGCAAACCAAAATGTTCAATCGCTTAAAGTTAGCAATGAAGTAGAAAATAGCAACGTGTTACGGTCATAGCTAGGAATGAACTAAAAGAGCTTCAGACAAACAAGCATCTGAACCCAGAACATGGCGCTAAAACAAGGGACTTACATTAGGAGAAGCACTCTGTGGGAGTCACAGCAGATCTTCCTGGGGTTGATAGATCCGGTGATGAAGTACGCTACATGTGCTACTTGGGGTTGGAGAGACGGCCATTACACTTCATGGTTACTCATCTCATCTGCAAAAACGTAACGGCGCGTCGTTAGCACAAACAGGTTCCCCCAAGATTAAACAAGAACTTGCAGGCAAGCAATAGAAAAGCGACAGTAGAAGAGTTTAGATCATGCACGGCGCCGGTGAAGCAGATCCGGTTCATGCACAGCGGTGTCGGTGAGCAAGATCCGATGCGGTGGACGACGGATCCGGCGAAGCGGCTCCGGCGGGGTGGACGATACCGCAGCTGAAGCGACTGCGGTAGACTGCTGGATGAGCATATGGTTTCGAGGTTCGGCGGGGATGATCCGGTCCGGTTGATGACGGCGTCGATGAAGCGGCTCCGGCAGGCAGCCGGATGACGAGGATCGCGAGGGCTCGGGTAGGCCAGGGAAGTCCGGCGGGGATGTTCCGGTGCGGTGGTCGTGGAGGTGGTAGAGAGAGGGACTTGAGAAGTTCCGGTGGGTGGTCTCAGATGAGAGACTGAAGGAAATGTATTTTTTTTGGGAGGGTTTCCGGGCTAGGGAGGTGGTGATCGAAAAAATGACGGGCAAACCCCTCACCAACCGACTTTGCTGTCATCTCCACAGGGGTAGAATGGGAATTTGGAAGCGTGTGAAATTTTTGTATTTTGTGGGCGGGAAGTTTTGCCGCTATGAGATTTTGAATTTCGCTAAGGTACAAGTATAATGATAAAAAATTGTGACACCGTACTAGTACCTCTGTTCATGGCCGAGTGCAAAATCAAATCATCATCACGTTGAATATAGGTCACTACCATGATCATGATCTATCTTCTTAATCCCATTCAAAAATGCGTTTGAAATATTTCAGGATTGGTGGGAGATTTTGCCGCCCGACAGAGATTAAATTAAACCACACGTTCGACAATTCAAACTTGAGACCTTGGCTATGATACCATTTAAGTTCGAACTGATTCAAAAAAGGCTAGGCAATTAATTTATATAACATCCACAGGAACAACTACCAAGTTGATCCCAACCGCAGATAAATGCATCCACCAACAAAAGTCTGAACGGTGCCTTAATCTAAGGAAACATTTCACAAGACCAATGTACTCACTATGTTAGTGTTCATCTCCAATTATCTATGGCATTTTCTTAGTCTTTGGGAGATTATAACGAACTTGATTGGCCTCGTGCAGTAGGGCATCACATGCTTCTAATCTCGATCTCAACATGTCAACTTTTGTTCTTAGCATAGCTGTTGCAACTCGTTCTACTTGGAGTTGTTCCTCCAAAACTTGAGCAGAGAAAGACTTGGACTTGGGCTTCAAAACCCAGCATTTCGCAGGAAAGAGTTTTTGGTGATATCTTTATCTTTCCCGGGTTTTGCCATCTCAAATTTCATATTAGCCAGACAAGTTTTGAGTTGTGTAAAAAGAAAAGTTATTACAGAGAAAAATGCAGATGGTAGATTTAATGTGTACGAACTACTTTTAATCATACAAGTTGACATGCCTGACTATAATAAGGACCATCTATCTTGCTAGCAGGCATAATTATTAATGGGCTACCATGTACGGGAACCGTATCCTCTAACGTGAAGGAGCTAAGTCAGGAAAAATAAAGAAGCAAAGTCAGGCTTCTGTAGCATAAGTACAAGGTTATGCACTGTCTTTAACTAATAAAGGTGATTACTGTAGATGTTTAAAAACTAAACTAAATTTTATTACACCATAATTTTCTCTGCATGTAATTACTTCAAATGCAAGACACAAGTTTGTATTGTGCAAATTAATTTAAATTATTTGGATTTTAGACATATGGTTTGGGGGAAGGAAAGTTAGAGTACTGTAGCTTCTCTAACTTTTCACCTTCAAGTTAGAGTACTGTAGCTTCTCTAACTTTTCACCCATGTACGTAGTCCTTCCAAGAAACAGCCGTTATTGCATTACGAGCAGAAAATAGTTCACACGTGCGCTCAGATTCAAATTTTCAGCATGCAGTCGATTTATGGTTTAATTGAAGTACACATCAGGAAATTATTTCACACAAAATACAGCAGCCACATGGAACATATCTAATTTTAGTACAACAACAAAATTTGCAATTATTACAGACCACGAAATTTTGAACGAAATTTTGAGCAGTAATTAGTTACAGCATTGGCATCAGCAGTCCACTTGACTGAACAACAGAATCAAAGTTTATTTAGACACCTTCAATTCCCAGACACATCACAACTGGCTTACCATGACAAGTGCATAGGAGATTCTTTAGAACATTTTCTGTCAAAGTTTGCCTATTTTTCAATTCATGTATCTCTTGGCGTGTCTTGGCAATTAATTCATCAGCATCTTTGTTTTCCCGCCCAAATATATCAACTGCCTCTTGGAGTGCATCCCCGAAATCTCTTTGTGCCGGATTAAGTTGACCAATAGATACCATGGGCCTATGCGAGCAATATGCACTCTCACTGCTGCTTTGTGAAACATCAATACTTGAGGCATTGGCCCTTGCTTCTGGCATTGTAGCTTTATTTGAAGCCTGAAATTTAGATAAAACAAGTTACAACATCATATGATGCAATAAAAGACCTCCAATTTCAAGAACATCATTGAGCTGATATAACACAACAAGCAATCAAAAATAGAGCCTCGTACATCTATTTCTTCTGGAATGGTTGGTGTACCGGACTCAGTGGACCAATGAGAGCACGTGCCACTGTCACTGTTGCTCTGTGAAATGACCGCAACACTTGATAAATGGGTTGTCCCTACTGACATTACAGCTTTGTTTGCAGGCTGAAACTAAGACAAAACAAGTTAAAATGCAATACAATACAAGGCAAACAAACAGCATTGTTGACATAATTTTGAAAGAACCATGGGCAGATACAACAAAGAAACCAGTTAAGCCACATGCCTCTTAGAACAAACCAAACTAGATCATGGCGATGATGTATACAATGAACCAAGCAACTAGACATCATGTGCCCAATAACGAAGCCAGGTCACTGCACAGAAGAAATCTAGCAAATAGCCAAATACAGTCAAAAGATGTGCATGTTGGATTTGATACTATTAGGAAAATAATGTATGATTGATTTAAGCATGACTCAGATAGTGCCTTCGACATCGCAGAAGGTCAATGCAACAATTAATTGTATGGCTTGTATGAAGTGCCATAACATTTAAATTAAGCATAACGAGGCATTGCTTAATCTGAGAACTGAGTGCTAGCTCAGTGGCAAGGCTTGCGAGTGCGCAGCCAGCCCACCCGGGTTCGAGTCCCAACAGGACCGAATTAAACGGGGTGTTATCTAGCGCGTATAAATTCGCTGCTAGAGAGGTCTCATCATCTATCTCACAACGTATAGACAAGGGAGGGAATCTTCCTACGTTGGTCAACGTTTAGGCAATGCTTAATCTTGAATTCATGATCAAACTCAAACAAAAAAGGGCATATAACAAGTAGCACCATGTGCATCATGTATAATAGATTACTAGAAACTGAATGAAGCAATTGAACATGGAGCGTATTATATAAACAGCCAGATCATTTGAATATGGATATACCACATCATGTCAATGGGACTCAGAAAAACAAAGCTAGACATTTAAACAAGTAATATAACTATTTTTTCACCATGTTTCAAGTAGAATAGGAAGCTAGGTTAGGAATAAAGCAATCATGTTTCAAGTAGAATAGGAAGCTAGGTTAGGAATAAAGCAATAAAAAAACACAAAGTGCATCATTTCAGCTAGGATCATTTCTATCAAACTTCATGCACTAGCCATGGAACAACAGGCAAACTCAATGAAGCAACAGGCAAAAAATTAACATAATAGAATTTCAGGACTTGTATTAACATAGCCAAATCATGTAACTTATACCCAGGCATGCCGGATGCCAGATGGGTCAAAGGCAGTGTGCAATGTTCCATATGGTCATTGTTTATATTTTATTAGATTCCATTAGGCAACTTAGGTAGTGCAACATACAGAAAATGATGCAATTGAACTATGCACAGGAGGTAAATTAACATTCCAAAAAAAACAGGGAACTTACGTGAGCTTTTTTTTGAGTCACACGGACCTCATCGGGTACTTGGACAGAAGAACCTGGTGCCTCACTGTTTCTCCTCTGCATGAAGGAGAGGCCAATTGTAAACAGAAACAGGTCCAAGATATAGAAGTTTGCATTAAGCAATATACAAAAAACAGCAGGTACTTACATGATTATAGGCGAGCTTTACTCTACGTTTATGAGTGTAAGATGTGCCTGCTGCACGTGTAATAATAACAAACAGTTACGAGTCACGGCTTTGCTATAATTAAATTGACACCAAATAGTAGTAGAAGCCATGGTTCAAAAAAGCGTACGCCTAGGTACGCTTAAGCGCGCTTAAGCGCTGAGCGGTTGTCTTCCGCTTCGCTTTTGGCCTAAGCGTTCGATTAAGCGAGACAGGGAATCTGGTCGTGTTTTGTGCTAGAATCTCCTCTATGCGAGTGTTGGTGTGTTGCCTGTGTTGCTCTGCTCCTTGCTCGATGCATTGATGGTGATTAGGTCTGGCTTAGCTGCTTGCTACTCCTCTACTGCTTAGCTGCTTGCTACTCCAGTAAAGCTTAGCTGCTTGTTTGTGTTTGTTACATTGTTTGCTTAGCTGCTTGTGTGTTTATAAGAAATTGGAGCAAAACCGAGGCTAACCAAGGTATTAATCCCCGTATTCCTCAGAAATGTAGCATTACATGCTTAGGATACAAATTTACAGCATATTATAGGGGTATATGTGCCCATCTTGACTTCCCTGTTTCATGTTCGTACGATTTTAGCCTGAGCGCTTAAGCGGCGCTTAAGCTCGCTTAAGCAGCAGTTCCTCTAAGCAGTGCCTCACCGCTCGCTTAGCGCCTAGCGCTTTTTTGAACCTTGGTAGAAGCATTATGACGTGCATAAACATGTAATACAGGATCGCAGAAAGATATCAAACATGATGTAACTAGAGCAGTAGCCTACGGCCAAATAGTGAGAAATTGTAATCGTGTCAATTGTGGACTTGTATAGCCTACCCCAACTTGTTTGGGAATAAAGGCTTTGTTGTTGTTGTTGTTGTCAATCGTGGACATGTAGAGCATTCAACGGCTCATGATTGGTGGCTCATATTTTGTAGAGTTTCAGCGAATGGGTGGGTTAGGTTACTCAGACCACCACACTGTATTTATATCATCTGAGTTAGGGTTACAATACTACTGGACATGGGCCTCTATGGGCCTCACACTGGATACAATATTACTACAGCGCTACTACTAAACTCACTCATGGTAACACACCCCCTCAAGATGATCATGGGTAAACAACCATGGCCATCTTGCAACAACAACATGACACATATGACAACTACCAGTAATGAACATTCAGCATAACTCCTAGGATACATGACAGCATTGCACTTTCCATCATCTTGTCATCTCGATTCATCTCTTCATCAGCAGCGAAGATATCCAGCTTCAACCATCTGGGATACGCACAACTCCTAACCATACACGTCCTCAACAACCCCGGCTGCCTCACCACACAAGTTCCGCAGAACCATCCACACTCGCCTCAATGTCCTCAGCCTCTCTTCTCCACTCTGCCCGGCCACCTCTTCCGTCTCTCCCACAAACCCCCAGCCAACTCCTGCCTCAACCATCCACTCCTCAAGCACCCATGCCTATCCCCCGGTCAGGCCTCAACCAGTCTCACCTCAGGCACGCATGCCTTTCCCCTGGACATATCCACAACCATCACCATCACCACTAAACCGCAGCCTCATCAACTCCATCACGACTCAACCGCAGCCTCATCAACTCCATCACCACATATCCTCACAGCCTCACATCTCCATTTTCTCCTCACTTCCACTCGGATGGCGCCTCGTCTGCGCGCCCTGGCCAACCTGGCGTACGGCACCTGGCCACATCGACCGGCTCGCGCTGGTCAACGTCCAGCACCAACCTCCGGCTCCGCCCTGCGCTCAAAGGCTCGCCCCACTCCGCACGCCTCCAACTTCTGCCCCTCACACGGATCCAGATCTCTCTGCCACGGATTCACTTCCTCTTCTCTCCTTTCTAAACCAAAACGATCTTCACCCTCTTCTTTCTCCCCGCGCGAGCAGCCGCCGATCTCACACAGCTCACATCGCTGTGTGTGATAGCCGCAACCGACGCAGAGCACCTGATGCGGCCTCCCGCCGCCTGGATTTCTACATCTCAACGGTGGGTTTTGTGATCAAAGGAAGAACTTGTTTGGTACTGTTTGTGGCGGCTAGCAGGAAGGAAACCTAGGCTCTGATACCATGTAGAGTTTCAGCGAATGGGTGGGTTTGGTCACGGAAAAACATACTTATGCGTCGTGTTTAAACCTAAAGGATGAGGTGGTTATCAACGAAAGCACTTGTAAGTTAGAAATATAGCACGAATTCAGAAATACAGTCAGCTGCAATACTCCTAACAGAACAAAACGCGCAGGGATGTCTGGTTACCTATTTCTGGGCGGCGTTTAGACGTGTTCCGCGTTCTTACGGGTGACGTGGAGGTCGGCGAGGGGACTGCTGTTGCGGTGGGTGCCGGGGAAGCAGATCTTGGGGGGTCGGAGAAGGACATGCTGGGCGGTCGATGAAGTGTTCAGCGCGCCGGCCGAACTAGAAGGTCGGTGAAGCAGATGATGTGCAGTGCACGGTGGCGTCGGTGTCGGCGAAGCTGGTCAGGTGCGGTGGTCGATAGAGTCGGCGAACGAGATACGGTGCGGTGGACGCCGGAGTAGGTGCGGATAGGGCAGCCTCGGGGTTTGAAGCCGTGGCAGCTTGAACGGCGAAGTGCGGCGGCCGGGAAGATCTGGAGGTAGGCAAGAGGGGCGGTTTCTCTGAGGGCTTGCGGGCGAAACTAGGGCGAAGCTGGGCGATAGAGGAGTAGAAGGGAATTTCGCAGTCCTTCTTTTGAGGAAAAAAATATTCGCAGATCTGAAACTTTGCGGCGCGAGATATTTGGGCGTTGGCGGGGAATTTTACCGCTCGATGATATTAAATTTTGGCTGCAGTAGGTTTTTTTTTAGAGTATGTAATAATAATAAATAGTAGGCCCTACTAGTACTGTACGTCTGTTCAGGAATCCAAGGGGGTAGAGGTAGAGGTATAGATATATAGACAATATAGAGATATAAGAAATGGCGGGGGCTAGCGGAAATGCACTTTGCCTCATAGGAGCATATGCTCCCATTATGTGAATCCATATTTCAAAGTGTCAAAAAATTCTAAACTAAAATTTTACATGTATATCTAGACATTTTATGTTGGTACACAAGTTTTCTCACAAAAAAATTATGTGGCTCCTATAAAAAAGACAAATTTTGATGTTGTAACACGACTACGTACAGTATATTTTTTGCCTTTTTTTACACGCCACACAAAATGTCGTTTTTCCACGAAAACTTGTGAACGAACATATGATGTCACAATGTATACCAAAAAAATTAACATTTATATAATTTTTTTAATCATTTTCTATAATTGGTGCATATGCACGCGTGTGCCAAAACGCCACCTCCGCAGGCTAGGAGTTTCTAAACTTCTTATGGCACATCAAATAAAATGTTGTTCAAACAATAATAATAATGTGCTTATGATTGTTACTCCCTTCCACCATGAATAAAGTCCACATCGGTTTCGTGTCAAACTTTGACTCGAGATTTAGGTACCCACATGATAGTGCTAGTATCATAGCTAGTATCATACACATTGGTCCCACAAAAATGTTGATCTGGCAGCTAATTAAGTAGGAGAGAGGAGATTAGTGTAACATAGGTAGATACTGTATCATAGCGCAAACAACGAGAAAACTTAATGCTAAACAAATCTTGTACACAAATTTGCATTGAGATTCTAAAAAATAATAAATGTAGCATTACTATGATACTACTCCATGATACTACCCACTATAGAAATAGTATGACCAGCCTAATTTTATGACATCCGCAAAATATACCATTGGAAAGTTCATCGAAACAAGCATCCGATGATATAGTTTTGAATGACATGCAACTCATAATTGGCGGGCCCAAGTATTAGTCTAAGTTTGCCTCTGAAAACAAATTGGCATTGTACTCTAGGACAAAGGGAGACTACTCGCAATGGCAATATCATAAGTAGTATCATGCACTACATGCATGCAAAATGTTGATGTGTCATATCAGTTAATGATGAAAGAGACGATAGTGGTATCATAGGTAGATATCGTATCATATCATGTAGAACTAGAAAAATTACTGCCAAACAAATCTTGTACACACTTTTGTATTGAGATTCTACAAATCCCTAAATACATGTAACATATTATACTACTACATGATGATAATATGGACTGTGAAAATAATATTGTACATTAGTATCATATGTATGATACTATTATATGATACTCCCCATTGTGACTAGTCTAATAATAACAATAGTACTCAAATTTGTCTTGTCCCTCGGGTGTTTAGAAGTATATGTTCGGTCCCTCACGTATTTAAGAATTATGTTTGGCCCCTCAACTCTAATGTGGTCAAAATTGAGCACTTGAACACTTAGTTAGGTCTAGCAATGATAAAAACTTGATTGGTCTGTTTATTATTTGTTATGTGGCACGGCGGCAAAGCATTTTGCTAAATCTCAAGCACACATAGTTGGGGTCCATTAGAGGGACTAATTAAATCAAAGTACAATGGATTATGAAAGCAGGTTTTATCATTGATTAGCTTTGCAACGGCCTATCAACTGTAAGTGTTGCATGTGTTCTAAAGAACTATGTTCATCGTCACAGATCAAGAGGAGTACGCAGTGGAGGACGCACAAAACAACCGTAGGCCAGGTGGGCACACCTTACTAATTTTCTTTTTTCCACTTTATATGTGATAATTTTTTACATAATTAATTAACTAAAACATTTTAAAATAGGGTGGGCCATTCAACCCAAACACCATGTTGCGTACGTCGCTGAGGGTAAGGGGTAGTCTAAGGGGGCAATGTAAGACCTAATTAAGTGTTTGAGGTTAGTTATGGACCGCTGTTATACCTAATTGTGTTTGAGGTTAGTTAGGGACCTTATTATACATAATTAAGTGTTAGAGGTGAGTTCAAATAATAATATATAGTTGGGGTCTAAAGTTCACCAACGTATGCAACACACGAGCTGCCAAATGTGTACTTAATTAACCCTATTAGGAAAACACAAGATTATCTCATTCAACAAAATATTAGGAAAGTGTATCACAATTGTATTTATCCCTTATCTCTCTCATGTTAACCGAGACAAGAGTTCGTTCTAGGTCAGCTCTACGACAATTAGCGTCGCAAGGGTGGTAACATAGGTGTGCAGTTGCGAAAGTTTTTTCCCAAGTTATCGACTTCCTCAATCCACACTTAATATTTGTGCATGCGGGCCTAAGTATATGGTACTACTTAGTTCTATTCCTAGTATATATGTTGGGTGACTTAGAAAAATCATACTTCGTACATGATTCCTTCGAAAATCCTTTAGGGCTTCTTTGATTCATATTAGGTTGGTATAAGATAATAGGATTTAGATCTTATAGGAATATTTCCTACACTAGTAGTTTGATTCATATGAACATATCCAATAGGAAATAATCCTATAGGAATCATCAAGTAGTGCAAATCCTAGTATAGGATTAAATATTTGGTCCTACCTCATGGAAAAATTCATTTGGCGCAATCAAACGCAACTCATCTTATTATAGGATTTAACTACACATGTCATCCCAAATCCCAATCCTACATTCCTACTCCTATGATTTCCCTATCCTGTGAATGAAAGGAGCCCTTAAAATCAAACTATCCCGCACCTCGTCGATTCGTATAAAACCGACTCTAGCCAACAACTCTTCGCCCGACCTTTCTTCTTCACCATCAGGCCACCACACACTGTCATTTTCCATTGCAACGCATTTAGGGTGTGTTCGGTTCCAGAACCAAGTGGAATGGAATGGAACCGTTCCGCACCTAGAGCCCATTCTTGTGTTCGGTTGTGGAATGGAACGGAACCGAGTGGTTCCTCGAAAGGGAATATTCTCCCCATATGCAGAATGCACCCATTCCACCGAATCGGTGGAATGTGGTGGAACGGCTGTTACTTAGCCGCTATTAATTACAAAGCACTTCACTAATCCAACCAAAAAAATTATTAGTTGTTGTTAATTATGATTTTGAGATTAAAAAGGCCACTATTAATTACGATATTTAGACAAAAGATTAAACTTTAACTTCATTCCGTTCTACTCTCCAAATTCCCCGACCATACAAAAAATAACATTAATTACGATTTTAAGATTAAAAAGGCCATTAGGCGTTGTTAATTACGATTTTAAGATTTAAAAGGCTATTTGCCATTGTTAATTACGATTCTTAGACAAAAGTTTAGTTTAACCACATTCCGTTCTGCTCTCCAATTCCTCCAACCGAACAAAAAACAGTACCATTCTGTACCTCCTTTTTGTCCAAACCGAACGCGGGGATGGAACCATTCCATTCCTCTGGAAAGGAACCATTCCTTACTAAAATCTTCTTGTGCCACCTCCCAGTTTAAAGGCCTACTCGCATAACCCTACAGGTACAGCTCTGCACTCGCGTGGGCAACCGAACACACCTACATCATCAATGCCCCGCGTACTTATCCGCACCGCCTACAGCTCTGCACTCCTATGACCTATCCATGGCTGGGCAGTCAAAAAAAGCTGCGTCACCTGGGAAATCAACAAGCCGCGCAAGCAAGTCGCAAGCATCATAAATTCCGAATCAATGCCTAGCTACAGTCTACCTGGCCTCCTCCCAACTCATTGTCCTTGAGGCCTTAACAAAGCCTTCTAAAAGGGTTTTATCAAAATATTCCATATGGATTAGTAAAAAAACGCACCTGCTAAAGATTCATATATGCCCATTTGAATCTTGGTCAAATCCTAGGTTTGACCATGATTTAAACAAGTTTAAAACATGAATATGAAAATTAAGCATGTATCCTTCGTAGTCACTCCAAAATGAAGCTCTTGAGAGGGTTTTTGAAATTTCCATGTTTGAAACCAAAAAACCACGTACTTCTCTTCATGCATGCTTGACTTCATAAGACAGAGTTGAGGGCTAGGGTAGCTAGATACATGATGTTTCTGGTTTGAATATGTCTAGACCTTGTTTATCAACTTAATTGAATGCTTACTATATGACATAAGAAGACTACGTGCCTTGGTTTTTCATTTATTTTCATTTATTTTGAATTTTTATGCCCATTTGAATCTTGGTCAAATCCTAGGTTTGACCATGATTTAAACTAGTTTAAAACATAAATATGAAAAATTAAGTATCTATCCTTCTTAGCCACTCCAAAATGAAGCTCTTGGGAGGGTTTTTGAAATTTCCATGATTGAAACCAAAAACCACTTCTCTTCATGCTTGACTTCATAAGTCAGGGTTTAGGGATATATATATATAGGGGGTACATGCATGATTTTTCTGGTTGGAATATGTCTAGAACTTGTTTTTCAACTTGAGCTTATCTAGAGCTTGTTTTTAAATTTTTTATACCCATTTGATTCTTCATCAAATCCTAGGTTTGTTGACCTAGATTTGAACAAGTTTAAAACATGAATATGAAAAGGTAAGCATGTATGCTTCTTAATTAGTCACTCCAAAATGAAGCTCTTGGGAGGGTTTTTGAAATTTCCATGATTTAAACCAAAAACCACTTCTCTTCGTGCTTGACTTCATAAGTTAGGGTTTAGGGATATATAGGGGGTAGATACATCATGATTTTTCTGGTTTGAATATGTCTAGAGCTTGTTTATCAACTTAATTGAATGCTTACTATATGACATAAGAAGACTATGTGCCTTGATATTTCATTTTTTTTAATTATGCCCTTTTGAATATTGGTCAAAACCTAGGTTTGACAAAGATTTAAAAAAGATTAAAACATGAAAATGAAAAAGTAAGCCTTGATCCTTCTTATTAACTCCAAAATGAAGGTTTTTGGGAGGGTTTTTGAAATATCCATGTTTGAAACCCAAAACCACTTCTCTTCGTGCAGAGTTTAGGGTTAGGGGTAGCTAGCTAGACACCTGAATTTTCTGGTTTGATATGTCTAGACCTTGTTTATCAACTTAATTGAATGCTTACTATATGACATAAGAAGACTATGTGCCTTGATTTTACATTTTTTTAAAATTATGCCCATTTGAATCTTGGTCAAATCCTAGGTTTGACCATGATTTAAACAAGTTTGTTTATCAACTTGAATGCTTGCTATATGACATCAGAAGACTATGTGTTTGGTTTTTGTTTTTTGAATTTGTTATGCCCATTTGAATCTTAGCTAGTCAAATCCTAGGTTTGAATATATATGTCTAGACCTTGTATATCAACTTGAATGCTTACTATACATATGACATAAGAATGTTATGTGCTTTGGTTTTTCATTCTTTTCATTTTTTTCTGAATTTTTAGGGCCATTTGAATCTTGGTCAAATCCTTGGTTTGACCAAGATTTAAACAAATTTAAAACATGAAAATGAAAAGGGAAGTCTGTATCCTTCTTAGTCACTCTAAAATGAAGCTTTTGGGATGTTCTTTAAATTTCAATGTTTGAAACCCAAAACGACTTCCCTTCATGCTAGACTTCATAAGATCGACAGGGGGTAGATACATGATTTGTCTGGTTTGGATATATCTAGACCTTGTTTATCAACTTGATTGCTTACGATATGACATAAGAAGACTATGTGATTTGGTTTTTCATTTTTCTGATTTTTTTGAATTTTGTGCCCACCCATTTGTATCTTCGTCAAATCCTAGGTTTGACCAAGATAATTTAAACAAGTTTAAAACATGAAAATGTAAAGGGAAGCATGTATCCTTCTTAGTCACTCTAAAATGAAGCTTTTGGGAGGTTTTTGAAATTTCGATGTTTGAAACCCAAAACCACTTCTCTTCACACGCTTGACTTCATAAGACAGAGTTTAGGGGTTAGGGGTATAGATACATGATTTGTCTGGTTTGAATATGTCTAGACCTTGTTTATCAACTTGAATGCTTACTATATGACATAAGAAGACTATGTGATTTGGTTTTTCATTTTTCTGTTTTTTAATTATTTTTCTGCCCATTTGAATCTTGGTCAAATCCTAGGTTTGAACAAGATTTAGACAAGTTTAACACGTGAAATTAAACGAATAAGTAAGCATTGATCCTTCTTAGTCACTCCAAAATGTACCAATTGATAGTGTTAACTTTGCTTCATGGAAAAAATAATGTCATGTAAATGAGTTAACTTGGATTTCCTACCCTTGAATCCATAGGAAACTTTGTTCTAATGCACTATTATAATCAACCGAGTTTTTACACCAACAGGTCTGTCACTTACGTGTGGTGCCCACGCGTGAGGTCCCACACTTGAGTGAGCACAAGTCACGTGCAATAGGTACGCCAACTCCCAGCCATCTTCTTTGTCAAGAGAAGACGCATCAGGATGCGTATTGGAAGTCTGTGGGTCCTTCTGGATCCTTCGGTTGTCCCTCTCACAAAAAAAACAAATCTCTCTCATTCTCGGCCTCGCTCGACTCGCTCGCTCGCTCGCTCGCACCTCCTGCGCACTGACAAACCCTGCACAACAGTCAACATCATCATCATCACCCGAAAAAGGGAAGACACCATAATGCTCTGCCTTTTTTCTCTCCTTCCGAGTGATCCCTCTTCCTCCGAGTTTCACTCGACGGGCAAACGCACATCTGCAGCATAGTAATAATAAAAAGGTAGAAAAATCGATATACGAATCTATAATTAAATAGGTTAAACTAGGGTTTTGCCCAGTACTACAGATCAAGGTTCAAAAAATCCAACTACGGGGTTCGAACAACACGATTCTAATCCAAGAACTTTTTCGACCTCATCCAAGTGGCCTCAAACTATAGGGTTAGCATCTAGTGCAGTATGTGTGAAAATGTATGCACTATGTGTGCTATAACTTGTATGTCTTTCAAATTTGAACCAACTTTGAATAAGTTTGAAATATTTGAAATGGGGCTTTTGGCTTAAACGTTTGAAACTCAAAACGATTCTCTTCATGCTAGACTTCATAAGACCGAGTTTAGGGTTAGGGGTAGATACATGATTTGTCTGGTTTGAATATGTCTAAACCTTGTTTATCAACTTTAATGCTAACTTCTCAGTCACTCTAAAATGAAGTTTTTGGAGGTTTTTGAAATTTCCATCTTTGAAACCCAAAACCACTTCTCTTCATGCTTGACTTCATAAGAAAAAGTTTAGGGTTAGGGGGTATAGATACATGATTTGTATGGTTTGAATATGTCCAAACCTTGTTTATCAACTTGAATATGCTTACTATATGACATAAGAAGACTATGTACTTTGGTTTTTAAATTTTCTGACTTTTTTAATTTTCTGCGCATTTGAATCATATCTTGGTCAAATCCTAGGTTTCACCAAGATTTAGACAAGTTTAACACGTGAAAACGAGTAAGTAAGCATGGATCCTTCTTAGTCACTCTAAAATGAAGCTTTTGGGATGTTCTTGAAATTTCCATGTTTGAAACCCAAAACCACTTCTCTTCATGATTGACTTCCATAAGATCGACAGATCAGTTTAGGGTTAGGGGTAGATATATACATGATTTTTTGGTTTGAATATGTCTAGACCTTGTTTATCAACTTGAATGCTTACTATACATATGACATAAGAATGCTATGTGTGCTTTGGTTTTTCATTCTCTTTTTGATTTTTTTCTAAATTTTTAGGCCCATTTGAATCTTGGTCAAATCCTTGGTTTGACCAAGATTTAAACAAGTTTAAAACATGAAAATGAAAAGGGAAGTCAGTATCCTTCGTAGTCACTCTAAAATGGAGAAGCTTTTGGGATGTTCTTGTAATTTCTATGTTTGAAACCGAAAACGAGTTCCCTTCACATGCTAGTAGACTAGCTTCATAAGATCGACAGGCCGGGGGTAGATACATGATTTGTCTGGTTTGGATATATCTAGACCTTGTTTATCAACTTTAATGCTTACTATATGACATATATAAGAAAACTATTGCTTTGGTTTTTCCTTTTTCTGTTTTTTATTTATTTTGATGCCCATTTGAATCATGTCGAATCCTAGGTTTGACCAAGATAATTTAAACAAGTTTAAAACATGAAAATGAAAAGGGAAGCATGTATCCTTCTTAGTCACTCTAAAATGAAGCTTTTGGGAGGTTTTTGAAATTTCGATGTTTGAAACCCAAAACCACTTCTCTTCACATGCTTGACTTCATAAGACAGAGTTTAGGGGGTTAGGGGTATAGATACATGATTTGTCTGGTTGAATATGTCTAGACCTTGTTTATCAACTTTAATGCTTACTATATGACATAAGAAAACTATTGCTTTGGTTTTTCTTTTTCTGATTTTTTTGAATTTTGATGCCCATTTGAATCTTGTCAAATTCTAGGTTTGACCAAGATTTAAACAAGTTTAAAACATGAAAATGAAAAGGGAAGCATGCAACCTTCTCAGTCACTCTAAAATGAAGTTTTTGGGAGGTTTTTGATATTTCCATGTTTGAAACCCGAAACCACTTCTCTTCATGCTTGACTTCATAAGACAGAGTTTAGGGTTAGGGGTAGATACATGATTTGTGTATGGGTTGAATATGTCCAAACCTTGTTTATCAACTTGAATATGCTTATGTGCTTTGGTTTTTTATTTTTCTGATTTTTTTGAATTTTATGCCCATAAATCTTGGTCAAATCCTAGGTTTGACCAGGATTTAAACAAGTTTAAAACATGAAATGAAAAGATAAGCCTGGATCCTTCTTAGTCACTCTAAAATGAAGCTTTTGGGAGGTTCTTGAAATTTCCATATTTGAAACCCAAAACCACTTCTCTACATGATTGACTTCATAAGACATAGTTTAATTAGAGTTTTAGGGGTAGATATATACATGATTTTTCTGGTTTGAATATATATGTCTAGACCTTGTTTATCAACTTGAATGCATGCTTACTATACATATGACATAAGAATGCTATATATGTGCTTTGGTTTTTCATTCTTTTGATTTTTTTCTGAATTTTTAGGGCCATTTGAATCTTGCATGGTTAAACTTGGGTTTTGCCCAGTTCTAAAGATCAAGGGTTCAAAAAAATCCAACTACGGGGTTCGAACAACACGATTCTAATCCAAGAATTTTTTCGACCTCATCCAAATGGCCTCAAACTATAGGGTTAGCATCTAGTGCAGTATGTGTGAAAATGTATGCACTATGTGTGCTATAACTTGTATGTCTTTCAAATTAAGTTGATAAACAAGGTCTAGACATATTCAAACCAGAATATTATACTGCATTAGTACAAAAAGTTTCCTATGGATTCATCAAGGGTAGTAAAGCCAAGTTAACTCATTGTCATGACTAAGAAGGATCCATGCTTACTTTTTCATTTTCATGTTTTAAACTTGTTTAAATCTTGGTCAAACCTAGGATTTGACCAAGATTCAAATGGTCATAAAAAATCAAACAAAATCAAGAAAATCAAAAACCAAACCACATAGTCTTCTTATGTAATATACTAAGCATTCAAGTTGATCAACGAAGTCTAGACATATTCAAACCAGAAAAATCATGTATCTACCCCCTAACCCTAAACGTTGTCTTATGAAGTCAAGCATGAAGAGAAGAAGTGGTTTTGGGTTTCAAACATGGAAATTTCAAAAACCCACCCAAAAGCTTCATTTTGGAGTGACTAAGAAGGATCCAAGCTTACTTTTTCATTTTCATGTTTCAAACTTGTTTAAATCTTTGTCAAACCTAGGATTTGACCAAGATTCAAATGGGCATAAAAATTCAAAAAAGAAATCAAAAAAATGAAACACCAAAGCACATAAACTTCTTATGTCATATAGTAATTAAGCATTCATGTTGATCAACAAAGTCTATATATATTTAAACAATAAAAATCATGTATATATACCCCCAAACCCAAAACCACTTCTCTTCACATGCTTGACTTCATAAGACAGAGTTTAGGGGTTAGGGGTATAGATACATGATTTGTCTGGTTTGAATATGTCTAGACCTTGTTTATCAACTTGAATGCTTACTATGTGATTTGGTTTTTCATTTTTCTGTTTTTTAATTATTTTTCTGCCCATTTGAATCTTGGTCAAATCCTAGGTTTGAACAAGATTTAGACAAGTTTAACACGTGAAATTAAACGAATAAGTAAGCATTGATCCTTCTTAGTCACTCCAAAATGTACCAATTGATAGTGTTAACTTTGCTTCATGGAAAAAATAATGTCATGTAAATGAGTTAACTTGGATTTCCTACCCTTGAATCCATAGGAAACTTTGTTCTAATGCACTATAATAATCAACCGAGTTTTTACACCAACAGGTCTGTCACTTACGTGTGGTGCCCACGCGTGAGGTCCCACACTTGAGTGAGCACAAGTCACGTGCAATAGGTACGCCAACTCCCAGCCATCTTCTTTGTCAAGAGAAGACGCATCAGGATGCGTATTGGAAGTCTGTGGGTCCTTCTGGATCCTTCGGTTGTCCCTCTCACACAAAAAAAAACAAATCTCTCTCATTCTCGGCCTCGCTCGACTCGCTCGCTCGCTCGCACCTCCTGCGCACTGACAAACCCTGCACAACAGTCAACATCACCAGAAAAAGAATATACACCATCAATAAGAGGGGCCCCGTGACTGCTCTCCCTTCTTCTCCTTCCGAGTGATTCCTCTTCCTCCGAGTTTCACTCGACGGGCAAACACACATGTGCTGCATAGTAATAATAAAAAAGTAAAAGAATCGACTACGAATCTATTATTAAATAGGTTATAAACTAGGGTTTTCCCCAGTACTACAGATCAAGTTGAAAAAAAAATCCAACTACGGGGTTTGATTTTGGCCTACAAATAAAAAATTAAATAAGTTGAACTAGTATTCCTCTAAAAAATCATTTTGGTTTGCATTGTTTGATAATTTTCATAGCTAGAGTGCATCACAATTTTTTGATTTCATGCTTTGCTTTGCCAATTTTGATTTTTTCTAACCACCTTCTCTTTGATTTCAAATTTAGGTCAAACTATCGGTGCCTACTATGTGTTCTACTTGAATTGGATGCAGCATGCGCACATGATATGTTTTGCCATTGTTTTGGGCTTCCACACATCTTGGGGCATCCAAGTATTTAAGTTACCTTGTTTTTTAATTGTAATTCATGTACCCTTTCCTCCCAATTAAATTTTGGTTTTACATTTTTAATTTTTTTAAATTTTTATGCCCATTCTGATGTCATATAGTTAGCATTTAAGTTGATAAACAAGGTCTGGACATATTCAAACCAAAAAATCATGTATCTACCCCCTAACGCTAAACTCTGTCATATGAAGTCAAGCATATGAAGAGAAGTGGTTTTGGGTTTCAAACATGGAAATTTCCATGCTTGAAACCAAAAACCACTTCTCTTCATGCATGCTTGACTTCATAAGACAGAGTTTAGGGTTAGGTGGTAGATACATGATTTTCCTGGTTTGAATATGTTTAGACCTTGTTTATCAAATTAATTGAATGCTTACTATATAACATAAGAGAAGACCTTGTTTTTTTTGAATTTTTATACCCATTCGAATCTTTGTCAAATCCTTGGTTCCACCAAGATTTGAATAAGTTAAAAACATGAATATGAAAAAGTAAGCATGTATGCTTCTTAGTCACTTCAAAATGAAGCTCTTGGGAGGGTTTTTGAATTTCCATGTTCGAAACCAAAAACCACAATGCTTGACTTCATGAAACAAAGTTTAGGGTTATGGGTAGATACATGCATGATTTTTCTTGTTTGAATATGTCTAGAACTTGTTTATCAACTTAATTGAATGCCTACTATATAACATAAGAAGACCTTTTTTGTATTTTTTAAATTTTTATACCCATTTGAATCTTGGTCAAATCCTAGGTTTCACCAAGATTTGAATAAGTTTAAAACATGAATATGAAAAAGTAAGCATGCATGTATGCTTCTTAATTAATCACTTCGAAATGAAGCTCTTGGGAGGGTTTTTGAAATTTCCATGTTTGAAACCAAAAACCACATATCTTCATGCATGCGCTTGACTTCATGAGACAGAGTTTAGTGTTAGGGGGTAGATACATGATTTCTCTCGTTTGAATATGTTTGAAACCAAAAACCACATATCTCTGGTTTGCCCGCACTTAGAAATGATATTTGCATCACTTATCATATGTTTGCCCATTTGAATCTTGTCAAATCCTAGATTTGACCAAGATAATTTAAACAAGTTTAAAACATGAAAATGAAAAGGCAAGCTTGTATCCTTCTTAGTCACTCTAAAATGAAGTTTGGGGAGGTTTTTGAAATTTCCATGCTTGAAACCAAAAAACCACTTCTCTTCATGCTTGACTTCATAAAGACAGAGTTTTTGGGGATATATAGGGGTAGATACATGATTTTTCTGGTTTGATATGTCTAGACCTTGTTTATCAACTTAATTGAATGCTTACTATATGACATAAGAAGACTATGTGCCTTGATTTTACATTTTTTTAAATTATGCCCATTTGAATCTTGGTCAAATCCTAGGTTTGACCATGATTTAAACAAGTTTAAAACATGAATATGAAAATTAAGCATGTATCCTTCGTAGTCACTCCAAAATGAAGCTCTTGAGAGGGTTTTTGAAATTTCCATGTTTGAAACCAAAAAACCACGTACTTCTCTTCATGCATGCTTGACTTCATAAGACAGAGTTTAGGGCTAGGGTAGCTAGATACATGATGTTTCTGGTTTGAATATGTCTAGACCTTGTTTATCAACTTAATTGAATGCTTACTATATGACATAAGAAGACTACGTGCCTTGGTTTTTCATTTATTTTCATTTATTTTGAATTTTTATGCCCATTTGAATCTTGGTCAAATCCTAGGTTTGACCATGATTTAAACTAGTTTAAAACATAAATATGAAAAATTAAGTATCTATCCTTCTTAGCCACTCCAAAATGAAGCTCTTGGGAGGGTTTTTGAAATTTCCATGATTGAAACCAAAAACCACTTCTCTTCATGCTTGACTTCATAAGTCAGGGTTTAGGGATATATATATATATAGGGGGTACATGCATGATTTTTCTGGTTGGAATATGTCTAGAACTTGTTTTTCAACTTGAGCTTATCTAGAGCTTGTTTTTAAATTTTTTATACCCATTTGATTCTTCATCAAATCCTAGGTTTGTTGACCTAGATTTGAACAAGTTTAAAACATGAATATGAAAAGGTAAGCATGTATGCTTCTTAATTAGTCACTCCAAAATGAAGCTCTTGGGAGGGTTTTTGAAATTTCCATGATTTAAACCAAAAACCACTTCTCTTCGTGCTTGACTTCATAAGTTAGGGTTTAGGGATATATAGGGGGTAGATACATCATGATTTTTCTGGTTTGAATATGTCTAGAGCTTGTTTATCAACTTAATTGAATGCTTACTATATGACATAAGAAGACTATGTGCCTTGATATTTCATTTTTTTTAATTATGCCCTTTTGAATATTGGTCAAAACCTAGGTTTGACAAAGATTTAAAAAAGATTAAAACATGAAAATGAAAAAGTAAGCCTTGATCCTTCTTATTAACTCCAAAATGAAGGTTTTTGGGAGGGTTTTTGAAATATCCATGTTTGAAACCCAAAACCACTTCTCTTCGTGCAGAGTTTAGGGTTAGGGGTAGCTAGCTAGACACCTGAATTTTCTGGTTTGATATGTCTAGACCTTGTTTATCAACTTAATTGAATGCTTACTATATGACATAAGAAGACTATGTGCCTTGATTTTACATTTTTTAAAATTATGCCCATTTGAATCTTGGTCAAATCCTAGGTTTGACCATGATTTAAACAAGTTTGTTTATCAACTTGAATGCTTGCTATATGACATCAGAAGACTATGTGTTTGGTTTTTGTTTTTTGAATTTGTTATGCCCATTTGAATCTTAGCTAGTCAAATCCTAGGTTTGAATATATATGTCTAGACCTTGTATATCAACTTGAATGCTTACTATACATATGACATAAGAATGTTATGTGCTTTGGTTTTTCATTCTTTTCATTTTTTCTGAATTTTTAGGGCCATTTGAATCTTGGTCAAATCCTTGGTTTGACCAAGATTTAAACAAATTTAAAACATGAAAATGAAAAGGGAAGTCTGTATCCTTCTTAGTCACTCTAAAATGAAGCTTTTGGGATGTTCTTTAAATTTCAATGTTTGAAACCCAAAACGACTTCCCTTCATGCTAGACTTCATAAGATCGACAGGGGGTAGATACATGATTTGTCTGGTTTGGATATATCTAGACCTTGTTTATCAACTTGATTGCTTACGATATGACATAAGAAGACTATGTGATTTGGTTTTTCATTTTTCTGATTTTTTTGAATTTTGTGCCCACCCATTTGTATCTTCGTCAAATCCTAGGTTTGACCAAGATAATTTAAACAAGTTTAAAACATGAAAATGTAAAGGGAAGCATGTATCCTTCTTAGTCACTCTAAAATGAAGCTTTTGGGAGGTTTTTGAAATTTCGATGTTTGAAACCCAAAACCACTTCTCTTCACACGCTTGACTTCATAAGACAGAGTTTAGGGGTTAGGGGTATAGATACATGATTTGTCTGGTTTGAATATGTCTAGACCTTGTTTATCAACTTGAATGCTTACTATATGACATAAGAAGACTATGTGATTTGGTTTTTCATTTTTCTGTTTTTTAATTATTTTTCTGCCCATTTGAATCTTGGTCAAATCCTAGGTTTGAACAAGATTTAGACAAGTTTAACACGTGAAATTAAACGAATAAGTAAGCATTGATCCTTCTTAGTCACTCCAAAATGTACCAATTGATAGTGTTAACTTTGCTTCATGGAAAAAATAATGTCATGTAAATGAGTTAACTTGGATTTCCTACCCTTGAATCCATAGGAAACTTTGTTCTAATGCACTATTATAATCAACCGAGTTTTTACACCAACAGGTCTGTCACTTACGTGTGGTGCCCACGCGTGAGGTCCCACACTTGAGTGAGCACAAGTCACGTGCAATAGGTACGCCAACTCCCAGCCATCTTCTTTGTCAAGAGAAGACGCATCAGGATGCGTATTGGAAGTCTGTGGGTCCTTCTGGATCCTTCGGTTGTCCCTCTCACAAAAAAAACAAATCTCTCTCATTCTCGGCCTCGCTCGACTCGCTCGCTCGCTCGCACCTCCTGCGCACTGACAAACCCTGCACAACAGTCAACATCATCATCATCACCCGAAAAAGGGAAGACACCATAATGCTCTGCCTTTTTTCTCTCCTTCCGAGTGATCCCTCTTCCTCCGAGTTTCACTCGACGGGCAAACGCACATCTGCAGCATAGTAATAATAAAAAGGTAGAAAAATCGATATACGAATCTATAATTAAATAGGTTAAACTAGGGTTTTGCCCAGTACTACAGATCAAGGTTCAAAAAAATCCAACTACGGGGTTCGAACAACACGATTCTAATCCAAGAACTTTTTCGACCTCATCCAAGTGGCCTCAAACTATAGGGTTAGCATCTAGTGCAGTATGTGTGAAAATGTATGCACTATGTGTGCTATAACTTGTATGTCTTTCAAATTTGAACCAACTTTGAATAAGTTTGAAATATTTGAAATGGGGCTTTTGGCTTAAACGTTTGAAACTCAAAACGATTCTCTTCATGCTAGACTTCATAAGACCGAGTTTAGGGTTAGGGGTAGATACATGATTTGTCTGGTTTGAATATGTCTAAACCTTGTTTATCAACTTTAATGCTAACTTCTCAGTCACTCTAAAATGAAGTTTTTGGAGGTTTTTGAAATTTCCATCTTTGAAACCCAAAACCACTTCTCTTCATGCTTGACTTCATAAGAAAAAGTTTAGGGTTAGGGGGTATAGATACATGATTTGTATGGTTTGAATATGTCCAAACCTTGTTTATCAACTTGAATATGCTTACTATATGACATAAGAAGACTATGTACTTTGGTTTTTAATTTTTCTGACTTTTTTAATTTTCTGCGCATTTGAATCATATCTTGGTCAAATCCTAGGTTTCACCAAGATTTAGACAAGTTTAACACGTGAAAACGAGTAAGTAAGCATGGATCCTTCTTAGTCACTCTAAAATGAAGCTTTTGGGATGTTCTTGAAATTTCCATGTTTGAAACCCAAAACCACTTCTCTTCATGATTGACTTCCATAAGATCGACAGATCAGTTTAGGGTTAGGGGTAGATATATACATGATTTTTTGGTTTGAATATGTCTAGACCTTGTTTATCAACTTGAATGCTTACTATACATATGACATAAGAATGCTATGTGTGCTTTGGTTTTTCATTCTCTTTTTGATTTTTTTCTAAATTTTTAGGCCCATTTGAATCTTGGTCAAATCCTTGGTTTGACCAAGATTTAAACAAGTTTAAAACATGAAAATGAAAAGGGAAGTCAGTATCCTTCGTAGTCACTCTAAAATGGAGAAGCTTTTGGGATGTTCTTGTAATTTCTATGTTTGAAACCGAAAACGAGTTCCCTTCACATGCTAGTAGACTAGCTTCATAAGATCGACAGGCCGGGGGTAGATACATGATTTGTCTGGTTTGGATATATCTAGACCTTGTTTATCAACTTTAATGCTTACTATATGACATATATAAGAAAACTATTGCTTTGGTTTTTCCTTTTTCTGTTTTTTATTTATTTTGATGCCCATTTGAATCATGTCGAATCCTAGGTTTGACCAAGATAATTTAAACAAGTTTAAAACATGAAAATGAAAAGGGAAGCATGTATCCTTCTTAGTCACTCTAAAATGAAGCTTTTGGGAGGTTTTTGAAATTTCGATGTTTGAAACCCAAAACCACTTCTCTTCACATGCTTGACTTCATAAGACAGAGTTTAGGGGTTAGGGGTATAGATACATGATTTGTCTGTTTGAATATGTCTAGACCTTGTTTATCAACTTTAATGCTTACTATATGACATAAGAAAACTATTGCTTTGGTTTTTCTTTTTCTGATTTTTTTGAATTTTGATGCCCATTTGAATCTTGTCAAATTCTAGGTTTGACCAAGATTTAAACAAGTTTAAAACATGAAAATGAAAAGGGAAGCATGCAACCTTCTCAGTCACTCTAAAATGAAGTTTTTGGGAGGTTTTTGATATTTCCATGTTTGAAACCCGAAACCACTTCTCTTCATGCTTGACTTCATAAGACAGAGTTTAGGGTTAGGGGTAGATACATGATTTGTGTATGGGTTGAATATGTCCAAACCTTGTTTATCAACTTGAATATGCTTATGTGCTTTGGTTTTTTATTTTTCTGATTTTTTTGAATTTTATGCCCATAAATCTTGGTCAAATCCTAGGTTTGACCAGGATTTAAACAAGTTTAAAACATGAAATGAAAAGATAAGCCTGGATCCTTCTTAGTCACTCTAAAATGAAGCTTTTGGGAGGTTCTTGAAATTTCCATATTTGAAACCCAAAACCACTTCTCTACATGATTGACTTCATAAGACATAGTTTAATTAGAGTTTTAGGGGTAGATATATACATGATTTTTCTGGTTTGAATATATATGTCTAGACCTTGTTTATCAACTTGAATGCATGCTTACTATACATATGACATAAGAATGCTATATATGTGCTTTGGTTTTTCATTCTTTTGATTTTTTTCTGAATTTTTAGGGCCATTTGAATCTTGCATGGTTAAACTTGGGTTTTGCCCAGTTCTAAAGATCAAGGGTTCAAAAAAATCCAACTACGGGGTTCGAACAACACGATTCTAATCCAAGAATTTTTTCGACCTCATCCAAATGGCCTCAAACTATAGGGTTAGCATCTAGTGCAGTATGTGTGAAAATGTATGCACTATGTGTGCTATAACTTGTATGTCTTTCAAATTAAGTTGATAAACAAGGTCTAGACATATTCAAACCAGAATATTATACTGCATTAGTACAAAAAGTTTCCTATGGATTCATCAAGGGTAGTAAAGCCAAGTTAACTCATTGTCATGACTAAGAAGGATCCATGCTTACTTTTTCATTTTCATGTTTTAAACTTGTTTAAATCTTGGTCAAACCTAGGATTTGACCAAGATTCAAATGGTCATAAAAAATCAAACAAAATCAAGAAAATCAAAAACCAAACCACATAGTCTTCTTATGTAATATACTAAGCATTCAAGTTGATCAACGAAGTCTAGACATATTCAAACCAGAAAAATCATGTATCTACCCCCTAACCCTAAACGTTGTCTTATGAAGTCAAGCATGAAGAGAAGAAGTGGTTTTGGGTTTCAAACATGGAAATTTCAAAAACCCACCCAAAAGCTTCATTTTGGAGTGACTAAGAAGGATCCAAGCTTACTTTTTCATTTTCATGTTTCAAACTTGTTTAAATCTTTGTCAAACCTAGGATTTGACCAAGATTCAAATGGGCATAAAAATTCAAAAAAGAAATCAAAAAAATGAAACACCAAAGCACATAAACTTCTTATGTCATATAGTAATTAAGCATTCATGTTGATCAACAAAGTCTATATATATTTAAACAATAAAAATCATGTATATATACCCCCAAACCCAAAACCACTTCTCTTCACATGCTTGACTTCATAAGACAGAGTTTAGGGGTTAGGGGTATAGATACATGATTTGTCTGGTTTGAATATGTCTAGACCTTGTTTATCAACTTGAATGCTTACTATGTGATTTGGTTTTTCATTTTTCTGTTTTTTAATTATTTTTCTGCCCATTTGAATCTTGGTCAAATCCTAGGTTTGAACAAGATTTAGACAAGTTTAACACGTGAAATTAAACGAATAAGTAAGCATTGATCCTTCTTAGTCACTCCAAAATGTACCAATTGATAGTGTTAACTTTGCTTCATGGAAAAAATAATGTCATGTAAATGAGTTAACTTGGATTTCCTACCCTTGAATCCATAGGAAACTTTGTTCTAATGCACTATAATAATCAACCGAGTTTTTACACCAACAGGTCTGTCACTTACGTGTGGTGCCCACGCGTGAGGTCCCACACTTGAGTGAGCACAAGTCACGTGCAATAGGTACGCCAACTCCCAGCCATCTTCTTTGTCAAGAGAAGACGCATCAGGATGCGTATTGGAAGTCTGTGGGTCCTTCTGGATCCTTCGGTTGTCCCTCTCACAAAAAAAACAAATCTCTCTCATTCTCGGCCTCGCTCGACTCGCTCGCTCGCTCGCTCGCTCGCACCTCCTGCGCACTGACAAACCCTGCACAACAGTCAACATCACCAGAAAAAGAATATACACCATCAATAAGAGGGGCCCCGTGACTGCTCTCCCTTCTTCTCCTTCCGAGTGATTCCTCTTCCTCCGAGTTTCACTCGACGGGCAAACACACATGTGCTGCATAGTAATAATAAAAAAGTAAAAGAATCGACTACGAATCTATTATTAAATAGGTTATAAACTAGGGTTTTCCCCAGTACTACAGATCAAGTTGAAAAAAAAATCCAACTACGGGGTTTGATTTTGGCCTACAAATAAAAAATTAAATAAGTTGAACTAGTATTCCTCTAAAAAATCATTTTGGTTTGCATTGTTTGATAATTTTCATAGCTAGAGTGCATCACAATTTTTTGATTTCATGCTTTGCTTTGCCAATTTTGATTTTTTCTAACCACCTTCTCTTTGATTTCAAATTTAGGTCAAACTATCGGTGCCTACTATGTGTTCTACTTGAATTGGATGCAGCATGCGCACATGATATGTTTTGCCATTGTTTTGGGCTTCCACACATCTTGGGGCATCCAAGTATTTAAGTTACCTTGTTTTTTAATTGTAATTCATGTACCCTTTCCTCCCAATTAAATTTTGGTTTTACATTTTTAATTTTTTTAAATTTTTATGCCCATTCTGATGTCATATAGTTAGCATTTAAGTTGATAAACAAGGTCTGGACATATTCAAACCAAAAAATCATGTATCTACCCCCTAACGCTAAACTCTGTCATATGAAGTCAAGCATATGAAGAGAAGTGGTTTTGGGTTTCAAACATGGAAATTTCCATGCTTGAAACCAAAAACCACTTCTCTTCATGCATGCTTGACTTCATAAGACAGAGTTTAGGGTTAGGTGGTAGATACATGATTTTCCTGGTTTGAATATGTTTAGACCTTGTTTATCAAATTAATTGAATGCTTACTATATAACATAAGAGAAGACCTTGTTTTTTTTGAATTTTTATACCCATTCGAATCTTTGTCAAATCCTTGGTTCCACCAAGATTTGAATAAGTTAAAAACATGAATATGAAAAAGTAAGCATGTATGCTTCTTAGTCACTTCAAAATGAAGCTCTTGGGAGGGTTTTTGAATTTCCATGTTCGAAACCAAAAACCACAATGCTTGACTTCATGAAACAAAGTTTAGGGTTATGGGTAGATACATGCATGATTTTTCTTGTTTGAATATGTCTAGAACTTGTTTATCAACTTAATTGAATGCCTACTATATAACATAAGAAGACCTTTTTTGTATTTTTTAAATTTTTATACCCATTTGAATCTTGGTCAAATCCTAGGTTTCACCAAGATTTGAATAAGTTTAAAACATGAATATGAAAAAGTAAGCATGCATGTATGCTTCTTAATTAATCACTTCGAAATGAAGCTCTTGGGAGGGTTTTTGAAATTTCCATGTTTGAAACCAAAAACCACATATCTTCATGCATGCGCTTGACTTCATGAGACAGAGTTTAGTGTTAGGGGGTAGATACATGATTTCTCTCGTTTGAATATGTTTGAAACCAAAAACCACATATCTCTGGTTTGCCCGCACTTAGAAATGATATTTGCATCACTTATCATATGTTTGCCCATTTGAATCTTGTCAAATCCTAGATTTGACCAAGATAATTTAAACAAGTTTAAAACATGAAAATGAAAAGGCAAGCTTGTATCCTTCTTAGTCACTCTAAAATGAAGTTTGGGGAGGTTTTTGAAATTTCCATGCTTGAAACCAAAAAACCACTTCTCTTCATGCTTGACTTCATAAAGACAGAGTTTGGGGATATATAGGGGTAGATACATGATTTTTCTGGTTTGATATGTCTAGACCTTGTTTATCAACTTAATTGAATGCTTACTATATGACATAAGAAGACTATGTGCCTTGATTTTACATTTTTTTAAATTATGCCCATTTGAATCTTGGTCAAATCCTAGGTTTGACCATGATTTAAACAAGTTTAAAACATGAATATGAAAATTAAGCATGTATCCTTCGTAGTCACTCCAAAATGAAGCTCTTGAGAGGGTTTTTGAAATTTCCATGTTTGAAACCAAAAAACCACGTACTTCTCTTCATGCATGCTTGACTTCATAAGACAGAGTTTAGGGCTAGGGTAGCTAGATACATGATGTTTCTGGTTTGAATATGTCTAGACCTTGTTTATCAACTTAATTGAATGCTTACTATATGACATAAGAAGACTACGTGCCTTGGTTTTTCATTTATTTTCATTTATTTTGAATTTTTATGCCCATTTGAATCTTGGTCAAATCCTAGGTTTGACCATGATTTAAACTAGTTTAAAACATAAATATGAAAAATTAAGTATCTATCCTTCTTAGCCACTCCAAAATGAAGCTCTTGGGAGGGTTTTTGAAATTTCCATGATTGAAACCAAAAACCACTTCTCTTCATGCTTGACTTCATAAGTCAGGGTTTAGGGATATATATATATATAGGGGGTACATGCATGATTTTTCTGGTTGGAATATGTCTAGAACTTGTTTTTCAACTTGAGCTTATCTAGAGCTTGTTTTTAAATTTTTTATACCCATTTGATTCTTCATCAAATCCTAGGTTTGTTGACCTAGATTTGAACAAGTTTAAAACATGAATATGAAAAGGTAAGCATGTATGCTTCTTAATTAGTCACTCCAAAATGAAGCTCTTGGGAGGGTTTTTGAAATTTGTTATGCCCATTTGAATCTTAGCTAGTCAAATCCTAGGTTTGAATATATATGTCTAGACCTTGTATATCAACTTGAATGCTTACTATACATATGACATAAGAATGTTATGTGCTTTGGTTTTTCATTCTTTTCATTTTTTCTGAATTTTTAGGGCCATTTGAATCTTGGTCAAATCCTTGGTTTGACCAAGATTTAAACAAATTTAAAACATGAAAATGAAAAGGGAAGTCTGTATCCTTCTTAGTCACTCTAAAATGAAGCTTTTGGGATGTTCTTTAAATTTCAATGTTTGAAACCCAAAACGACTTCCCTTCATGCTAGACTTCATAAGATCGACAGGGGGTAGATACATGATTTGTCTGGTTTGGATATATCTAGACCTTGTTTATCAACTTGATTGCTTACGATATGACATAAGAAGACTATGTGATTTGGTTTTTCATTTTTCTGATTTTTTTGAATTTTGTGCCCACCCATTTGTATCTTCGTCAAATCCTAGGTTTGACCAAGATAATTTAAACAAGTTTAAAACATGAAAATGTAAAGGGAAGCATGTATCCTTCTTAGTCACTCTAAAATGAAGCTTTTGGGAGGTTTTTGAAATTTCGATGTTTGAAACCCAAAACCACTTCTCTTCACACGCTTGACTTCATAAGACAGAGTTTAGGGGTTAGGGGTATAGATACATGATTTGTCTGGTTTGAATATGTCTAGACCTTGTTTATCAACTTGAATGCTTACTATATGACATAAGAAGACTATGTGATTTGGTTTTTCATTTTTCTGTTTTTTAATTATTTTTCTGCCCATTTGAATCTTGGTCAAATCCTAGGTTTGAACAAGATTTAGACAAGTTTAACACGTGAAATTAAACGAATAAGTAAGCATTGATCCTTCTTAGTCACTCCAAAATGTACCAATTGATAGTGTTAACTTTGCTTCATGGAAAAAATAATGTCATGTAAATGAGTTAACTTGGATTTCCTACCCTTGAATCCATAGGAAACTTTGTTCTAATGCACTATTATAATCAACCGAGTTTTTACACCAACAGGTCTGTCACTTACGTGTGGTGCCCACGCGTGAGGTCCCACACTTGAGTGAGCACAAGTCACGTGCAATAGGTACGCCAACTCCCAGCCATCTTCTTTGTCAAGAGAAGACGCATCAGGATGCGTATTGGAAGTCTGTGGGTCCTTCTGGATCCTTCGGTTGTCCCTCTCACAAAAAAAACAAATCTCTCTCATTCTCGGCCTCGCTCGACTCGCTCGCTCGCTCGCTCGCACCTCCTGCGCACTGACAAACCCTGCACAACAGTCAACATCATCATCATCACCCGAAAAAGGGAAGACACCATAATGCTCTGCCTTTTTTCTCTCCTTCCGAGTGATCCCTCTTCCTCCGAGTTTCACTCGACGGGCAAACGCACATCTGCAGCATAGTAATAATAAAAAGGTAGAAAAATCGATATACGAATCTATAATTAAATAGGTTAAACTAGGGTTTTGCCCAGTACTACAGATCAAGGTTCAAAAAATCCAACTACGGGGTTCGAACAACACGATTCTAATCCAAGAACTTTTTCGACCTCATCCAAGTGGCCTCAAACTATAGGGTTAGCATCTAGTGCAGTATGTGTGAAAATGTATGCACTATGTGTGCTATAACTTGTATGTCTTTCAAATTTGAACCAACTTTGAATAAGTTTGAAATATTTGAAATGGGGCTTTTGGCTTAAACGTTTGAAACTCAAAACGATTCTCTTCATGCTAGACTTCATAAGACCGAGTTTAGGGTTAGGGGTAGATACATGATTTGTCTGGTTTGAATATGTCTAAACCTTGTTTATCAACTTTAATGCTAACTTCTCAGTCACTCTAAAATGAAGTTTTTGGAGGTTTTTGAAATTTCCATCTTTGAAACCCAAAACCACTTCTCTTCATGCTTGACTTCATAAGAAAAAGTTTAGGGTTAGGGGGTATAGATACATGATTTGTATGGTTTGAATATGTCCAAACCTTGTTTATCAACTTGAATATGCTTACTATATGACATAAGAAGACTATGTACTTTGGTTTTTAATTTTTCTGACTTTTTTAATTTTCTGCGCATTTGAATCATATCTTGGTCAAATCCTAGGTTTCACCAAGATTTAGACAAGTTTAACACGTGAAAACGAGTAAGTAAGCATGGATCCTTCTTAGTCACTCTAAAATGAAGCTTTTGGGATGTTCTTGAAATTTCCATGTTTGAAACCCAAAACCACTTCTCTTCATGATTGACTTCCATAAGATCGACAGATCAGTTTAGGGTTAGGGGTAGATATATACATGATTTTTTGGTTTGAATATGTCTAGACCTTGTTTATCAACTTGAATGCTTACTATACATATGACATAAGAATGCTATGTGCTTTGGTTTTTCATTCTCTTTTTGATTTTTTTCTAAATTTTTAGGCCCATTTGAATCTTGGTCAAATCCTTGGTTTGACCAAGATTTAAACAAGTTTAAAACATGTGCCTTGATTTTCCATTTTTTGTTTTTTCTGAATATTTATGCCCATTTGAATCTTGGTCAAATCCTAGGTTTGACCATGATTTAAACAAGTTTAATAAACATGAATATGAAATTTCCATGATTTATACCAAAAACCACTTCTCTTCATGCTTGACTTCATAAGTTAGGGTTTAGGGATATATAGGGGGTAGATTCATCATGATTTTTCTGGGTTGAATATGTCCATAGCTTGTTTATCAACTTAATTGAATGCTTACTATATGACATATATAAGAAGACTATGTGCCTTGATTTTTCATTTTTTTAAATTATGCCCATTTGAATCTTGGTCAAATCCTAGGTTTGAGCAAGATTTAAACAAGATTAAAACATGAAAATGAAAAATTAAGCCTTGATCCTTCTTATTCACTCCAAAATGAAGCTTTTGGGAGGGTTTTTGAGATATCCAGGTTTGAAACCCAAAACCACTTCTCTTCATGCATAGTTTAGGGTTAGGTGTAGATACATGAATTTTTGGTTTATAGTAAGCATTCAAGTTGATAAACAAGGTTTAGACATATTCAAACTAGAAAAATCATGTATATACCCCCTAAGGCTAAACTCTGTGATATATATGAAGTCAAGCATATAAGAGGAATGGTTTTGGGTTTCAAACATGGAAAATTCAAAAACCCTCCCAAAAGCTTCATTTTTTGAGTGAATAAGAAGGATCCAGGCTTACTTTTTCATTTTCATGTTACTGACTTGTTTAATTCTTGGTCAAACCTAGATTTGACCAAGATTCAAATAGGCATAAAAATTCAATAAAGAATTCAAAAAATGAAAAACCAAAGCACATAATTAAGCTTCTTAAGTTATAGTAAGCATTCATGTTGATCAAGAGAGTCTATACATATTTAAACATTACAAATCATGTATATACCCCAACCCTAAACTCTGTCTAATGAAGTCAAGGACGAAGAGAAGTGGTTTTCGTTTTTTTTTTGAATTTTTATGCCCATTTGAATCTTGGTCAAATCCTTGCAGGTTTGACCAATATTTAAACAAGTTTAAAACATGAAAATGAAAAGTAAGTGTGGATCCTTCTTATTCACTCCAAAATGAAGCTTTTGGGAGGTTTTTTTAAATTTTCCATGTTCGAAACCCAAAATGATATCTCTCCGTGCTTTACTTCATAAGACAAAGTTTAGGGGTAGGGGGTAGATACATGATTTTTCTGGTTTGAATATGTCTAGACCTTGTTTATCAACTTGAATGCTTATTATGTGACATCAAAAGACTATGTGTTTAGTTTTTTTTTGAATTTGTTATGCCCATTTGAATCTTGGTCAAATCCTAGGTTTGACCAAGATTTAAACCAGTTTAAAACATGAAAATGAAAAGTAAGCCTGGATTCTTCTTAGTCCCTCCAAAATGAAGCTTTTGGGAGGTTTTTTAAATTTCCATGTTTGAAACCCAAAACCACTCCTCTTAATGCTTGACTTCATAAGACAGAGTTTAGGGTTAGGGGCCAAGTATATACATGATTTTTCTTGTTTAAATATGTCTAGACTTTGTTTATCAACTTGAATGCTTACTATATGACATCAAAAGACTATGTGTTTGGTTTTGATTTTTTTGAATTTGTTATGTCCATTTGAATCTTGGTCAAATCCTAGGTTTGACCAAGATTTAAACCAATTTAAAACATGAAAATGAAAATGAAAGCCTGGATTCTTCTTAGTCACTCCAAAATGAAGCTTTTGGGAGTTTTTTCAATTTCCAATGTTTGAAACCCAAAACCACTTTTCTTCATGCTTGACTTCATAAGACAGAGTTTAGGGTTAGGGGGTATATACAATATTTTTCTGGTTTGAATATGTCTAGACTTCGTTGATCAACTGTAATGCTTACTATATGACATAAGAAGCTTATGTGCTTTGGTTTTTTTTTTGATTTCTTTTTTGAATTTTTATGCCCACTTGAATCCTGGTCAGATCCTTTGTTTGACCAAGATTTAAACAAGTTAAAACATGAAAATGAAAAAGTAAGCCTGGCTCCTTCTTAGTCATGAAAATGAGTTAACTTGGCTTTCCAACCCTTGAATCCATAGGAAACTTTGTACTAATGCAGTATAATAATCACTCGAGTTTTTACACCAACAGGTCTGTCACTTACGTGTGGTGCCCATGCGTGAGGTCCCAAACTTCAGTGAGCACAAGTCACATGCGGTAGGCAGGCAAAATACCCGATCAATCCGGGCGGTGGCTGTTAAGGACCCGATCGCATTTCTTGCTTTCAGACTGGGGTCTACCATGTAAGAAGTTTGTTCCTTTTGGATGCATCACTCGTATTTGCAAGTTTTTTGGGGGTCCCGCAAATTCAGGGTAGCATCATGCCCCCCTTCCCACGCCAACACAAACAGAGTTCAACACAACCTAATTAAGCAAGGTTCAACACAGACATAGTTCAACAACCCCTAATTAAGCTAATAGGTTCACCACAAACGCTGCTGAGCAGCAAACATAAACAGAGTTCAACAAAAGATGCTGCTTTTGAAGCAGTAGGAGAGACAAACATGCACAACAGTTACGGAGTATATTTACCATCTTCTTCCTGGTCCCGCTTCTTCTGCTTCTTGCTGCCCATACCTTTAATCTTTGGTGGCTTGGGCTTGGGAGGAGGCACACGACCGGTCTCGATAGCTTGGTTCAATTTCTTCCTTAGGAATAGCCCATATGCCATGTGGTTGGCTATGAAGCCGGATCGGTTAACAGTTTCCCCAACTTTGAGACAGCCGGACCCACCGGCTTCGGCATGCTGCAGGACGCTTCGAAAGTCAACCTTTATGCTCTTTGTGCAGAAGGGGCAGCTGTTCCTGGCACCAGTCCAGGGTTCACTCCAATACTTGTCGAACTTCCCCGCCTTAAGCTTGTTGAGAGTGGCCCTGGCCTTCCTATGACGCGACTCGACATCGCTGTCAACCTCATCAGTAGCAACCTGATACATGCCAAATAAACAGGTGAAGCAAATATGTAGCAGTTGCAACTAATAATGAATATGAATCTAAAAAGATTCTGACGCTAATTCAAAACCCTATAGCGCAAAAAAAAAAGAGGGAGAGACCATAGAGCAAATCGATACAGGGCTATGTTAAATAAGGGAGAGAGGTGAATCGGATGTGAAGCAAATATGTAGCAGTTGCAACTAATACTGAATATGAATCTAAAAAGATTCTGACGCTAATTCAAAACGCTATAGCGCAAAAAAAAGAGGGAGAGACCATAGCGCAAATCGATACAGGGCTATGTTGAATAAGGGAGAGAGGTGAATCGGAACATACTTCCTCCCCCTCGTCGACGATATTCTCGTCGAAGGTCGGCGGCGGCGGTTCAAAGATGAGTTCAACCTCGTCCTCGTCATCTAGGGGATGCTTCCCAAGAGAGTGGACCCATCTACCAACAGCATCAGATGCCGATGAGCGACCGATGGCCCGACCTTCGGCAATGGCCTCCGCTTCGTCTTTGGCATCCGCTGCGGCAATGATCGCCGCCGTTGCGGCCATGCGTGCTGCGGTCGCGGCTCTGCACGCCTCCTCTGCGGCTAAGGCCAGCCGCGCGGCTTTCGCTTTCGCTGCGTTGACGGCGTCGGTTGGGCTCTCCATCGGTGGAATGGGAAGGGGAAGTGAAGAGAGGGTTTTTTCCTAGTCCGTGGAGAGAGGGAGAAGTGTGGACGTGAAATGGATAACTGACGATATTTCAAGATTTGGGAGACATAGCACGAACCGGCAGATGACAGCGCGTGGGTGCATTACCTCATACTGCCTCTGTCCTAGAAAGAGCGTACGTGTGGGTTTTCAAGGCATATTAAGGATTTTATTATTACATTGGGAAACTGTCATCGACCATCACTTTCCTCTTCAACTTTTCCACCTCCAATGATCTAAATGCATGTAGTAAATAAGAAAACCATATTATGCTAAATACTACTACCTCCATCCCAAAGCGTAAGGCTTATATTATTTTTAGAAGCTCAAACTATGTCAAGGTAAACTAAGATTTTACCAAAAATCATTATCATGCAAAATACAAAATTAATATCAATACATAGACAACGATTTTTTTTGGTATGGTATCTACAAAATATTATATTAGTTGATAGATTGTTCTAAATTTTCGTCAACCTTTACTTGCTTTGACTCTTAAAAAAAGACTTAAGCTTTGTGATGGAGGTAGTACGTACTAGTCGTGAAGAAACTATATCCCTCGTGATGAGAAAGAAATATTTTTTACTACCACTCTTTTGTGGACAAATTTTGAAGTGCATTGCAAAACGAGAAGTACACTCTTTTATGGACAAATTTTAACTCTACACCCATTATTTCAGGATGGAGGGAGTATAACCCAACTTGTTTTTTTCTTCTGGGCACTACACTGCTTTTTCCCTGTGCAATGCTTGGTTCTACCCTTTTTCTCAATGTAATGGTCACTTTAAGTCATTTTTTCCCACACACATTTATTTTGTACTTCTCTACAGTGTTGACCGTGCTACTACTATTTGTGTTAGTGCGCCAAAAACAAAATGTTATTTTTTAAGTGCCAAATTAATCTAGGGCGTTGGTTGTGAATCGGTGAACAAAAAAGAGATAGCCCAAAAGAGGAACACACCAAGGTACAAAAACTAGTATATATGCATGTTTCTATGTACATATATATGACCCTGGGTTTGTAGATAAAAAACATTCATATATGCGCTTACTATTAATATACATAAGTTTATGCTGATTCTCTTGGTTTAGGTATATATATGGTTAGGCATCACTACTAATTCAGAAAAAAACAAAAATGTAACTCTTCAAGTGAAGTCATTTTAAGTGACCTAACAACTAAAATTCATATATAGGATTTGTATAGGAATTATGTAGGATTTAGATCACATGTGAATTTTCCCCACACTAGTTGTTTGATTCATAGGAACATATCCTATAGGAATCTTGCAGTGCAAATCCTATAAGAATAAAACATTAGGTCATACCTCATGGAAAATTTCCTTTGGCACAATCAAACACAACTCATCTTCCTATATGATTCAACTAGCCATTAAATCTCAATCCTATGTTTTCCATATTTCTATGGTTTTCCCATCCTATGAATCAAAGGAGCCTTAGGGCTTATATCTTTTTTTAGAAAGGCAAACTATGTTAAGATTGGCCAAGTTTTACGAAAAACCTTTAACATGCAAAATACAAAGTTGAGTCATTTCGTTTGAATCGGAGGGAGTACATTTGACGTTATGGTACTATTTGACAGCTGCTTGGCACTGTATTTTTTTTCGAACCAAACTTCCCCCTTCATGAAGCTTTTATTTTAGCTTCAGTGACTTGATACATCCATATATCTAGACAAAGTTGAGTCAATTCATTTGAATCAGAGGGAGTACATTTGACTATATGGGTATTGTTTGACAACTGCTTGGCACTGTCTTCTTTTTTGAACCAAACTGCCCCCTTCACGAAGCTTTTATTTTGGGATAGAGCTTCACTGACTTGATACTTCCAAGTTTCACAGTGACTTGGTGCCACCATCCACCATCCATCTCAGATCCAATGTATGCGATCGACTTAGAATTTAAACTAAATAATTATTATAATTGCTCAGAAATATTTCAAGAACTTCCAGTTAATCGTGCATATTTCGATTTATATTTTGGTGAAGTTTCATTCGATTTGAATCAAAGGTTTGTGAGCAAATATATACTCCCTCCGGTTCATATTAATTGACTCTAATATGGATGTACTAGACACATTTTAGTTCTAGATACATCCATATTGAAGTCAATTAGGGCTCCTTTGATTCAAAGGATTTGCATAGGAATTGTGTAGGATTTGGTTCCTATGGGAAAAATTCCTATACATGTTGTTTGATTCATAGGAACATATCCTATAGGAAAAATTCCTATAGGAATCTTGTAGTGTAATTCCTATAGGAAAAAAGCATTAGCTCATACCTCATGGAAAAATTCCTTTGCTACAATCAAACAAACTTCATCTTCCTATAGGTTTCAAGTAGACATGTCATTCCAATCCTATACCTTTCCTATTCCTATGCTTTTCCTATCCTTTAAATCAAAGGAGCCCTTAATATGAATCAGAGGGAGTATTTAGTTTAAACTAGTGCTCGTATACGTAAAAAGCTCTTTAATCACAAGCTAATCGTCCGAGTGGGATGAAATATTCACAGATTTTAGAACAAGGCATCTACATTTTACTGGATTTTTTTCGTAATTTTTGTTTTTAGGTTCGAAATAAGAGATTAGTTTGGAACGTTGGATCTCAAATGGTTGGTAGATGGTGGCACCAAGTCACAATGAGATTTGGAGACTTCAAGTCACTGCAGCTCTGTCCTTTTATTTTGACAAACTGCAGAGCCGCTGGTGCATCTATGCTTGCGTACGGCCGACGCCGATTCTTAGCAAGGAAGTTCTTCCTATAAGTAGTAGTAGTATCCATACTCCACTCCAAGGCATGTATAAAAAAAAGAACCCATCCCGTTCTCGTTTTCCCGATCACTCTTCTCTGAAGATGGAGGAGGCCCTCTTCTTGTGCCCCCTCTGCCTGCTGCCCTTCAAACCCCCCATATCCAAGGTCGCTCCCTTCCGATTTCATTCTTAGGTTCACCTGTGAGAAATGTCAATGACAACTGATGCCACGTACGTTGTTCCGTGCAGTGCAAGGGCGGTCATATGGGCTGTCGGCGCTGCGTCGGCGAGCTTGCGCCGAACCCGTGCAAGAAGTGCGAGCAGCCGGCGTGGTTGCCGCCGTCGAATCGATCTGGGCCAAGATTGCCGCCGTCGAATCGATCTGGGGCAATGGTCAAGTGCGTCGGCTGCCAGAGCTTGGTCGCCTCCACGGAGTCCTACAAGCACTATATCGCGTGCCCGCATGGTCCGTGCGGCTGCACAGAGGCCATCAATACCGGCTGCAGCTTCACCGGCCCGCCGCGGGAGCTCCTGGTACACCTCCAAGCATCCCACTCCATCCCAGTGTTTACGTTCCAGTATGGCATACCCGCCTGGTGCATAGTTCGTCTTCCGGTACAACCGCGGGGACACCTGTTCATCGGCAGTGGGGAAGAAGACGGTAGCGTGTTCGCCATCACCGTTGGAGCGCTCGGCCCGACCACCATTGTGTCCTGTGTGTGCATCAGGTCGGCCGCGTGCTTGTTTCCGATGTACAAGGCGCAGCTGTTGGTGATTGGTCCGCCGGCGCCGGCGACGGCTGGGACCAGTGACCTCTCGACGGACACCTTGATGGCGGTAATCGAGCCGACGAGCTCCCCGACGCCTAGCTCGATCATGTTGCAGCAGCTCACTTCTTTCCTGGCGGTGCCGCCCCGTTACGCGAAGCAGAATGGAGGGCAGCGTGTGTTGCCTATCTGCGTTTGCATCAACAAGAAGGTTATACAATAATCTTCGTTTAGTCATACTGCAATGTAGTTACTCGAAGATCGGAGGGAGTAGTTTAGTTCGAAGTAGGGTTCGTTCGGATGTATTTTGGACTTGTATAGTAGTAGTACTACTACTCCAGAACTATTACTAGCTAGTTGGAGTGCTAGAATGCAGCTCGGAGTATTATAGTATTTTGGCAGTACTACTAGTTATGTATGTGACTGCAAATTCAAACTAAAATGGACTATTTCTTGCTAATGTTGTTCTTTTGGAGTCATCATTTTTTTCTGAACGTGTTAACTATGCTATTGTCTAAGGATTCGTTTAGATTTCTTTGGTTGAATTCATATTTCGTCTCTTCCTAATTTGGCAAAACTGCACTGTCATGGGCATTCTTACAAGGTCGCTGAAGTTTCAAAGTTTCTTAATGTATATTGCGTAGGGTGTACCCCCTTAACATGGATCTGTTGCATTTTTGGGTTGTATTTTTTTTGGCAATTTTCAGGACCATAAAATAGCACGCCTTCAGTTGAAATTTGAATTAGTGGCCGATACTAGCATGGAGTAGTGAAGTTTTTTTGTACTCCCTCGGTCCCACCAAAAGTGTCTCACCTTTGTTAAAATTTAGATGGATAGATGTATTTTTTTTACAAAGTTGAGACAACTTTGGTGGGACGGAGCCACGGAGTCGTAGTTGATGGCGAGAAGGTTGATGCCTTGCTAGGTTGGTGTACGTTGCAAAAAGAACAAGGTTGGTGTGTATTTGTTTTATTTGTTCACCATAATACTGACATGGCCATCGATTTGATTAGACAACACAAGCCTGGGATGTTTCACTTATTTATTGTAGGAAGCACGATTAATGTTCTGTAATGATGGGGCTACTCCTATAGTCCGTCTGCTCGGCTCCTACTCGGGTGTCGGGTCACATTCACACTCTCCTCTTTTTTTGAACACATTCACACTCTCCTCTTTTTTTGAACACATTCACACTCTCCTCGAAACTGCAGTAGGCAGTATATGAGCGTCTCGGTTCACCTCCGTCGTCTATCCCCACTCCGCCCATCTTCCATAGCACGCGCCTGCGTTTCGCATCCTATCCAGCAGTGCCCAGTTTGAGAGCCTCTGTTCTCCAACTCAAACCCCCACCTGCCGCCATTGATCGCCATCTCTCTCCCAAAGTTCGAATCAGTAGATCGCCCAAGAAAATACCAACCCCATTGTACCACCTGCCTCATTGTGATGGCGAAATCGAGCAGGGTCTGTGGATCTGGGCTGTTTCACAAGGTGTTTACGGAAGGCCCCCTTGAAGTGCTCATCAGCCAGTGCGACGCCATCACCGCCGCGTCCCTAGTCGGTTCCTCCAAAAGTATTCTTCAGTCAGCCAAATACAGTGCCACTCTGCCTGCTTCTCAGCCGTTTGGCCTTCCGTGTGTTCTCTGTTGTGACCCGGCGGATAAACCATGGGCGGTGTTCAAGGAGGATTTGCCGGTGCACAGCAAGTGCAAACTACTGCCGCTGGACAGGTTCTCCTATGATGGCCTAATGCCACACGGTAAGGATGAGGAGCGGGCAGGCGCCAATGGAGATTGGATCGCCATGGTTGGCCCCGAAGGCAAGTGGAACCTCCTCAATGTGTACACTCATCGCAAGATTAAGCTTCCATCTTTGAGGAACAAGTTGGAAACCACACACAATCCACTTATATTCGAGTATCAGCGTTCTGCTATTCAACTGCAGAAGATAGCTATTTGCCAAGTTCCTACAGCTGCTAGGGGGTATCAAGATTTCTCCCTTGTCGCAATCTTCGACTTTGCAATTGCCTACCTCCATGGCGAATATCCTCGTGAATGGATATTTCTTGAAAACCAGTTTCAGTACGGCGCCATATACTGCGATGCAATTATACATAACGGACTTGTGTTCGCCGTTACTGAGCTTGGAAATGTTTATGCATGGGATCCTAATCAATTTGGTAACATTTCCTCCCTATCTTTTTTATATACGTAACTTATATAGTATTTCACCTCTTATTTGTTGAACTGTCTTGGCATCTTTTGGCTTAAAGGAATTCCATAGGCGCACACCATAACCCTCTTGTGGTATGGACATATATAGAATTTAACATCTATAGGAATTTTAGTATGGTCTAATGTGCATGTTGTTCCTTAGGAAAAAGGCCCCCTAGTAATTAAGTTTCTTTATTATTACTCCCTAGAAAATTTAAGGTAGAGTAGAAATAGAATCAATAAAGGTGCCATGCAATATTGATAAAGACTTTCATTTGTTTATATTCAAACCATCTAAAATTTGGACCAATATTTTCGGGAACATGTTTTAAATCCACATGAAGTTTTACCAAGATGTTCGAAATATATTTCAAACCATCTTATGTTCGACCATGATTTTATAAAGTACTAGTATTGGCATCCCAATATCAAATCAATATCACTAGTAGATAAATCATGAAATATATTTTCATGTGACGTGTTCTTTCCTTTTTCAAGGTCCTATAGTGCTCCCTGCTCCATTCATTCCGTGGACGGCTGGATTTGATGACGATGATGATTTTGACTCTAATAGTCGTACGTGGTGGCTGGCAAGATCTCAAGATCGTTCTAGACTTCTCCTGGTCTATGCACGTGGCGTAATGGATTTTGACGCTGACGGTGCTCCAACTCATTATGATAGTACCCCTTCTGTCCATTGCGGTCGCGCTGTTCACAGCTATTCGGGGTATACCTGCATTGTATTCTCGAATGACACTAGTCGGTTACTTCCAGCCAACCCGTGGGAAAGGGTTACTAATCTTGGAGACTATTCTATGTTCCTTGGGTTGAACTATCCGATTTTCATGCCAGTGGGTGGTGCAACATTTCCCCCAGGATATTTGACAAGAAGAAACTGCATCTACACCACGCCTCAGGCCATTGGCTCTCAGTTTGACACATCACATCAAGAAATTTTCCGCTTCAGTCTAAATGGCGAAGACCACCAAAGCATATCTTTCTCAAGCAGCGGTCCAGGGGCCAACTGGCATACGGGGTTTTGGTTCATCCCAAGCTACACCAACGCGCTGGACTGGAACAAAGACAATCAGAGTTAGGGATATTTATGTAATAGTAGGATCATACTACTAGCTAGCTCAGTTGGTCTTGACTCCTATTTAACTATTTATAGCTAATGTACTTAGGTGATAAATTTATGCTATTTGCATGAACCCAGGCGCTTCTTTTAATTTGATCAAATACGGTCTATACACATGCATGGTTGTTTGGCTGTTTCAGTGTCCCTAGAGGCATACATATATACTGTTATTTAGCAATCTTTATTACAGTACAAAGGTCTTAACCTCATGGTTCACAGAAAGTATAAACGTAGATCAACCATCTAAACATAGAAGACATTCTAGTGTATGATTCTTACATATACACATCAACATCCTATCAGAAAATCTTAATGTGAATTGTACTGGCTGTACAAACCCGTGCATCATTCTCTAGCCGGTTGCACCCAAAAACCAAATCGTGGTACTTCATAGTTGACTGTATGTAGGACAACATACAGATCCAATGCGAAGCCATGGGTATCACCTGCATGACAGAACCATATTTCACATGGTTGGAGGTACTCTATATGGCATTTAAAATCATTCCTTGTCTTTCATATGGTCCTAAAAATAGTACAGTTGGATTTGTGGGTTTTAATTTTTTATTAACACACTCAATTGATTGCCCAAACATTGATTAATAATATTATTAAGGGGTGTGATGTTGAAAGCCATAAGAACAATGTGCCAAACAATCTTTGCTAGCGGACGGTAAATGTATACCCATCAGAAATAATCAGCAGACGTGCATGTTTCTTTGGTCAGAATAACTGCTGCACCATCTTAAAAGTAAATGGCATGACCATTTATTTGATTTGATAGCGTGCAGCTAGATGGCGTACATTACTATCTCTACTTCCTTGGGTCGCCCAAATCTGGAGTACTAAAAGCAAATCCTGGTGATTCATTTGACAAGACAACACAGATGCGACCAAATTTCTCCGTCCATATTATTATAATAATCTGGAGTGCGTTGCCTCGTTGCCTTCCAAGAGAAGCTGCATTCCTTGCCAAAAAAGAGAGAGAGGCTGTATTTATAACTATCTCACCGGCCGCCACTAGTACAAACCATCACTCCCTCTCCACCTCCACCTCCATCTCTTCCCTAGTAGCTCCACCTCCATATCGGCGACGGACCACAATCGCGCGGCTTCGACTTCATCTTCGACGGCGGCGGCGACAGAGGCGTGAGGCACCTTCTCCGCGGCGCATCACTCATCCTCGTCCCGCGGCAACAATGGCTGTATGTGAAATCACCATACCCTTTTGTATGGTAGAGATGATGATGTGCGGATAAAATTTTATTGGCGGTTGCTCATCCTTGTTTGAATATTTGGTGTAGATTCACATCTAGGGCAGGGTGTCAAGCGGGGTGGGTAGCGGGCTAGCTAGTTTCAGTGCGAGTGCTTTAAATCTGCTCTAATCTCAACCACTATTTGCTCTAATTTTCTGCTTTGCGGGACGATTCGCGGACGCCGCTTGCAACCCTAATCTAGGGTATTGATCCTAGTTTAGTAGACTACTAGGATTTACATGCCAATTTGTTTTTAGACTAGATCCGGATATTTGTCAATACTACTACGTACTTCTTCCGTTCGTATTTAATTGACTCTAGTTGAAAGCATCGACAGTTCATTTTCTTCTCTCCCTCTCGTCGACTAATTAAAACCGAACAGAGGGAGTATTAGGAATCCATGTGCATCCGTACTACCAGTAAGGTATTGCGTTGTTGCAGAGGCTCAGTGTAATCAATATCTTTCGATATTAATATACTCACTTTATCAGAAAATAAATTAGTAATCCATGTTCAAACTTGCTAGTTTGATCGACGTTTGATGATGATTTGTGAGGCCATGTATGGGCCTAGTTTGTTTTGCCTGGTGGTCAGTAGGCTGATGATTTATTTTTTTGCTTGGTCGATCTGTGGTCGTTCCATGGCCACTGCTGATTAAGCATTACTAGAATCAACAATTTTTTGCTTGTCTGGTGATTGGAAGTGTATGCGCTAGCACCATCGCACGATGATTAGTCTTAATGGAGATGCAGATGTCGATCAAGAGGGAGAAACATATCTTGATCATGCATTTCTCACGAGATTACTTGGTGATTGGAAGTAGAATCCACAATTTGTTGTGCAAACTTCTCAACATATGCATATATTCAATGAATTGGCTTTATGTGATCAATAGTACTTCTTATTGCAGATGGATGGAGGGGAAAGAGCGAAAAAACCGATACTTAGTGAGATGACTTCTCATTCTTTGACTTCTGATATCCCAGATAACAAGGTAAATATATAGAACGACGATTCGTAGGTGATAAAAGCAGAATCCACAATTTGCCGTGCAAACTTCTCAACATATGCATATATTTGATTAATTAGTTTTATGTGATCAATAGTATTACTTATTCCAGATGGACGTAGGGGAAGGAACGAAAAAGCGGATGCTATGTGAAATGACTTCTAAATCTGTGTGTTCTGATATCCCAGATGACAAGGTAAACATATGGACCGACGCTTGTTTTGCCGCTGCCCCTGTTAGATGGCTAGATGCTCTGGTCTAATTTCTGTTCATGTGCTTATTATTGCAGAAACATAGAGTTGAAGAAAACTCTATATTGTCTGATGACAAAGGTGAAATGGCATGCCAGTCTTTTAAACCTCCGACGCCACCTTGTTTACTGTCTATGGAGACTGATGCAGCTGGACCTGGTACTGATGAGCCTATACCTGGCATCATCGTGTCACATGAAGAAGGTTGTGGATTGGGTTTACCCCCTGCTGTAGAAACTGGTGGTGCAGCTGGAGCTGCTAGTGTAGAGCCTCTAGTGAACGGTGTCGTGCCACGGGAATTCTCTGAACTGGAGCAAAACGGTTTACCTATTGTCAAGACCGATATAACTGGTGCTGATGCTGGAGTTGCTACTGATGATCCTGCACCTGAAGTATGTTTTGCATTGTTAAAACCCGTCCTGCCCAGAGTACTGACTGGTGGTGGACCTGGAGCTGGTAGGGTAGAGCCTCTAACTGAAGTGGATATTGGTGGTTTACCCTCTGGTATTGTAGAGATTTCAGCAAGCGGTCCTGTCCGAGAACATATCTGGTCCTACTATCCCTTTAGGTTCTACCGTGCTACCGACTCCTATGAACCGGAGCATGTACCTGATGTGCCTTCTGTTGAACCTGACGCACCTGTAAGTAGTGGTGATGATCAAGAAGGATCTGCATCTGATGATCCTGCACCCGAAGTTGCCACGCCACCCGAAGGAGGTTTTGTATTGGTAGAACCCGTCATGACTATGCCCACAGTACTGACTGGTGGTGGACCTGGAGCTGGTATGGTAGAGCCTCTAGCGAAAGGTGTCGTGCCACGAGAATCCTCTGAAGTGGATATTGGTGGTTTACCCTCTGTAGATACTGGTGGTCTACCTGGAGCTGGTATTGTAGAGATTTCAGCAAACAGTGCTGTCCCACCCAACTCCTATGAACTTGAGCATGTACCTGATGTGCCTTCTGTAGAACCTGATGCACCTGTAAGTAGTGGTGATGATTCCGCTGAATCTGATCAAGAAGGATCTGCATCTCGAGGACAAGATGTCAGCTGTCATTCACCTGAACCCGAGCTGAAGTCAGCAACGGTAGCTTATATGGCACGGACTGTCCTTCAAGCTCTAAAGATCCAGTTGGGTGGTTCACAGGACCAGCTACTCCAAGCCATTGTCACTACAAAAGACCAGCCAGCATGCTTCGTTATCTCCTGCATACTGTTTGACAAGCTGAAGCACTGCAACTGGCGCATTGTTCAATCCCATCAGCATGGAGAGAGGAGCTATGTTTATGTCAAGATGATTCATGCTGATTTGGTAAGGTTCCATGATAAGATGTATGGGTGGGGTGAGGCAAGAGCCACATTTTGCAGCATTCACACAGTCTTCGCTCTTGAGCCAGACCCCATGGATGCTTACCCAGTGGTGCAGCTGTCCTGACTTGATATATGTTTTATGATCAGTATGCTGCTGTCGTGGAACTGTGATGTCGAGCTACCTTTCTTATGGTTTCTAGGCTTTTGGTTTCAACATGTATTATGGAGCTTACCTTAGGACTTTCGCATGCGTTTGGCTGTTGACCTGTAATGTTTGTGGTTGGTTGTCTAATCTACTTGGCACAATCACATTGCAAAGGCAAATGTTCCTTTTCTCTTTAATTGTTATTATGACTTATGTGTTATAACCAGGCAAGAATATGCAATCTTGGTTCTCTGACCGATATATATGTACATACAACTTTTGTTCACATAATAACACTTACACGGGAAAAGAGTAGCTTTCTCTGTTGGACAAACACCAAACCACAAAAGGGTAACAACACAATATCCAAACTAGGTACGGCACCTGTTGAGCATACATGACTTTTGTCGTAAAATCACGTTAACCAACACTAGCAGCATCTTGTTCTTTGCAAGGTGCTATGCTTATCAGTCTAATCCCAATACACAACCTACTTCAGGTGGCACGATGATGTCAGGTGCAGGTTCACCAGTACCAACTCTCTTGCATCAGTCTCCATTGAAGGTACGCCACTGCTGCAGTAGACACCATTAGCAATGCAACCTGAAGGTGTTCTTATCCTCATATCAGGATCACATAATACAGGTGTCAAGCTTCATGCACTAGCCAACACAATGAAAAGTCCGAACTAGGATAGCTAGGAAAAAAACATGAAGATCTTTTTTTCGAATCCCACGCTGAACATCTTTTTTTTAACTAATTAGGTAAGCTCCTGCTGACAAACATATTACAGCAACTCCAGCAGTGGCTCTATATTTAGGCGCTGTGGGCTGAATGGCTGATGCTGCGCATGGAGCCGGCAATAGCTTCACCGGAAGCTGCAAACTGTGGCGGCCAAATGCAGGGCTGAAACAGCGTATTTTCAGAGGCGCTATAAATGCAGCGCCAAAAACAGAATATAATGAAAAATAGAGTGCAGTAAAACAGAAGATCAAACAAAGACTAGAAATAGACATAAAATAGGATAAAATTAGCTTGATAGATACTCCGTAGTTCATATTTGTACAAAGTAGTGCGATAAAACTAAACTAAAACTCGACATCTGACGAGTCCGGTGTCGTGCCCGACACCGGATCCGACGAGAAGAGGTCAATCCAACGGGGGTCGTCCTCGCCAATGGTGGTCGGCCCGGCGAGCTGCGCTTCGATGAAGGCCCGCTTCGTCGCCTTCTCCGCCCTCCGTCGTGCGCGGTCCTCCTTCTTCGCTGCCCGCCTCGTCGCCTTCTCCGCCCTCCGTCTGCGGAAGTGCTCGTTCTCGGCGGCAACGTCCTCGGGGAAGCGGGCCGCCCACTCGCGCGCCGCGCGCTCGTCCCGCTCGGCGATGCGCAAACGGCGCTCCGTCTCGCGGCGGCGGTGCTGTTCCTCCTGTCTAACGATGTACGGCGGCGGCGCGAGATCCTCGGCCTGCTGGCGCGTCCACACGTCATGGAAATTCATCGACGATCGCGGGCGCCCGAGCCGCCACGCCACGGCGTCGTACGCGCGCGCGGCCTCGTGCGCGGTCTCGTAGGTGCCGAGGCCGATGCGCTCGCCGCCGTCACGTATCTCCGCGTAATACGTACCTTTGGGGCGCGCGCGGACGCCGCGGTACCCCGTGCCCGAGACGCGGCAGTACCGCGAGCTCGACGCGAGACGAGGCATGGCGGCGGCGGCGGAAGCGGAGCCGCGGCGGCGATATTAGGCGCAGATGGGCAAATTTCAGCAACCCGTGTCCATCTTTTTTTTTTGGCAGGATTACGCCATGTACCACCTTCCAATTAGAAAATAGTACTGTTCAGCATTCCCCTGTTGGGCCCAATATTTCACTTTGGGTTGCCAACGGCCATCTACATGGTAATTGCTCTCGGCCTACTTGCTCCGGCCGTCGAAGCCCAATAACTACAAATGGGCCTTTCTGCTCATGCAATTTCGGCCCTTTTCTAATGAAACACAGATCCTATGATTGGCAAAAAAAAATACACGGAGATTCTACATAAAAGTTGTTTTTATTTATTTTGAATTATAGGGTTCCAATTTTTGAAACTGCTCATGCCCAATATGAAAATCCTTGATCGCTCCATACCCACATGGATAACGGTATTTTTAAAAATTCATAAAGTGGATTTGAAATTTAAAACATATCCTAATAATTCCTTGATTTAATCTATCAACTTGCAAGATCTTGGAGCCAAAGAGCTTGTATTAGTCTGCGAAAATAATACTGATAAACCTGTCGTTAACAAGAAATGAAGGTTTATCGTTCAGAGAGGATGCCATGTGGGACCCATGAGACAGTAGCGTCCTCAACGTTTCAAAGAAAAAGGCAAGTAGCCCGAAAATAGGGGTAAAAAATAAATCCTACAAAGGAAACATTTATTGTTCATAGAGGCTGACATGTGGGACCGATCTGCCAGCTGCATCCTCATCATTTCGAAGTCGGCAGGGATCAGAAGAAAAAGGCAAATAGCCAGAAATTAGGGGTCAAAAATAAATCCAAAAAGGAAACTTATATTCTTCATAGAGGATGACATGTGGGACCGACCTGCCAGCAGCGTCCTCATCGTTTCAAAGGCCGCAGGGGATCAAAAGAAAAAGGCAAATAGCCAGAAATTAGGGGTAAAAAAAATACAACAAAGGAAAGGTTTATTGTTCATAGAGGCTGACTTGTGGGACTCATGAGCCAGCGGCGACCTGAATTTCAAAGGCGGCATATGATCGAAAAGAAAAAGGCAAGTTAGCAAAAATCACTGGGTAAAAAAAATCTAAGAAATGAAACTTTATTGTACAGTCCCATGAGCCAGCACCTTACTCAACGTTTCAGTGGCGGCATGAGATAGAAAGAAAAAGGAAAGTGACCAAATATCAGGAGCAAAAAATAATCCAAGAAAAGAAACTTTTATTGTACATAGATGATGACATATGGGTCCCACTTATACAAGCTCTTTCGCTCCAAGATCTTGCAAGTTGATTGTACATAGAGGATGACATGCGGGCCCCTTGTGTCAGCATCTTACTCAACGTTTCCAAGGCGGCAGGGGATCAAAAGAAAAAAGGAAGTAGCCAGAAATTAGCGGTAAACAATAACTCCAAGGAAGGAAACTTTTATTGTTCATAGAGTATGACATGCGGGACCCATGCGCTAGCAGCTTCCTCAACGTTTCAAAGGGGGCATGAGATCGAAAGAAAAAGACAAGTGACCAAATATCAGGAGCCAAAAATAATCCAAGAAAAGAAACTTTATTGTACATAAAAGATGACATGCGGGTCCCATTTTGCAGCAGCGGTGTCAACGTTTCAAATGCGGCTTGAGATCAAAAGAAAAAGAGTAGCCAGAAATTAGGGGTAAAAAAACTCCCAGAAAAGAAAGTTGATTGTACATAGAGGATGGCATGCGGGTCCCATGACCCAGCACCTTACTCAACGTTTCAGAGGCGGCATGAGATCGAAAGAAAAAGGAAAGAGACCAAATACCAGGAGCAAAAAATAATCCAAGAAAAAGAAACTTTTATTGTACATAGAGGATGACATATGGGTCCCACTTATACAAGCTCTTCCGCCCCAAGATCTTGCAAGTTGATTGTACATAGAGGATGACATGCGGGCCCCTTGTGTCAGCAGCTTAATCAATGTTTCCAAGGCGGCAGGGGATCAAAAGAAAAAGGAAACAGCCAAAAATAAGAGGGTGAAAAAATCCAAGAAAAGAAACTTTTATAGTATCGAGGATGACATGTGGGTCCCATGAGCCAGCAGCTTCTCAACGTTTCAGAGGCTGCATGAGATCGAAAGAAAAAGGCAAGTGACCAAAAATAAGGGGGTAAAAAAAATCCAAGAAAAGAGACTTGATTGTACATAGAGGATGACATGCGGGTCCCACCAGTCAGCAGCTTACTAACGTTTCCAAGGCGGCAGGGGATGAAAAGAAAAAGGAAATAGCCAAAGATCAGAGGGTGAAAAAAATCAAAGAAAAGAAACTTTTATAGTACATAGAGGATGACATGTGGGTCCCATGGGCCAGCAGGTTCCTCAACGTTTTCAAGGGCGGCATGAGATCGAAAGAAAAAGGCAAGTGACCAAAAATCAGAGGGTGAAAAATAATCCAAAAAAAGAAACTTTTATTGTACATAGAGGATGACATGCTGTCCCAACGTTTCAAATGCGGTTTGAGATCAAAAGAAAAAAGTAGCCAAAAGGGGGTAAAAAAATCCAAGAAAAGAAAATTGATTGTACAAAAGGATGACATGCGGGTCCCAAGAAGTTTGCAGCATTTCCAAGAACCAATACTCAACGGCGAAGATCAAAAGAAAAAGGAAATAGCCAAAAATCCCAAAAAATAAACTTAAACTTTTGTAGTACATAGAGGATGACATGCGGGTCCCATGAGCCAGCAGGTTCCTCAACGTTTCAAACGTGGCATGGGATCGAAGGAAAAAGGCAAGTGACCAAATAGGAGCCAAAAATAATCCAAGAAAAGAAACATTATTGTACATAGAGGATGACACATGTCAAACTTCCTTGAAAGAAAATGCGGCAGACGTCAAAAGATAGAAATTAGGGGGTAAAAAAAACTCCAAGAAAGGAAAGCTTTATCGTTCATACAGGCTGACATGTGGGACCCATGAGCCACAGCTTACTCAACGTTTCAAAGGCGGCAGGGGATCAAAAGAAAAAGGAAATAGCCAAAAATCAGAGGGTGAAAAAAATCCAAGAAATCAAACTTTATTGTACATAGAGGATGACATGCGGGTCCCATGAGCCAGCAGGTTTCCTCAACGTTTCAAAGGCGTGACCATGAAAGATCAAGGAAAGACAAAAGGCAAGTGACCAAAAAATATCAGAAACTTTACTTTATGTACATAGAGGATGACATGCGGGTCCCATTTCATGTCGCAAGGGTCCAGGACAAAAAAAATGAAACAGAGGGGGTGAAAAAAATCCAAGAAAAGAAAGATTTCAATTGGGCTACATCTAGACATCTGGGCCTTCGAACTATCCTTCTGGGCCTTTGGACACGTACAATTTCAGCCCACTCCAGAACATGATAGTTCGGATTTTTCTCAAAAAAAAAACAGGAAAGTCCTATGCTTCGCCAAAACAAAAAACAAGGAGATTCAAGATATATGTTGTAAAAATAAAGATTTAATTTATCCGTTTGCAATAGCTCAGAGCGCAATACACTGTTTATTGTCTGCAAAATAATCAAGATATCACATGTTTCTTGTACGGGGAGGCTGACATCGTGGACCCATGAGCCAGCAGCGTCGTTTTAAAGGCGGCAGGGGATGGAAAGAAAAAATAAACCAAAAATCTGTTGGTAAAAAATCCAAGAAAAGAAACATTTTCGTTCTGAGAGGATGACATGCGGGACCCATGAGCAGCGTCCTCAGCGCTTATTGTTCATAGAGGCTGACATGTGGGACCCGTGAGCCAGCAGCGTCCTCAACGTTTTAAAGGCGGAAGGATATCGAAAGAAAAAATAAGCCAAAAATCATTTGGTAAACAATATCCAAGAAAAGAAACATTTACCGTTCGAGAGGATGACATGCGGGACCCATGAGGCAGCAGCATCCTCAACGATTCCAAGGCGGCAGGGGATCAAAGAAAAAAAGGAAATATCCAGAAATTAATTAGGGGTTCAAAAAAATCCATCAAAGGAAACTTTTATTGTTCATAGAGGATGACTTGTGGGACCGACCTGCCAACAGCGTCCTCATCGTTTCAAAGGGGCAGGAGATCCAAAGAAAAAGGCAAATAGCCAGAAATTAGGGTCAAAAATAACTCCAAGAAAAACTTTTATTGTTCGTAGAGGATGACATGCGGGACCCATGAGCCAGCAGCTTACTCAACGTTTCAAAGGCGGCATGAGATCGAAAGAAAAAGGCAAGTGACAAAATATCAGGAGCAAAAGATAATCCAAGAAAAGAAACTTTATTGTACATAGAGGATGACATGTGGGTCCCATTTTGCAGCAGCGGTCTCAATGTTTGTAATGCGGCTTGAGATCAAAAGAAAAAGAAAGTAGCTAGTAATTAGGGGGTGAAAAAAATCCAAGAAAGGAAAGTTGATGGACATAGAGGATGACATGCGGGTCCCTTGAGCCAACAGCTTACTCAACGTTTCAAAGGGGCAGGGGATCAAAAGAAAAGGCAAGCCAAAAATCAGAGGGTGAAAAAAATCCAACAAAGGAAACTTTTATAGCACATAGAGGATGACATGCGGGTCCCATGAGCCAGCAGGTTCCTCAACGTTTCAAACGTGGCATGAGATCGAAAGAAAAAGGCAAGTGCCCAAATATGAGGAGCCAAAAATAATTCAAGAAAAGAAAGTTTTATAGTACATAGAGGATGACATGCGGGTCCCATTTAGCAGCAGCGGTATCAGCGTTTGAGAGGTGGGAGGGGATCAAAAGAAAAAAAGAAATTGCCAAAAATCAGATGGTGAAAAAAAACCAAGAAAAGAACTTTTATAGTACATAGAGGATGACATGCGGGTCCCATGAGCCTGCAGGTTCTCAACGTTTCAAACGTGGCATGAGATCGAAAGAAAAAGGCAAGTGAAAAATATGAGAGCAAAAATAATTCAAGAAAAGAAAGTTTTATAGTACATAGAGGATGACATGGGTCCCATTTAGCAGTATCACCGTTTGAGAGGCGGCGAGGATCGAAAGAAAAGGCAAGTGAAAAATATGAGGAGCCAAAAATAATTCAAGAAAAGAAAGTTTTATAGTACATAGAGGATGACATGCGGGTCCCATTTAGCGCTGGTATCACCGTTTGAGAGGCGGCAGGGGATCGAAAGAAAAAGGTAAGTGACCAAATATGAGGTGCCAAAAATAATTGAAGAAAAGAAAGTTTTATAGTACATAGAGGATGACATGCGGGTCCCATTAGCAGCGGCATCACCGTTTGAGAGGCGAGGATCGAAAGAAAAAGGCAAGTGACCAAATTTGAGGTGCCAAAAATAATCCAGGAAAAGAAAGTTTTATAGTACATAGAGGATGACATGCGGGTCAGATTAGCAGCAGCGGTATCACCGTTTGAGAGGCGGGGGATCGAAAGAAAAAGGCAAGTGACCAAATTTGAGGTGCCAAAAATAATCCATGAAAAGAAAGTTTATAGTACATAGAGGATGACATGCGGGTCCCAGTTAGCAGCAGCGGTATCACCGTTTGAGGCGGCAGGGGATCGAAAGAAAAAGGCAAGTGACCAAATTTGAGGTGCCAAAAAAACTCCAAGAAAAGAAAGTTGATTGCACATAGAGGATGACATGCGGGTCCCATTTAGCAGCAGCGGTCTCAACGTTTCCAAGGCGGCAAGGGATCAAAAAAAAAGGAAGTAGCCAGAAATCAGGGGGTCAAAAAAATCCAAGAATAGAAAGAATTTTGGTTCATAGAGGATGACATGCGGGACCCATGATCCTGCATCGTAAACGGCTCGTTGAACGAGATGGCGCGATGTAGAAAAAAAACAATGCCAGAGAGGCTGCCATCTGGGCCCTACATCCCTCGGCGGTGCGGATTTGCGTTGACTCGGCCGGCGAACCCGAGATTTCGAGATGCACCACGTCCCGGGCCACCATACGCCACGTTTTGGCCGCTTTCGTCGGGCTAGGTGGCCTCAAAAAACGAGAAAAAAAAGTTTTGACATGCACCACGGAGGGACCAAAATCGTCGGCCATGGTACACCAGCAACCACGGCGCGACTTCAACTTCGTCGGCCATGGCAACTTTTCTTGTAGTGTGGGGGAAGTTTCTTTATCCAAGATCTCGCGGCACCACTCAAGTGAACTTGGATACTTTGCATGGCTGTTGCTCTGGTTCCTCCTACTAGCTTCACCATCTCGTCGAATTTCTTGAAATTCTCGGGTAACTTAAACCCTTTTGGGACTCGAGTCTTTCGAACTCTTCTCGTAAAGCACGGGAGTCCACACATATCTTCGTCGGCAACTTCTGGTGAATGCTGACGTTCTCTTCTTTCTTGTCGCGCTCTATCCACCCTAACTTGAACTTTGTGTCTCTTGCTCCACTTGTTCTTGGTGGATCTTGAACGCTGCGGTGGGTCGTGGACTATTTTGCCTAGGATTTTCTTCGGGAGGCGTGGCTGCGAACGCTGTTCCCATAACTCCAACTCCAGCCATTGCCATATTGAACAATGCTTCTCTCGGATCCCCAGGAGGTGGTCTGGACGCGAGGATGTAAGCTTGTGTTGCCATGTATCCTGCTTCCGGCGTTTTCGGGATGATATTTCCCCTTGTATCAATCGACATGAAGGACATGTCGAGATTTTGAATTATGTTTCCTCTCTCTTCTTCGGGTATGTTTTGCAGCCGAGATCTTGCTCTCCTCCGAGCGTCTCTGTGACTGTCTGCCGAAGTTCCTGATTGTCGACTGAGCTCTGCTCGACGCCTGCTTGATGCGGAGGCTGCCTCTTTTCTTCTATTCAAGGATGCTGTCTGTTTTTCCAGCTCCCTACTCACACGAGCAAGTCTATATTGATAGGCTTGTAATTCTTGTACTGTAGCGGTTGTGTTCATTGGTTCTGTCCCGTCCATGGCTCTTGCGGCCCTATCCCACGCTGCTTGCGGGAGTTGAACTCTTTCGCGAGGTGAGGTCTGATACGTCCCAAACGTATCTATAATTTCTTATGTTCCATGCTACTTTATTGATGATACCTACATGTTTTATACACATTATATTTCATTATTATGCGTTTTCCGGAACTAACCTATTGACGAGATGCCGAAGGGCCAGTTGCTATTTTCTGTTGTTTTTGGTTTCAGAAATCCTAGTAAGGAAATATTCTCGGAATCGGACGAAATCAACGCCCAGAGTCTTAGGATCACGCGAAGCTTCAGAACACCCGAGAGGGACCGAGGGGGCCACGGGCCACCGGACACCACCCGGCACGGGGGGGCCCCCTAGTGTGTCGTCGCCTCGTTGACCTTCCGACGCCGCCTCTTCGCCTATAAGGTCCCGACCTAAAACACGATAAGGAATAAGCCACGGTCGCGAAACCTTCGAGCCGCCGCCATCGCGAAGCCAAGATGCGGGGGACAGAGTCTGTTCCAGCGCACGGACGGGAAGTGGAAGTGTGCTTCTCCATCGACACCGCTGCCATCTCCACCGCCATCTTCATCACCGCTGCTGCTCATGAGGAGGAGTAGTTCTCCATCGAGGCTCGGGGCTGTACCGGTAGCTATGTGGTTCATCTCTCTCCTATGTACTTCAATACAATAATCTCATGAGCTGCCTTACATGATTGAGATTCATATGATGATGCTTGTAATCTAGATGTCATTATGCTAGTCAAGTGGGTTTTACTTATGTGATCTCCAGAGACTCCTTGTCCCACGTGTGTAAAGGTGACAGTGTGTGCACCGTGTGGGTCTCTTAGGCTATATTTCACAGAATACTTATTCACTGTTATGAATGGCATAGTGAAGTTCTTATTTATATCCCTTTATGATTGCAATGTGCTTTGTATCGCTACTAGTCTATGTGCTACTCATGTGATGTTATTAAAGTAGTCTATTCCTCCTGCATGGTGTAATGGTGACAGTGTGTGCATCGTGTGGTTCTTGTCGTAGATTATGATCATAATCTCTTGTAGGTTATGGAGTTGATTATCGCTATGATAGTATTGATGTGATCTATTCCCCCTTTCATAGTGTAAAGGTGACAGTGTGTATGCTATGTTAGTACTCGGTTTATTTTGCAAAGATCTATTATGCTCTAAGGTTACTTAAACATGAATATCGAATGTTGTGGAGCTTGTTAACTCCGGCATTGAGGGTTCGTGTAATCCTACGCAACGAATGGTGTTCATTATCAAACAAGAGTATATGTAGCACAAATGAGAGAAGTTATTATTTATTATGCGATCAATGTTGAGAGTGTCCACTAGTGAAAGTATGATCCCTAGGCCTTGTTTCCAATACTGCAAACACCGCTTATTTACTGTTTTGTTGCATGTTTACTTGCTGCCATATTTTATTCAGATTGCTATTACCACTCATAAACATCCATACTACTTGTATTTCACCATCTCTTCCGAACTAGTGCACCTATACATCGACAAGTGTATTAGGTGTGTTGGGGACACAAGAGACTTCTTGTATCGTGATTGCAGGGTTGCTTGAGAGGGATATCTTTGACCTCTTCCTCCCTGAGTTCGATAAACCTTGGGTGATCCACTTAAGGGAAAACTTGCTGCTGTTCTACAAACCTCTGCTCTTGGAGGCCCAACACTGTCTAGAAGAATAGAAGCACCCGTAGACATCAAGCTATTTTCTGGCGCCGTTGTGGGAAAGGTAAAAGGTACTCACACTCCGGATCTCGGCTACTAAGCTATTTTCGGCGCCGTTGTAAGTACTCGAAGCTATTTCCTTTCGATCCTGCAATTGCATCTTTTGGTTTCTTGTTTACACTAGTTAGGCATAATGGATAGTAACAATGAGCTTCTTATTCTATTTCCTGAGTTAAGACATGGATTGTTTGCTGCGAAAATTAAAAAACCTATGGAATCTTTTTTGCATGCTAGTAGCAATGATATTAGTATGAACGCTTTGAACACCATTGTTGTTAATGATATGGAAAATTCTAAGCTTGGGGAAGCTGGTTTTGATGAGCATGATATTTTTAGTCCCCCAAGCATTGAGGAGAAAATTTTCTTTGATGATACTTTGCCTCCTATTTATGATGATTATAATGATAGTGGTCTTTTGGTGCCGCCTACTATGGAGAGTAAATTTTATTATGATTATACTATGCCTCCTACACTTGATGAGAATAATAATGATAGCTACTTTGTTGAATTTGCTCCCACTACAACTAATAAAATTGATTATGCTTATGTGGAGAGTAATAATTATATGCATGTGGCTCATGACAAGAATGTTTTATGTGATAGTTATATTGTTGAATTTGTTCATGATGCTACTGAAAGTTATTATGAGAGAGGGAAATATGGTTATATGCATCTTAATAATATTAAGTTTCCCCTCTTTATGTTGAGAATCTTGAAATTGCGCTTGTGTTGCTTTTCTATGCTTGCCACTTTGTTCTTCATGAATTTATTTGTGTACAAGATTCCTTTTCATAGGAAGTGGGTTAGGCTTAAATGTGTTTTAAATTGCTTCTTGATGTTCTCTTTTGCTTCATTTTCTATTTTCATGAGAGCATCATTAAAACTGCTGAGCCCATCTTAATGGCTATAAAGAAAGAACTTCTTGGGAGATAACCCATGTGTTTATTTTACTACAACAATTTTGTTTTGTTGAGTCTTGGAAGTTGTTTACTACTGTAGCAACCTCCTTATCATGTTTTTGCGCCAAGTAAAGTCTCTATGGTAAAGTTGATGCTAGATTTGGATTGCTGCGCAGAAACAGATTTGCTGTCTGTCACGAATTTGAGCAGAAGTCTCTGTAAAAAAAACCAAAAAATCTGCAAATTTACGTGTGTGATCCTCAGATATGTATGCAGCTTTCATTAGTTTTGAGTTTTTCCATTTGAGCAAGTTAAGTGCCCCTTCCAGGTTCGTCTTTACGGACTGTTCTGTTTTGACAGATTCTGCCTTTTATTTTGCATTGCCGCTTTTGTTAAGTTGAATGAGTTTCTTTGTTCCATTAACTTTCAGAAGTTTTGTGCAATGTCCAGAAGTGTTAAGAATGATTGTTTCACCTCTGAACATGTGAATTTTGATTATGCACTAACCCTCTAATGAGTTTGCTTGAAGTTTGGTGTGAAGTTTTCAAGGGTCAATAGAGGAGGATGATATACTAAGATCAAGAAGAGTGAAAGGTCTAAGCTTGGGGATGCCCGGTGGTTCATCCCTGCATATTTTAAGAAGACTCAAGCGTCTAAGCTTGGGGATGCCCAAGGCATCCCCTTCTTCATCGACAACTTATCTGGTTTCTTCTAGTGAAACTATATTTTTATTCAGTCACATCTTATGTATTTTACTTGGAGCGTCTGTTTGTTTTTGTTTATGTTTTTGTTTGAATAAATGCTTGTGTGGGAGAGAGACATGCTCCGCTGGTTCGTATGAACACATGTGTTCTTGGCTTTTAATGTTCATGGCGAAGGTTGAAACTGCTTCGTTAATTGTTATATGGTTGGAAACGGGAAATGCTACATGTAGTAATTGGTAGAATGTCTTGAATAATTTGATACTTGGCAATTGTTGTGCTCATGTTTAAGCTCTTGCATCATATACTTTGCACCTATTAATGAATAAATACATAGAGCTTGCTAAAATTTGGTTTGCATAATTGGTCTCTCTAAGGTCTAGATAATTTCTAGTATTGGGTTGAACAACAAGGAAGACGGTGTAAAGTCTTATAATGTTTACAATATGTCTTTTATGTGAGTTTTGCTGCACCGGTTCATCCTTGTGTTTGTTTCGAATAACCTTGCTAGCCTAAGCCTTGTATCGAGAGGGAATACTTCTCATGCATCCAAATCCTTGAGCCAACCACTATGCCATTTGTGTCCACCATACCTACCTACTACATGGTATTTCTCCGCCATTCCAAAGTAAATTGCTTGAGTGTTACCTTTAAACAATTCAAAAGTTATTACCTCTTATTTGTGTCAATGTTTTATAGCTCATGAGGAAGTATGTGGTGTTTATCTTTCAATCTTGTTGGGCAACTTTCACCAATGGACTAGTGGCTTCATCCGCTTATCCAATAATTTTGCAAAAAGAGCTGGCAATGGGATTCCCAGTCCCAAATTAATTAACAAAAATAGACACTCCTCCATGGTATGTGATTGTTGGACGGCACCCGAAGGATTCGGTTAGCCATGGCTTGAGAAAGCAAAGGTGGGGAGGAGTGTCATCATAATAAAATTAAAATAAAAAGGCACTCCTTCATGGTATGAGATTGTTGGCAGGCACCCGAGGATTCGGTTAGCCATGGGTTGTGAAAGAAAGGTTGGAAGGAGTGCCACTCAAAAATAAAATTTCATGGGAGCCGCTCTTTGAAAGTTTGTCTGGCAAGGGGGTTAGAGTACCCACTACCATTCGTTGACAACAACAAACACCTCTCAAAATTTTACTTTTATGCTCTCTATATGTTTTCAAAACCAAAGCTCTAGCACAAATATAGCAATCAATGCTTCCCTCTGCGAAGGGCCATTCTTTTACTTTTATTGTTGAGTCAGTTCACCTATTTCTCTCCATCTCAAGAAGCAAACACTTGTGTGAACTGTGCATTGATTCCTACATACTTGCATATTGCACTTATTATATTACTTTGCATTGACAACTATCCATGAGATATACATGTTACAAGTTGAAAGCAACCGCTGAAACTTAATCTTCCATTGTGTTGCTTCAATGCCTTTACTTTGAATTTATTGCTTTATGAGTTAACTCTTATGCAAGACTTATTGATGCTTGTCTTGAAAGTACTATTGATGAAAAGTCTTTGCTTTATGATTCATTTGTTTACTCATGTCATTACCATTGTTTTGATCGCTGCATTCATCTCATATGCTTACAATAGTATGATCAAGGTTATGATGGCATGTCACTCAAGAAATTATCATTTTTATCGTTTACCTACTCGAGGGCGAGTAGGAACTAAGCTTGGGGATGCTTGATACGTCCCAAACGTATCTATAATTTCTTATGTTCCATGCTACTTTATTGATGATACCTACATGTTTTATACACATTATATGTCATTATTATGCGTTTTCGGAACTAACCTATTGACGAGATGCCGAATGGCCAGTTGTTGTTCTGTTGTTTTTGGTTTCAGAAATCCTAGTAAGGAAATATTCTCGGAATCGGACGAAATCAACGCCCGCATCTTAGGATCACGCGAAGCTTCCGGAACACGAGAGGGACAGAGGGGCCACTGGGCCTGACACCACCCGGCACGGCCCAGGGGGCGCCCTAGTGTGTCGTCGCCTCGTTGACCTTCCGACGCCGCCTCTTCGCCTATATAAAGGTCCCGACCTAAAACACGATAAGGAATAAGCCACGGTACACGAAACCTTCCCAGCCGCCGCCATCGCAGCCAAGATCAGGGGACAGAGTCTCTGTTCGCCGCGCGGGACGGGGAAGTGCCCCCGAAAGGCTTCTCCATCGACACCGCTGCCATCTCCACCACCATCTTCATCACGCCTTGCTCCCATGAGGAGGGAGTAGTTCTCCATCGAGGCTCGGGGCCGGTAGCTATGTGGTTCATCTCTCCCTATGTACTTCAATACAATAATCTCATGAGCTGCCTTACATGATTGAGATTCATATGATGATGCTTATAATCTAGATGTCATTATGCTAGTCAAGTGGGTTTTACTTATGTGATCTCCGGAGACTCCTTGTCCCACGTGTGTAAAGGTGATGTGTGTGCACCGTGTGGGTCTCTTAGGCTATATTTCACAGAATACTTATTCACTGTTATGAATGGCATAGTGAAGTGCTTATTTATATCCCTTTATGATTGCAATGTGCTTGGTATCGCTACTAGTCTATGTGCTACTCATGTGATGTTATTAAAGTAGTCTATTCCTCCTGCATGGTGTAATGGTGACAGTGTGTGCATCGTGTGGTTCTTGTCGTAGATTATGATCATAATCTCTTGTAGGTTATGGAGTTGATTATCGCTATGATAGTATTGATGTGATCTATTCCCCCTTTCATAGTGTAAAGGTGACAGTGTGTATGCTATGTTAGTACTCGGTTTATTTTGCAAAGATCTATTATGCTCTAAGGTTACTTAAACATGAATATCGAATGTTGTGGAGCTTGTTAACTCCGGCATTGAGGGTTCGTGTAATCCTACGCAACGAATGGTGTTCATTATCAAACAAGAGTATATGTAGCACAAATGAGAGAAGTTATTATTTATTATGCGATCAATGTTGAGAGTGTCCACTAGTGAAAGTATGATCCCTAGGCCTTGTTTCCAATACTGCAAACACCGCTTATTTACTGTTTTGTTGCATGTTTACTTGCTGCCATATTTTATTCAGATTGCTATTACCACTCATAAACATCCATACTACTTGTATTTCACCATCTCTTCGCCGAACTAGTGCACCTATACATCTGACAAGTGTATTAGGTGTGTTGGGGACACAAGAGACTTCTTGTATCGTGATTGCAGGGTTGCTTGAGAGGGATATCCCGTAGACATCAAGGTCCCGACATATTTATTGCCTAGGCCTCTTCTGAGATCAGCGGGATCGACGTATGGGTTTCCCAAATCATCGAAAGCCTCTGACGTCTCTGGTTCTGCTCTTGCCTCTTCAATTGCATATATTTGATGGTATTTTGAATATTGATTTTTGTCGGGATTGGTGACACCATCATATAGATTGGTGAAAACCTTTCCGATGGCGCAGATTTGTCGATGAAGTTGAACTATCGCGCTGTCGGAATCGTTGCTTATAAAGGAGTCCGCAGACGATTCGAAAGATGTGTCGCTGAAGATCTTGGCGAGCTTTCCGCTTGCCTTGGTGTCGATGAAGTGTGGCGACGAAAACTCCCGTCACTCGACGAAAACCGAATCGATCGCGAAAATTCCGATGAGATCGGAACTTCGATACGATAGGATCCTTCCTTGTTGACACCAAATCGGAATTCTCCGAACGTCATGACGATGGGCTCCTCCAGATAGGCACATGCATCCATACGGGAGGACGGGTGAGGAATAAAATCGACTAGATCAGTTTTTCCCGTTTACCTCTATCTATCGCATTGCTAGCCACCGACGAAGTCGACAATTCTGAACGTGCCATCGAGATCAGTTCCTTGCAGCCTCTAATCCCCACAGACGGCGCCAATTGACAAAGGATTAATTTGTCAATGCCTACGGATTGTAGACTAGGGTTTTGCTAGAAGTAGAGGGCAAGTAGATCTCGAAGGTTTCAGCCGAAAAGTACTCGCTGATTATGAAAACTAGGGTTAATTGACAGTTCGATCCCTTCTTGTCCCTCGACTCCCCTTATATAGAGGGTGGAGCCGAGGATTTGTAATACACAAGTTACGAGTTCGGGAGAGTTTCGTACCCAACCCGTAAGATTACAAATCTCTATCTTTCCTAATACTATCTTTCCTTAACTAAATGGGCTTCCGAGTCTTCTTATTCTTCGAGTCCCGGGCCTTTTAAATAGGGTACCATCTTTGGGGCCCATTATGTCTCACCGGCGAATGCATCGCATCTTTTGCGTAGTTTGTGGATCGGGTGGTATTCGGTCGCGTGCACCCATGCTTTTATTCCGACCGTTCGGTTCCGGAGGAGCGCGCGAAGTTTTTTCTGTGTTGACATCAAGTGACTATGGATCCATGATGAAAGTCGGAAGAAGAGAATTTCATGAAGGCCGGATGGGAGGACTAGCTAAGAGGTTCAAGTCTCCACTGTTGAGGGACTTGCTTGGTGTTCCGGGCTTTACAGCAGCGGTATGAAAGTGGGGGCGACAACACATGTGAATTTCAGAGTCCTACCTTTCAGGGTGAAAACCCAAGGTCTGGCATTAACTGGTTGTGTCTGGTAATGACTTTGTTGTTTTGAGAGCGGGGATTGTCTTCAGGATGAAAACCTAAGATCTTTGATCGGGCGACAACGGTGTTAGAACACTGTTCCCTTCTTGAAGGCATCGTTTTTGGAGAGTCTGTATTTCAGGTGTTGTCTTGGCGGTGGATGTATTGCTGTTGTTAGGCCCAAGATACTGTAGCGGGACTTTTGTTTCTTAGTTTTCTTTTATTTTTTTAGCTGTGTGCATCCGTAGTGCCATTAGGGTGGTGCGTTGTTGCAGAGGCTGGATGTAATTGGTATCTTTTGATATTAATATATCCTTTTATCGAAATAATTATCCTCAAGGGCCTTTTATTGACTTCGTCCAAGGGCCCGAAAAACGTAGGGCCGGGCCTGGTAGGATTTTTTTTTGACAATCAATACCACATATATTCATAATAATAAATAGTACATGGTAGTGATACACGAGCTGTCTCCAGCGATTACAAAATAAAATCTAAAAGATACTAGCAAATTTTGGAGGTCTTCAAACTCTTTTCTTCTTCCAAGACACAATCTTGTAGTTTCCTGAAGGCAGCCAAAGATAGATAACAAACCATAGACCTGTAAATACCAACGAAGGTTCTCCCATAATTTTAATTTGAGCCGCAATGCCAGCTCCGCCAACAACATCGCAGTACCAACACTATGTCAGGGAATAAAAATCGATCTGCCTTGTCGATGTTGATGGAGAGCCGAGAGTACGAATCACCATTGTCGAGGACGTAGCCGGGACAAAAACTGCGAGGATAATCCACCTCGCGGCAACCATGAGAAAAGATCCAAGATCGATCTGGCGAAGAAAGATCGGAACACCCATACCTAGATAATTGTAATCTTTCAACACCACCATTGATGTCGGGAAGGAGATCTCGTCGTCGAACGAAAGGCCCGAAGATCACTTATTGTAGACGATGCCATCTCCATTGCGGAGAAACCAACAAGAAAACGGCAACCAAAACCCTAACATAGACTACTGAAAAGACTACTTTTATTGAAAAACTCCACGCATAGATCGGGTTCCCCACTCCTCCCGACGCCGGCGAAGCCGGCCGGAGGAGGGAACCGATCTATGGAGGAGGCTGAAGTGGAGGCGACTAGAGCTCTTTCTCTGGAGGCGGCGGCGTGTAGTCTGTGAAGAAAGGTTTGTTATAAAACGTAGGGCCTGGTAGGATGTTGATCCTTTATCAGTACTCCCATTGGACACGCGCGCGCCACCGTCACAGACTGCCTCTACGCCCACGCCATACAAGAAATCGCTGTGAACCCATATGTGCACGTTGTTGAGCACACTGCTGGATCTAGGCATCTAGCCACGACAACCATTGCACACGCTGTGCACGACTTCGCTGCGTAGCAAATCATCGATGCCACGCTGGACCTTACAGTGTACAACTTGGAGTGCAAGGACACAGTTCCGTTAAGCAGGTTGGCCTAGAGCTCGAGCCGCGTGAGCAGCGCCGTCGTGTACTACTCGTGTACTACTGCTGGGTGGACGCCTGGAGGTAGACAACGCGAGCATCATGGCTATGTACGCGTTCTGCGTCGCCAGTGCCACCGCGTGCATACCGGCGCCCCAACGGCCCAACCTAGCCAAGAGTCACCGTCTCAATTTCTATTCACCTGTATATATACCGAGCTCACCTGCAAGTTGCAACACATAATCTGTGGTAGAACATTTCGTAGTACGCACCTCTTGACCAGGCTGTCAGCACTCAGCAGCTCATCGATGCAGTGTAGCATTATCTAAAACTTACTCAACGATTTAACTAGATTGCATGGGACGAAACATCCCTTCCACACTTCCACTGGGCGACTGGGCGTACCTTCGTGTGGTCATCTAGGTCCCGAGGTCAGGTCAGACCGGAAATAGGAGCATAGCCAACCTACCTTTGTCACTTCTCGTGGGCGACCAAACCCTACTACAGCCGCCTCCCCTTCCCCCTACCTAGCCACCGCCGTTGGTGCAGGCCGCTGGGCAAAGGCCACGTGGTGCCAGTGGCGGCGGAGCTGCTCTTCCCCGAGCGCGTGGAGGGGGCACACGGTGTCTCCTCGCCCAGTGGCGGTGCCCTTAGGTTGATGACAATTCCGGTGGCGGGACGCATCCATGGGTGGCGCAACACATGGTGGCGTGGTGGCGAAGACGCGGTTCCTTCGTGGCGGGGCGACGGGGTGGCTCGTGGTGGTGCTCGCCTAGCCGAGATTTGGGATCTTTTGGCCACATCTGGGTCTAGGTGGGCCGAGGCTAGGCGCGTCTATGCCGCCTCCGACGGACCGAGGGGCGGCTTGAGCTGAGGATGGCGGGGTTGACGCTGCGAGCTTCACGAGCCCGCAGTTGGCCTGACCGGGCCTGGAGGGTCTGGTTTGCTCTGGTCGCTGCGTCCATACGGTTACGACCAATGGCGGTGGAGGCGCTCCCCTCCCATGTGGCCGCTGCCCTACCGCTTCTCGCTTGGGCTGGTCCTTCTCGATCCCGCTGGTCTCGTTTCGATGGCCACGGTGAGATGGCGTTAGTGTTTGCAAGGTCGTGGTGGCGCGCGTTGGTGGACGGCGAGTTTGGTGCAGCACGATGGAGCGTTCAGGGGCGAGGTTTTAGGGATCTGGAGAAATCGTTGGCAGCCGACGCGGTGGATTCTAAAGGGTCGGGTGGCGTAGTTGCTATAAAAAATTATTAAGACCAATACATACCTTATTAAGGAAGGGCGGAAGAAGAATGTTCATTTTGTTGTTATTGGTGGTTGGCCTAACAGTGGTACAACTTGGTGTAGTTTTATTTTAGTTAGGAAGGGATAGGTATTAGTTTGGCTTTCGAGAAATGCTGATCGTGACACCACTTTCTAAATAAAAGTTGGCTAAATTCAGTGCAGAACCAAATTCATTATGGTAATTATTACTCGAAAACCAAAATGGAATGGAGAGAACGGAGATATGGATTGAAAATAGGAGATGAATATATATGACATAAAGACCCATATAGTCAGTCAGACAATGGGTATTTCTAGCTGGGATTATCCTATTCCCGTTGTGCCAGATAGGTGTGGGGTTTGATTTAGACTAGAATTCAATAGTTTAAGCCTTTTTGGGTTTCTTACAAATTCACCAGGATTGACATGTATTGGAAGGGATTAAATCCCATCTAAATCAAACTAGTACATCTAATACACCTTAATCCACTCCAATTCACTTAACAAGGGGATTAACCGAACAAGCTTTAGGATTTCGAGTTCAGGGTTTAATTCGTCCAAACACTATGAGTTCAAGATCTAAAATGGACTTTTTCCTAGTATTTCTTTCTAACGCAAGGTGCATTTTCTTTTGTAGAGGGGATCCCAACTAAAATGCGTCGAACTTGGGAATCGGAGATCTGGCCCGGCGCCGGGCGCCACAGTGGTCTGATGTGACACCCCGCCTCCACCAAACCAAACCCAGTATTCTGCTCTCTCTCAGTATCTCCTCCCCTATATGGCTAGCGCAAGATCAGCAGCAACCAGACTCACACGCTCCTCACTACTCCAACTGTCTCGCGCCGCCGTACCGCCGCCGAGCCACCATCCCAATCTCCCTTACTCCCCGCGAGGTACGGCCGACTCCTCCTCCTATCCGCGCTCCTCTGTAGACTGGATCTTTCTTGGGCTAGCCCCTTATGGTCTCCCGTGGTGCCCAACCAGCTTGGGCGCCTCCTAATTTTGCCCGCGGGTTGTTTTGAGGTGTATTGCGGTGAACTGGTTGATGAAATTGGATGAGAGTTTGGGAGGAGGAGAATAATATGATTGATAAGCGCACTGCGTGGGGCATGGGAGTATGGCAGATGAGAGTTGCTGAAACAATGTACTCCCTACGTCCATACATAGAAATCTTCGATTTGTCTAAATTTGGATGTATCTATACAGAGGTAGTAGATGGTTTGATACTAATCAATGAATTTCACTGTAGTTTTCTGGGTCTGCAATTCCATATGACATAGCTGAAGTCCTGTCTAACCGTGGATCAGCGTCCAGATTTCCCCCAAACCGATGGAATTCACCTGCTGAAGCAGATCAGATCTTGGATCTACTAATTTATTCTTAGAGACGATTTCTTCTTCTATGATCTTGTCACATTTTACTTCTACCTTGTGATGTTTTTACCCTGTTTTATTATTCTTCCCAAAGGACAAGGTGGACCCATTTGTCAGGATTACATGGCAGCTTAATAGGCAGATAACTCAGACCCGCATTCGCTAGGGTGTGTCCAAAATGGTGCATTAGCAGCGTGGCACATTTAGCTGCACATGTTTGGCAAATTGACACATTTCATAAAATTGTACTGAATATTATGAGATTTGAGGGAATTTCACTTAATCTGGCATTGTATGCCACTAACGACTATGCGTGAGTTGTCTGTTCTTGCTGCCATATCGTCCTAACAAGTGGCTGAAGTTAGTTTGGAGAAAATAATAAAATAGGGTAAAAGCTGTCACAGTGTCACAACTAAGAGGTAAAATCCCGCTAGAATTTTAAAATAGGGTAGAAACTTCTACAAGGTCACAACTTGAACTAGGGGTTAAAAGTAGGATTTACTCTTAATCTTATCAAATAATAACTTTATTTGAATAGGAAAGGAAATATTTTTAAACAAAGCAATTGAAATTGCAAAGTTTAAATTCTTACAAGTATTTAATTGTGTGCCAATTCTCAAAAGAGTTCTTGACAGGTTCCAAATTTTGCATCCTAGTGCTGCAGCCTTGCAGATAATTGTTTGACTCACGTGTTCTGGGCTATAATACCAAATCCTTGAAGACACTCGATTTTAAAAAAAGAATCATTTCTTTTATGAACATTTCTGATTTGTAACTATTAAATATATAAACACAGAATTAGCAATTCTATTTTCTGTTAAGAAATATGATGAAGACAGAAAGATCAAATCATTCAAAAACTGTAAAGATTCCAATTGATTCCTGAAAATTTCTTGCTTTCAAAGTGCTCTATATAAAATTCAGTTTTCCTCTATCCTACAATTTCCCAGCAGTATTCAGCACCTGATACCACATATTGTATTCACATTTTTTTTTTCATTCGTGCTTATTTTTCATTGCAGAGTATTCAAGAATGGCTGGTTCAGTTGGAAGCAATGGCTGCAGTGCTGTTACACGTGTGCTATTCTGTGGCCCTTATTGGCCTGCTTCTACTATGTATACAAAGGAGTATTTGCAAAATTACCCATTTATTCAGGTTAGTGATGCATGTGGAAGTAGCTGATAGTCCTCGAACTTTAACTTGATTTTAACTTGTGTGGGAAAAAGGCTTTGTTGTTGTTGATAACTGAAATGAGCATCTTCTGTTAGCTACCCATACCGCATATTGATGCATCTTCAGAAGGTCAGATAACTGTTGGTTTAAGTTCTATTGGCCGTTATAGTTGTAGCTCTAGTAGTCGAGTTTGAGAGCTCATGCGATGGCGCATGTCCTGGATAAGAATGGACACTGACCACATACTTTGATTTCCCTGTTCAAATAGAAGGACAAACAGGTAATCTAGTCAATTAAGGATTGTGCAAGGACCGAACACTGATGTGTTCATAGTAATGAACATCCTTTGTCAATGGTACATGATATATGTTTTACCTTTTTCTTTCTTTCTGATATAACATTGTAAAATTTGTAAGTATATCCTATTATTTAAAAGCTTTGCAAATTAGGCTGCATTGGTTCCTAGTTTTATTGTTTACATGGATTATTATGTATACACACCTTGCTTCTCATTGTTATTTCCCCACTTGGAGTGCGGAGAATCCTTAATCTTGATAGTCTGATTCTGATATAATGGTTGATGGTACGCACTTAGTCTTGAGTGTGTTTTCTGTGTGTGCCAAATGTCACTATGCATGTATGGACTTGTGTCTGACCACATTTTAATGCACTTTTCAGGTTGATGAAGTAGGTCTTGAGCAGGTACCTGATGTTATTCACAACTACCATATATGTGTAGTGAAAAATAAACGTATAGATTCGGATATCATAGCCAAGGCAACGCAGATGAAGATTATTATGCAGTATGGTGTTGGTTTAGAAGGTGATTATAATCCTGGAGTAGTGGTTCTGGTGATGATGTGTTATCTTACATTCTTAATGATCTGTCCACATAACTAGCTCTTCTTATATGGAGCATGCAATTTTTTCACAGGTGTTGATATAGATGCTGCTACGAAGCAGAAAATCAGAGTTGCACGGATACCTGGGAGTACGACAGGAAATGCAATCGCTTGTGCAGAAATGGCTATCTATCTAACTCTAGGTGTTCTCCGAAAGCAAGTACGTCGTATGGCTGTCAGTTTTGATCTCTTCGAAGTGTTCTCTGTATCCTGGAGCTCCTCTTGATGAACACTCATTTTCTTACTAGACTATTTCCTTTCTGTATACCTTAACTTCTCATGGTAGTGGGCCTAATTATTTTGATATTTCTGAACGTTCGATGAAAGGTTGATGCATATAGTATTCTGCAACACTATGTCTTTTGGTTGTTAAATTACCTGTATTTAAGGCGTGAAGCGAGTGAGGATATAGTATTCTGCAGCACATGAAACATAATGGCTCAAATTAAGTACTCTAAGTTTCAGGTATACACTTTGGAATTGTCACTACATAGGACCTGAAAGTTCACAATGACACATCTGCCGATTGCGAAAGACTTGTGTTCTGAACAAGTCTTTTCTGGGATATAAGGGCCTGCAAGCTGTAGAAATCTGGGAACTCATGTATGATGAATCTATTGAAAATAGTTTATGCTTCATGTGGATCCTGTACTTAGTATATTCTCCAAAAATTAAGGCAACTGGACACTGTTTCCGAGGCATTGTTCATCAAGTCGTATATATTCATACAGGATATTCATTCAGTTTTTTTTTATAAATAAGCTACCTTCCTATTTTTTCACTATCTGGAAGATAAGTTTCTAGTTTTAGTTCTGTGAATCTAACTTAGCTTCTTTCAATTGTAATGATTAATGTTTTGGATGTTGGGCTTTAACTTGCAGAAGGAAATGGACACTGCTGTCATTCAGAAGGACTTGGGCCTTCCAGTTGGAGAAACAATATTCGGGAAAACAGTATGCCTTTTGTGCATAAGTTACTTGTTACCTACTAGCCACATGAAGAATCTCATATGAGTAGCAACTTGTTGTACTTTCCTAGATCCTCATCCTGGGGTTTGGAGCCATTGGCTTTGAAGTTGCTAAGAGACTAAAACCATTTGGAGTAAAAGTTCTTGCTACAAAAAGAAATTGGTCATCAAATACAGTGCCTTGTGGTAAGCTGCAGTAGTTCCTGTATCATTTCCTCCCTTGCACTCTCTTAAAACATTGCCGATGCAGATCTTGATAGGCTGGTTGACAAGAAAGGTGGTCCAGAAGATATGTACGAACTTGCTCGAGAAGCTGACATAGTTATAACTTGCATGACCTTAAACAGTGAATCAGTTAATCCCTCTTTATGCTCATTTTTAATAAAAATTCTGCCAGATAAACCTCTATTTGACTACAGTTACTAAGCTATAAATCTTTATAGGTTGGGATAGTGGATAACAAGTTCATTTCAGCTTTGAAAAAGGTATGTGTATCTGTCTCTGACATACTTATCCGCAGTGCAGCAGATTTACACCTTGTTTTTTTTTATCTCATTTTGAGATTTATTTACAGTATCTAATAAAGAAGCCATCATTCTTGGTTCATTCTATAAGAAAAATGTGTACATGAAACATTTTTAATCTTATGATAATTTTGGAGGATCAGATTGTGCTGGCATATGCACTGAATAAAATCTGAATATTCCAAAATGATCTTGGGGGCATATCTTCCTGCTTCGAAAAATACAAGCCCAGCTCCAATTTTTTTGTGAAGTATTTGTGTGTGCATTGCACAAAGAAAATACACACATATAGTGTGAAGTGTCATGTGTGCACCACTGCAGATGACACAATTTACAGACATAGCTGGCCCTAGTCGGCACTAATTATGGGATGCTTAATTGACTATTTTAAATTACTAAGACATCCTGTAGCCTGGTCCTTAATCCAGCTGAAATAAGGATCCTGTTTGTCATGGTTTTGTTTGTACAAAGAAAACCCTCTTAGGATATATTAATGAAACGAGAAATAATCAGTCTTATATTTAAACCTCTCCTCTCCACTATCGACCTTCCTGGGCTAAAGGTATTATCCAGGGTTCGTGGCATAGAGTTGCTACTTTTGGCTTGAGCATCCCTTCCCTTGCATTCACACACAAAAGACTGAAAATATTGACTAAGGAGGGGGAGGGAATAGGTGGTTTAAAATTAATTAGTGGAAGTTGTCAATTTTAATAAATTGCTATCTAGTACAAGTTTCATAAGGATCGCCATAGCATGCTTTTATACAAAGATAAACTTTCGATTAAGTAGATTTTACAAAAAGAGTTGAGTGGAAACGATCACAAACACAAGATATAGACCCAAGGTTCTGATTGTTGGTGCAATTCCTACATCCTTGTCGGAGAAGTTCAGACAGAAAGTCCTAAGACCACCAAAATCTCAGCCACCAAGATGCCTCTAGGACACTGAGTCCATGCCCAACCACTCAGTAGGTGATCTCTGGCTTCTATAAAATTATTGCCTCCTTCACAAAATTTTTGAAGGCTTCCAAGTGACACCTACTCATGTAGGAGGTGCAACATCCTCCAAGAGTAACAAGTATTTGGTGCCTCCACTTGGATCTTCAACCCTTGCAAAGTTTCTCATGGAAGTCTCTCAAAGTCTCAATGTTCTCTCACAAAGATTGGAGTGGAGTGGATGGGATCCTACAAGCACAAGTCACAAGGGGTGGGGGTTCAAAGCCTTTCTTTCACTCATATTCCCTCAGCCTTCCCAAAGGGTAGGAGCAACTAGATATAGGCAAGGCTGAATATCCGATGTAAAAAAAATGAACGGTCAGAGCAAGGAAAACACCTTTCCCAGAAGATCAAGCAAAGTACCATGAGGTATCGAGCCGTCTAGAAACACCTCAGGAGCCACTACACCTCGGAGGTACCGGGCATGAACGGCCGCAAGCTTCTGTCAGCAGCAAAGATACAATATCCGGTAGTTCCGGACAAACTTTACTCGGAAGTTACGGACCAAAGAGAACAACACCAGGAAACAGAACAAGATGAAAACTGCTAAGTCGCAGCTCGGAGGTTCTGGGAAAGCCCGTTTGATACCCGATAAAGCAAATCTAGGTTTTTGTTATATTTCTGGACCTATAATAGAACACACTTAACTGAGGACAAACTACCGACTCGGAGTTACCGGACACACCATCCACTCGGAGGTTGAAACTGAACAAAACACCATCTGAAAGAGAATCTGAATCTCGTAGGTCCGTGAACCAAGCTTGGCAGTTTCGAATCCACATTTAGGTTTTTTCACCAGCTCTCTTCCCATTTGGTTTGGAGGTACCGACCGACTTGTCTGGTAGTTCCGGAGATACATATTTTATGGGGAAAGATAGATTCAAGCTGAAACTTTTGAGGAACAACTTTGAGAATTTTGAAGAATGTCAGTTTCTCGATCTAGCCAACTACACCTCTTGGTAGTATGACATACTTATTGACTCAAATAAACTAGGAAATCTAACATTGAGGAATGGCATAATTTTTCTTAATTTTGGGGGTCATCATTGACTATGTTCCAACTTGTGTAGGGATTAAAACCTGAAATACTTAGTAATATATTAGTTCCTTAATTGCCTTGTCATTAATCAACCAAAAACCCATTAGGGGTCCTAGATGCACTTTCAAAGTTCATACATTTTTTCACAATCTACACATCGGATTTCTTTTGGATTTTCTGAAAACTGTGAGCGTATGCACCTTGGAGCAGATCGTCCATTCTCAGTAGCTGTCCTATTTTGTAGGGATCATATCTCATCAATATTGCTAGAGGAGGCCTACTGGACTACGAGGCTGTGTTCGTTCACCTTAAATCAGGTCATTTAGGTGGTTTGGGCGTTGATGTTGCTTGGACGGAGCCATTCGATCCAGAGGATCCAATTCTGAAACTCCCAAATGTTATTATGACACCACATGTTGCAGGAATCACGGAGTACTCTTACAGAACAATGGCAAAGGTTTGCACTTGTTTCACTGCGATGCTAATAGTTACTTTTCAGTAATCAATCATGCATTTCTTGCTAGTAGTTATATCTTGCCCTTAACTCCTATAGTTGCAACACGGTATTGATTTGTGTGTGTGTTAAAAGAACCTGTAGATTCAGAAGGATCACATGGTTGGTATGTAAAAAGAGTGTCGTGCTGGAAGAACTTTTTTTTTGCATGACTAGAAGTATCACTAAACAAGAACCTATATGCTTAAAATCAAATGGCTTCACTGTTGTGAACCTCCTCTTTCTCTTTGTGCGTGCATTCATAATTTCCCTTGTGAGCCGTGGCTTCCTTTTTGAACTTTTGCAATCCTGAACATACTTTGGAGGGCACCTCACTCAACCCCTGTTTAGATAGTTAGATGGGCTGGCATTTCCTTCTTAATAAAGGAAGCCAGCACCATCATCATTAACTGTGCGTATTGTTTTTCAAGGGGCTGTATGACAATACACACAGTTCAACGACAACATCAAAGAACTGTGTGTATTGCCATACAAGTACTCCTATTTGAAATCCTCAATGTGAGAGAATACAACTTGGCTGGGACCAATTACCTTTACCCCTCGTAGTGACTTACGTGCTGCCTTTTGGTGCAGGTTGTTGGTGACGTTGCCCTCAAGCTTCATGCGGGGGAGCCATTCACCGAAATAGAATTTGTGAACTAGGCAAAGTGAGTAGATGGGGCATTGTTGATTTATTTAAGGAGGATAATTAGAACTAGAATTGTCAAATAAAGACTGCTGTTATTGGTATATAAATTGCTGGAGAATCATAGAAATTCAACCAGTTTGGTTATGCAAAACATTGTTGCCTACTGGTAACAACTCTGAAGCTAGGACGCATAAAGTTCTTGCATCTCTATTGCATAAAATAATCTACAACATGGCTTAAGCGGATGACCTGCTTGCAACGCCAGTTTGGAACTGTTTGGGTTGATTTGTGTGAATATTTCCTATGTCCTGCAGGAATTGAACTTCTTGCTATAAAATTATCACAATGGTCGTTGGTTAAGACTAAAACAGGTAATTCTCCAGTGTATATTTGGAGGTACTTACTCTATTGCCATCTTAGATGACAACAGACTTTTTTTAAAGAGAGTAATTTTTGGCTATACAACATGTCACAACACGATTTAAGGACCAGCCATATTTGCAATACTAACAGCAACCTGATCTAAACCTGAATCTGTAGTTATATGAAACCAGTCCAACTTGCAGTTTCTGTACCATTGGTCGTTAAATATATATATTGTGTACATGATAGAATAGGGAACTAGCTGTTGGTGCTGGTCATTTGACTTCATGTGGTGGTTTCCTCCATCGTGGAAGCTCTCCTCCATTCTCTTCCCCGGGAACCCTGGGTCACTGGCCACCATCTCGCGCCTCACTAGGAGCCTCTTGGATGGATAGTGCTTATGCAAGAATGTTCTATTTTTTATTTTTTACACCTAACACATAATCTAGAAAATTAACATTCATGTGCAAAATAAATAATGATTTGTGCAACGATGTCAAGGCTTCTACAATCATGTCAACTATTTTTTGCAGTCAAACCTAAATGTTACCTAAGGGCATCTCCAGCGGGCCGACGTATTTCGGATGTCCGAAATATCCGTTTGCGTTGGCCCGCGGACGCCATATGGCTCAGGGCGACCGTTTGCGTCGGGGTACCTCCAGCGGTGCGGACACATTTTTTTAGCGGAGACGGCGTCAAGCTCGCTAATGGTGTTTTACGTCCCGTTCAGGACTGCCGCCGGCGATTAACTGTTCTCGCGCGACGACGATCGTTCCCGCGCGTGCCCAATACATTGGCAAGTTTTATCGGCGTTTCGAGCGCGGGGGAAACGACCTGCGCGCCAACGCCGTTTCCCGCCTCGCCGTGGCTATATATGGTGGACACCGGCGGGGGCGACGGGCACACCTCAAGCTAAACCCTACCATCCATCCATGGCGGACCACAACCTTAGTTGGGAGCACGTTGTTCATATGTGTCGCCACCTCCACCCGGAGGAGGAGGAGGAGGTAGTCGCCGCCGGCGTTGAGGCCTAGCAGCGGACCAGGCGGCGGAGGCGGAGGTTGCGAAGGCGGTGGCGCGCGCGCGCGCCTCGCGGCGACCAGGGAGATCGCCAACGCCATGGCCAAGCTCGTCGCGGGGGGAGCTCGCGGAGCGCGGCGGCGATGGTGGCTCCGGCGGGCGGACTGTCATCCACGACATCGGCGACGACGGTGGCCGCTTCGACTGTGCCGGCAACCAGCTCGTTCTGGTCGTGTCCTTCGAGACCCTCGCTGGGGACGCCCGGCGCGGTTGGCGGAGTAGGAAGCCAACAGCTATGCGATCGCCATGGCTGGGGGGTTACTGTGCTTCGACCTGGACTCGCTCTAGCGGAGGGGCCCTTCTCCAGCGCGGGTCGAGCACGAGAACCGGGAGCTGGCGGTCGCCATCGTCGCCAGGGACGAAGTGGTGGCGGAGGCGGCTAGGGATAGGGCCCACTTCGTCGCCCAGCTGGCGGGGTTGCAGGCGGCGGCCCAAGGAAGGAGCGGCGGTGGCGGAGCGGCGCGGCCCTCGGAGGGAGAGGCGGCCAGGAACCTCTCTGGCAGGGAAGCCGTGGGAGTGCGTGCGGCGTGCCGGCGTGCAGCGCTCACGCTACGGCACCGGCCCCTCGGCGGTCGTTGGGGCGCGCTGTAACCGAGGCCGATGTAGGCCGCGCGACGACGAGTAGGTACGGCCGTTGTAGTTTTAGGTTAACTCAACTAGCCATCTCTGTAAAGATGGTCCTTTTGGCCAACCAATAGTAATGAAAAATCTTTTGCTTACCTACTCACTGCCGATCGGGCCCGGATGCACCCCAACGCGGACACTTTCCGTGACCGCGGAGCGTCCGCGAAGACGCAAACCTGGCGCATATTTGGGCCAGGTTTGCGTCTCCGCGGACGGCCCGGTCACTTTGCGTCGCCCCGCTGGAGCAGGGACTAGACGCATTTCCGGTCACGGCGGATGAAAACGGTTGCTCAGCATCCGTTTGCGTCGCGCCGCCCGGAGATGCCCTAACTCCATATGTTGTTACATTGTCATTTTTTACATTGTGGTTCAGAAAATAGCAGGTACATGTGCCCAATCTAAGTTACTACTTATCAAGTTTCTTTTTCACCGAACCTTTGATGCACTAGCATGCAAGCAATTCAGTCCGGAAAGAAACTGAAACATAGTTCATGAAGCAACAACAACTGTATTCATAAAGCTTTTGTACGCCATGATCTACATGGATGTTTGTGAACCAAGGGGTGTGTTTTCTGGTGATAGTGGGCGAGGGCAGGCAGAGGAGAGGAGAGAATTGACCAAGAGGGCCATGACAGGAAAAACCGTGATCATGTGAACTTGTTCTAGGCGCGTCCAAATATGTTTTCTAGGTATTCCGGAGACCTCCCAATCCTAGTCCAAATGTATGTTTTCTACCAATCATCTGAAGCATATATATTCTATGTGTGGTTTCGGCCTATCTGTCTACACTCTGTCAAGCCATGTTAGGAACCGCTAGTGGCAATAGAGCGCACGATCTAAGAGGGGAAGTCATATCTTGCAAGCTATGCTAGTTGTGGAATGAGGCACTCTGCCATTTTATAGCCTCGCCAGTCGCCACACCCAAGGCCCTAGCATGGCAACCTCCCATAGGCTGATAGGCCCCATCTGCATAATGTGATAGTACTAAACAGTCGATGCAAACTCCCAGCATGTATTAACGCCAATAAAGTAATACGCACGCGTGCTACAATGGAAGCCGGTGATGGTGACACAAGCAAGAAGAAAATGCGAATACACGTACTATCAGAAAAGAAATACCCCTTGCATGCCGATCGGCATGAGATCAGATTAAAATATAAAATCAAGAGAAAGAATCTGCTTTGTGCTCCTCTTCAATCACACATATATTTACCCATGAAAATAAAATGCTCCCGTGATAATACAGATTTTTTCAAAAGAAAACATGTGGCCGGTGGTCATTTTCAATTTCGAAAACAGGTATGCTGTTGCTATTTTGTTGTCAATATAGTAATAAAATACCCGATCTACTCACCTTGGTACAAACATGTGACCATAAACAGTTTCCTGAAGCACTTGCGAAATTACAAACAAACAACTTGTAATTTGGTGTAGCGAAATCCATGGGGTGAGAAGGGGGCCGCCTTAAGTGCTGAAAAATTCATCTCTTCTCGCCTCACTTGCACATAGATATGTTTGTTGCCAGAAGTACTAGTTTCACTGACGCAGCAGATGGGTTTCAATGCAACACTTAAACAGTAATAGTAGTCCCATTCTGTTCAGCTCAAAATCAAAACCGTCACATTTCGCTCTGCGTCACTTGACTAACTTCGACTTCTTGCAACATCCCTAACATCACATAGTAGCATGTTGACACGCTATTTTCCACCTGTCAAGAGTAACTAACGCTTTTCCATTTAGCAGGACGGTTCCATGGTTGGTAAACCCCAAGCAAATGCTGAAGATTCCAGGGAAGTAAACTTCAAGCAAATTGGGAGGGCCACTCGGTGCAATAATAGCCTGCTTTACTAGGCACGTGATCCTGAAAAATGGAGTGTTCAGCGTATTCCTATTTCCTGAGACCACTCAATCCTAGTCCTACGTATGTGCTCTACCAACCATCTAAGGCATATTTCTTCTCTGTGTGTAGCGTCAGTCTCTCTACACTCTCAAACTATATTAGTAACCCCTGTTGGTGATAGGATGGGTAGTCATATCTTTTAAGCTATGCTAGTTGTGGAGTGAGGCACCCAGACATTTTATAGCCTCACGCCCTCACCGCATGGCAGCCTCCCTTAGGACCCGCCTGTGTAATGTGATTGTACATAATAGTCGGTGTGATTGTACATAATAGTTGGTGTGAACTCACGGCATGTATTAACGCCGATGAAGCTATGCATACATGTTACAGGGAAAGTTGGTGACAGGGGCAACATAAGAGATAAAATGTGAGTACATGTATCAGAAAAACAATACAAATACTTCTAGAATATGGGTTGGCACGAGATCGGAGTAGGGGAAAAATTCGGGAGAAAGAATGTCCTTTGTGATCCAACTCAATCAAGTATATCTTTACTTACGAAAATGGAATGCTCAGATGAATAATACTTTTTTTTGTGTGAAATGAACAGCTATGATGCCTATCACTAGTTTCTTTTCAACATGCATGAAGCAAGAAATTACCCTACCTACTATCCCCTGGTACAAACATGCGACTAAGTAACACCATCTCGGAGGAGAGTTGTTAGCACTAAAGCACCATGTTTTGGTCTAAATGTCAACTTTAGTATTACTTTACGTTTTTTGACAAAAAATCTAACACGTTTTTGTAGTATTTGTCTTAGAAAAAGACCAGTCGCACATTGATCAAAAATTAAAACAAAAACTGCCAGGTGGGGCCCACCTATCAGTACCAATCTGCTGACATGTACCCCCAACTAAGAAACTCAAAAAAAAAAATTTGAAGAAAAAAAAGTGGAAGTCTAAAAAAAAAGGAACTGGGAGGTTCCCATCAACCATCCCAAGACCTCCATGGCACCACCACCGCCATACTCCGGCGAGGCAGCCCCTCCCCGGTCTTAACCTTCTGCGTCGACTGCATCACTCCCCCAACCTTCTGATCGATGCGGATAGCCCTTTCGTTGCCTCACACATTCCGCATTGGCCGACGTGCTGCCCCAACCTCCTACTCGGCTCCGGTGAGCCCTGTGCGTCGCCTACCCATCTGCCTCACCAAAACTGCGGCCCCTAGTTTCTCCGAGCGCCGCCTTGATTTTCTACCTCTCCATTGTGTCTCGACATCGCCTAAGCCCTTCTATCCGATGTGAGGATCTGGGCGAATGCGGAATGCCGCGTCGCACAGGCTGCGCACGGGGCCCTAGGGTCACCGTGTAGAAAATATAGAACCCTAATTTCTATATTGTATTGATTTGACCCTTGCAGGGATATATATAGAGGTACAATGGGGGAGAAGAGACTTGGACTACAAGAAGATCTAATCCTAGTCTAATCTCAGTCGTACATGTATTCTAACATTTCCTCTTAGTCCTAGCAGGAGTGAAGTGGATGCTTGCGAGTGGAGAAGTCTTGCGCATCCGTCGCCTTCTCCACCTTGTCATCATCATCGCCCCTTCGGGTTCCTTCTCTTCCCTCCCGCAGACACAACGGGAGTGTTGTGCACGCAAGTGATAACGCAGATGTTGTTGACTAGAGTTTTTGAGTTGTTGTAGACGTATTTTTTTATGCTGATGTAGCCAAGCGAGATGTAGCCTTGGTGAGGTTGTCATTGTCGGTGTAGCCGCTAGAGCTAGAGGAGGACAAAAATGCGAGACTTGTGTCATGGGGTTTTAGGTTTTGTGCGGAGGCGACAGGTTTTTGTGTCATAGCGTGGCGACGGCTGGGATCTGAGGAGGCGGAGGGTTTTTATGTTTTAGTGTGGCGACGGAAGGGATCTGCGGTGGCGGTATTTTTTTCATTGTGCAGTGGCGACAACGGATCTGCGGTGGTGGTGGGTTTAATATCATTATGCGGCGGCGGGAACGGATATACGGTGGTAGCGGGTTTTTGGTTGTCGACGACATCGATTTTTTGTTGAAGATCACATGATGTAGATCTTGGCAATAATTTGTATTGGCGAGGTAGAACTCAATGAAATCTTGATGTAGTCATACAGCTTGATGTAATTGTTTGGGTCCTTGTAGTTCAACTAGGTGCAACGCAGATCTTGTGTTGCCGTGTTGGTGAAGTAGCGGTGTCGGTTTGGTGTAGTTTCAACTTGGTGCAGTGAAGAACATATTGGGGCTGACGCTGACAGTTCAGATTGTCCGGAGTTGCACGCGGCGCTGATCAGGTGAAGGCGGTTTCCCTCCCGGCGATGAAGCCGGACTGGTGCGATTGCCGCCTCGTGTGCACATGGAAGATGGAACGGCTCGTCGTGGATGTATAGATCGTAGGTGTGTGTTGAAGACTTGCCAAATTCCGCCAAATACACAAATGAAACCCAACCATACATGTTCACCAATTATATCTTCTAAATCATCCACACTAACAATCCACCCTTCTCCCCCAAAAGAAGATTTTAGTAAATGAAGCTGCAGAAGTGCTGATGTATCTACCAGCCTAGACACGTACAAATGCATGTACGTACGTCCAAAGGTGAAAACAATCATGATCTGCGAACCTTGCATACCGTGTCTATTTTTTCTTCGCATAGTGCTGCATCTCCTAGATAGGCACGCCGCACTGCATGGCCTCGTACATGTTGGCGCAGGAGCACCTTGGATCGAGCAGCGTCCTGCGCCGATGTGAGGAAGTGACGAGGTCGGCGGACGCTGGAAGCTGGATCCACTCTTTATGTTTGGATTTGATGCGCATGAGACCTGATGCTGGAGACGCGCGTGGTGATGTCGTGCCCCCACAGATCGGATCGCCATGGAGTTCACCGCGCGTGGCATCCCCTGCTGGACGCGGGCATGGACCTGATTGCGTGGAGACGATGGCAACGTTGTGCCTCGCGACGATGGTGAGCGTGGCCGAGTCAGCTCGGTTCATGTCGTGCGCCACCGTTTGTATCGATTGCGCTGATTTCCACCGGAGTATGACAGGATCTTTCTAGATTTAGGGATTTTATTTGGCTATAATTGGATCTAAACTAGAGCCGCTATGTAAAGAACTGATCCGATCCGATCTTTAATTGAGACCAGGTGTTGCGTTCCCGAGTAGATTAATTTTCACTTTTGCTAAATAACAGTCGACTGATTTATTTTTGGGCATCAGTCGAATCTTTTTTTTCACTGCGATGGCCTTGCTGCATCTAGTTTTCTTTGTGTGCGAGTGGGATTAGGCTCGTGACATGGCCTGACGTGAGACGTGACACCTACATACATGCGTTAAGATTTGTATGCATTATCAAGTCTGCTTTCTCGTAGGATTTGTGTCCAATTTTTTTTTATTGATCTTTTTCCTCTGCTAGCTGTTACCGAAGAGGATCGAGCTCAGAGGCACAACGCCTTTAGATGTAAAACACACAGCATCCAACATGAGTGCATGACTAAATTAGCTGATGGATTTAGTTGTAAAAACTCGCATTTTCTTATCAATTCTTTACATCACAAATTACAGTCCATTACACTAGTATTTACATGAATTAGAACATGTAAAATTGGGCAAACATGATTGTAATTTCAGTTTTCAAATCACGAAACGATCTTCTTTTTTTTACAATTTCTCTTCATCAGGAGTTACAGCTATATGTACAAGATCCTGGACATGTAATTTTGGGCAGACAACGCTGTAATTTTGGTCTTCAAATCATGTATTATGAATTTTTTTCTCTTTTCAATTTGTTTGCTTGTTGCTAATTATAGGTAGTGTTATCCTGCCTATAAATCTCAGCAATGATCTTTTTCTATGGAATTGGGTAATTTTCTGTGATTCTGTCCATGCAATGTGTTATGTTATAATTGGAAGAAAAACTGACTTACGACAATTGTAAATCTGTCAACTCACAAATAGACACCCCCTTAATTTTTCCAGGGGTGGTGCGATGTGGAATTGGTGGGAGGACACATCATGAGACTACTCGCTTTGATATCATGTACTATAAAATATAGAATCCTAATTTCTACCATTTCTACTAGTAGAAAATGTGGCTTTAGTCTTAGTTGGTAAGGGCTTTTAGTTCCGATTTTGCAACCGGGACAAGTGAATCGGGACCAAAGGCCCTCCTCTTTAGTCTCGGTTGTAATATAAACCGGGACAAAAGGGCCCGCCACGTGAGCTGCCGGCGCGCGCCGGGCAAAGGACCTTTAGTCCTGGTTTGTAACACCTACCGGGACTAAATGCTATTTCGTTTATTTTTTATCCAATTCATTCTTCTAATTATTTTTCACTCCTTTTTTTCAGAATTTCTACTTTTTTAATTATTTGACAAGCGTAGTCTCTAAATACACTTAATCTCTAGTCAAATTGCTCTCGTGGTCGAACTTTCCGGTCGATCACTCATCATCCCACTACTCCAGCACTAGCACACTTAACTTCCGAATTTGTTCCCGTCCCGCTTCCAAGTGCTTCGCGCGCATGTTATTGATAGTAGTATCGTATCAATCCTATTAACATGTTGATCGATGCCACACTTCTTTATTGTTTGAATTCCAAATAATTCTTTTAATAAACAAAAGTAATAATGTCACACTTCTTTATTCTTGAATAAATAAATAAACAATATTTTTAATTTTTTTAACTTTAATTTTTTTGCAAAACCTAAAACCTGAAAATTTGAAAATGTAAAAATTGGCAATTATTACTACTAATAGTAATCTTTATGCAGGATGCAATTATTGATTTAATTTTTTAAAAAAATAAAAAAATATATAAATCCTGAATTTCTGGCAAAAACTAAAATCTTCCTACTTACATAATTCCATTTGGAATTTTGAGAATTAAAAAAAAGCCAACCGGGTAACTACCAATCAGAACTAAAGGATTTCGCCCCGAAGGCAGCATGCCGCAACCCTTTTAGTCCCGGTTGGTATTACCGGGACTAAAGGTTCCAAACAAACTGGGGTAGAGGGCTTCGCGCCGTTCGAGCCGGGACTAATGTGGGCCATTAGTCCCGGTTCATTTTTAAACCGGGACTAAAGCTCCCTGGAGATTTGGACAAAAACCCTATTTTCTACTAGTGAAGGTATCGTAAAAGAAGCCATGTATAGAGGTACAATGAGAGAAGATGAATTGAACTACAAGAAGATCTAATCCTAGTCTAATTTTAAGCATACATGTATTCTAACGCACCGGACATGACCCGGATGACCACTGGAGCGGGGGCAAACGGACGCGGTGCTCGGCGGCCGGGAGCTATGGGACCCAGAGAAGGACGTCTTTCTGAACTGAGAACTCCCCCTCGACCTTAATCTGAGCTCAGCAAGGGTAGGGGAGACGTGGAGGCGACGAAAACGTCGAGAACGAGCAACAACTCAAGCTCAAGAAGGCGAGCTTGTGGCCATCGATTCGCTGCACCCCGGCTCGATTCTTCCGTCGGGGGGGAGTGGGTGAAACCCCTGCTGTGAAAAGGCGACCCGCTGAAGTGCTGAACCGTATGCCCATATGTCGCTCTGCATAGTACAACCTGCTTGACTGGTTGTGCTTTCTCGCTGCATCATATACTTCATAGTAGCATGTTGACGCGCTCTTTGCGACGTCTCACGAATAACTAATGCTCTTCGATGGCTCGTTCGCTTCGATTTTTATAAAACAACATTACGCACGGCAGTTATGGTTCTTCTCAAGGTATTCCAGATGGCTCCCAATCCAAAGTATGTGCTCTATCAACCATCAACAACGTAAATCTTCTTTGTACTCCGTATGATTTTATTCTATCTCTACACTCTGTTGGAGAAAAAAATATCTGCGTTAGGACTTAGGAGTCGCTACTGGTGGACTGATGGTAGAACGCACGTTCTAGAATGGGAAGGCATTTCTTCCAAGCTATACTAGTTGTGGGGTGAGGCACCCAGCCATTTTATAGCCTCACCACGCCCCAGCCTGCCAAGGGCCCTAAGAGCATCTCCAGCCGCGTCCCCCAAACCGTCCCCCAAACCGCGCCGGATTGAGCGTTTGGGGGACGTGTTTTGTTGCAGCGTTGGGGGACGTCGCTCCCCGTCCCCCAAACGCCGCCCCCAAACATTAAAAGTATTTTTTTTGGCTAGAAAGAAACTATTTAATAATATTCAAATCGGTTGAACATAAACAAATTATATATAAAACTTCGAAAAATATAATTAAATACATATAAACTATCTACTTCTTCTTCTTCGCTGATGGCCCCGCCTCGCCGTCGTCATCGCGGTGGCGCTTCTGCTCGTCACCTCTTCCGAAGAGGCGGTGTCGGCGCTCGACGCGTCGTCGTCGCCGGTGCTCGTCGCCTTGCCTTGGCCTTTGGCCTTGGCGGCCTTGGCTGGCCTTTTGGCCTTGGCCTTGGCGCTGTCCTTGGCAGCCTTCGCCTTGCCCGCCGCCGCACGGGCCACCGCCGCCGCCGCGGCCTCGCTCTCTTCTTCCTCCTCCTCCCATCAGCCATTCGTCCTCGCTGTCAACAGGCGGCGGGAATCGTCGCCGCCTGGCGTCCTGTCTTTGTCCCACCAATGGCGCCACCGCAGGCTTTCCTTTGGAGGTGTCGGACGGGAGCCGGGAGATGTAGCTCATCGTCGTGGAGGTGTCGGATGGAGGCTTGGATGAATGACGGCGTACGTACGGGTCTTATTGAGCGCGGATGAACGGCGGCGCAGAAGTCGAAGAGAGCAGCGGTTGCTCTTCCGAGTCGGCGCTCCATTCGGCGGGGTTGCGCGTCGTCGACGCGGTTGCCAATGCGACGGTTCCGTTTCCGTCAACGCACCGTCGCTACGTATGTGGCGGTTTAGCGTCCGAGCCACGATGGGTCGGCCCGCGCCTCTCGCCTCTCATTCGTTGTGTCCGGCGTGCCGGTGCGTCCCCTGGGACGGGGACGGGCTCGGGACGCGGACACCGATGGGCCGCGCCGGACAAAAAGGCCTTTGGGGCGCGCGCGGCTGGGAACGTTTTTTTGTCCGGCGCGCCCCAAATCCCTTTGGGGGACGGTTTGGGGGACGCGACTGGAGATGCTCTAACTGGTGTGAACTACTAGGATTTATTAACGCCAATGAATGTGGAAGCTAGGGACGAGAAGAGTGGAAATATCAGTGCCGGTACCAGAAGAAGAATACACCTCGCACACGGACACAATGGGCATGAGATCAGTTTAAAAATAAAAACAAGAGAAATAATGTGATATGTAACCCGCCTCGACCGCATATATATAAATTTAAAAATAAAAATGAGATACTCCCACCAGGGCCGGTCCTAAGATATTAGGGGGCCGGTGCAAGAAAAAAGCCCCTATACACAAATGGTTATAGATTATTTATATATTAATAGCAACTTAATGACACAAATTTTCTCTAGATTATCAAACACAAACTACTCATGGTCTTATTGGTCATAATTCTCCCTATACACATACACTTTCTAAGCAAATACACAACATTAATCTACTTGCTTTCTCTTTTGTCGCTTTTTATAAGCAAACATATGTACTTTTTAGTCATCTTAACACAGAAGCAAAAAATACAAACACCAGAATAACTAGGGCGTATAATTAACGGAAAGTTGAAACAAAAATACTCGCATGAGGGATCCCTTGTCGCCTGCTTGCTCTTGGACCGTCGTCAGCCATCCCATTGCCGCTCGCGCGCCGGGCGCTGCCCCCTTTGCCCTTGTTGCCGCGGCCCGCGGGCGCAAATTCTGTTTTCCTCTTGCCCGTTGCATTTTGACCTGCATCACTCGGCCATCCACAAAAAAGCATCTTTGCATCTCACGCCTGGCGCCACACGAGACGCAATTCGGCTAAAAGCCTTTTTCGTGACCTCCGGATGTTGCTACATCCGGCGCGACGACGCTGCGACGGCAGCATGACCGTCTCTCAGCGTCGACACCCCATCCGGACCTTCACGAGTGAATTCCTGTTGAGTGTCTTTTTAGTGCTGCAAGATGAAGTAGGCGCAGGTGAGGAACGAAAGGGTCGTCCCTGCCGGCGCCACGACGGGCAGTGTGGTGGCTTAATCCCCTTCTGCCTCTAAATATAAACTGAATTGTTATTGCGACCTACATATGTAAAATCTGCTGCTTTTGGTTGAATTGTGTCCTGCATACTTTGTAGGTGGATAATCTGAAGGCACTTCTTGAGGTGGAGGTGAGCTGGACTAGCGAATTTCAATTCTCTTCCATATGTTGCCTTGACTGATTTGATCTCAGATATGCTCTCACATTGTTCGCGAAACACACAACTTGCCCATTGCCCATCGCTGCAGATGCCAGAGCACGGATTAATTTGACATGACGTCGTAGCAACGCACGGGTTTTGTGCACCAAAAATGGTTCTTCTCAAGGTATTCCAGATGCCTCTCAATCCGAAGTATTCTTCTCCACCAATCATCAACAGCGTAAATCTTGTGTATGATTTTCGTTCTATCTCCAAACTCTGTGCGAGAAAAAAAAAACTGCGTTATGAATCGTTACTGGAGGTAGAACGCTCGTTCTAGGATGGAAAGGCAAGTTTTCCAAACTATGCTAGTTGTGGAGTGAGGAACCCAGTGATTTAATAGCCTATGCTCTAACTGCACAACGTGGTAACAGTTAGTGTGAACTACCATGATTTATTATCGGCAATCAATGAAGCTATAACACGTTACAGTGAAAGCCCGGGACACAGGAGAACAGTGAAAATATCGATGCTGGTACCAGAAGATGAATACACCCTGCACATGGTGGGCACGAGATCGGAGTTAAAAAAAAATCAAGAGAAAGAATGTACTATGTAACCCGCCTCAACCGCATATATATTTACAAAGAAAAATGAGATGCTCCCATGAATAATACACAGTTTTCAAGAAAAACAATTACGGTATCTACCACTATTTTCTTTTCAATATGTAAGAAAAAGATTACCCTATCTACTCGCCCCTAGTACAAACGACCAAATAAACAGAATTGTGTGCTTCCCGAAGCACTCCCAAATTACAGGCAACGATTTCCTTTTTGTTTTTCTTTTTCTGAACCGCAACGACTTGTTGTGAACACTCTTGTCCTTTTAGGTGAAGTGGGTGAAGTACTGCGAGAAGGCGGGTCTGAAGTGCTGAACCATTCCGTCTCTTCTCACCATTTAATCTGCTACTCCAATCCGTCAAGTGACTATTTGGAAAAGGTCTTGTGTGATCCTCCAAGCGGCCAAGAATGCATGACACAGCACCATAGTGGTCTCAAAACCAGAAAGTGTCACCATCATTAACCCACTGCACAAAATGCTCGGGCAACTTCTGACCCTGAACCTCAGCAACTTGGTTTTCCTGAAAAGTTTCAGATTAAGTGATTACGTTTGTTCGTTGGAACACATGAAATGACCATGAAGAGAACCGAGTGTGGGGATTGTATGCTCACCATGGTCTCAGGAATTATGGCACTAATGACATTCTCGGTTGAACGTTGAGCATCTGGCGAGCTAATTGCAATTGACCTGTTCACGGTTTACCATTGATACAGTGAGAAAAAGAATATTGTTTTTCTCGACATTGTCACAGCAGTACTAATGAGCACGAGATGAACAACACCACGCACTAACCAAAATGGTTCAAATTACTTTGTGAATATGATTTCTTGTGTTCAATAATGCAAGGACAGGTATGTGATCGCAGCGAAAAAAGGGCTTCAAACCGATACAGAACTACCATTTTTTAAATTGAAAGGATGGTTATGTGATTGACAGAGCAAAAGGACATCAAACTGATAATGGTAAAGTTAACTAATGGTACGCTTCAATTAAATTATCTTTGCTCCTTTCATGTTTTACCTAGGCTGAGACAAACATAAGTACGTATTTCAAAAAAAATAAAAAATCATATTTCTGAGTTTCAAAAAATTCTGTAAAATAAATCAGGATGTAGTTAGTGATGTATACCACAAACTTGCTAACTATCAATTGGAAATAATGTGTATTTTTGGCTACACAAAAATGACAAAAATGTGGATCCGAGTGTCACATTTTCAAATCTCAAAAAAATGTCAGATTTTCTCATTTTTGTGTAGCGCATAATAAAAAAGAATTTTGCAGGCTTGTGGGATATATAATTGACAAAGATCAGAATTGCTTTAAAAAAATCAGAAGTTGTAAATATTATTTATGAAAATTTTAATATAGAGGGATCACTGGAGCTCATGTGCCAGAAGAACTTTTCGGAAATTAGACAGTTAAAGAGTAAGATGTTGAGCATGCATGGGAGAGACAATTACAGAAATAGAGTAAAACAACACCAAAATTGACCTTTCATCGCTTGAATTGCCTGAATTTGAAAGCCATTCAGGATCCAGGAAGTTTGAATCGCCCGAACCATTGCAATAATAATATTGGCTGTCTGGGACATGATGTATATGATTATCAGACACTGTTGGGGTATATCTGCAATAGGTTTTAGAGAAGAATATACCGGTCAAATATAATGATGAACCTATACTTAATTGAAATACCACTGTTTTACTTTCTAGTAAATTATCAACTATCGACAAAGAATCAAACTTAATGTATAAAGCCTGAATAAACAGAAGCTGACCTTGAATTTGACACCTCACTTTCAAAGGGTTGTGAAATCTCATTTTCGTCCACCAAATCAGACTCCACGTTTGAAGGTTGTAACTCATTAATGACATCAGGTTGTGCTCCATTCAATAATTCATTACTTCCGCCAGATATAGATGCATTGCTTACACAAAGAAGGCTGCCCTCTGATTTCACTTTTGGTATTGGATTGTCACTGTGACATCAAAATAAATAGTCAATGCCATGAAGGTCCTTACTGATCTACAGAAGGCATGTTTCGTTCAGACTAAGACCTTGAACAGCCTTCAAATGTAAGAACTGGGAAAGCTACCCAAAGTAAATGAGCTAAAAGGTCCTCATGTTGCTCAATAGTGTGAAAACACTGGTACAAATTTAAGCCCGACCAAATTTTTTATGGAAAATATGTATATCTGGACCAGACATCATAATATGACCGATCACTGACTTTTTGCCACTGCCCTGAACAACTAAACACCCGTGGGTATTCAACAGTAGCATAACACTGTCAGGAGATGATAAAGTTTTAGCCCATAAAGAGATTAATATGTAATGCACCATAGTGGCAATGAAATAATGGGGATAAGAATTATTCGCATGCTCTCAATTTCCAACAGCACAAAGGAACACTAAAATTATGTTTGTCAAATGACTCCGCATGTGAATGGGTGACTCACAAGGGATTGTTCATCACAGAAACTTTCATTTATACACCGAACTCTTTGGATTGCATGCATGAGAAGCATCACACTAATTTATTGTTTGGATAGTGTCAGGTAGATAAGGCCGTAAATAACTAGGTGAATCATGTTTACCCTGTATGATCCAAAGGTTCATTGTTATGTTCCTCAGAAGATGATTCTAGCTCCCAGAGTGCAGGATTTCCTTGCTCCGGTTGGAAGTACCCCAAAAATCTGAAAAATATATATAAAAAAACTCAATATTTTATTGAAAAAATGGGTTCTGCAAAGTGGACATGGATACTGAGTAAAACATACAAGTTTATGGCTGCCTGTTTGTTAGCATCTATACAGGCATTGCTATAGTGTCGTTGTAGTGTCCTGAAGAACTCTTGTGATCGTATAAAAAGCTTCAAGTGGCCCCTCTTTGCAGAGAATATCTTCAAAAAATTACCAAATCAAAGAAAATTAGAGCAGTGCTGGGTACAGTTAAACATGAAACAAAATATAAAGATAGAGAAAACGATGGATTAATTGACAAGCAGTAAAAAGAATACATTCGCCACTTAAAGATTGACAAATTACTAGTAAAACTGAATGATGATCCATATTAAATGAATATTTATTTTTTAATTATGGAGATCTTGATAAAGTAATAAACTAAACATTACAATCAGCACAGTTTTCCCCTTCTTGTATGGGTTCTGTTCAATGTTCAGTACCATGACCAATTACTCTTCATTAAGGTTCAGAGGAAAGCGATACATCCAGAAACCATAGAACAATATATGATGACCATTTAACTTTTTGTTGCAGTTCAATAACTTGTGCCCCTGGCATCTTGGGAGACTCTATATGATGCTTAACAAGATAGGGCTATAGCACATCTTATTATTCACATAAAAGGAACCAAGTTTTTCAATAGAACAATGATTACGAACATGATCCATGTATGGTCAATACTTGTATGGGGAGAAAGTGTCTCCGCATGCCCAGATGGTGTACTTAAGCTATCGAAAGAATTGGATGCTTAAATTTGAAATCTGAAACTAAAATTGACTAAATCCCCTTCCTACAATTATAACCAAAGAATATAGAAAAAATATACCACATTATTCTATCATAACCAGCATTTTGGTCATCTAAACTGAAAAGAATAACTCGAGTGAACATTTGTTCCTAGATCAATCCATACTCACTACACGGAATGTCAGAATCACAAATTCACAATAGCTCATCTTGCTGCTTACGTACTTAGCTGTTTCAAGAGATATAGTTGGTTTTTGTCAAATACCTTATTATGAGCAGCCGACCCGCTATACTGTACGGCAAGTGTGTCACCCATCCTCTCATAGAAGTGCATTAAATGATGAGCCAAAGGAGCACCTAAACCAAGTTCTGGGGATTCTACACAACCAAGTGCATGCAGCTGATGTCCAAGGGCAGCTAAACCATATGCATACTGAGCAACATTTGTACGATCCAAGCAGTCTATACAGTTTGTCCGTAAGACACCTTTTTGGAATATTGGTGGTTTTAGTTGGGGTAATTCACTGGTTTCAGGTTTGTCTTCTGCAGTTCCATTGCCAGAGGAATCAGAACTGCCTGAAATATCTTCTTGGGATATGTCACTATTGCTCTCATCACAGCAATATGGATCGTGGCTGTTCCTATACGGAAATAGGAGAATGAGATCAAATGCATAAAGAAGAGCAGTGACCATTCTTGAAATAGAAGAACACAACAGAACTCAAAGTACCAACTATGTAGCAAATAAAACCATAATGTGGAAATAATAATAAAGATCAACTCACAATAGGGCAGGCCAGTGAGCAGTCTCAGACTCTGAAGGTGGTGCAACTTGACAATAGAAAAACTCTGTCAAACTCAGAGCCCGAAATGCCACTTTCAAAAGAACATCAAGCACATTTGTAGGTTTTCTGAAACAAAATAACGTCAATAATGCATGCTACAAAATACTAATATGTTGAAGTAAAATATGAGAAATGTAACAATCAATACCCTTGAGAGTTTTTATGAAGATCCCAATGTAAGAACCGCAGATGGTTCTCCTCTGAATCAAATTCGTTTATGATCCTTATTGCCTTATCAAATTCCCGACGAAGTATTGACTCCCGTCTTTCGCGTGTCTTATATGTAAACAGCGACAGTAAAATAGCAAAACAAGTCAAATTAGCAATCATGTGTCAGCATATCCAAAAATGTTACTACTTCAGAACAAGATGGTACTACTCACCTTAATCAAGTTTAAGATAATGATAGGGTTGCCATATCTTTTTCTAAGATTTTCGAAATGAAGCTTGGTAGCTTCATAATTTTTGTCCTTCTCAGCATGCACTGACAAACAAGAAATGTTTATTTACAAATATGTTGATGATACTACATACATAATAGGTAAGTTGAGGAGCTTACATGTGATATCAGGTTTAATATGTAACTTTGATGTATCCTGTGACCAGAATAGTGGGATCGAACCCCTGTTCTGCACAACAGAACTTACTTCTGTAGGCCTAGAAACAGCTTCATAAACAATTTGCTCAGTCTCAACATCATTTGCTACCCGGCCCTTCTTATTCACTCCCCTCTTTAAATATCTATTCAACATTCAGTTAAACCATTTCAATCCAACTAATGCCAAACTAAGAAGAAATATTAAACAAAATGTTTTAGATGTGCAAACCTGGTGCCAGCATAATGTCTTGAGCGCCTAGCAATTAGCGTGAACATAACGTCCTTCCCAGATATAGCAAATTTGTCCTAATAATATGGCATAAAAAGTAACATTCAGATCGAACTCTATTAATCTAAGGCTAGCACCTCACAAATTCGTTAGATACTTAGATATAAAGTGGGGAAAAGAATGGATCAAGATTCATACTATATAAATAAATAAATAACTATGTGATTATGTTTAAAAGGCAACAAATGAAGAAAGAAAATTGAAGTTTGAACTAACAGATTGCATTTGGCAAGGAAAAATGATTTCACCTATCTAGTGAACTATTGCCGGATATAGTGAACTAAAAAAGTCTTAAATCCAGTCAAAGCTATTTCTATTTAATGTCTCCACTTTAGCATAGAAGAAGTTTCTCTTAAACAATACACCCAAAGGAAATAATAGCAATTAAAGGCTACTTCAGCACAAACCTGCTTAAAAAAACCATAGACTAATGCAACGGTCCACAGGGTACTTCTCAGACAATTGCGTATCCGGCGTGTAAGGAACTCATTCCACACGAAAGTTGACTCATATAATAACCACCCTTCTTGAGGATCAGTTAAATTCTTCTGAAGACTTCTCATGATAGGATATGAGTAACAGAAAAAGAAATCCTTTCTAAGATCAAGTGAGTTCAAAATCTTCTTGTATCTGTGTAATTACAGAAAGAATTAGCTTGTTACAAGAAAATGAAATAGAAATAATTAGGAAATGGAATACTGGGATAAAACAGATAGTGTACTTTCTGGGCAATTGGCCACTAGAAAGTATAAAAGGACCTTACAATTTAGTAACTAGTTGGAGATATGGATCCATTACATAGTGATACATTTGAGAGGAATAAGATGGCACACAACAATGGAAGCTTATTACTTTTTCAAGAGAACAGTTTAATACAATAATACTATACAACTAGAAACTAACTTTGAGATTTTCACTGATAAATTAAGTACAATCAATAAATTAAGTAATTCTCCTCGATCAACATATACAATTTAAGCACATGAATAAACATTTTCGAGCATGCAAATTAAACGGGGTGCACAAACCTGTTCTCATCCTTGGAACTTAGAAAACTGGATCGAGATTTAGAATTTGCTAGCTCAACCATTGAAGTCTTAGTCACCTGGTACACTGGATGATCAAATATCTCCCCAATTTTTCTCTGTTCGGTGATAATTAACATGTAAAATGGCCCAAGGAACTTAACGAAACCTGAGAAAAAGAACCACTGTAAAATGCACATCTATAGAAGTTAACTAATTCTCGATTTGCAAACAACAAGGAGAGAATAACTTACCAATGATGCCATAAAATTTTGTCACAAATTTTACCCCTCCAGTTGACCTGTGGTCTTCATCGAGAACATTTAAAAGTTCCTGGTATTCAGTTTCTGTATAGACAGTAGAACACTCGTCTATGTCAAGTTCTGGTGTTTCTGATCTATCGATCTTGAGTAATCTCCATAGTGTTTTGTCAGAATTAGTTCCAAAAATGTAGAACGTCTGCAAGAAAGAGTAAACATATTAATCCCAATTCTGGTGTGGAGAATGAGTTAATGAACCAAGAAATCGATCTTTAGTAACCTCCATATTGTTTTGTCAGAATTTGTTCAAGTACTAACACGGTAACCAACAAATTGATCTTATGTAAACATTACAGAGGAATTGAGAAGTTTCACCATCCATGAAGAAATTGTGATGATATTACGTGTGAATTAGACTAAATGCTTTGTCGCCATTTTAGATGCCGCAAATCTAACAGAGCTGCTACCTGCTAGCAATGAAATAACAATACAGAGAAGATCCTTTACGAAAAAACTGCTGCTTAAACTGTATTCAACAATGTATTCAAACCTCGGGCCGTTTAATGGTCAGCCAATCTACAAAGTTGCCTTTTCATCATCTATATATGGCAAAACAAAAATACAGGTGGCGGAAGAAGGGGCAGGAAGCACGCAATGGAGGAAGAGACACTCAAACTCTCGCTTTTTAAGATCAGCGGGTCAGAACAGGATGGTGTCTCAGCATAGCTGGCACAGGAGATGGCGGAGCCAGAGCTCTTTGTGCTCAACCATCATGCATATAGCCTGTGAGAACTGGCGAGGAAGATACCCCACAACAAGAGGAGGATGAGTGTGTTCCGACCAACCGGGGAAGAAACACGTAACCGCTGATCTTAGAAATCCGCAGCCGCCCGCCATCTTAAAACTTGGAGGTAACAAAGTGAATGTCCAGTAGGCAGGGGGAGATAATATGAGAAGGCAGCGAAGTTTCAGACGATGTTTCATCCAAACTACGTCAACAACATCAAGCCCGCAAACACTAATAGTTAGAAACTTATCTCGACTCTCAACAAGCAAAGCTCCGATTCCTTCTGTTAAGTAACCACAAAATAAAATGGCAATCCCTTCAAGGGATCTCCATATCCACCTCTCACACACATTACAAGCGTTCTTCCAAAGAGCATTTCCAGAATCATGTACTCGGACCACGCAAAGGGAACTCCCGCATGCTGAATTAATCCGCAAGGGGAGAAGCTGCCGCTGATACGCAGATACCATAGTTTGGCATCAAAGCTAAGCTACGACACCAATCATCCGAGCAGCAGCTAGAGGTACCGAAGCAAACAACCTGAAGGAAGGGCCTCTACGGGAAATCTGTAGCCTCTCCCGAATCACAGGAACGAATCGCTCCCTCGCCACGCAACATCACCGGGAGGGAGCGAGAAGCGGGATGCGGAAACCTTACCGACTCGCTCTCGTAGAGCTCGAAGCTCTGCAGGCAGGCCGGCTCCGGCTCCTGCGGCTTGGGCTGCGCCGCCGCAGACGCCGTCGCCATGGAACGCTGGGCGGATCAACCGTCTGGGCCCTGCCGCCTCGGGCCCTGCCGCCGCAGTCCGGAACGGGATCACCGCCCCGCGTCGTCCCCTCGGAACCCCAAATCCCCCGCCGGCAGCTTGAGGTAGAGCATTCGCCGCCGCGCCGCCGCGAATCAGAGCAGCTCCGCCCCCGCTGGCCCCGAGAAGCTTCTAGAGGAGATTCGGCGCAGGCGGTGGCACGGGGAGAATTTGGCAGGGATGAGTTGGCGGAGGAGGAGGAGAAGAAGGAGGATGATGGTATGGTGTGGCGAATAACAGGTTGTTGTTACGGCAATTTGTTAACCCCGTTGATGAGGTAACACGGGCCGTAACACGTCTGGGAGATTTTTGGGAGGGAATATTCGTGTTATATATAATTGAGGACAACTACTCTGAACAATCGCCGGCTATGGAGAAGTTTATGCATAGACTTGACTGGATCTCAAGGGAATATATTGCAAACTACTATATTTTCGGGTGCCACCTATCACCATTAGAGCATTATTGAGGAAAGGGTTAATGTGTTTTAGTATTAGAAGTTACAAGTGTTTGAATTTTCTATTAGTACGTGGTGTATAGAGCAAAAGTTTGAATTTAAAACTTTCCAAGTATTCAACCGTTGCGAAACGGTATGTTCGGTGACGGTTTTTGTAGTAGCACACGGGGGCTAGAGAAGTCGATGCCTCGCGATGATACATAAGAGAAATGCAAATGCTACTATCTTCGAGACGAGAAATAAGTAAAGACGCATTCATTCCGAACAAGGAAAAGACAAAGTTATAATACGGAGTTCAAATTTTTGTTTTCCCGCGTAAAAGAAGACCCTAGGCCCAAGACCACCGTCTCCCCGTTGTCGTTATCCAACTATACCCCAAAAATTCCGTTTTTCATGATGTACGGAAAAACGACGCAAGTGACCACATCAGAAATTGAAATTCATCTTCCAGATAAAAACATTACAACATCCAACTCAAAACCGTTATTCAATTATTATGTTTAAAGAGTAAGGAATTCAATGAAAAAGATAAATAGAATAATTGTTGACTAAGGAACTTTATATATGGAAGAAACTGGATTTCACATAAAAGATGTTGAAATTTTATTTCAGCGTGACAGCCAACATGTCATTAAATAGAGAGTATTATTGAGGAAAGGGTTAACATGTTCATGTATTATAGTAACGTGTGTTTTGATTTTCTATCAACACACAACGAGGAGAGTAAAATTAGGAGCTGAGCCTTTCAACGTATTTGTAGTGAAAATAGTATGTTCGGTGAAAAAAACTTAGTATCATGCAATCTCTAAATGAGAGCTAGAGAATTAGATGACTCTGCGATGAGGCATAAGAGAAAAGCAAATGCTACTATCTTGAGTACAAGCTGTAAGTAAAGATGTATTCATTCTGCATGAAGGAAAACAAATAAAGGTTATATTACGAAGCTCAAACTTTGATTTCCCGCGTAATATAAAACCCTAGGCTTCGTACAACGATTCAGTTGTTGTCTTTTTTCGACTATACAACATAATTTTTTCATGTCCCCAATGTACCGCAAAATGATGTAAGTGACTACATAAAAAAATAGAAATTCACCTTCTAGTGAAAAACATTGCAACACCCAAACCATAACCATTGTTCAATTATTTGTGTTAAAAGAGTAAGGAATTCAATGGAAAATAAATCGAATGCTTGATGACTAAGGAACTTTATGTATGGAAGGGAAATGGATTTCAGCGGAAAGATGTTGAAACTTTTTTTCCACGTGACACCCACCATCATTAACTTAAGAGCATTATTGAGAGAAAAAAATGATAATATGTTTTACATGATACATTCGACATTATTATAAAGCAATGGCGGTGGCAAAATATCGAATTCGGAACTTTCCAGTGTTTTGGAATTGGTAGTAAAGTTTTAGTATATTTGGTATGGTTTTTTTATATAGCATACTAGGTCCGCGTGAAGGAAAGAGGATTTGACTACTTGCCAAAATATAATTATGACTGTTATTATCTTCACATAAAAGGAATAAATACTATTGTCTTGACAATTAGTTGAAGAATTAAAGATATATTCAGAACTAGAAAAAAAAGATAAAGTAATGGTATGGATGTTAGGTTATCCTTTCCCGCAAGAAAATCATAACTTTTGTACTCCGACTTTCTCATCACTTTTCTCTGTAAACGACATAAACCTTTCGTGTTCAGAGTATACGGTACAACGAAACGAGTGGACGTGTCAAAATAGAAATTTGGGCATTAGAGAAAAGCATGTAAAGAATCAAGCTACACTCTTCATTCAGTTATCCATGCTATGAGACAAAGACTTTCAACCATACAACACGTATAATTAAAAGTGTCTATCAGTATGTTGTCTAAATATTTGCATATGTCGTCCACTTTCTTTATACCTCCGGACCAACATTAAACCTTCTTCATCCCATCTAACTTGGCTTATGAACTAGTATGGTTTAAAACCTGCACTGAGGTACACCCTAGAGAAAATTTCAGATAACTGTGAATTAGCAAAGAAAAAACATTTTTAAGATGCGCTACATAATAAAACGACATAGGTGACCAATTCGAAACACAGGAACACCTGGAGAAAATCAAACAAGAAAACATCTTAAAGCCAATTATATATCCGTTGTTAAAACAGCAAGGCATTCCCGTTGAAGAAACAGCAGCAATTCAATCGATGCAAGTTCAAAAAGGCAGTACAAACAGGCACTTTGCAGCTGTATGCTAGGTCTTTGCAGTCTATCCCAGAAATGTGGTTCTTCGATCTGTCCACGAGCCGCAGAAACCGATTCCAGGGTCGACCAGGAACACGTCAGCACATGGGCCATGTCAACACGAGCCAGCTGGACAGACCGGGCCCGAGCCGTTGACTTGTGGACGTGGCGTAGCCCGGTTGGCGGCCAGGTGTCTTGCGTGCCGGGGGGCGCCTCAATGATTGGGCCATCCATACGTCGCCTGCGGCCTGAGTCTCTGGAGCCCTCCCTGGGGTCGTACGTACTCTACGTTACGTCGTGCCCATGCTGTGGAGAGCTTTCTAATAAGCTTGATGTTTTAAAATAGAGACTTGGTGGGTCAGTGGGTGCATGCATGGCGTCAAGCTATATGGAAATGGTGTAGGTTCGTTAGCACGATTGTTGGTATTGGCACAATACCTACGTAGCCGAAATATGTATAGAGAATATACCTACGCATCAAACAAACAAAAAAAACTCGCGTATAATTTTGCATTGACTTTGAAGTAAATTCAATATTTTTACAGTTTCACCATGACAATGTTTGTCTCGTCTAACAAATGTTCACATACTGTTACTGACAAAGGATTAACTTGTCAATGCCTACAGATTGTAGACTAGGGTTTTGCTAGAAGTAGAGGGCAAGTAGATCTCGAAGGTTTAGGCGAAAAGTACTGCGATTATGAAAACTAGGGTTATGTTGACGGTAGATTCGATCCTTTTGTCCCTCGACTCCCCCTTATAGGAGGTGGAGCCGAGGGTTTCGTAAAAGTTACGAGTTCGGGACGGTTTCTAACTCGTCCAGATTACAAAATATACTTCCTATTACAACTCTAGCTTTCCTTAATACATCTTCCACAATCTTCTTATTCTTCGGATAGTGGAGTAAATCGGGTACTATCTATGGCAGGCCCATTTGGGGTGCCTATGTCGGGAGCCCGAGATTTTGCTTGAATCGTAGAGTCGGGAAAATCTCTCCCGTTTATTTTTGTTCGAGAGCTTTTATTCACACTCCACATAAAATTCTATATTGTACGGGGATAATGGTAGTTGGGGCTAGTTCATCGACGGATCGGTACTAGTTAACTGCTCTAGTGGCAATCCGCAAAAACCTACTTCAAGATCACGTCCCCGGACATGATCTCGGGATACGGTGTAAACTTAACAGTGCCGCAAGGTCTTACCATTCGAGTCCCGGTCAAATTTATCGGGTACCTAACGCGTCCGTTAGGATTTTTCTTAAATCTTGATACGGATAAAAGTAGCAGAGCGCGTCTTTGGCGATGCCACGCCCAGAACGGATCTGGGGTCTTACCTTCGCAAATTTGCGGCATTCGAAATTGATCGCAACTTTGGCGTTCTGAGAATATATTGTCGAGTGCTTTTCGCCTTTGGAATAGCACATTTTATTGAGTCATATTTATGACTTTATTTTGTCTTCCGATGGGAGTATATGTAGAGTTATTTGTGTAACTCGAAATATACTCACTTTTTATTTCAAATTCATCGGGCACGAACAGCGTTCCCGATGGGAGTAGCCCCCGAGGCTACAGCCAAGAACTTGTGCTTGGGTGTAGGCCCCAGATTAGCATCCTTTGCCGCTATATTTATGATCCTTCTCGATATTTTTATATTTATGGTGCGCGAGCGCTCCCAATGGGAGTAGCCCCCGAGGCTATGAACAAATTCTTGGATTTGGTCATAGGCTCTCGCCATTTCTATATTGTCATACTCGAAATTTTCTTTTTCCGAGTAGCCCCGAGCATTTGAGCAAAAACTTGTATTTGATCAAAGGCTCCAAAGTATTCGAATATTTAACCTGTCGCCATTCTCTTTTTATTTTTCTTGTCGACATATTTTCCTTGTCAAATTCTCTTCATCTCTATCAATAATTGGGATTTTGTTTCTGCCTTGTGGGTCCATTGTTCCCACCACGTTGACACGTCGTGCAAGTGGGGGACACACGTCCTCCGCTTTTCTGGCGCACTGTAACCTCGTCAATGTTGAAATACTATTTTGCCCTCGTTGCCACGTGGTAATCATCTCCTGCATTCTTTCTTCATCCAACGGTTCGTCGCTTCACCGACCTCTATATAAGATCTCCTTCTTCTTCCTCGAGCACTTCGCTGCGCCGTTCTCTGCTCTCCTCTCAAAATCTCCCCTTGCACTCCACTGCTGCCAAAGCTCTTCTCTTGACTGCTGCTCGCCATTGCCATTGTTGATGCCACCGCGTCGCTTAACCAGGCACAGCACTCCTGATTCTTCCATGGCCGCCGCGGATCTAGGAACTGCGGAGTGGGAGAGGTCCAAGATCACAAACCAAGACCTGAACCTGAAGAAAAGGGAATCACCACGAAGCCCAAAGCGGTTTGCTTCCCCAGTGAAGAAAGCTACCCAGCCCCTCCAATGGGGTACCGGGTAAGTTTTGTCGACCATCTCATCCGTGGTTTATCCACCCCATCCATCCTTTCCTTCGTGGATTACTCTATGTCTACGGTCTCCAGCTTCACCACCTCACGCCAAACTCAATCCTCCACATTTCTATTTTCATCACGCTTTGTGAAGCCTTCCTTGGCGTCTCACCCAATTGGGCGCTTTGGAAGCGCATTTTCTTCTCGCCGCAATGGCTCTCCCAATGTCGCCTATAATATAGGCGGCGTTGTTATTTCTATTCGCTCCCTGATTACTTCGACGTCAAGCTCCACGACTCCGTTCAAGGTTGGCGCAAGAGGTGGTTGTACATTCGCGAAGAAAACGATGGCTGCCTCGAGGATAATATTCCTCCTTTTGACGGTGCCGAGAAAATTCTTCGTCGCGTTCCTGGGATGCAGAGGCTACGAGGAAGAAAGAACCTCGAATCCTGATGGCTCGCATCCATGAGTTGCAAAATACTCGCGGCAAAGTGTCAGGTATCCAGATTATAGTGTATTTCCTTAAGAGTAGAGTTCAGCCTCTTCAAGCTCGCAAATTCCCTCTGGAAATATACTGATCGAAGACGTGGATCGGTAGCTGGTGGATTTGGAAGTCAAGGACCTGGAGAGGCTTGTCCGAAAAATCACCTCCTCAGCAAAAAGGATGCCATCCCTTCTTCTTGTCGCGTAAAACCATACAGCGCCACCCATGCGCTCCTAAGGTAAACATTGTCGCGCAATTTTTACTGCCTTGCTTTTTTGCATTGTTTGCTTCGTTCTGATATCCTTTCCTCTTTTTGGACAGAATCATCCAAATCTTGTTTCACTTCCTCCTCTTCCTGAAGGTGGGGAAGTCGAAGAAAGGACCGTTATCTCTAATGATAACCAAGAGGCCTCCTCTTTTGTGAATGAACCAGCAGATTCTCGTAAATCTGCGGGATGCTGAAAAAGATGCTGCTTCCGAAGACACTACATCGGAATCTCCTCCTCCCGCTGATTCTCCAAAGAACAAAAGGAAGAGGGTGATGTCGAAGATTCCGGACTTCTAAACCCGAAGCTGCTCCTTACCGCAAGGCAGCTTATGACCCATATCTTGCGAGTATCATCAGTTCGTAAGTTCCCTCTTTTATTTTTCTATTCGAAGAATTTTGCTTGCCTTGCTTTTTACTCTGCCACCCTTTTGATGATGACGAGGAAACGCCAGCTTTGGATGTGGCTGCTCGAACGAGTATGTCACATACCCTAGTTATTTCCGAGCCACGAGTTGAAGGAGAGAATCCTCGCCTCCTCAACAAAACATCGGCGCTTCTACTCCTTCGAGCCCCAGAGCCCCTTCACCGAAAAGGGCAAGGACGGAGATTGTCTCGGAGCCTACTCTCCAATTGAGTAGCTCTTCGAACCTTCTCATGGAAGATGTAAGTTCTTTACTTTTTGTCGGTGTCTATGTTTTCTCTGTTTGCTTCGGCACCATATTTTTCTCATACCCCCATTTTCTCTTTGTTTTCTCTTTTTGGTTAACAGCCTGTGATCAAGGATCTTCTTCGCATCGGTGCCCAATTTGTTGGGTACCGTGAATATGCGAATAAAGCTGAAGGTGCTCTGCTCCTTCTTTTGCCTCTGTTCTTTTGTTCCTTCTTTGTTGTCGAGATTTGTAACTATATTTATTTTCCATTGGCGGAAGCCAATGATCGTGCTAATACACTTGCTCAGCAATTAGAGCAAGTGAAAAGGCTGCATAAAAGGCTGAGTCGATGCTATTGATGCGCGGAGAGGCGATAAAGCCAAGGTGACGCCGGTGTCGAAGACCTTAGAAAGAGGCTTCACACCGCTGAAACTTCCCGAGCGATCACATACCAGTCTGCTCGCGAGGAGGCGATCCGTAAGCGTTTAACGACACGTAGTCGCCGCTTCGTAGGTAAGTATCACTCATTTATTCTTTTATATTTTCTTCTGCACTCTTTTGTTGCTCAATTTTTCTTTCTTGACAGCTAGAACAGCAAGAATTTCAACTTGATGAACCCGCCAATGATTCTCTTCTTGACCCCCTTTCACTCTTGAAGTTCATGGATCAGAGCACGCGGAGGCATTGATCAAGCGGGGTTGTCGCGGCTTTTTCCTTATTTCTTCCCAAAGAAAGAGGAACCCGCAACTTTCCTTGACCTCAAGTGTTTCAATCCGTCGAAGATCTTGGGTTAAGGGTGCGCCATGAGAATATGAAGATTGCGTGGAAAATACTGTCGCCTTGGTTGCGATAGCCAACAATTTATCGAGTCGAAAGTTGGCGACACCGATCAGATAGAACAGTCAAGGTGGAGGTCTTTGATCAAGGCAGCTAAGCCCAACACGAGGAAAATCCTGGCTTATATCGGGATCAAGCCATCTTCGACTCCTAGCTCATCAAAGCCGGAGGTCTAGTTGAATGCCTCTGCTTTTTCTTTTTTAGCATTCCTCTTTCTTTTGGCTTTGTCGCCGTAGTGTTATTGGCGAGAACTGTTTCAGTATCCCCTCTAGAAGGTCCTTCTTTTGTAATAGACATGTATATATTATGGAGATGAATGAAAATCTATCTTTGCTCAGTGATTGATGTCGAAATATTTCTTTTTCAGTTAATTTTTGACAATTATACGCTCCTGGTTCTTCCAATATTTTGCCTTCTCCCCCAAGGAGAACTCCTGCTGATGCTTCGTCTGAGGATTCCTTGCCGCAAGAGTTAGACGAACTTCGACACCAACTAGGTTCGTGAAGAAGCAATCACTTATGCTGATGGAGAAAGCTCGTAAGTCATCGCCGAGGAAATTGCACTCCAACAAGCACAAAGCTATTTGCTGAAAAGGACTCTGCTATTCTGAAGCTGCGGCTGCATCTCGAGAAAATTCTATGCTGCAGCTGCTGAGATGCTAGCTTGGATATGGCGGGTAAGTTTCATTGTCTTTATCTTTTCGTTTCCTTTGCTGCTTGCTTCCTCATTGCCCACTGAATTGTTTTATGAAACCATAGGTGCTTTTTGGATCCTATAACTGAAGATGAACGTGTCGAGGCTCGTTCCAATGTTCTCCTTCGGCTTGCACATGAGCACGGATCGACTTTTGGGGTACACCTGAGCGGACCCAAATCGTGAGATTTCAAGATCGTGCACTTCAGGTTCGCGAATATCTTGACTTCTGTACAAGAACTTTGTCTCTGGTGTATGGTACCATGTTTTCGCAATAAGATGCCAGAAACCCTTCCTGCATTGATGGACAAATTTCGAGATGCTCCTCGCATCCACGGCTTTGTACCAACTAGCTGCTGGTGCAAGGTTTGCGATGATCATGATAAAGATTTGCTACCCGAAGTTAGATATAGGGCAAATTGTCCCAAAGTGTCTGGAGAAGATGTCGAAGAGGAAGAGGAACTTCGGCAAATATGATGACATAGTTACTCCTGTTGCTGAAGATATGATGGATGAACTTCTTCGGATGGATTCCGAATTCTTCGTGAAGGGGTAGCTATGCTGAGCATAGTACTCGCGCTGTAAATAACGAGCGCTTAACCATAGATAATATATTGGGAAATCCTTGACATTTATTCCGAACTTTGTATCCTGTATAGACGAGCTATATTGTAAAGTCATTGTATTTTATTTTTATCGCCAAGCCCCCGGGCGTTTTGATTGCATTATAATGCGAGGTTGTCCCAAGGCAAGATAATATACATTGTGTACTATTTTGTACGGGTGTAAGCCCCCGAGCTTTTGTTTGATCACTATTTTGTCGATATCTCTTTTTATTTTGGCGAGGTATTTTTACCAAGGCCGGATGCTTCTTTTGCGTTTGTCGATACTGTGTTTATATATATATCGTATCATGTAGGGGAAAACCCCTGGTCTTGTCGAGAAGAAGATATATAATTCCACTATCTTTATTATATTGCAGCACCACGAGCCCGCCTCATTAAAAACCTTTCCCGGCCCCACTCGGTGCCCCGAAAAAGGAAAGAGTGCGTCTGAAAACTCGTGGGCGTTTCGGTACATTGAAGCTTTACAAAGGACTATATTTTCGACACCTAGGCGTAGAAACGCCTAAGCTGTGCCACATTCCCAGGGATTTGGCTCGTCAATCCTGTCTTCTTGTCTTTGATTATGTATGCTCCTCCTTCGATTACTTCGTGACGATGTAGGGTCCGAGCCATGGTGATTCGAGTTTTTCGTGACTTTTTGGTTGAGCGAACTAAGTCACCAACTTGAAAAGACCTTGGCGCAATCGTCGATCGTGATAGTTTTTCAGTCCCGCGATATTTGGCGACTCTTGACGGACTTCGTCTCGAGCTTCATCGAGTGCGTCGACATCATCCTCCAAAGATTTCCTCGATGTTTCTTCGTCATATTTCGTGACTCGAATCGTGCTCTATTTCTATCGGCGGGACTACGCGCATGAACCGAAAGAACGGTGTTTCCTGTGCGCCGTATTTGGTGTTGTTCGGATACTCCACAACACACTTTGTAACTCATCCGCCAAGTATGCCGGGCTTTTTCCAATGGGCCTAGCAGACGTTTCTTGATGCCATTTGAGATGATGCCATTGGCCTTCTCGACTGTCCATTGGTGAGGATGCGCGACGGACGCAAAACTCAATTTGATGCCCACCGCGGTATGCTTTGAACTCCTTGGACGTGAAATTGCTGCCGTTGTCTCACAATACCGTGAGAACTCCAAATCTGAAGACGATGCTTTTCACGAACTTAATCGGACGCGCCGTCCGGTGAATTTATTGGCTTTGCTTCGATCCATTTTGTAAACTTGTCGTGACAACAAGCATATACTCATAACCTCCGGCGAAGCTTTGTGTAATTTACCTACCATATCGAGACCCATTGAGCGAAGGCCAAGACAATGGGATTGGCATAAGTTCTACGGCGGGAGAGTGAGGTCTTCTTGCAAATCTTTGACGCATCGCAAGTTCGCACTATTTCCTTCGCATCCTCGATTGCCGTTAGCCAATAAAATCCTGCTCGAAAACCTTAGCCGCAATAGCTCTGCTACTCGCGTGGTGCCCACATATTCCTTCATGCACGTCCTTTAGGATGATCCTTCCTTCTTCTAACACACCGTTGTAGCACACCGAAATCTGCATTTGTCAGTTCCCCTTTACCACGTTGAAAGCTTTTGATCGCCTAATTATTCGCCTTCGACCGGATCGTCGGTATGACTTTCCTTAGGATGTATGATATGTAGGCTTGCATCCATGGAACTTGTACCATCATGACTAGTTCTTGCTCCTCTTCTTCTTCTTCTTTGTCCTGGTGACAGTCGAGGTTTTCTCTTTCTTCTCCTTTTTGTTTTTGCCGGCTTGTTGATCTTTCGCTTATCTCTTCCCAAAACACACCTGGAGGGATTGCGAGGCATTGTGACCCGATGTTTGCGAGAACGTCGGCTTCATCGTTGCTCATCCTGCTGATGTGGTTTACCTCACAACCATCGAATAGCTTTTCCAGCTCATTGTACCTCCTTGTATGCTATCATACTCTCGTTTGACTGCGTCGCATTGGTTCATTACTTGTGCTACCCGTTAGTCGCCGAAAATTTTCAATCGGGTTGCACCGCTTTCGCCATCTTCATCCCGTGTATGAGAGCTTCATATTCTGCTTCATTGTTAGATGCGTTTGGGAACGTCATCCGCAGAACATACTTCAACTTGTCGCCTTGGGTGAAACTAATATCACGCCTGCTCGGCACCTTCCAATCTCTTGGACCCGTCAGTTCATGGTCCAAGTCCTCGATAATCGGGTCCTGTGTTTTGTAGCTCCATCCACTCTGCAATGAAATCTGGTAAGACCTGCGACTTTATTGCTTTTCTTTTTCATACGTGATGTCCCGAGGAAAGTTCTATTCCCAAAGGGAGACACGACCAGTAGCTTCGGGTTGTTCAGTATATTTGATAAGGGAGCCTCATTGACCACTATTATCGGAGGTGCCGAAAAGTAGTGTCGCAATTTTCTTGTTGTCGTGAATACTCCATATGCTAGTTTTTTATTATGCGGGTTTGTTTTAAATAAACATGTGTTGATGAAATATACTGGCCTTTGAACTCCATGAAGCTTGCCTTCTTCTTCCCTTTCGACTACTAGGGCCGTGCTGACCACAGGTGTAGCTGCAATGTACAAGAGGAGAGGTTCTTTCTCTTTTGGCGCCACCAATATCGGCGGTGTCGAAATTGCTCGCTTGAGATTCTAAACTTATGTCTCCTCGTTCCATTGAAATTTTCTCCTTGCTTGATCAACGCATAAAACGGCAGCGCCTTTTCTCCTAGCTTTGTGACAGATCGCTTAAAGCTGCGACTCGCCGTTAGCTGTTTTCCTTCAACTTTGTTGGCTTTCTCATAGTGACGATGGCCTGTATTTTTTGGGATTAGCTTCAATCCCCTTGCTGATACTAAGAACCCGAGAAGTTCTCCGGGTACTCCAAAAGAGCACTTTGTCGGGTTCAGCTTGAAGAACTTGTCGAGGTTGTCGAAGGTTTCCTTCAAATCTTCAATCAATGTTGACCCTTTCTTTGATGTTATTACGACATCGTCGATGTAGACTTGTACATTTTCCCGATCTGTGTTGCTAGGCATTTTGCATCATCCGCGATATGTTGCTCCCGCGTTTTCAGAAAGGCATTGTTTTGTAGCAAAACACGCCATAAGGTGTGATGAACGCTGTCTTGGCTTCATCTTCTTCTTTCAATCTGATCTGGTTATAACCCGAATATGCCGTCAGGAAGGAAGACGTTCACATCCTGCCGTGGAGTCGATGATTTGATCGATCCTTGGGAGGGAAAGTGATCCTTGGGACAATGTTTATTGAGACACGTAAAGTCGACGCACATGCGAAGGACTATTGTGTGTTTCTTCGGCACCATCACTGGGTTAGCTACCCATGTGGCTTAGAGATATTTCTCTGATGAACCAGGCATCTTTGAGTCGATCTATTTTGATAACATAGCTTTGCGGCTAGGCTACGCCGCAAAGGTTGCTTTACTGGTCGTGCGAGGATCCAAATTGAGGTGGTGCTCGGCAAGTTCCATGGGTACTCTGGCATGTCGGCTGGACACCATGCGAAGATTTTCCAGGCTCACGGAGGAACCGAGCGCGCTTTCCTATGCGACATCCATGTTTGTGCAATGGACGTCGTTTTTTGGATCGTCGGGTGGATCTGTACCTCTTTGAATCTTTATTTATATTGAAAGTTGGCTCCTTAGAAGGTCTTCCTACCTCGGGCAACACATCATAATCGGTGAACCTAGGTGCCGCATATTCTGCTTGCATCCCAAAGTTTCGATACGATGAAAATCCTTGTCGCATTTATCGGATAGTGCAAAGCTTCCTTTGATTGTGATAGGTCCCTTAGCCGGGCAACCTCCACAAGAGATATGTATAATGCGACCATGAACTAGCGTACGCGGTCGTCCCAACAAAGCGTGATATTGCGAAATCCACAACTTCAACTCAGGTTCTCTATCTAGTTTTCTCGGTTCCAAACAACGTCGAGGTTGATCTTGCCCAATGGGTAACTTGGCTTCTCTCGTGTGATGATCGTGAAAACGTGTGTCAGTTGGTTTCAAGTTTGCCGAGGGATATGTTCATCTTCCTCAATGTACACATACATGAGGTTTAGGCGCTGCCGCCATCTATGAAAACTGCGACACGAACCCGCAAGTACTGCGGGTAGAATAAGTGCTGATTGTCCTGGTCGAGGAACTTGCTGCGATGATCCGCGATTGTGAAAGCCTATGTCTTGCCACGACCAATTTAGATACTCCGTTGGTGGAGGCATCTCTCTGCCATAAACACTTGTCGAGATATGACTTTAACGCCCTGTTGGACGGCCTAGCTTTCCGAATCATCAAATTGGCATGGAATTGGGATGGGTGGTTGTGGTGCGCCGCTATTCTGAGCTGGTGTCGATTTTCTTCGGTTATTGCGGGAGGAGGTGGAAGGTGAATCTCGCTCCTTGGCTCCCGGGATTTGTTATTTGCTTGGGCATTTGCGATTCTCGGCTGCAGCATGCCTGAAATTGCGACTTCTGGAGATGTCCTGGCTGTCTCTTTCCATTGTTGTCGAGGTAAAAGTGCATTTGACACGGACCGTTCATCATCTCCTCGGGAGACACGTAAGGTCTTTGAATCCTTGGTCCACTATTTTTGCATTGTGAAAATCACCTCTATTGTCGCCTTGTTGCTCGTTGCTCCTTTGATAATCATCTCGACTATTTCCTCCAGGGTTTCCCGAAAACCAGCCGATATATGGCCAGGAGCATCGTTGTTGTAGAAGCGGCGAGAAAATCGCCTTCTATTTTGATAATTTCGACTACGATCCTCTTCTGGCGACCTGTGTCGTTTGTTGTATATTGCGTCTTCTCCATCTGCCCACTTGTTAGCGATTTCCATCAACGCAGAGATTGTCTTGGGATTAGTTCTTCCCAAGTCCTCGACGAAGTCTGCTCGTCGGATTCTGCCACGAACGCATCTATTGCCCTCTCGTCGGATATGTCTTCTGCGAGTTTTTGATAATGTTCCACCGCTGTATATATTTTCTCATCGACTCGTCATGTTTTGTCCGACAGCTAATAATCCTTCTGCAGGTTTTTTGCGGAGTGGATCGGAAGTTCTTCACGAAGATGTCCTCAAAGGTTTCCCAGCTGTCGATGGAGTTCAAGGGAGTTTCTTTATCCAAGATCTTGCGGCACCACTCAGGTGAACTTGGATACTTTGCATAGCTGTTGCTCTGGTTCCTCCTACCAGGTTCACCATCTCGAGATAATCCACGAGCCAATCCTCGGGATCTTGCAGGCCGCCGAACTTCTTGAAATTCTCGGGTAACTTGAACCCTTTGGGACTCGAGTTTTCGCACTCTTCTCGTAAAGCATGGGAGCCCACATATCTTCGTCGGCAAGCTATGGCGAGTACGACGGTCCCTCCTTTCTTGTCGCGCTCTTGTCCACCCTTACTTGGACGTGTCTCTTGCTCCACTTGCTCTTGGTGGGTCTTGAACTGCTGCGGTGTGTCGTGGACTATTTTGTAGGATTTTCTTCGGGAGCGTTGTTGCAAACGCTGTTCCCATAACCCCTACTCCAGCCATTGCCATATTGAACAATGGTTCTCTGGGGTCCCCAGGAGGTGGTCTGGACGCCAAGATGTATGCTTGTGTTGCCATGTAACCTGCCTAGGCGTTTTGGGATGATAGTTCCTCTTTCGTCGATCGACATAAAGGACATGTCGAGATTTTGGATTATGTTTCCTCTTTCTGCTTCGGGTATGTTTTGCGGTCGAGACATTGCTCTCCTCCAGGCTTCTACGTGACTATCTCTGTATTTCTGAAGCGACTTCTGCCTTTGGCTGCTTGATCACGGCTGCTTCTTTTCCTCCTATTCAAGGATCGTACATTTCCAACTCTCTGCTCATTCGAGCAAGTCTATATTGATATGCTTGAAGTTCTTGTGCGTGTAGGTGTGTTGGTCATGGGTTCTGAACCATCCATGGCTTTCGCAGCCCTATCCCACGCACTTTGGAAGCCCATGTACTCTTGCGCGAGTTGTGGTTCAGGATATTTGGTGCCTAGACCATGTCTCAGATCAGCGGGATGTGTGGATTTCCCAACTCGTCGAAAGCCTCTGATGTTGGCGGGTCCGATGTCCTGCCCCTTCTACCACATAGATACGATGATATTTGTGCATTGATTTTTGTCGGGATGTGACATCATCATATAGAGTGGTGAAGACCTTTCCGATGGCACAGACTTGTCGATGAAGTTGAAGCTATCGAAGCAGCTGTAGAGTCGCTGGAGTCCGCAGAGACTCGAATGACTGTGTTGCTGAAGATCTTGGCGAGCTTTCCGCTTGCCTTGTTGTCGACGAAGTATGTCGACGAAACTCCTCCGTCGTCAAGAAAAGTTCGAGTAGCTGAAAGAAGCGAGATCGCAACGAGTAGTGGATCCTTCCTTGTTGACGCTAAATCGGAATTCTCCGAACGTCATGACGATGGGCTCCTCCAGGATAGGCACATGCATCCATACGGGAGGCGGGTGAGGAATAAAATTGAATAGATCAGTTTTCCCCTTGTTACCTGATCCATGCGTTGCTTTGTTGTTGATGATCGAAGATCTTGAAGAACGTGCCATCGAGATCAGATCTTGCAGCCTCTAATTCCACAGGCAGCGCCAGACAAAGGATTAACTTGTCAATGCCTACAGATTGTAGACTAGGGTTTTGCTAGAAGTAGAAGGCAAGTAGATCTCGAAGGTTTACGCGAAAAGTACTCAGCGATTATGAAAACAGGTTATGTTGACAGTAGATTCGATCCTTTCTTTTCCCCCGACTCCCCCTTATAGGAGGTGGAGCCAAGGGTTTGTTTGTACAAGTTACGAGTTGGACGGTTTCTAACTCGTCCATGCCAGATTACAAATATACTTCCTATTACAACTCAGCTTTCCTTAATACATCTTGGGCCCGAATCTTCTTATTCTTCGGATAGTGGGCCTTCAGTAAATCCGGGTACTATCTATGGCAGGCCCATTTGGGGTGCCTATGTCAGTTACCCCCTTAGCCATCATCTTGCGATGACTTTTTAACCATGTTTATTTCAAATAGAAAGGACGGGTCCGTAGTGTCATTAGGATATTTCGTTGTTGCAGAGGCTATGCATAATTGGTATACATATTCACGATATTAATATGTACCCTTTGTAAAAAAAAGGACAAGATGGAGTCGCATCTGTCTAGATGACGCATAGTTGATTGGGCGGACAATTGAACTTCCTTTGTATTCATTGGAGGTGTATCGGATAGGGGCGGGAGTTGTGATGTGCAGCTAGCAAAATATGTTTCATCCACTGTCACGATTACATAGAATTTGATTGAATGTGATGAAATTTACAAAATTTGGTAAGTCCTAACGAAAATGCATCCGAGAGTTCTCTACCCAATCAGTTGACATGTCCTAACTTTTGAGTTTCGAAAAGAAAATATGTGTGGTCAGAGTTGTCATGTCATAGCTATATAGGAGGTGAAATCTCAAAATATTATTTAATGCGTCTCAATAAGTTACAAGTCGAAGGTATAAAGTGGCATTTACTCTTAATTTGCCCAAATCTTAACCTAGAGGTATTTTATGCATAAGACGAGCTTCCATAGAGGCATATGCCCCCCCCCCACCCAACTGTAGAAAACCCCATAAAGTAATTATCCCTAAGTTTTAGGCTAAAATTTTAAGGACTACTCAAACTTTAAACACCCTTGTTGTTCTTAGCTACCTCAACAGTCATGTGAATCTAAGCCAATGCACTCACACTCAAACCACATATAATGTTCTTGTCCACACAGTGAATTCACTTCCTCGGTTCTTCCTTTCTCGTCCACTCCCGGTTGTATAGGGGATGAGCGACATCACCACGGTTGCACATGCTCCATGGTGTGCTCACATACTTATTAGTTTACTTTTTTGCGTGAGAAAGTTAGGTAAGCTTAAATTACACGACAAGCTCTCGCGCGACAATAGTATAATGTTAATCCAATGTCTTTTCTTTCAATCTCTCGGACTCTAACATTTGCCCAATTCTCCCACAAATGACCTGCATGACAGGGTTAGATGGAATCAAATATGATCAGGATTCTAGAGCTAACAAAATCATCGTTGAATGCACAAGAAACAAGAGTGATGAAGTCCTAGACAAATGAAAGCAAGTTGCACGAGACATGCTTAGATTCAACAACACATAGGGCCTCATCTCTCACAACGTATGTTACTGGCAAACATCTAGTAAGTTTTGAACATAAGTTGTATTAAATTACAAAAAACAAGGTCAAGTTGAAAGATTGCTGCACTAGCAATTTAAACAATAAGTCCGAACTGATGGAAAGAGATTAAGCAGTGTATTTATATTTAACACTCCCCCTCACGTCTAGGCTATTTTAGTCCTTAGCGTGGGTTCGGTGCAGGCCGCAGAATCTTTTTTCTTTTGTTTTTAAAACTGCATGAGCAGGGTCTTGAACTTAAGACCTCTTGGCTCTAGTACCATGAAAGATTGCCGCACTAGCCAAATGAACCAAAAGTACGAACTGATGGAAAGAGACTAGGCAGTGTATTTATATTTAGGGATTTTTATTTTCGTGCCCTCGGGTCCTTAGTTGTGCTCAGTTTTCCCCAGCTCCTTAGTTTTTCCTCGGTTACCCAAACGTTTGTCTGAAACCATCACACGTGATGTAACGGCCGATTGCCCCTGTTGAACATTATCTTCTGACTAGTGGGGCCACGTGAAACGCAAAGACACGTCGGACCATCCATCTTTGTTTGACCGTAAGCATCGCTGTATCCCCAACCAAAGCAGCGGCAGGTGGGCGGTATATCGAATGACAAGTGGGGCCATGCGCTGATACAAGGGCAATCACGGGTAGGATTAGATTTTAAATGGAGCTCTACAGCGATGGCAGGAGAGGTGGCATGCGGGTGCGAGATAGACGACGTCCACAAAGAACTGCATGAGGCGAGACCGGACGCACATTATTAGATATGAACTAGACGCGTTTAACCATGCAAAGAGAAAAATGGTCGACGACAACGAAGACTACGTCAAATTTGACTGGCCGTGTCGGACACGAACACGAGCAATGTAGAGAAAACTAGTGTCTCTCCTTTGGCGTGTATAGGTGGGTGCTAGGTGTGGTGGCGAAGGGAAAGACCTCGCACGGTCTGTGGGCGTCCAGCATAGCGGTTGGCGTGGCCGTGTACCAGGGCGTGCATGCATGTTCATTGGCATCGCATGTACGTTTGGCATTGGCCTCGGCGGTATCTCGGTGTGTCATTGATCGAATGAGGGGACGGGATTGGTGCATCCCGACGTTGACCTAACAAATGGCGGCGAGCATAACGGTCCACCAAGCCATGCCGATATGACATCAAGATCGTTGGAGGCTGTGGTGCGGATCGAGTTGATTTGTTCGTAGGCCAAATGAATTTGAAACAAGTTTCATGTTGAAGGTTAGGTAACGAAAGTTTGTAACTATCCCAAAATTATACTAGCGCCATGGTGAGGTTCTTTTGATAGAGCTATACGGTTACACAAACTTTTGACACTTTTTAGATAGGGTTCCTTGTTGTTACACGTATGGCATCATTGTATGCAAATTTGTGGTCATTTGGAGATGTTCGAAAAAATCACTTTGCTTAAGCGCATGCCGTTTCGTCTCGCTGAAACCAGCTTTTCTAACAAGGTGATTTTCTACCTTCTCATAACCTCAAATTTCTACAGCTGATCTTCTATACATAGATAGATAGATTGTTTCGTTTTACATTTCAGTTTTATTTCCCTTTATAATACCAATTGATTTTCAGGTCAAAACGTAACTGCATCATGTATGGCATCATTTCACCATAAATTTTAAATTTTCAAACTTTTCCTTTTAGATATTCCTTGTTGTTATAGGTATGCCATCATGTATGCCAAACTTGGTTAGGTCTCACTGAAACCAGCTTTGTACAAATTAGGTGATGGTTTATTTTTTGCGTGAAAAGTAATGGCAACAACAAATAGGTGATGGTTTATCATATTTTTACGTGAAAGGTAATGGTACAACAAATTGTTGATGCTTTATCATTTTCAAAACATAATGGCTACAACAAATTGTTGATGGTTTATCATTTTTGCGTGAAAAGTAATGGCAACAACAAATCGGTGATGGTTTATCATTTTTGCGTGAAAAGTAATGGCTACAACAAATTGTTTATGGTTTATCATTTTTTCGTGAAAAGTAATGGCAACAACAAATCGGTGATGGTTTATCATTTTTTGCGTGAAAAGTAATGGCTACAACAAATTGTTGATGGTTTATCATTTTTTTGCGTGAAAAGTAATGGCAACAACAAATCGGTGATGGTTTATCATTTTTTTGCGAAAAGTAATGGCTACAACAAATTGTTGATGGTTTATCATTTTTCGTGAAAAGTAATGGCAACAACAAATCGGTGATGGTTTATCATTTTTTTTGCGTGAAAAGTAATGGCTACAACAAATTGTTGATGGTTTATCATTTTTGCGTGAAAAGTAACGCCAAAATAGTTTATAATTTTTAGCGAGTGAAAAATAATACAGAAAACGCCCTTCAGATACTTAGAGGGTGGAAGCTAATTAACCAGCGAGAAGAGAGAGAGAGGGGTTATCCTGCCCGTTATATCATACGATCAACGGTCCGGGCACGATCCGCGTGACATGGGCTAGACCAATCAGGGCGATGATGCACGTCTGCAGAATTTGTGAAGAGAGAGGCAAAGCAAGTACTATCAGAAACCAAGGGCACCCGAGTAGTAAACAGACTAAGGGATTCAAATTTGAGATTTAAAAAATGGAAAATGTGTGTTTTGTACAATGAAACCCATCTTGGCCTACCTCAAACTATTTGCAATACCAATATACATCAGTGTGAGAATTGTGGCCTCATTTAGACAAAGTATGATTTGGGGGAAGCTGTTTTGGGAAGGGCTTATTGTGGAAAACCATGCACCTTCATAGCTACTAGGTGATTTGAGAAGTGGCAATTTGTTGTAAAACTTGATTTATCTATGATTTATCTATGATTTGAGAAGTGGCAATTTGTGGTAAAGACTCCATGAGTAAGTGCCACTCTTTTTCGGATTTTTTTGCACATTAAATGACTCATTTAACTAGTTAATCCCATTTTGTTGACTCTCGTTGACCAGCCACTTGAGGGTAAAACTGAGTATATTGCACTAGCCGGTATTAGCAATCGAGGGGAAAATTGAGCACAAAAAATGCTAGTATAAGACTCGAGGGTATACACGAGTATATAAATTTCCAGGGTTGAACTCGAGGACACACCAATTGTTGACGTAGACGCGGTCGCGGTGGAGAAGTCGAGACGTGCAATCGTGGACGCGTGTCGCGTTGCGGAAGTCCAGACGTGCGGCGTGCACTGTGCACGCGTAGGACCGGGCAGCCACCCTCGCCTTTATAGCTCCTCTCCCTTTCTTCTCACTCCCGCTCACAACGCTCTCCTTTCGAACTCTCCTCACCTCCCACCGCAAAAAAAAAATCTCCCCTCTCCTCTTTCTCTCCGCCGAGAGATGGACAAGGAGAATGCCAATCCCATCGTCGAGGTTGGCTCAAAGCGCGACGCCTCCATCTTCGGCGCCGTCCCTCACGGACGACGCCGCGTGCCGCCGGCATATTCGGGAACCGCCCGTGCGCCAGATCCCGGCGGGATGGGACGGCCCTGAGCCCCGTGCCGTACGTCCCGAACCCCCACTGACACCTCCTGGAGGAGACCCATGGAAAGGTAACTACGGTTTGCTTCCTTTTTTGTTCCCCATTCCTTTTTGAACCCTATTTTTGGTAGTGGATCTCTAGATGGATGAGTATTGGGCTAATATTTGCGCCGATTTTATTCATTTGTTTTGATCACTTCTTGATTTCGTTTAAGATTTGGGGTTCGGCTGTTCGGTTAATTTATGCAAGTAATATTGGATCTCAATCGGTTAATTTATGCAAGTAATCACGGATCTCAATCAGTTATTTTATGCACTAATCAAAAGATATCAAATATTTAATTTTGCAAATAATCTGAAATGTGTTTCAAGTTCGGATCTAGTTCAGATCTGAATCTGTTTCTGCCTATGATGAATGGTTTGGCACAAATTTTTACAGGGAGGGTTCAGCGAACCATTGTTGTGTACAATCAATTTTTTTTGCTTTGAGTTCGCTAACTCTTCCCTGTAGATATATAATCATGTCCACTCTAACTGAGGCTGACTGTTTTCTTAACTTTGTTATCATGTCGTTAGTCATCGTTGCAACTCATTCACTAGTTCTGTTTGATATGGATCAGATGCAGCGGCGTGTGGCGACAGGAGGAAGGACGTCAAGGCCAGCAGTGCTGGAGGCTGCGGGTCGGCAGTCACATCTCCTACTTCTCAAGGGTGTCTGGTGCCCCACGCACCGGGAGACTCGGCGCCACGGACTTCAACGCCTGTCACGCATGCTGAGAACATCAACAACATACCCAACGTCCGACGGTGAACGTCCACTCTTCCACGCCAAGCACAGGCGCACGGCATGCACACCTCGGCGACTTCATGGTGGAGATCGCCGCTGGGCGCATGCCTCGCCTCAAGCCCAAGGCTCCCAAGGGAGCAAGAGCAACAAGTGGAGGCGAGCCGATGGGAGTGGCGAGTCCCTTGACGTGTGCTTGCTACTGCCTGCTGCTGCCTCCTAGTTTGTTGTTGGGATCCCTGTTAGCTAGGATCCCTTGTTATGTTAGTATGATGGTGCTGTGAAGAACACTGTTACTATGTTGGCTGCTGTGTATGCAGCTATTATCTATCATATTATCTAGGATTATCTATCCCTAGTCTAATATATTTTGTTGGCCAAGTTTTCTTGATTTACTATGACCGTGAATTTATCGTACATTATCTCTGGAGATTTGCTTCTAGATTTAACTACATATGGACAGAGAGTACTAGATTTTGCTGCCATATTGGGCAAACAACGAGGGCCAAAAGGCACAAATAATTGAAAAAGTCAAAAATGCAAGCTTCTCTAGATTATACTAATTTGGTGAAAAGGACAGAGAGAAAGAGGAAAGGTGCACTTAATGCCAATTTTGGCCGAGAGAGACGAACCCAGCTCCTGCTCACGTGCAAACGCTTTCTCGTCTGTCCCACGCGGTCCCTTTCTACCAGCCCCACGCGACGCTGGCCCACACGACGCGGCCCCACAGCGGCCCCACACGTGAGAACGGTCACTAAACGGGGAATCCTGCCGTCGAGCTGCTTCTGGGTTTCGGATAACGCTTGGGTAAACCGAGAAAGCTAAGATGGAAACCGAGTACAACTAAGGAACGGAGGGCACGAAAATAGAAATCCCTTATATTTAACACAAGTATTGTCTTGGTAGGGAAACGTAAATGCTTCGTGCTTGTTTGAAATCAATTTTAATACTGACTATCCAATTATTTCTTCCTAATGACACTAAAGGGCCTAATCAGGCTGTTATTGTGAGCCATGAAGACACTTCAACTCAGATCAAGCAAAACCTAGCAAAAGCTCCTAGGCTTGCTCTTTCGATTGTGAATGTGTGTATGTGCTAACAAATCAAGTATGTTATGAAATCGAGCTTTGTAACTAGGCCGATATTCCACAAAAGATATGTAAGCTGGAAGAAAACAAACAAAAAGACTTGCAATACGCCTTTGGTGGTCTCCCATATGTAAACCTTATCATGATGGGAAAATAATAGAATTGTGACTTCGAGCGGCCATATAATTTGCACTTACAAAGTATGCCAAGAAAATGAAGTACAAATCTAACTATCAGTAAGTGCCTAGTCCAGGTCCTCGGGTTATCAAATATCACCGCACTTGGAACAAAAGTGCGGTTTAGGGGTCAGATACCACTCAATAAGGCTTCTATCACGTGCTCCCATCCGTGCCTAGGTACGGGCCTTGTAATCTATCGATTGGGTATGGAAATTATGGAAAAATAAATAGCAGGACATATATAGGATTTCATGAACATGGGCAAGAAATAGTTTGGTAACTTTCATTAAAAAGATGTCCACAACAATGACGTAGACTCGTAGTACGGGCGATTTTTTTTTAAATAATACGAATTTTTTATTTAATTCCAGGACTAGCACGCGTTTTCAAAATTTTCCAAAAGTGTGACTCGGTCGGACCACAGCAGGCCGATCGGCCGGCAGCAGGCCGATTGCAGGCCCTGCAGTGGCCGACCAGGTTGACAGCAGCCCGTCGGACTGCTGCTGTCCGATCGGACGGGAGCAGGCAGACTGTGCGCATGCACGCGTCGCGTCGCGTCGCTCGACCCGGCCGGCCACGCGCAGACACGCCCTCGCCCGGCCACGCGCAGACGCTCCCCCGGCCAGCCTTTTCTTCTTTCTTCTTTCTTCTGTCTTCTTCCTCCTCTCTCCTCTCTTCTTCCCTTCTCTCTTTCCTGCATGCTTTCTTCCCTGGCTGCACAAGAACAGCTCGAAAACTTCAGCATATTTCGCAGATCCCTAGTGATTTAGCCAATAAAACTTCAACATTTTGCTGCTATTAGTTGAGGGAAGCTCGATCTACAGATGGGTTAGGTTTTGGAGAGGATTGGTGGTGTTGTTTAGCAGCAATGGTGATGAAGTGGTGGAGGTTGGTGGTGGTGTAAGGGGCTGAGCTGCTGCTGGTTCGTGGTGGCGCTGAGGTGCCGCGTGCTGTTCGTGCTGCTCGTGCTGCTACAGTTGGAGAGGCTGCTCACGCTACAAGGGTAAATCCTAATCTTTGCATAATAGTGTTAACTGTGTAGGTTAATGTGGGCTGGTTTTAGTGTTAGTGTATTTATGTGGGCTGGTTTTAGTAGTTGACGCGGATTTTTTTTAGGTGAGCAAAGATGACAGATGTAGTGAAGATAGTATTTTACTATGGTATGGGTAGTGTCCGATCAAATGAAATGGGAGTTAATCTGAGTGAGTTCAAATCTGTAGAGATGAATATGACTGCTCCTAGAACATGGACAATTGAGCAGGTGAAGGACTGGTTGACAGAATGTTTCGGGCTTAATCCTGAAGTGCACACAGTGGGTGTGCATGCATTGTGGACTAAGTCGATATCAAACATTTCGTGGTATCTGAGGCCTGTAGATGATACCTCTAAGTGGGTGAGCTGGTTAAAAGGGTCTAAAAGGAGAGGAACTAACCCTGTGGCATTAGTTCTTCCGGTGGAGAAGGAGGAGTAGCGCCTCAAGGATACGGTGGAGGAGGTGGTTACGAATCAGGCCAGAGCAGTGAAGCACCCGGCGGTGGTGGTTACGAGCCTGAACAGAGCAGCCATGCGGAAGATGTTTATAGCGACCAGGGTGATGGTTACAGTGGAGAAGACGGTGAGGTTGATGGTGAGAAAATGGATACAGCCAGAACCAGATGGAAGAGGAAGATACGGAAGGTGAAAGTGATGCTGATGATTCCGATGAGTCTGATGATGGGGAGGAGGTGCCTATTCCAGGCAGATGGAATCATAACTTTTCGTCTGCAATGACAATCAACGATGGTCTTGATTCTAACTGGGAGTATCACCAGAACAATGTCGCCTTAGTGGTGTCGAACTCGCTGTATCTAGAAATTTGTGGAAAAGTATTTTTGGCTTTCAAGTTTTAGTGCTCTTGCCATTTTAAAAAACTAAAAGATATATTTACAAGTTATTAAAAAATCTGAAAATAATTTTGAAGATTAAGTGATACATCTCATAATTATGCAGAATTCTAACACGAAATTCTTTTTATTTTGTGCTATACAAAAATGACAAAACCTGATATATTTTGGAGATTTGAAAATGACTATTGAGATCTACACTTTTGTCATTTTTGTTTAGCTGGGAATATAGAGTATTGGAAGTTGATATTAATCGAATGAGGTAAAGCTTTCGCCTCCAATTAAAAAAAATGATATTTTACACGTTTGAGGGACACATCATTGACTATATGCGAATTTTTTCCAGAATTTTTTAAAACCTAAAAATATGATTTTTGTTTTTTTAAATACGAGATCACTTGTTCCCATGTGCATCAAATCTTTATGAGAACTCTCTTCCTTTCTTTCTTGTAATATAAAACCGACACACAAAGCTTTTGCGTATTCGCAGAAGAGAAATGACTCGAACTTTCACCGATTAAATAGTGTGCATTGTTTCAATCAAATGAATTTTCTTTCGGAACTTTGAAATGGGAAAATGTGACATAAACTATGGCTGGATCTAACAAAGTATGACCGGAATATGAGCTGGATGCACGATGGGTATCATGGCGGCTTAATCACCTACTCAGCGAGCAAAAATACTAATCAAAATTGTTACCTTCTCCGATTCAAATTAATTGCCTCAACTTTGTCTAGATACAAATGTATCTAAACACGTTTGTTAACTAGATATATTTATATTTAAACAAAATTGAGTCAACTAATATAAATTGGAGGAAGTACGTATTAACGGTGGCAATCTGGGATTTAGAAACAAGCGCATGCAACACATTATTGATAGTTTGTGAAAGAAGAAAGGAATGCAGGGGAAGTGTTTTTGCGATGAAACAAAATAATGGCGTGACGTCTAGCAAAATAAAAATTAATGGTGTGACGTGAAGTGAACAATTCTCGGATGCGTGTTCACCTACTGTACTACGTACGGGCACGTCACACCGCGGAACTGTGCGTGTACCGCGTATCCGCGTCTCCATCCATCTTTTCTTCTCTCCTTCCTGTTGGTTTCACTACTAGTACATCTACATGCATGGCATCGCACGTGAGTCATGCGTCGATCAGCTGAGCCGAAGATCACGTTTTTTACCATTTCCTCTCGCTTTCGCGTGCAAGACTGGATCACGCACGTCCAGCTAGCGAGCTGGCCGATTCCCAGACCGGCGAGAGACCTTCAACTGTCCAACCGCTCAACCATTCGTGCGTCGAGCCCGATCCACCGGGTATTAACTAACGTGTGATGATAATGTGTGGATGTGAACACGAAACGGCGCAGCGATCCCGTCCTGTTTATACGCACGATTCATATATCTGCACGATTTGATGTGAGCACATAATTCAGAATAATCAGACAGCAAGGAGCACATGCCCATTTTCAAGGTTATCGTTCGCCTGTTGGCCCTGTTCAGTAGACTTGCTTAATGGCCATAACTTAGGTTAGAGGAGAAGCTACGTACACGTGATCCCTATAGAAACAGCAAAAAGAAAACCTTCATATTCCCTTGGAAAAAAAGCTTGATACTCCCTCCGGGCAACTAATTAATTTTGCACGCGCTAACTCTGACCGTCAATTTTAAAAATATAATACATATGCCACTTTTAATAAAAAAACATCCATTACAACCTTCATTCAGATATGACGTTTCTGGGCAGCATTTTGAGATTTTTTTTTGTCTAGTGTTGCATACTCAACTGAAAACTGGGATGAAATATGTACAATTTTGTGTAGGCGTGCATAGTGATATGTTATTCTTTTAAACTGTAAAACCGCAGGGAAGCCCTTATGTTGTGATTTTCATTAAATAGCTATGCACAAAGGCAAGTATACAGAAAGATGGCTCATTACCTATATGGGGGTAGGAAATGGGCATAGTGATCTGTTGTATGACAAAAGTCAGGACCTAACGGAAATTTTGGCAACTGAGGCATTCAAGGTGTCACCGGTATATGCCTAACTGAAAACCGGTATCGTTATTTTGTTACACATATGAGCACTTATCATGCAACAAATTAATTCATCTGTGTGCATCATGTGTTCTCTTGCAAGCTTATGATGCCGTACTACGGCGAATTTTTTAAAATAATACGAATTTTTTATTTAATTCCAGGACTAGCACGCGTTTTCAAAAAATTTCAAAAGTGTGACTCGGTCGGACCACAGCAGGCCGATCGGCCCGCAGCAGGCCGACTGGGTGTCGGCCGCACTCGGCTGTCAGGTCGCCAGACTTGTTGGTCAGCTACAGACCAACTGGTCAGCTACATACCAATTGGTTTGCTACAGACCAATTGGTTTCTAATTGGCCTGCTACAACCCAATTATTTGCATGGATGTATTTTCTCCGTTTGCATGAAGCTTATGGTTAGCAGAGGTATATCTGAAGGTACTTATGGCGTCATTTTTAAGCGGTACAACATACTGATACATAGTTCATACATGAAGTCTGATACATAGGTGATGCATACATAAATGTCTGATACATAGATACATAAATGTCTGGAATTATGGACGGCGTCTGGGGTTTCGTGGGGGCGGCGTAGCACGGGGTGTCCAACCGAACCTGTCCGGGGCCCTGGTTATGCGAGCAGGATCCAGGAACCGGACTCGGGGTCGTACTGTGTCTCCTGTGTGGGCTCTGGTGGAGGAGTCTGCATACCGACATAGTTCTGCTGCGTGCTGTAATACTCCATGTGCTCAGGATCCTGATCACTAGCTCCCCATGAAGGATTGGACGCAGTGTGCTGCGTGTATCCTGTGCCACGAAACATAAGTGATGTCAAACTAAGTGGAGTATAGTCTATATGGAACACAATATATAGAATAGTACATACCCTGTGTGTATCCTGCTCCTCCCATGAAAGGGGCCTGCTCTTTGCCACTGGTGAAAGCAGCTTGCTGCTGAAAGTCGTCGAAGAAACCGTGACGCTGGTACTGAAAGTCATCGACGGAAGGAGTGTCTGCTGCTACACGAACCTCCTCGCCTGGTCAGGAGGTGGTGGTCTGGGTGTCGGCGTCGTGTGGACGTGGCCGTGATCCGTGGTGCTGGTACTGATAGTCGTCGACGGAAGGAGTGTGTGCTGCTCGACGAACCTCCCGATCGAGGAGGTGGTGGGTCCGGGTGTTGCGGTCGGTGTGAGTGTGCCGTGCCTGTGTGGAGGGTCGCGGTGGAAGGAGGTGTGATACGTCTCCAACGTATCGATAATTTCTTATGTTCCATGCTACTTTATTGATGATACCTACATGTTTTATGCACATTATATGTCATATTTATGCATTTTCCGACCTATTAACAAGATGCCGAAGAGCCATTCTTTTTTCTGTTTTGGTTTCAGAAATCCTAGTAAAGAAATATTCTCGGAATTGGACGAAACTTTCGGGTCCTATTTTTGCACGAAGCTTCCGGAAGACCGAAGACCCTAACGAAGTGGGAGGAGGCCAGGGGGGTGGCGGCCCAAGCCGGCCGCGCGACCTATCCCCTGGGCCCCTCGTGTGGCCCCTCGCGTTGACCCTCCGCCTACTTAAAGCTTCCGTCGCGACCCCGAGCCAGAGCCACGATACGGAAAACCTTACAGAGACGCGCCGCGAATCCCATCTCGGGGATTCTGGAGATCGCCTCGGCACCCCGGAGAGAGGGATTCATCTCTGAGGACTCTACACCGCCATGATCGCCTCCGGAGTGATGAGTGAGTAGTTCACCTGGACCATGGGTCCATAGCAGTAGCTAGATGGTCGTCTTCTCCTTGTTGTGCTTCATTGTTGGATCTTGTGAGCTGCCTAACATGATCAAGATCATCTATACGTAATACTATATGTTGTGTTTGTCGGGATCCGATGGAGAGTACTATGATTATGGTGATTATCAATCTATTGTTTATGTGTTGTTTATGATCTTGCATGCTCTCCGTTATTAGTAGAGGCCAAGTTTTTGCTCTTAACTCCAAGAGGGAGTATTTATGCTCGATAGTGGGTTCATGCCTTCATTGAATCTGGGATCGTGACACAAGGTTCTAAGGTTGTGATGTGCTGTTGCCACTAGGGATAAAACATTGATGCTATGTCTAAGGATGTAGTTGTTGATTACATTACGCACCATACTTAATGCAATTGTCTGTTGCTTTGCAACTTAATACTGGAGAGGGGTTCGGACGATAACCTGAAGGTGGACTTTTTAGGCATAGATGCGGTTGGATGGCGGTCTATGTTCTTTGTCGTGCCCGGATTAAATCTCACTATATTTACCATGTCATGTATATGCATTGTTATGCCTCTCTCTATTTGTCAATTGCCCGACTGTAATTTGTTCACCCAACATGCTTTATCTTATGGAGACACCTCTAGTGAACTGTGGACCCCGGTCCTATTCTTTACATAGCATACAATCTACTTGTTTCCTGTTTTCTTTGCAAACATCTTCCACTCGATACGTTTAATCCTTTGTTACAAGCAAGCCGGTGAGATTGACAACCTCACTGCTTCGTTGGGACAAAGTACTTGGTTGTGTTGTGCAGTTCCGCGTTGGCGCCGAATCCCAGTGTTGCGCCGCATCATTTTCGCGACCATCAACCTTCAACGTGCTTCTTGGCTCCTCCTGGTTCGATTAAACCTTGGTTTCATACTAGGAAACTTGCTTCTATACGCATCATACCTTCCACTTGGGGTTCCCAACGGACGTGTGCATCTACGCGTATCAAGCTAAATTTCTGGCGCCGTTGCCGGGAGATCAAGACACGCTGCAAGAGGAGTCTCCACTTCTCAATCTCTTTACTTTGTTTTTGTCTTGCTTTATTTTATTTACTACTTTGTTTGCTGCACTTAAACAAAACACAAAAAAAATTTAGTTGCTAGTTTTACTTTTTTTGTCTTGCTCTCTATATCAAAAACACAAAAAAATTAGTTACTTGCATTTACTTTATCATGTTTAGATCCTGCAATTGCATCTTTTTGTTTCCTGTTTACACTAGTTTGGCATAATGGACAACAATGAGCTTCTTATTCTATTTCCTGATTTAGGACATGGATGGTTTGATCCGAAAATTAAAAAACCCATGGAACATATTAGCATGAATACTTTGAATACCATTGTTGCTAATGATATGGAAAATTCTAAGCTTGGGGAAGCTGGCTTTGATGAGCATGATATTTTTAGTCCCCCAAGCATTGAGGAGAAAATTTACTTTGATGATACTATGCCTCCTACACTTGATGAGAATAATAATGGTAGCTACTTTGTTGAATTTGCTCCCACTACAACTAATAAAATTGATTATGCCTATGTGGAGAGTAATAATTTTGTGCATGAGACTCATGATAAGAATGCTTTATGTGATAGTTATATTGTTGAGTTTGCTCATGTTGCTACTGAAAGTTATTATGAGAGAGGAAAATATGGTTGTAGAAATTTTCATGTTACTAAAATGCCTCTCTATGTGCTGAAATTTTTGAAGCTACACTTGTTTTATCTTCCTATGCTTGTTACTTTGCTCTTCATGAACTTGTTTATTTACAAGATTCTTATGCATAGGAAGCATGTTAGACTTAAATGTGTTTTGAATTTGCCTCTTGATGCTCTCTTTTGCCTCAAATACTATTTCTTGCGAGTGCATTATTAAAACTGCTGAGCCCATCTTAATGGCTATAAGAAAGAACTTCTTGGGAGATAACCCATGTGTTATTTTGCTACAGTACTTTGTTTTATATTTGTGTCTTGGAAGTTGTTTACTACTGTAGCAACCTCTCCTTATCTTAGTTTTGTGTTTTGTTGTGCCAAGTAAAGTTTCTATGTCAAAGTTGATGTTATATTTGGGATTGCTGCGCAGAAACAGCATTGCTGTCTGTCACGAATCTGGGAACAGTTCTCTGTAGAAAATTCGAAAAAATCTGTCAATTTACGAGCGTGATCCTCAGATATGTACGCAACTTTCATTAGTTTTGAGTTTTTCCATTTGAGCAAGTCTGGTGCCATTTATAAATTCGTCTTTACGGACTGTTCTGTTTTTGACAGATTCTGCCTTTTATTTCGCATTGCCTCTTTTGCTATGTTGGATTTATTTCTTTGATCCACTAATGTCCAGTAGCATTATGCAATGTCCAGAAGTGAAAATAATGATTGTGTCACCTCTGAATGAGTGAATTATTAATGATGCACTAACCCTCTAATGAGTTTGCTTGAAGTTTGGTGTGAAGGAAGTTTTCAAGGGTCAAGAGAGGAGAATGATATACTATGATCAAGAGGATTGAAAGCTCTAAGCTTGGGGATGCCCCCTGGTTCACCCCTGCATATTTTAAGAAGACTCAAGCGTCTAAGCTTGGGGATGCCCAAGGCATCCCTTCTTCATCGACAAAATCATCAGGTTCCTCCCCGAAACTATATTTTTATTCAATCACATCTTGTGTTCTTTACTTGGAGCGTCGGTTTGTTTTCGTTTTTGTTTTTGTTTGAATAAAATGGATCCTAGCGTTCACTTTGTGGGAGAGAGACACGCTGTTGCATATGGACACATGTGTCCTTAGGCTTTACTCATAATGTTCAAGGCGAAGTTTCTTCTTCGTTAATTTGTTATATGGTTGGAATTGGAAAATGCTACATGTAGTAATTCTAAAAATGTCTTGGATAATGTGATACTTTGCAATTGTTGTGCTCATGATTAAGCTCTTGCATCATATGCTTTGCACCCATTAATGAAGAAATACATAGAGCTTGCTAAAATTTGATTTGCATATTTGGTCTCTCTAAGGTCTAGATAATATCTAGTATTGAGTTTTGAACAACAAGGAAGACAGTGTAGAGTCTTATAATGTTTACAATATGTCTTTTATTTTTGTTGACTTTTGATCCTTGAGTTTGCTTCAAATAAAGCCTAAATCGAGAGGGTACTTCTCATGCATCAAAATCCTTGAGCCAACTACTATGCCATTTGTGTCCACCATACCTACCTACTACATGGTATTTCTCCGCCATTCCAAAGTAAATTGCTTGAGTGCTACCTTTAAAATTCCATCATTCACCTTTGCAATATATAGCTCATGGGACAAAATAGCCTTAAAAACTATCGTAGTATTGAATATGTACTTATGCACTTTATATTTTATTAAGTTGCCTTGTGCGATAACCATGCTTCTGGGGAACCGCCTTCAACTATTGTTGAATATCATGTGAGTTGCTATGCATGTCCGTCTTGTCTGAAGGTCTATCATTTTAGTGGTTGGAGCATGCAAAATTGTTAGAGAAGAACATTGGGCCGCTAACTAAAGCCATGAACCATGGTGGAAGTTTCAGTTTTGGACATATATCCTCAATCTCATATGAGAACAATAACTTTGCTACATGCTTATGCATTTAAGAGGAGTCCATTATCTGTTGTCCATGTTGTCCGGTATGGATGTCTAAGTTGAGAATAATCAAAAGCGAGAAATCCAAATGCGAGCATTCTCCTTGGACCTTTGTACAGGCGGCATGGAGGTACCTTTGTGACACTTGGTTGAAACATGGCATGCAAAGACCGGTAGTCCAAGTTAAGTAGGACGAGTGCGGGCACTATTAGTACACTATGCGTGAGGCTTGCAACTTGTAAGATATAATTTTCATAACTCATATGCTTTATTACTACCGTTGACAAAATTGTTTCATGTTCTCAAAATAAAAGCTCTAGCACAAATACAGCAATCGATGCTTTCCTCATTGAAGGACCTTTCTTTTACTTTTATTGTTGAGTCAGTTTACCTATCTCCTTCCACCTTAAGAAGCAAACACTTGTGAACTGTGCATTGATTCCTACATATTTGCATATTGCACTTGTTATATTACTTATGTTGACAATATCCATGAGATATACATGTTACAAGTTGAAAGCAACCGCTGAAACTTAATCTTCTTATGTGTTGTTTCAACACCTTTACTTTGATTTATTGCTTTATGAGTTAACTGTTATGCAAGACTTATTGATGCTTGTCTTGAAGTACTATTCATGAAAAGTCTTTGCTATATGATTCAGTTGTTTACTCATGTCATTACCTTTGCTTTGATCGCTGCATTCATTACATATGTTTACAAATAGTATGATCAAGATTATGATGGCATGTCACTTAAATTATCTTTGTTATCGTTTTACTGACGGAAGACTAACTGGGGATGCTGATACGTCTCCAACGTATCGATAATTTCTTATGTTCCATGCTACTTTATTGATGATACCTACATGTTTTATGCACATTATATGTCATATTTATGCATTTTACGGAACTAACCTATTAACAAGATGCGAAGAAGATTGCTTTTCTTGCTGTTTTGGTTTTTGAAATCCTAGTAAAATATTTCGTGGACGAAACTTTCCGGGGTCCTATTTTTGCAGAAGCTTCCGGAAGACCGAAGACCTAGAAGTGGGCCACGAGGAGGGGGGTGGCCGGCGCCCAAGCCCAGCCGCGCCGACCTATCCCCTGGGCCCTCGTGTGGCCCCTCGCGTTGACCCTCCGCCTACTTAAAGCTTCCGTCGCGAAACCCCCATCGAGAGCCACGATACGGAAAACCTTAGAGACGCCCGCGAATCCCATCTCGGGGGATTCGGAGATCGCCTCCACCCTGAGGAGAGGGATTCATCTCCGGAGGACTCTACACCGCCATGATCGCCTCCGGAGTGATGAGTGAGTAGTTCACCCTGGACCATGGGTCCATAGCAGTAGCTAGATGGTCGTCTTCTCCTTGTTGTGCTTCATTGTTGGATCTTGTGAGCTGCCTAACATGATCAAGATCATCTATCAATACTATATGTTGTGTTTGTCGGGATCCGATGGATAGAGAGTACTATGATTATGGTGATTATCAATCTATTGTTTATGTGTTGTTTATGATCTTGCTCTCCGTTATTAGTAGAGGCTCGCCAAGTTTTGCTCTTAACTCCAAGAGGGAGTATTTATGCTCGATAGTGGGTTCATGCCTTCATTGAATGGGATCGTGACAGAAGGTTCTAAGGTTGTGATGTGCTGTTGCCACTAGGGATAAAACATTGATGCTATGTCTAAGGATGTAGTTGTTGATTACATTACGCACCATACTTAATGCAATTGTCGTTGCTTTGCAACTTAATACTGGAGGGGTTCGGACGATAACCTGAAGGTGGACTTTTTAGGCATAGATGCAGTTGGATGGCGGTCTATGTTCTTTGTCGTAATGCCGGATTAAATCTCACTATATTTACCATGTCATGTATATGCATTGTTATGCCTTTCTCTATTTGTCAATTGCCCGTAATTTGTTCACCCAACATGCTTTTATCTTATGGGAGAGACACCTCTAGTGAACTGTGGACCCCGGTCCTATTCTTTACATAGCATACAATCTACTTGTTTTCTGTTTTCTTTGCAAACATCTTCCACTCGATACGTTTAATCCTTTGTTAAAGCAAGCCGGTGAGATTGACAACCTCATTTCGTTGGGACAAAGTACTTGGGTTGTGTTGTGGTTCCGCGTTGGCGCCGGAATCCCTGGTGTTGCGCCGCATCACATTTGCGACCATCAACCTTCAACGTGCTTCTTGGCTCCTACTGGTTCGATTAAACCTTGGTTTCATACTGAGGGAAACTTGCTTCTATACGCATCATACCTTCCACTTGGGGTTCCCAACGGACGTGTGCATCTACGCGTATCAAGGTGGCGCTGAACGACGTCGGAACTACGGCTGCATGTGATAGCCGAGTAGATCTCGCGTAGCTTGTCCTCGAGACGCCTCAACCAGGACACATGTTGGTCACGCTGCAGAAGAGGTGCACTGGACACTTGACGTGTGTACCGAGCGACTTCATCCTGTAAGTCCGCAGTCAGCTGACCCTGAAAAATCATGGTAGCATATAAATCGTAGAACCCAATAGATAAACGACAAGTATGAGGGTGGAATAGAAAGTTGTACGTACCGCATGCTGTCGACTACCGGCTGTGGACTGAGTCGGGTACATATCGTGCATAGACGCAGGTGGCGCCTGAGCTGGATCAGTCGGCGGGATGAGGCGCACTCGCGTGGCTGCAGTGTACCTCTGCAGATATGCGGCAAACTCCTGTGGGTCAAACTGCTCATCGTTCGGCCAGACGTGTGTTGTCGCGCCATCCCACTCAGCAACATACGAGCCAACGCGCTGAAGCCACCATGTCGAGGAGTGGCTAGTACCCTTCCTGTTGTACCTGCAGAAAATAATTGTGAGAGTTAGTCGAACCATGATGAACAGGCTTAAACTTAGCGACGCTCAGAACTTACTTGTGGACGTAGGCAGGGAGAGGTGCTATCGGTGGTGGAGGATCGACCAGCTGCCGAGAGCCGAACTGCCTCATGATCCTCTGCTGGGCCATTATCTCCACGGACACATCGAAGATGATCTTCGACTGTGTCATCCAGTACGCACAATCTCTATAGCAGAGGTTAGAGATCCCGCCGGGGTACCTTTCATGCACGGCGGCGGCCATATAGGGCTGCCAGATCACCGCCCTATCATCGAGCACGTCGAACTGCTCGGTGAACGCAGGGTAGCAGTTCCTGACCTGGTCGCGAGCAAATCGTCTCTGCGAAGAGAAATAGTCAGTACTCGTGTAAAACTATAAATTACGAAGGAACTATGTTCGACAGTCTACATACCTCGCGACGTGTCCAAAGTATGCCGAAAGTAGGCATGTCGATGTGGTCCGGATCAACCAACTCGTTTGCCCCGAAAGGGCGCTCAGCATCTATGTCTGGCCGACCAATCGGGAACAGCCGAGCTATGAGATTAGACGACAGGTTGCAATGATCATTGAGGATACTTGCAAGCTCACAACTATGTGCCACAAAGTCGCTCACACGCCATGTTGTGTCATACTTAGGAACATACCCATGCACCCTTCCGGGACAATTGATGTCCACACATTCCATCGTCAGGTATTTTCCAGATGACACGGTTGTTCTCAGCTGCCTCTGACTCACCATTGCCCACTTCATTATTGCATCCTGCATATGTCGCTTCGACGGAAACATGGCCCCTACGGCACGAGGTGGAGATGATGTGTCTCTACATTGAGGCCGGTGTGATGGGTGCCATCCCGGCAATCCCTGCTTGCGGCCCAGCTCGCCGCGCCTTCCTGCCGCCAGATCTACGGCGGGACTGACATAGGCATCCCAAATGGGCCTGCCGAAGATAGTACCCGGGGTTTACTGAAGGCCCACTACCCGAAGAATAAGAAGATTCGGGAGTCCAAGATATATTAAGGAAAGTTAGAGTTGTAATAGGAAGTGTTATTTGTAATCTGGCGGGATGAGTTAGAAACCGTCCCGGACTCTAACTTGTACCAAACGAAACCATCGGCTCCACCTCCTATATAGGGGAGTCGAGGGACAAAGAAAGGATCGAATCTACTGTCAACATAACCCTAGTTTTCATAATCGTCGAGTACTTTTCGCCTAAACCTTCGAGATCTACTTGCCCTCTACTTCTAGCAAAACCCTAGTCTACAATCTGTAGGCATTGACAAGTTAATCCTTTGTCAGGGACCCAACCTACGTTGTGGACGCGGTGGTTCAAGGCCGAGCACGACACTCGGCAGCAGATCATCGAGGCTGAACTCGAGGGCCGCGATCACCAGCCTTAACATAGAGGACACCGTCTCCGAGGCACGCCATGGCCATATCCGAGGCCGACGAGTGCGCCAAGTGGTTGGCCTCGAGGAGGCCATCCCGCTCTCGCAGCAGGCCTAGGCGGCGGCGGAGGCACCGCGATAGCTTCCACCGCCTCCAACATCAGCCAATGTGTGGCCGCTTCCACGGGTCTTCATCGACCTCGACGAGGAGGACTAGGACCGGCTGGCAAAACCAACTACGCGGCCACATTATCCATGTTTTTTCTTTTTTTAATGTAAAAGAGGCACATATGTGTCCTTAAATATATATATGCAAATTAAGTTTATTTTAATTTGTCATCTACTTTGTTTTTGCGGGTTTGGGCCCTTGAGGCTCCTGGCAGCTACAAACGGATGGATGCCTCTTTCGTGTCCCCAAACCACCGCATACAAACTGAAATGGATTTATTTTGTGTCGGAAATATGGTGGCCCGTTGAAAATGGCCTCAAGACAATGGAGGAGCAGGATCGTCTCTATCGAATTCCCCGTGACAAGGGTTTTTGAGGTACATGCATGTCAGTGTCATCGATCGCCCGCTGTCAAGACGGGTACACGCAATGCATGAATCAGCCACACACACATCAGTCCGTAATTAAATCTGAGTGCCACTGTCACCAATTGCTTCCCGAATGGAGAGAGGCCGGCGACAAGCATGGCCAGTGGCCGCGGCCGTTTGCAAGCCGTTCCTTTCGTGAATGATTGTCGATCGATGCATGGTTGGTTGTTGCTTGTTCCCTTCTTGCCCGGCCGGCCGGTGTGGGACTTCGGCAAGCAGACGCAGCTCCGTTGTTGTCATTGCTTTCCGTGTCCCTCCTCATCTTACCCAGCCTTCGTTCTCTCGCTAAAATTAAACATTCGAATTGACCACGTTTATGAAAACAACTAGATCATGGTGGCCGCGCCCGTCAATTGTGTAAGAAGAATGACAGGGAATTATGTAAATATATGGAATTGAAATTTGCATACATGTTGACCCACCAGCTATCATGCATAATAGAAATATATGACACTTAGGACAATCAAAATATTTAATAAAGTAGTACGTGCAAATATTTTTTTCTAAAGTTCGAAGTATATAATTGCAAAATAAATAAACTAAAATAAAACTGTATAAATCACCACGTGCCATGTCGTTGAACCTAAATATATGACAACAATAAGAACTACAAAATTTTAACAGTATCCTACAAAAAAAAACTTCTAGGTCAACACTAACACATAGGTACTTCAAGGCGCAAGTATCATAATCATCATTAGTTGCCATATTTCTTAGTAAGAGGTGAGATCTACAGAAAGTTGGAACAAGATGCCATTAGTAAGAGATTTATCTTGCAGAGATTTACAGAGTGCGGAACAAGATGTCATTCCGACAAACAAGCTGCTATAGGTACATTTAAATCTTGATAAATCTCAAAAAATCTTTTTAAGACAGAGCAGTACAGCCCTTAGTCTAATTCCATTGTCCAAAATAGAATGCACGGACAATGGGCACCTTCAAAGCACACAACCGCTTTTGTTCTTCCAGTTTAGTGTGCTTACACCGTTGGACACAACACGAACAACCGGAGCGGAACCAAGATGCAAAGAGAGGATCGGTCGGTAGTAATCTATGCTTCCATAACTCCAACCCGACCATCAGACTAACATAACATGCTACAACTAAGAACAACTATCAGACTCGCCAAATTACTGCTACATTGTCCACGCCACTATCCATACAAACAAGCGCGTGGCTGAACGGATATATCAAGCGATGGTGGCTTGAACGGACATGGTATTCTTCAGTCCTTCTTGAGCGTCATGATATACATCTATATCCCCCTATTTTCGAAATAATATCGGAGGAGCTAATCTTTCATTAGATGAAAAGCTCTTTCAGAATTATGCCTATGCCCAAGACATAGACTGGATGAGCTTGAACATTACACATACGCCATGATATACTAACTTGGCGTCAGCAATGCAATACCAACATCTATACTAGCCTTAGCGTCACCGATGCGATACTAGCATAACCTATCCTTTCACTTGGGAGCATAAACTCATGTGTGCAGTACCGGCTTAGTATTGCATCTAAGTTCCCCACATCTACACCTAAATGCTTACATTTTTCACAATACATTTGAATGCTTACATGAACTACACGGCTGAGTAGTATGGCATTCTGGTGCTGTTATGCCCTCCCTTAAAAAGTTGCCCATTTGGATGCTTGATACGGTCGCTACATGCGTGACAACGCTCGTAATCCATGTCACCGCGCATCTTGTGATCAATTTTTCTAAATATCTCATGGCATCCACCTATAAAGAAACAACATCAATCGCCAACATTCAATAGATATATTCAATTAAGAAGATAACGGTTTCAAACAAGCAATAAAAACATTCCAAATATAATGTATTTTACGTTACTTTCTTGCAAAAGGTCATCCAAGCAATACTTTGTAACAGAGTTTGTGTACAATGATCAGGCCTCCTATTTGGTCTATGTCAAATGAGATCCCATATTTTGATGCACTAGAACACCCACCAAAATCTTCCCCATAAAAAAGATATATAATCAAAGGTTTAGATATGCATTTGTCCCCTTTCCTCATTGATTTCTTGAACTATGGATTCATTGAAAATCTGGTGTCTCTTCATTTATCTTGCGTCAGGTACCACTTCAATTCTATATCAGAAAATAAAAACACCACATCGAAAAAAGTAAAAACATCCAAAATACATACCGTAACAGGAATCGTCATCAATGGTGCACACACGTAAGACACGCATAGGCTGGGCATCTGCGTACCCTTGAAGCCTTGAAATAAGCATAAGCTCAGCAAAGAAGAGTCTCTTTTCCTCGGATAATGTAGGTTGTGCGACAGTTTGCTCCCGAGGAACGGCTGTGAAATTAACATGGCCATACGTGGTCCCACACGACTCAGAGAAGCAATTTGATAGCAGAGTCGTGACCAACTTAAATTCGCACTGCTTGTCACATTCAGTCAAGAAACAATTTATCTCAGTACGTTAACTAAATAAAAAATGCAACAGAAATTATTAAGGAATCAGTAAGCTTTTGCGCACCGTGCTCTTGTCATTGTAGTGCGCGAGAGCAAGTTCGGCGAAGTCTTTCGCTTGCTTGCAAGGCTGGCGCTGAGGAAACCGTGCCAGTACCTGTGCTTCCATGCCCTCGGCGGTCAGGTGCTCCTCCCTGCAGGCACGTAGCTAGGGATTACATTGAATCCACACGCGCGCGCGCAGATTGTTAGGACTTGGTAAATGTGGGAGGGTTCTTACGGCGTGTCGCTGAATTTCGTGTAGGTGAAGAAGGTATTCTCAGGCTTGGAGTCGACGATGCCGCGCAGGGCCGGGATCATCTTCTTCTTGAATGCGTGGAAGTCGAGCCTGTCCTGCTCCGTGAACAGGTCGCAGTCCTCCTCGCGCATGTTCTCGATTTGCTCGATGTTTTTCAGCGTAATTAAATCGCACTCGTCCATCATCGCCTTCACACAAGGCGAATGGTCTCGTGGATGCCACAGGTATTCCTCTGTGCGTTCTGGGCGAGGGATCCTTCTCCACCTCCCGGGAGTCCTCTTCCTCGGCGCCATCGCCGCCGCCGCGGATGCGGGCGGGCCGACGGCGGCCGGCCGCGGTTGCAATGCGGGCGCGAGGCGCGATGTCGACTCGTCGAACGCCGAGGGTGTTGCTGTGGTATCGGGGACGGCGGATTCTTCCGGGCGTGCAGCTCCGACGCCGCCTTCTGGCGCGTCCGTGTCCATGTCGTCCATGTTGGCGTCTCAACCTAGCAGCACGTCGTGCGGCTCCAAGGGCTTTTACAGACCCCGAAAAAGAAAATATGCACTTTAGTGGATCCGAGTCCGGACCCAACTCCACCTTCATTTATCATGGGCCAACGAAGGTTCGGACTCAGAGTTCTACTCGATTTCTCAAAAAAAAAAAAAAAGGAGCTCTACTGGATTTTTTTTTTTTTTTTTTTTGCGAATAGAAATTGTTTACTAGACGGGATGAAAAGGAATCACTTTTCCTAATTTGCGCATAGTTGTTATTTATTTATTTATTTATTTCAGCAACTGTCACTTTTGAGCCCTTTGATTCTGTACACTGCGGCTCGATATTTTTAAACCAAATAGAGTAACACTTACAAAGATGTACATGCATTTACCTCTATAAACACATGCATGCACACCCTATCTCTATTATCATCTTCAAATAACTGAGTACAACAAACTGATTCGGTGGATCTTTAGATTGAAGAAGTCGTCACAGATGTCTCGTTGTCGATAGAACGCCGTCTCCCACAGAAAAATATTCCGTCTTTATGAAACATAAAAATAATGTGACCATATCAGAGAGGCGGTGGAGGATGAGAATGACAACAATGAAGAATAGAGCCAGTGATTTGAATACCAACAAACCAACGCATTGGAGATTCACTTGATCCAGGAATTTCTACCGGTGTACTACTTATGTTGCATTGCAACAATTTATCTTATTTAAATGCAATCAGTAAAAATTTATCTTATATTAAATGCAAGCAGTAAAAAGTTATCTTATATTAAATGTAAGCAGTAAAAATTTATCGTTACGAGTTTCCTAACTATGAATTGTGCATGACATCCTTAAAAGAGGCAATCCTGCACAAACTATTAGAACTTGTATATTTAGGAAAAAAATCCCCAAGATGTGTATCCATCCTAGTCAACGAGTTGCAGGGCATCAACAAAGCGTCACAACTTGATGACCTGCAGGGCATCAATAGAGTGTCACAGCTTGACAACCTTGTGACCGGTCTGCACGGCATCCTCTGAGCGGCATAAGTCAACTGCGGCATTGAGACTGGTTTGCACAGCATTATCCGAGGGGCACAACTTGAAGACCTCATGTTAGATCTGAAAGAGAGATCAAATCGATTAAAGGAGAGAAATAATAAGAGATGAATCATGGAGAACAAGGGGATGGAGAACATACCCGCAGAACGGGCACATTGATGGAGGACCTCGGTGTCTGCGTGCCTTAAGCATATCGGGTGGTACTAGCCAAGGCGAAGCGTCAAATATTGATCATAGGCACTCGTGGGGAAATATGATGACGAGATATGGTTCGTCGTGGATAAAGTGGAGTGTTGCAATATCTTGGTTCGTAGAGAGGGAACTGCTGCGAGATCTATATTTAGTAGTGAAGTGAGGGGAGTGCGGCGGAATGCTTAGACATGAGTGTTGTATGTAACATATAGAAGTGTTGCCATATCTATGGTTAGCTTAATGAGCCCTTATGTTAGTTAGGTAATACAATATGGACCTCACTACTTGCTCTTTCGGCTCGGTTGCTAGCTCTTTTGACCACGGATTAAGAAAGCGATCATATTATTCTGAAAAAGGTGCCACCATGATGAGAGATAGCGGTTTCGCTCTTTGATTATTTAGCCAATTAGCGCATATATATGATTTTTCTTATTTAATGTAGATATTAATTAGGGGACGCGAAGGAGAGACCTAGACATTGCTGCGTGATTTGGCCTAATTTTAACATGGGATGCGTAATAATTTTAACACATGAATTTTCTGTAGCTGCATTGGCGGCGGCGATGGTATACCATATCTGTCAGCGAGACGAGATTCTCCACGGTAAATGTCAACTCTAATCCGCGACGTCATAAGATATGCCCGAGTTCATCTAGTGCGGCATTAAAATGCGCCGGTCCATCCTACCACCTAGTCCTCAATGCTCGTTGGCAGCATTGAACTTCATGAAAGCATCATGGTGGCTGAAAAAGATGGCACTAATAAAACTAGTGCTATATTAGGGCTCTATTTAAATGTGACATGGATAGAGTCCATCACGTAACTCAGTCGAGCAAGGGGTAAGCATATCACATGGGTAATATACCTAAGTTTTGTACTTGGTTCACAGGTTCAGATTGATTTCGGAATGACATCGAAACCAACACACATTGTAGAATTGGGAAGTATCAGGAGTTGCGACTACACTTGGTCGGAGTCACCCAGATCAGTTAAGATGATTTTGATGAAGTAACATGGCATGATGGTTACCTGCGAAATCCATAAGCCATTCTTGGGGACTTATACTACCCATGCCATCTAAACTTCCGGCGCAGGATTTGCCACTTGAGGTCGTAGTAAAAGTACACTCTGGCAAGTTTGCTTGGTCGAAGTCCACGGATTCACATAACAGCTGAGACCGTGGCCTGCCGTCGGAGCCTCATGTCCTAAGTTTGTTCCTGGGATTCCTATTCAAACGCAAGTTCACACATTTTAATTTTGGTGTGGCCCCATCGGAGTATATGCTTCCATAGTTGCATTATACGGTTACATTCACGATAACAACAACTCGCAGACGTAGGACTCTGTCCAAATGGCGGACAGGGGACAGAGAACACCTCTCCGACCCTTCGAAAGAAAAAGAGAACACCTCTCTTACCAGAACTCGCCAGACTAGTCTACCGCTAAACGATTCCGATACCTACCAAGTTTTTATCGTACCGATCAAGCGTGGGCGACAATTTGCTTGTTATCCCAAAGGAGGGTCGTGTTGCTTATGTCCAGATCATCGTGACAGCCTACGTGGTTTACCATCTCCTTGCCGTGGACCTTGAGCTTTGGTTCTTGCAGGCGGTGCATAAACTGCGTCGAGGCTTCCTTTAGGCAGGGAAAGAGGACGTCCATGGCAGCTGCTGTTTTGTCACATGGCACCAAGTTTGTCAGGTGTGGGCTAGGGTTACACAACCTCAAGCTCCTTAATGCATACACACGAAGTGGATTTGGTACTCCAAGTTAGATTTCAAGCGGCCGTGGTCCGGGTTGAGCTTCAAGGTATTGCCTGACGCCACCTTCCTCTTCAACGCGTCGGTTAAGATCACTGTGGGGAATGGAGATCATATCCTGTTTTGGGATGACTCCTGGATCGGTGGTCTGTGTGCTAGCACCATTGCACCAGCAATCCTTGCGCTTGTCAGCCTCGATTCAGACGAAGCATGACGGTCCAGGACGGCAGTTGCGGGGGAGATGTCGGTCGATGTTGTGGTCCAATTTTTCAGACTTTGGGAAGCTATAGCCACATCCCGCTGGAACAGAAAGCACCAAAACCTGCGATGTCTAATCCAGCTCGGCACCTAACCAGCCTGTTAGCATCCTATTGTATACCACCATTGATTAACTCCAGAATAGGCGACATTAACTGAACCAACATCACCTCCTCGAGTAAAGGCTTCCACAGCGGGTTGACCAAAATGGGGATCCCAAATCGCATCGTTCAGCTGGAAATGGACCAGTAATGGCATCTTCACGGCTCACACTTCCTACCTCCCCTTCTTCGAGGGCTCCACTACGATGCCTGGAGCTGCGCACATATGTAACTCCTTCACGCCCATGGCATATGGGATGCATGCATGGCTGGCTCTGAGTCGGCGCTGCTGGACGGCAGATCGCCACCTACGCCGCGGCCTCCCGTCTCACGTCATATGCCCGATGTGCCATTGGGATGACAAAACCATCGACCACCTCTCGGTTGACTGCCCCTTTGCCATTAGGGTTTGGGCTGGTGTCAATGCTCGTCTTGGCGCTGATCTCCAAATTCCAGCGGCAGCCCTCTCGGATTGGTGACCAACAGCGGTCAGCAACCTTCCCAACGCTCGGCGAAAGGAGGGGAACTCCATCGTCATGCTTGTCATCCGATCATTATAGCTCGAACGGAACGCTCGCGTCTTTGATGCGAAAGTGGCGCCTCCGGATCATGTCCTAGATTCTATTGTAGATAATTGTCTATCATGGATGGTAGCTCGTGGTAGACGGGAGAGAGAGATCAGGGGCGGAGCTACATAGCCTTTGCATGTTGCAGGTGCATCAGGGTCAAAAGAAAATTTACTAGCAATTGGGTCCAAATTTTGCTATATGCACCAGGTAAACCCAATAGCAGTGCACCATGGCTCACTATTTGTGAATCACTGCACAAACAAGCAAGAAACCTTCCATTTGAGCTTGCTTGTCGCTGTTATGCACCGGGGAATATTTTTCATAGCTCCGCCCCTAGAGAGATATAACTTAGCGTGAGTTTCTTCGACCCGCACCGGCTATGGTGGACTGGGTTACGATGGAGTTCTATTCGGCATCATCCTTTTCACCCTTCAAGCTTAATACAAAATGCGCAAATCTCCTATGGGTACTTGATTTTTTTTTTCGATTCTTTTCGCTGCCTAAAGATGGACACTCTAGACAACAATGAACAAATTTATTATTGAAGGTGCATCCATGACTTAAAACAAGTGCACACCTTCCAACCCCACGGCATGCCTAGTGCATGTACGGAACACACAATGTAGCAACTTCAACCTAAAACAAAAAAAAAAACTATTAAAGCATTTTTTCCTAATCAACCTGCTACTATTGATTAGTATCTTCTTACAGAGTTTCCGCTCTCAGATCTCTTGAGAGAACCTACACCACCCCTCCTCCAAGCAGTGGCTGAGCCAACAGGGTGGAAGGGTGGCCCCACCCTAAGATTTGTCCCGACCCATATGTCTTATATAGAAAATAAGGAAAAAAATAAAAAAGGCCTAGCCAAGTAAGGTCTGCCTCACCCTAAAAAAATGGGCTGGATTCGCCACTGCCTCCAAGAATCACCCCAAGCTAGTTGTTGACCCTTTTAATTTTGCTTTACGTTTGTTGTGTGCTCGACCTTAGTGTGTCGTCATGTGAAACTATATGTTTGCTACTTTCTGGCTTGTAATAGTAAGCTGGTAACTCCAACGGTAGACGTTGGTGGGTTGTGAGGTTGGGTGTGCGGCGCTCTGGATGAAAATCCTGCCCGACTTCGGTCGGTCACGGCAGCAACACCCGTGCTTGTGATATGCCTTTGTTACACACATTGTGGAGCACTTTTTTTTTGCATGGTAATACGATTCTCATTGATAAATAAAAGACGAGATACAAAGTACGTATACACCGATCTTACAGATCTGGAAAGATAGGATAAACTTATGTGACAAACCAACGCCTATCCATCTTTTTTGGCACCACCGTAGCAGCCACCAAGGAAAAAATGGACAGATCACCTCTTCACCTGAGCTCGACGCGGCTCCATCGCTGATCATCAGCTTTTCGGACCTCCAATGTAGTTTGCCATAGGACAAACCATTGCCGTTGAAAGAATCAGACCAGGGCAGCATGTCCCTAGACACGCCATCGAACTTCGGCACTGGCACCCACGCACGACGATGTCGGAGTAGGGAACCAGAACCATCAGCCTTCAACCACGAACCCACCACAAGGTGCACCATCTTCCAGCTGTCACCAGTGCAGACCATCGTCTGGACGTACTCCTGGACGAATCCTCTCTGCTCCACCTTGGCGCCGGAGACAACGCCGCAGCAACGGGGACAAAGCAGGAGGAAAAAACCATCTGATGGAGTCGTCGCCGCCGCCTCGCCGACACCATCCATGAACCCTAAAGCCACCGATCTGAAAAGCAGCCGTGCCAACTCCGAGACGCCGCCATGAACCATGCCGGTGTGGGAGAAGAGTTGATTTATTTGCCCCAACGGCGCGCCATGCCAGAGAACTCCTAGCCCTAAGTACCATGCAAAAAACGGGGTCCTCCTCCCTCCTACCGCCGGAGCGACAAGCGGAAGGAGAGGAGCCCAACGCAGATGCCGGAGATTGGAGCAGGAAATTTGAATACTTCCTTAGCCCTAAGACTGTTGAGTGGAGAATTTAAGTATTCTATACCCAAATAGTATAATGTTCTAATGCTTGTGGGTTACTTACAAGCACGTTGCTTGTAGACGAGCTTATGGATAAGCTCCACTATGTATCTAGTCATTTATAAAGACTACTTTTTTCTTAGAGCATCTTCAACGGGCGCGACGTAAACAGATGCTGGGCGATGGTGTGCGTCCGTCGGGCCGAAAAATACGTCTGGTACCACCTCTAGCTGGTACCACCTCTAGCGGCGCGACGCATCGTGATCGGGCCGTACGCGACGACGCAAACCCGGCGCTTATTTACGTCTGGAATGCGTTGCGGCGGACGCTGCGTGGACGCGCAAAGTGTCCGCTCGCGTCTCCACCGGGCCCGCCTGGCAGCGAGTCTGTATCGAAGCATCGCTTTCTCGGCCATCGCTTCCGTGTCTGCACCGCGGCCTTCCCAATCAATGTCGCGGCTGCCTCTTCGTGGCGCGGCGCGGCAGGGCCTGCCGTCTTCAATGGCATTTCCCGTGCGCAACGGCCTTAAAAGTCCACCGGCATCGTTCTCCATCGCCCCACCTCCACTCGCACCACCACCGCCGCAACACCATGGGGAAGAAGAATGACTTCGCGGGCGTCCGGCGGCACCAGAAGGAGCGACCGGGCAGGGTGCCGCTGCCCGTCGCGTGGGAAGGCGATGCGCCGCGGACGCCGTGCGACGCCGGAGGGACGTGCACCGCGGCTGGCGGCTCAGCTACCGTCGGGTGCCCGTCCCTCCCGTGCCTACGCGCGAGCCGATGGACCGAGATCCGGCGAAGGCGGCCTGCCGCCGGACCTCTCGATCCGGCGACACCATCAACTCCGATAGCTGGCGCACGCATCTCATGTCCGAGAGGGATCGGAGGAGGAGGGCGGCTTCATGGGCGACAGGGACTTTCCCTTCGACCGTCCACCGCCGCCTCGTCCTCAAAAATAGCAGGCGCCGACGCGTGTGCAGACGACGACGACGACGGCGAATACGACGATGATGACGACTGCATCGAGGCGCTGGCGTACCACAACGAGGAGGTCAAGGACGACAGCGACGACTACGCCGCGGCCGTTTTCAAGGAATGGCAGCTGGCCATGGCGGAGGGCCGCAATTTTGAGTACCCAGACAACATGACGGACGATGAGATACAACATGACGGACGATGAGATCGCGAAGCTCGATGTCCTCGTCTCTGAGAACGACGCACCTGTGCAGCCACCACTGCCCCGGTACGCCACCGGCTTCATGCCACCGGCCTGTCGTAGGATGAAGCCCTATGACTGGTGCTACAGGACTCGGCCCCTCCAAAAAATTTCTTTAGGTCCGCCACTGCATGCACGGACATTTTCGAACACTTAAATACGTCGCCCCGTTGAAGATGCCCTTGTAGACAAGCTTGTGGACGAATGCCCTAACAGATTTGCCCCAGCGATGATCGCCGAGCTGATTGCTTTCAGAATGTCGGTTGAGCCAGTGAAGCAAGCGGCACACTTCCGTTAAAGGAAGGATGATCGATCCTGTAGAATTCAACCTAAAAGAAATGCACAAACAGTACGCATTCAAAACACGAAACACGACTGATTCGTTCTTCCGTAGTTCCATACCACAGCTACATTCACGAGAGACACCACAACACCTAGTCCCCAGCCATACCACGAACGAACAGAGGAGCACGCAGCACAAGAGAACCCTCCTCCCGCCGCAAACCGAACTACCGCTACACTGACGACACTTTAGTACTACCAAATGTTCCGTAGCAAGCTCTGGATCGATCACGCGATGGCGACCTGGACGGACTTGGGCTTCTTCTCCTGCGGCGGCTGCTTCTTGACGGTGACGGTGAGCACGCCGTTCTCGCAGCGCGCGGTGACGCCGCCCGCGTCCGCGTCCTCGGGCAGCCTGAACTTGCGCACGAATGACCGCGGCGACGCGCGGCGCTCCAGCCGGATGTACTTGCAGTCTCCCTCCTCCTCATCCCGCTTCCGCTTCCCCGCGCCCGCGCCGTTGGGGTTGCCGGTGCCGTTGCCGTTGGCGTTAACGCTCTTCATCACCAGAACGTTGTCCTCCTCCAGAGTCACCTGCGCATTTCAGAACACGGCCAGCGTCTGTCAGCGAGCTAATTTCTCCCTGAATCGATTTCAGTCAAGAAATGGGGAAAGTGAAGAGTGAAGAATAGTCGGTGCTTTACGTGCCTGGATGTCGGACTTGGAGAGGCCGGGGACGTCGAGCAGGAAGGCGTACTCGCCGGGCGTCTCCACGATGTCCACGGGCGCGCCGCCGCCAGCACCGACGCCGTGTGGGCGATGCTGTCCGTGCCCGTGCGCCGCGGGGTGGTGGTGGGCGTTGTCGCGGTGGTCACCGTCCGCGGCGGCGAGGCGGTCCAGAACTTCCGGCAGGTGGAGGAGACCGGTCATGGCGGGGGCGAACAGCAGCTCGGCCATGGCTTCTTGTTCTTCTTCCTCGGTTGATTCCTCGCACAGTGGATGGATTAGTGGGCTCAGACTATGAGAATCGCTGGATGTCTTCTTGAGTGCGCGGTGGAGCGAGGATGACGGGTTTTAATGGGGCGATGCGAAGGTTCCAGATGTCGCCGGCGGGCGGTGCGGTGGCGAGTCCAGAAGGATCGAGAGGGGCCATGGAAGAACCTCGTACAGGACGAGAGGAATACAGAGAATTCTGTGCTGTTCTGGGCCGTAGCTGGGCCGGGCCGTTTTGTGTTTGCGCCGTCGTCCTCTGGGCTGCACAGCAAGCTAACTTGTCCCTAGTTGGGCTAGATTGAGTAACCTCGATGTTTTTATTTTAGAGTAACACAGGATGATCAACTCCCGACTCTATTCATGAAAGGAAGGCCATGATCAAGCTGATATAGTACAACTCAAAGGAGTTCAGCAGTAAAGAAAAAAGAATCTAATGCCAAGTGCTTATGAACATCTAGACATCTAAATTCACATCATATGTTAGAGATTTGCTCTAATGGGAGCGGCATAGGACTAAGTTGGCTCCCAAGCAGAGACCTTCTTTTGTTTTGGCGATAACAGCGTGCCATGATCCTAAGAGCTCTTAGCAGACACTAGAGTTCGAGAAAATCAAGTTGCATCAGAAACCAGCAACCCTAAGACCCGGTAGAGAAAAGTTCTTTTGTTAGGACTAGCAAACATGCCCGTGCGTTGCAACGGTAATAAAAATTAATTTTTGGTTCAAAAACATCGGTGCATCCGAATTTTGGTCAAAAGTCAATTGACGCTATGGCCGTGCATAGGACCAACGGGTGATGGAAGTTATTCTAGCACCAACGTCACTCGTGGCCAGCAGCGCTCTAGCACCAGCTCGTCATATCGCCATTCCCAAATCCAGTCCACCCTCGGCATCCCTCTAAACCCCCTTGCATCCCTCTTTTCTGACGCTGGTGAAGGTATACTCAAAACCCTAATTTTATTGCTTACCTCCGTTGCCTCTCCCGCGGCTAGCTGCGATATCAACGTCTCTAGCTCGAACCAGGCTCTTGAATTGGTCGCCTTCTTCGCTGTGTCCCGCCGCGGACTCGTGGTAGCGTGCGTTGCAACAGGTGAGAAAAATGTGCATCACCAAAGCGTACAAAGTGATTACCTTCGCCGCCTCCCCTGCAACCAGCCTTCTCCATTGCACCCTGTTGCGGACTCACCGGAGGGTGTGTTGCAAGAGGAGAGAAAATTTTGCATCATGAAATATTTACAAACCCAACATTTTTGCTACTTTATTATAGGGTTTTATAAATTTACATCATCTTAGAGATTTGCTCTAACGGGAGCGACACAGGACTAAGCGGGCTCCCAAGCAGAGACATTCTTTTCTTTTGGCGATAACAGCGTGCCATGATCCTAAGAGCTCTTAGCAAACACTAGAGTTCGAGAAAATCAAGTTGCATCAGAAAACCAGCAACCCATAAGACCCGGTAGAGAAAAGTTCTTTTGTTAGGAACTTAGGATTTTGTATAAAAGTCTTTAGTTTATCGTTAAATGATTTTTTTGGGTAAGAGCAGTAGCGGAGGCAGCAATTATTTTGAGGTATGGCCAACTCAACAAACCATGTACGCAATAACATTCAAGTTGAAATTTTTATTAGTGTCAAATCATATATAGGGTGAAGTTGGAAATGTTTGCGGTGTGGCAGAGGCCAAACATTGCCAGATTAATGCCTCCGCCACTGGGTAAGAGCGGCCCTCTAATTGCCTACAGTGTAATATATATTGTTTATGAATACGATGTATTTTACTAATCGAACAAAGACAAAACATTTGTGTCACAACTTCTTGCGAACGCGTCTTTATTTGATAAAAAATGAGGGGGGGGGGGGCATGCAAGCTATGCTGGCCTAATATCTCTTACTACCGAGACTAGATCATGAAAGCGCGCGTTGCTGCGCCTGTCATTCTCCAAAAGATAACGGTATTTTTTTTCCTTAAAAGTAGCTTCCTAAAAAATATGGCTCATTCATACACAGCCGCAAAATGTAACCTCTCTCACGAAAGAAACAGAGGCGGCTGCTAGGGTTTTCACCCTAGTCGTCGCCGTGATCTGCCTCATCCTCGCCATCGACGACGGGGAATTGACAGGCCCCCCTTCTCTGCTTGCCACTCCGGCGGCTAGAGAAGGTGGGGACCTCGGACCTGCACTCGGCACTGTAGAAGGGTCCCAAAAGATAGAGTTTGACCAACCGGCATCGTCGTTATATGATGACTATGACGGCGTTTTGCGGGACAAGAATAAGGTATACCTGCCTCCTCTTCCACCTCAGCAGCGACGATCACACCGGTGACATTGAGGAGGGTGGGGACTTGTCTGATCACCGCTTCCATGGAGTGGTGGATCTCGTCTAGTCTACGTGTGTGATATGTTGGTGTTACAAGCTTCGGATCAATTCAAGGGTTCGGTGGCAACAACTTATCTTTGGAGCGCTGGTTCTTAGGTGCACTACACGAAGACTTCTCAACTATCATCAACGACGTCATGCCGCTCCGGTAAGGGAGCAGCGACAACAGCGCGTTGGCGGCTCACTACGGCAGCGTAGTGGTCGTTAGGTGGTCCAAATATCTCGATGTAATTTCCATTATATTTTAGGGGTTTTGTACGTCTTGTGAACTTATGAAATAGATTCAGATCTTTGCCGCAAAAGAAAATAACTTCCTAAAAATAATTAAAAATGATGAAATAATTTAATGCAAGGTATAGTTTAAACAATTTTAATTATGACAACTTAAAAAATACTGTGCAGATGATTTGATGATAATTTTAATTATATGGCGCTTGTTTGGTAATTTTGGCCGCCAATAGAAACCCACTCTTATCTCTAGCAGATTCTTAGGAAAAGGTTGGCAAGGTCAGGGTTCAAGAATCCTTGGCCAAGAAGTCAGCAAGCCAATATTTGGTAGAGCTAGTTTGGGAACCAACCAAATACACCGAAAGCTATACGGAAACCTCTTTTATAGGAGGTACTACCAGATGAGCAAGGATCGGAGTGGCATCCCAGCACATTCCTCATATATAGTTCCTACAAAGTGTGCAAATATGGACTGGCATCCTCCAAGACTGCTCATGCCATATTGTGACCTTCATTTGTTCAGATGAATATTTCTGAAAGAGAATAGTACTAACTATGAAGACCTGTCGTATATTTAATAGGTATATGAGTAGTAAGGGAGGTGCTGCGAATAAGCTCACCAACGTTCTTCAAAAGAATCATCTGATGCAGCGTTCCATGAAGTAGCATTTTTCCAAAATGTATTCATCTGAACTGAAGAAAAAAGAATAGAAGATAAGACATGAAAATCATTTGAGCAGAGAATCACACACGTACGGACAATATGTATTAGTAAATCAGAGCTAGAAGCTAGATTTTACAAAGGAGATTGAGCCAAGCTTTATAAAGAATAAACCAACACTTACTGTAACTCTAATCCCCATAGGCAGGCAGACATCTAGATTGTACATTACTGAAGAAGAAGAATCTGTGAAGGGAGATGGCTATGTGCTCTCTTGAATAGTGTCCGTGACCGTCACGTTGGTAGGCTAGTTCTACGACTGCTGCTGGTCGATAACAGAGGCTTCGTCTTCCATGGATTGAAGTAACTCAACATTACGACAGGCCGGGGATCTGGATGTCTGTTGCAGCTTCTTCACACCCTCCACGGTCTTCCTCAATCAGTAGGGCAAGATAAACGCGGTTGGCGACAGCCCTCGTGCAGCGAAAAAGCAACCGACGTCATTCACCCACCTGTCCACCACCACCCGCACTCCTTGCTTATTCAACATGGTGAACAATGGGGGTCGATGGCAACTTCTATAAGGAATTGGGGAGACATGCATGAAACGGAAGGAAACGAAAGGTGCCATTAATCGCGCCAATAAACCGCGGCCATCACCGTGAGGAAAGGAAACGGAAGGTGCCATTTATACCCAATAAACTGCGGCAGCGCCTCCATGCCTCCCCTTCCGTCACTGCGCCTTCCCAAACAGACGAAGAGAAACCAGAAAAGCACACAGGCCTCGCACACATATCTCATCGGCCCATCCAACATAGTTCACAGATTGTCAGCCCAGTTAATGTGGGGGCGTCCAGGTCGACCTGCAGCGTAGCAGCCCAGTTACGTATAGCCGGCTATCTAGGCGAGTTGACGAAACAAAATCCAAGAGAAGCTGCGGAATGACCGAGCGATCCTGAACATGCATTGGTGTGATCGGACGGTTGACGAGTCCAAATCGCTGTGGAGGCTCCTAGATGGTTCCATTATACTGTTAACTAATGGGTGTGCAAGCAAACTCAATGGCGAATACTAGAGGAAGGATCCATCTCTAGCTAATCACCATGCCGATGTTACATCATGTACAAACCAAGGTCAACACCGTAACTGATCCTGATGCTTCCAAATCCTACAATACCTTACAGATTTCGACAATATTTGAAAGCAACTCTAACTAAGAACAGAATGTGTATACACTAGCAACAGCTGATCTATAGTTTTTGTTCATCTATGCCGATTGTCTATCGTAAATATGAAACTTGTATTCTCACATTTAAATAGGAGTATCATAGCATTTACTACTTTTGATATCATTTGATGCAACAACCATGCATTTTAACCCCCCACCATAAAGAGCACATGGCTTTCATTTAAGAAATACTACTCGGAGCAACCCCTCCTTCCTATATAGAAGCTCCCCTATAAATATATTGATATTTATTGTATCAAGCATAATTTCAAAATTCAGTTTCTTTCTTTTGATGGCCATATGTTCTAACAAAGCATTTTGATTCGAACCATGATCTTCCCGATAGTAGGATCACGTGATCATGGTATAATGAAATAGTAACTTACTGAAAAATCATGTTCATATTAGAGATATTATTGAGAATATCAAGTTCCTACGAGATATATAGGCACCTACACACGGTGTAACTTCGTAGTTCAATGTAATATTCGCTGAACCAGGACAAGAAAGGTTGCTACACGGTAGGCTACCATAGTGCAATGTATTTTTTTTATTGAAGTTGTAGTAAAGACGATGACGAACGACGGTGTCATCATTTTACCCCATAATTCATGGGTGCGTACTGTTTTATGTGTGCACTATATTTTTCTTTACAATGTGTAAAAAAATTCAGTATTCCTTGGCAATCAAAGAGCCTAGCTCTGAACATCCGAGTGTCAAGGTGGGGATTTCTGAAGGGCTGAAGCCTGAAGGGGAGGGGGCAGCAGGGGGAGAGCTAGACTAATTCAAGGGTATCAATGAATACCCAATATTTTTTTCCAAACAAAATCAGTTCAAAAGCTCATATATACAATATATATGTATTGGTAGCATTTCTGCGCGTAGAGCACAGCAAAACTGGAAACATACAATCCTGAGACCTCCCATGCTCCGTATATGGGCCTAAGTTCACTATGGGCTGATTTGCTAGTTGTACACTCCATATTTTCTCAAAGAAAAGGTCGGTCCATAACAACGCCGCCTCTTCCTAATAGCTCATTCGCTTCCTAACACGTGGCGACTGGGGATATTGTTGAATTGTAGCATAAAATCAACGGGTGGGTATGAATATGTCTACTTTTGATTTGTAGTTGTTAAAATGAAAAGATAAAGCACAATTTTCTTCTTTTTTTGCGATGTGACAACATAATTGGAGACAATATCAGATACTATTCTATAATTTCAAATCATATACTACCATGTCCATAAAAGTGTGTCAAAAAATTGTGTAAATTTGAATGTATCCAGACACATTTTAATGAAATTTGGATAAACCTTAACATTCTTTTATGGACGGAGAGAGTAATATTATTCTATTGCAAAAAAAATTGCAACTTCGCATACTCCGCCGCAGGGGGCAGCAACTTCACCCAGGGGAAGACCCAAGATTCAGTCAATTCCCCTAACAATTCCCTAACAGCCAGCTCCTTGTGCTTCCCTAAATAAACATACACTTGCATGTTTGTCCTCGAAAGAAAGTAACCACTTTCTGTCTTGGGTATAGCTGGGCAGCTACGAAGAAGAGAAAAGAGAGAACAAAATTGCTTTTTTTTTTTGAGAAACACAGTACAAACGCAGACGCTCACATACACGCGCATACACTCATCCCTATAAACGCACACACGCACACCCTACCCCTATGAGCACCTCCGGAAGACTGAGCCGGCGGATTGGATCTTGAAATTGACGAAGTCACCACAGGCGCCTCGCTGTCGACGGGAACGTCGCCTCCCACGAATGAATATTCCGCCTTTATGAGACACACAGATGTCAAACCTGGGATTTGAACTCTGGTGGGCTGGGGATACAACCATCCTCCTAACCACCCAACCTCAGGTTGGTTCTCAGAACAAAATTGCTGAAGTTTAACCCTTTCGCTAGCACATAAACGGACTCCGGAGCCGAAATAAAGTGAGTCCCATGAGCAAATAAAAGGGCACAGAGTGAAACATCACCAAATAAAAAGGGCAGAAAATGAGACCATGGTAGATATGAGGCCCACACACAACGCGTGACGGTCAGCCGAAGCTCGTGCAGGTGCAGTGGCAGTCTCGTGATTTAGCTCACAGCTCATAGCCAAACTATGCTCTGCTGATCACAATATCACATGCGGACCCCTGACGCGAACGACTCGGTCAGAAAAGTGGTGCGCCGGCGGGGAAGCTTCTGGAGGCCGCGCTAGCAAAATACAGTAGTATCTGCCCCGCCATCGCGCGTCGGCGCGATCAGTGTGTTTCCGGCGAGTTCTCTGACCTAAATTCCCTTTTTCCAAACTTATTCATTTTTAACCTCTCTCAAAATTTTAATTTTTTTATGGCTCTTTTTTTTTGCCACGTCATCTTGGATGGTTTAACTAAAGTACTACCTCTGTCCATTTTTAGATGTCAAAAATTTGTCTAAATTCAAATGTATCTAGACCTTTTTTAGGCATAGATATATCTAAATTTAGACGAACCACTGGACATCTATTAACGGACGGAGGGAGTATACGACATGCCAGTTGGGATAGTTAGAGCGAAATGACTTCGCGTTCTTTTGTACCGAAACAGCTAGGGCACTCCCATTTAAGTTGGCTAGTTTGCAACGTTCTTGAACCCTATGAAAATGTTTTCAGACTCTCTAGGCAAGAAAAAACAAGTAGGTCACGCAATTTGGTATAGCTAGATTCAAATGACTTAGTTAATTTTTAACACAGATTTTGAAGAAGCTTGCCAACCAAAATGAGGTGTCCTCCATTTCAATTAAGCTATCTAGCATGTCATGGCCTAAAAAGAGACGTGAAAATTTTGAAGTTTTTATAGAACTCTAAAGTTGAAAAATAAGAGGTAATTTGAGATTTAAAAAAAAACCGTTTCTTACCACTCGTAACTGCTTCAGCTATGATGCTCGGACCTACGCGGCGGTGAAGCACCGGGGAGAGTTTTCATTTCCTGCGGCCCTACCACGACTGCCACAAAATCTTTTGTCTTGGATATGTATCGAGTCTAGTTCTTCCACACCTACACTCTGTGGAATTCACCGTCTCTCCAGTAGAGCCCAACGAGTCTCGGTCTACTTCTCCGACAGCGAAACTACAAAATCATAAAATTGAATTTAGAACGCTGCTGAAAATAAGAGTTTATAAGATAAGATAAATCAAAATAAATTATGAAGTTTCGTTAATTAAGTCCTCAAAGAACTAAACCTGAAGAGTGTTTGGGTCAGGAATTTAGGAGAAATGAACGAATGTCATACTTATACCTCTGTCACGGAAACTAATAGTGAATATTGCTTTTTAAATATGGTTTCTCCACTAGCACTAAAATTGCCTCATCTGATAGGACTCATTTCAACCAACGAAAAGTGTCCAATCAAACTTACTATTTCGAATGGCTGGGCTAACTATTACTAGAAAATAAACTACGCGCCTTTGCGATGATATATGCAAATATGTGTTTTTGAAGAGGGAAATATGCCATTTGGATGTAGGCACACAACTTTTCACCTCAAGTTCGAAACGGTCTGTACCTACAGTGTTTAGCCACATGAAGGAAATGTGCACTTAGCACACTTGATCGTGAACATGATGACGCCAATTTATTAAATCTTGGTCAAAGTTTACACGGTTTAACTTTGAAAAAATCTAATACGCATTGTATTCTAGCAAAGAGGGAGTATTAACTTCTACAAATAAAATCCAGAAATATTTGACTACATGAGATCACCCGTTTCCATTTCGAAAAAAAAAATGAGATCACCCGTTTGTTAGTTATTTGTGCTTCATCTATGTAAAAAGTTGGATCTTGTATAATTGCACCACTTTTTGTCAGGTTGAACAAAATAAACTGTTTCACCAAGGCAAAGCTTGCCACCCCAGAATCTGAAACCGGCTGAACTTGACACTACGGGAAAGCCAGCCTTTGCCGTGCTCCACTTTGCACGGCAAAGAGCTCTATACGCACGGCAAAGCCTTTGCCGTGCGGGGACACACGGCAAAGCTTGCACGGCAAATACATCGACGGCAAAGCCACCTTTGCCGCGCTTGCAAGGATTGCAAAGCTCTCTGCCGTGCGCTTCAATCTCTGTGCGCTGCAAACTCTGCCGTGCGGCACTTCTTTGCCGTGCAGGGGGGCTGCCGTGACAGAAAACTTTGCCGTGAGCTGCATTTCTTTGCCGTGCAATGGTCGTTGCCGTGCGCCAGCCATCTCTGCCGTGCGATCCTTTGCCGTGCGGGCTTGCTCTACAGGCACGGCAAAGCCCCCTACAGGCACGCCCCAGGAGCTCCCAGTCTACAGGCTGCCGCCACGTGGCTCCTTTGCCGTGCGTGTGCGCACGGCAAAGTGACCAAAAGTCCTTTGCCGTGTGCACACGCACGGCAAAGGGCCCTGTTTTTTTTTTGCTGTTTTTTGCTTATTCCCTGCATTTCAAATATAGCAATTGACAATAAAGCATATACACATATAATCTTCAACATAACATCACCAAACACTACGGGAACACCACAAATACATCAAACACACATATTAATGCATACAATGCATTACATAGAGTCCATAGTCCATCCACACAAGTTACATAGAGTCCATAGTGCAATGTCCAATATTACAATCCATTAGAAGCAAACAATCCGACAAAGTGCACGAAGACCATGCCATCAACCTTGTCCTCCGCTTCCGCCGGCCTCATCGTCATTTCCTTGTGACATATAATCTATAAGGTTGATGGAATGAACATTTACATTTGCATTTGCATATTGATCACTTGAACAAGCACAAGTAGCGGGTTGGGCACAAGAGGACTCACCGCGGTTCATGCTCCGGATGATGTTCAAGTTGTTGACGGTGATAGGTGTCCCCGGGTCTGAGTGGGCGGTGGCGGCATCCACGGCATGGAGTAAGGTGGAGGAGCAGAAGACTCCCGGTGGAGAAGTCAGAACCGTCGGCTCATCACCACTCATCTGTGCCGCGCTTGCATCATCTCGCTGCTTGTTGCATCGCATCATCATCTCTTCGCTGGTACTGAATCTGCCGCTCCATGTGCGCCCTTTGCTCCTGGGCCTGCTCCTTCGCTGCCATCTCCTCCTACGTTGTGTTGCCGCGATGTCATTAACATTTCAATGGAAAGCATGTAAAGGAAATGTAGAGGCTCGAGGAAGAACATACCCGTAACCGCTCGACAGCTAGATCCGAAGCCCGTGGCCGGGCTCTACTCCTCAGGCCGCTCTTACGACCACGACGGATCGGCGGAGAGAGGGAACCTTTCGGGTCGACGCCCGTCACCAAACCACGGCGGCCATGCTTCAAGCCTTCTCCCGCAAGCACCGCGACCTCGGTCAAAGTCCTCGGCCTCTGGGTTGGCCTCCTCGTACTTCGCTTGAACTTGGAGACATACGACGTGCCGGGTCTCGGATTGCGGGTTAAGCCACGGACCGTCTCAGATCAGGCGTCTTCCTTTGCTTCATCTTCTTTAGCACGGCAAAGACGTTAGGCTTCGCTCCTGTCCTGACTTCCTGCAAAAGAGAACATGTAATCAAGTCCCTTGCGGAGTTAACAAATATATAACATGAATTCAAAGAATGAAGGAACCATTAATTTGCTCACCTCGTTCTGCAGGTGAGAGAGAGAGGGGGATGCCTTGGATATGCGATCCACCTCGCATCTCTGCCCGCTTCTTCTTGCCCTCCTCGTGCTTCTTGAGGTACTGGGGGCATGTCCACCACATGACCATCGCAAGAAAGCACCTATCGTCCTTGCCGACCGAGGAGGGTTCTACATGCACAAGATAAACCCATTATGGTAAAATAAACTACATGGCGCTAAAGCAAATCAATAACACATAAATGCAAATGCATGTACCCACGGCTGCATGAGCGTGTCGCGAGCGTCCTCCTTAGTCATGTGGACGAAGCGGTCGCGTGCGTCGCGGACGCATTGAATACGTGCCTCGTAGTGCATGCCAGTCACCCTCTTCCTTGCAAGCCGGTGTAGGACATCATCGCACGCACGCTCCTTGCCCTCGGCCCTCTTGAAGTATTTCTGCAACAACCATGCACATAGGTAAAACAAGGGGCATTAGTGCAATTATTATGAACCAAGGAGAGTGTATGAATGGTAAGAAGTCAAAAGTCACGTACCCAATTTGGCAACAACCAAATCCGCCGCGGTGCCGCGGCCCATAGGATCTTCCGCGAGGTGTAGTGCGCCCACCTCCAAGCTACGTCGCAGCCACCACTAGGGAAATTGACTATCCCAGGGAAATACCATCTAAGTAGGCCCCCAAGGATGTTCGAGTACCCACGTGGCGGTCTCTGCGACGGGTCTTCATACGTGAACGAGCTGCACCATGAAGACAACATCAATATGTATGTGATAATAATTTTGATAATGACAAAATTGCGATAACGAAATGCCAAAAATTAACATGTACCTCCTTCCATAGGGCACTAGAACAACGTGCATGTCTTGGACTTCAGCGAGGGGAGCTGTGTTATCCCACGCCGATATGGCTTCTATCACGTGGCCTCGGCCTCTCCACACTGGAACGTACGGTAACCGGGCTCTTCCCAATCTAGGCTTTGATCAGGATCGAACACTAAGTTCCCCGCCCACCCTCATCCTCCGAGAGGTCCTCCCTCTCCTCCTCCCCGGTCCTCCCCACCACCTCCTCCTCCTGGTCCTCCCCACCCCCTCCTCCTCCTGGTCCTCCCCACCCACCTCCTCCTCCTGGTCCTCCCACCCCGTGGTGCTCCGGTCCTCCTCCTCGTCATCATCATCGTCGGGAGGGGACTAGGAGTGAGTACCCGCGTCGCATTCTTCCTACGGGCCGCGTTGTGGTAGCGACAGGAGGGGGCTAGGAGGGGGTACTAGGTCGCCCCGCCTCGAAGTCCCTACAACTACCAAGTCCTTGAGCTTCTTTTTAAGACCGCCGCCCCTTTTTTTGGCGGCATGCTTCAATCACCTGCAAACACAAATGAAGAGAGTGGTTTATTAGTACGCAATATTGTAAAGAGATAAATATTAGTGAAAGCAACAGAAATATAAGTAGATGAACATTAATGAAAGCAACAATAATGCAAAAGGATGAACATTAATTAGTGGAAGCAACAAATAGCAAGCATAGAGTTCTCTATTACACGGAGTTATTACAAATAACCTAGCTAGACAATCTCTATTACACGGAGTTATTACAAATAACCTAGCTAGCCTCACAATTACTACTACATAGATCGGTAGCCTGTGTCGCCGTCCGTGATTGGACCGCGTGTCTCATCATCGTCATCGGCTCGGCGAACCAATAATCATCAATGAAACCTGGAGGTGGTCCATCTACATCGAGGTCAATCCCTGCTCTGAACGCCTCGAGCAAACTCAGGTCTTCCGGGCACAAACATCCTCGCTTCATCTTCTGCATTGTCCCCATCCATGCCCGCATCTTCTTGTTCATCGTCTACGACCATGTCATCGATAGTCGGCAAGGCGATTGTGAAATGCCGGGGAGCCCTTCTTCTGATAGAACTCGACACTCTTTGCTGAGGGGTCTACGGCGGTAATCGTCCTTGTTTGGCGGGGGCGGCCTATTGCGTGAAGGCACCGTCATCACAACATCCCATCCATGTAGACGTTTTGTCGGGTTTCTGCACGCGTACGGGAGATAGAATACTTGAAAGGCCTGGGTAGCCAAGATGTACACATCCTCTCCCTTATAAACAGAGTTCCTCTCAACTTCGACCAACCCAATTTGGGATAGAAAAGTACCAAATTACAGAACCAGCTACTAAAACCGAAACCGCCGCCCTTATCGAAAATTTGCTTGGATTCTTCCGGGGTAGGCTCCCTGTGGGTATTCTTCCAATGTATAGCCTTGAATTGCCTATACCGATGAAAAGAGGAAGAGTTAGCCACGCAAATACGAGTGAATGTTTGCGAATAACTAAATGGTTCGCACTTACTCGATGTACGGCTTCAGTTCGACCATGGTGTTCAAGACATACGAGTGGATCAAGGTCCGCTCCTGCAGGTCCGTTCTGTACGGCTTCGAGCCACTTGACTTGCCACCAAGCCCCACGAAGATGCTAAGCTTGGGTACTTCTTCATTGTTGGCGGCATTGTAACGGAGGACCGGGTTGTGCTTTGTGGGAATGTTGGGATCATAGTGCTTAGTGGTGAAGTTTGCCACCTCCACGTTGGACTGCCTCGGCTATGGATGCTTCGATCTTGCATTTATTGCCGTCATTTGACGAAGCTTTTGTGTTTCTCTCTGGGAAACTGCCAACGGCCCCACGGCCCCCCTTTAAGCATTCCTCCGCGAGGTGCAGGATCATATGTTGCATCGGATTAAAGAACCCTGGAGGAAAGATCTCCTCTAGATCGCAAAGCAACACGGTGCCTCTTCATCCACTTCTCAATCACTTTAGTGTCTAACTCCCTAGCACAAATCTGGCGGAAGAAAAACTCAACCTCGCTAGCACTCGCCAAGTCTTCTCAGGGACATAGCCTCGAATCATCACCGGCATTATCCGCTCAAGCCATATGTGGTAGTCATGACTCTTCAGCCCTTGTACTCGCAACGTTTCAATGTTCAGACCCCTCATCCAGTTGGCTGCGAACCCATCGGGAAAAACAAGGAGTCCTTCATCCATTGGAAGACCTCCCTTTTTTGGGCCTTTGTGAGACAGAACGGGGCGTGTGGCTTAGTCCAAGTTTTTTGGCACCATGAGGTGGCTGCATGTTCAACTCCGGCCTATCGCACCACATTTCTTGATCAATTCGAGCCTTTATGTTATCCTTCGTCTTCTCGGTGTCCACAATCGTGCTCCAAATGGCTTCACTGATATTCTTCTCGGTGTGCATTACATCAATGTTATGCGGGAGCTCGAGAAACTCAAACCTAAACCCTAGCCCTAGCCCCTAAACCCTAGCCCTAACCCTACACCTAACCCTAACCAGTAGACCAGGCACACCGTCGATCGTGTGATAATGGCTCTAGCTGCTGGTATATGTGCCAAAGGGTCCCAATCTTTGGTTCTCCATGTGTATATGTACTAAACAAACCTAAAAGAATGAAAAGTTACATTGGTGCACCCTGTGGAGATCTAGGAGGTAGACCCCCGGGACGTTCCGCTCTTTGGGGGAAGGAGGGGAGAACGACCGCGGAGCACAACCCCACCAAACCTTGCATGTGGACCTATGATATGTGTCAAAGTGTGGTGCAAGGTCTAACACTGCAAAAGTAGCTCCCCTAAACCCTAGACCCTAGCCCTAACCCTACACCTAACCCTAACCAGTAGATCGGGCACACCCTCGATCATGTGATAATGGCTCTAGCTGGGTATGTATGTGCCAAAGGGTCCCAATCTTGGTTCTCCATGTGTATATGTCCTAAACAAACCTAAAAGAATGAAAAGTTACATTGGTGCACCTGCGGAGAAATCTAGGGGTAGACCCGCCGGGGCACACGTTCCGCTCTTTTGGGGGAAGGAGGAGAAACCCGGGAACCCCACCAAACCTTGCATGTGGGCCTATGATATGTGTCAAAGTGTGGTGCAAGGTCTAACACTGCAAAAGTAGCTCCCTAAACCCTAGACCCTAGCTAACCACCAACCCTAACCAGTAGATCCACACCCTCGATCATGTGATAATGGCTCGAGGGTATATGTGCCAAGGGTCCCAATCTTGGTTCTCCATGTGTATATGTCCTAAACAAACCTAATGCAAAGGCATTGGTGCGCCATGTCTCCACCCACCGTTCGTTTTGGGGGGGAGGGGGAGAACGACCGCCGGCACCCCACCCTTGCCAAATGTGGGCCTATGATATGTGTCAAAGTGTGGTGCAAGGTCTAACACTGCAAAAGTAGCTCCCCTAAACCCTAGACCCTAGCCCTAACCCTACACCAAACACTAACCAGTAGATCAGGCACACCCTCGATCATGTGATAATGGCTCTAGCTGCGGGTATGTATGTGCCAAAGGGTCCCAATCTTGGTTCTCCATGTGTATATGTCCTAAACAAACCAAAGAATGAAAAGTTACATTGGTGCACCCTCGCGCGGAGAAATCTAGGGGTAGACCCCAGGGGCACACGTTCCGCTCTTTTGGGGGAAGGAGGGGAGAACGACCGCCGGAGCACCGGAACCCCACCAAACCTTGCATGTGGGCCTATGATATGTGTCAAAGTGTGGTGCAAGGTCTAACACTGCAAAAGTAGCTCCCTAAACCCTAGACCCTAGCCCTAACCCTACACCTAACCCTAACCAGTAGATCGGCACACCCTCGATCATGTGATAATGGCTCGAGCTGTGGGTATGTATGTGCCAAAGGGTCCCAATCTTGGTTCTCCATGTGTATATGTCCTAAACAAACCTAAAAGAATGAAAAGTTACATTGGTGCACCTCGCGCGGAGAAATCTAGGGGGTAGACCCGCCGGGGCACACGTTCCGCTCTTTTGGGGGAAGGAGGGGGAGAACGACCGCCGCCGGGCAGCCAAATGTGTGTGAAACATGTCCCAAAACCCCTAACTGCAAAAGTAGCTCCCCTAAACCCTAGACCCTAGCCCTAACCCTACACCTAACCCTAACCAGTAGATCGCACACCCTCGATCATGTGATAATGGCTCGAGCTGCGGGTATGTATGTGCCAAAGGGTCCCAATCTTGGTTCTCCATGTGTATATGTCCTAAACAAACCTAAAAGAATGAAAAGTTACATTGGTGCACCCTCGCGCGGAGAAATCTAGGGGGTAGACCCGCCGGGCACACGTTCCGCTTTTTGGGGGAAGGAGGGGGAGACCGGAGCACCGGAACCCCACCAAACCTTGCATGTGGGCCTATGATATGTGTCAAAGTGTGGTGCAAGGTCTAACACTGCAAAAGTAGCTCCCCTAAACCCTAGACCCTAGCCCTAACCCTACACCAAACACTAACCAGTAGATCAGGCACACCCTCGATCATGTGATAATGGCTCGAGCTGCGGGTATGTATGTGCCAAAGGGTCCCAATCTTGGTTCTCCATGTGTATATGTCCTAAACAAACCTAAAAGAATGAAAAGTTACATTGGTGCACCCTCGCGCGGAGAAATCTAGGGGGTAGACCCGCCGGGCACACGTTCCGCTTTTTGGGGGAAGGAGGGGAGAACGACCGCCGGAGCACCGGAACCCCACCAAACCTTGCATGTGGACCTATGATATGTGTCAAAGTGTGGTGCAAGGTCTAACACTGCAAAAGTAGCTCCCCTAAACCCTAGACCCTAGCCCTAACCCTACACCTAACCCTAACCAGTAGATCAGGCACACCCTCGATCATGTGATAATGGCTCGAGCTGCGGGTATGTATGTGCCAAAGGGTCCCAATCTTGGTTCTCCATGTGTATATGTCCTAAACAAACCTAAAAGAATGAAAAGTTACATTGGTGCACCCTCGCGCGGAGAAATCTAGGGGGTAGACCCGCCGGGGCACACGTTCCGCTCTTTTGGGGGAAGGAGGGAGAACGACCACGGAGCACCGAACCCCACCAAACCTTGCATGTGGGCCTATGATATGTGTCAAAGTGTGGTGCAAGGTCTAACACTGCAAAAGTAGCTCCCCTAAACCCTAGACCCTAGCCCTAACCCTACACCAAACACTAACCAGTAGATCAGGCACACCCTCGATCATGTGATAATGGCTCGAGCTGCGGGTATGTATGTGCCAAAGGGTCCCAATCTTGGTTCTCCATGTGTATATGTCCTAAACAAACCTAAAAGAATGAAAAGTTACATTGGTGCACTCGCGCGGAGAAATCTAGGGGGTAGACCCGCCGGGGCACACGTTCCGCTCTTTTGGGAAGGAGGGGAGAACGACCGCCGGAGCACCGGAACCCCACCAAACCTTGCATGTGGACCTATGATATGTGTCAAAGTGTGGTGCAAGGTCTAAGTGCAAAAGTAGCTCCCCTAAACCCTAGACCCTAGCCCTAACCCTACACCTAACCCTAACCAGTAGATCAGGCGCACCCTCGATCATGTGATAATGGCTCGAGCTGCGGGTATGTATGTGCCAAAGGGTCCCAATCTTGGTTCTCCATGTGTATATGTCCTAAACAAACCTAAAAGAATGAAAAGTTACATTGGTGCACCCTCGCGCGGAGAAATCTAGGGGTAGACCCGCCGGGGCACACGTTCCGCTCTTTTGGGGGAGGGAGGAGAACGACCGGAGCACCGGAACCCCACCAAACCTTGCATGTGGGCCTATGATATGTGTCAAAGTGTGGTGCAAGGTCTAACAAAAGTAGCTCCCCTAAACCCTAGACCCTAGCCCTAACCCTACACCTAACCCTAACCAGTAGATCAGGCACACCCTCGATCATGTGATAATGGCTCGAGCTGCGGGTATGTATGTGCCAAAGGGTCCCAATCTTGGTTCTCCATGTGTATATGTCCTAAACAAACCTAAAAGAATGAAAAGTTACATTGGTGCACCTCGCGCGAGAAATCTAGGTAGACCCGCCGGCACACGTTCCGCTCTTTTGGGAAGGAGGAGAACGACCGCCGAGCAGGAACCCCACCAAACCTTGCATGTGGGCCTATGATATGTGTCAAAGTGTGGTGCAAGGTCTAACACGCAAAAGTAGCTCCCCTAAACCCTAGACCCTAGCCCTAACCCTACACCAAACACTAACCAGTAGATCAGGCACACCCTCGATCATGTGATAATGGCTCGAGCTGCGGGTATGTATGTGCCAAAGGGTCCCAATCTTGGTTCTCCATGTGTATATGTCCTAAACAAACCTAAAAGAATGAAAAGTTACATTGGTGCACCCTCGCGCGGAGAAATCTAGGGGGTAGACCCGCCGGGCACGTTCGCTCTTTTTGGGGAAGGAGGGGAACCGCCGAGCAGGAACCCCACCAAACCTTGCATGTGGGCCTATGATATGTGTCAAAGTGTGGTGCAAGGTCTAACACTGCAAAAGTAGCTCCCTAAACCCTAGACCCTAGCCCTAACCCTACACCAAACACTAACCAGTAGATCAGGCACACCCTCGATCATGTGATAATGGCTCTAGCTGTGGGTATGTATGTGCCAAAGGGTCCCAATCTTGGTTCTCCATGTGTATATGTCCTAAACAAACCTAAAAGAATGAAAAGTTACATTGGTGCACCCTCGCGGAGAAATCTAGGGGGTAGACCCGCGGGGCACACGTTCCGCTCTTTTGGGGGGGAGGGGAGAACGACCGCCGGAGCACGGAACCCCACCAAACCTTGCATGTGGACCTATTCTATGTGTCAAAGTGTGATGCTAGGTGTAATTCACCAAATGGTGCATGGCATGGATCCCCGGTCGACATTCCTCAACTTCGGGCGATAACACTGGATTCCGGACGTGTACGGAAGTGTCCCTCCGCGGGTATATCGGGGCTAGAGTGCCAAAGGGTGCCACACATGGTTTTCCATATGTCCATGGACTAAACAAACCTAAACCTATGAAAAGGTATATTCGTGGAACCTCGCGGAGAAATCTAGGGGGTAGACCCGCCGTCCCGCTGTTTGGGGGGAAGGAGGGGGACGAGCACCGGAACCGATATATGTGGGGGATGAGCATGGAGACTAATTTTGTATTTCACATAGTGTAATAAATAGTCATCAAAAAGAAAAACTAATTAACAAAATAAATATAAGTAGTAGATGAAATAAAATAGTTAGAAAAACAAATAAAATGTATATTGGCGCACGGCAAAGGGAGAAGCGCACGGCAAAGGACCCTTTGCCGTGCAAATCTGTCTGCACGGCAAAGGGCGGGCACGGCAGTGCATTTTTTCCTTTGCCGCGCTGTTTCTTTGCCGTGCGGCTTGCAGGGACTTTGCCGTCTTATAATCTTTGCCGTGCGCTGCTCCCATTCTTTGCCGTGAGGAACTACTTTGCCGTGCGCCATATCTTTCTTTGCCGTGCTATGTTTCTTTGCCGTGCGCTGCTCTAATTCTTTGCCGTGCATTTTTGCTTTGCCGTGGGCTCTTCTTGCTACGCACGGCAAAGAAATCTTTGCCGTGCAGCAGCTCACGGCAAAGCTGGGCTGCACGGCAGCGCCTGATTTTCCCGTAGTGTGAAGTGTCTGGCCTTGCGACCTCGTGCACACTTGATTGTGAACATTATGACACCAATTTATGAAGGGTCGTGCTACACCGAGGTCGACCTCGTTCCTGCCTAAACGCGAGGTCAGTTTGACATTTCCACAAAAAGCAACATGCGGGACCCATGCTTTCCCGAAATAGAAAGAAGGGCTTAGCGCGTGGGATTAAATATGTGCGGGACCACAAGTCCACAACCCTGGGTGGTCCAAAACATCATCCTTTCTAGGTACGTGCTCCCCATCGGATCCCATCATCTTTTGCACAACGAAATCAATTCCTCCATCCAGTTACATCGGGATCTAAACCCAAACAACAGAAACAACACCGACGTGTTACATCAGGATTTCAAAACAAACAAAAGAGAAGTATACAAGAAGAACACATAATTTCGAGCAGTTACATCTCAATCTCATCCCAGCAAAAAATCCTCCTCCTCCATCGGGACACAGACCACCTATAAGTTTTTCCCCACCGCACCTTCTTCTCTAACAAATCTTACCAGTTGCACCTTGCTGTTCTTGAGTATGTGCATGGATTCATAGCTGAGCAAGTAAAATCTGAACATCTAATCCTGATGGTCCGTGATCTGAAATATGTGCTACATCTACTTTCATTGCATATAAACATGAGCGTGCAGGTACATCTAATTTCAGATCACATCCTATAAAGAAAAACATGGAAAGTTTCTTAAAAAGTAGAGGAAGAGTAACATCTAGTAAAAAAAATGAGGCATGCATGATTGAAAAAGACGACAGTAGTATGTTAGCTCGTTAGTAGTACTCTTGGGACAGCAGTGTGTTTATTGGCGATGAAGCTCTGTTCCCTTTTCTTGGCCAGCTTGTATTTGCCCCTTTTTCTAGCCCGCGGATGTAGCAAATGTCAATTTTTTTGTAGGATATAAATCAGTTACATGTAGGAATCATGACAAGAGATGTAACGCATCTCCTGTCAATTTTATTACTAGATGGTACTCTTCCACTACTGTAACTAATTTTTGCTACTAACATATCAACACAAGTACATCGATCAGCCGAACACTAGCCTGAACACTGAGAATACTCAAACTGCTACATCGAGCGACTTCAGGATAGAAATGTGATTGCCTTACAGTTGGATGTATCAGGAGACACTGGGATGTAGCCGACCCTGTAGGAATGTGACCGATGACGCTGAAGTTTTGGCTGCTGCTGTGACGACGTGCCCGCGAAGAGGATGTTGCTGCCGCCCGTGAGGATGTGGCACAACGATGAAGCTTCCCACCTTCTCCTTCACCCTGCTCAGTTTGCAGAAAATAAAAAACCTCATCTGATGTAAATACTCTGTTAATTCTGAAAACGAGAGGAAAAGGGAGTTGCATCCAATTTAATCCTAGATCTGTTACATCCCAATGCTTCTACCAAAAGGAAAAATAAAGAACTGTCACATCTAAATATTTCCTCCATCCCATTTGAGAGATTATAATCTTTATTTTAAAAAAATAGGATTGTGTTACATCACCCGAAAACTCCAATCTAGTTAACAATTAAAAATCACTATGTTACATCTAAACAACGGGTGTAACACAAAAACATAATGTATCACATCCTTTGCAGATTATATCTGCCTTACATCAAAAAAATCCATCAAACTAAAACACAAGGGGGAGCACCATCTAATACACGAAATCCATTACATCCTGAAAAACACTTGGAATGTAATATTACCAGAAAATGTAATATCATTTACCTCTATGTTACATCTAATGTCTATGGGATACATCTGCCGAGAAATCCTATTCCAGCATGATATGACGCCTAAAAAATTGGCCCACCCTAAGCTCCCCAATGCCCATGTAATTTACTGAGGCAAAAATATCCTATTTTACATCTTCAAATCACAGACAAACACAAAATAGTGGAGAGCAACACATGTTCATCATGGCCAGAACCCATCCTAGCATGATGAATAAAAAAAATTACGCACATATACTGGATCGAGAGGTTTCCAGTTAGATCGGACGATTACCTTACAGTGGATGTAACTGGAGACGAGGCCGACTTAGGAGGTTGTGTGGGCATGTAGCCGTACAATGCTGGAAAGAGGCCGTCGACACGGCGAAGGAGCCACCGACGCGAGGAAGCTTCGCCGGCGCGTGCCCGCGCAAGGATGCTTCGCCGTCGCGAGGAAGCTTTGCCCGCGGGAGGAAGCGGCCACCGGCGCGAGGAAGCAGCCCCCTTCGCGACGAAAGTCGGCGCTGACGAATCTCCTCCCGGCGTCGCGAATCGCCGGTGAAATCGAGCGAATCGTCTGAAATGGGGAACAGGTATGCCTCGCTCTCTCCAAGCCTCCAAGCCAGTATCAGCGGTGGGAGCCTGGGAGGTGGGGAACAGTCACATCACAGCTCCTCACTACGCGTACCCGGCAAAACGTACACACAAAATAGGCTGCGGGTTGGGACTTTGATGCGCGCCGTTGGATCTCAATCGCGCGGACGCGCGTGTGACCTCGCTGAAAGACCAAAACAAAGTCGACGGCGGAATAGAAATTGCGATTTATGAAAGCTTCACTAGATGAATCCTCCCAATAGTCCATCCTAATTCATACGAGGAAAAATACATTCTTTTCTTAGTATCAAGTTATTTTATGAAGCAAACTACCGGGTCCCATTTGGTTTTACACAGCATAGGAGGACCCGGGATCTATGATGCCGCATGCTACTCTACAAATCGATAATAAAAAAAGAGCTAACACTTTTTGTTCGCTTTTGATATGGTTCTTCCACTAGGACTAAAATTGCCTCATTCGTTAGCTATCTCCTTCAACCGACTAGAAATGCACTGTCTTGGACTCACCGGCGACAACGTACATTGCGCCTCTGAAGATTAATTTGGGCAGCGACAAACACCGGAGGAGAGCAACCTAGGACCTCCATGCCGTGTCTCCAAACACAATACTCTCAACAGAGGAATGGCGTCGAGGACGCCGTCATAGCGCCGATCCAACTCGGAATCTAGGCTTTCGCCCGGAGACAACTGCCCACACCCAAGAGAGAGCGAGGGGATGCCGACACACCTTGACGGCGCCTCCAAGGAGGAGACGACACCCACGGCCGCCGATGCCGCCGACCCAACACACGTCGGGCTGGATTTTCATCCGCCTCTTCACACATCCCCCGCCTCCGAGGATTGAGCCACCAAGTCCAAAAGCCTCACACCGCCGCCACCACAGCCTTTCTGCCGTAGATGCAAGACGTGGTCAACGATACCCCACATAGCAGAGGGCCATGTCCAACTCCCGCCTTCATCCCGACAAGAAGCCGCAGCCTCCTCAACTCCGGCACGAGCCAGGGCCATCTGCCATGTCGTCACCCACTCCAGGTGATCTACGTGTTGTAGCAGCAGCAACCCAGCCCCTTCGGCCCAGCATGAGCCCGTGAAGGCCAAGATTGGGCCCGCCCTTCTCCTCCAGATCTTGCGTTGGCAGCTGTTAGGCTTCATGCACTAACCAACGCAACCGAAAGTCCGAACTGATGGAAAGGGCTAGGCAATCCACATATACATTTCACAACACCCCCACTCGCGTGTGACGGGAGAAGAGAAAGTCAACACGTGAAAGAAGAAGAGCACACCGAAACAGGGCATCAGAGGTGGCTAGAGAGGGGGGCAACATCAATTTTTAGGCTTAATTGCGAAAACCATGTGAAAGCCGGGATTTGAACTTGAGACCTGGGGCTCTGATACCATGTTAGGGCAATATGCTTGATGTATTACCAGGGGGCCAAAGCGGGAGCGGAGAGCGGGCGGATCGGGAGGCGGGATCTCCGGCAGATGCAGCGCGGTGGAGAGCAGAGCCACGCGCGGAGACGGCCGGGAAGAGATCGGGCGGGCACGGCTGGGAGATCGGGCGGGCACGGACGGGAAGAGATCGGGTGGGGCGGGCACGGCCGGGAAGAAGACCGGCGACGGAGATGGCCGGACGGAGAGCGGCGGCCGGCGGCGGCGGACGAAGAGCGGCAACTACGGCCGGGACAACGTACAGACTAGGACCAAGTTTTGCTCTGATACCATGTTAGGCTTCATGCACTAACCAACGCAACCAAAAGTCCGAACTGATGGAAATGGCTAGGCAATCCACATATACATTTCACAACAGCAGCCATAAGGAGGGCGCCCGCACGCCCGCATCACCTAGGCGGCCAGCCTCTGCTCGCCAGGAGCTCCTTCCTGGCGAGACACTACGTGCTTCCGCCGATCGACCTTGGACACGTCACCGTCGCTGGTGCTTGCCGATGATCCACCAGCTCCGCCGACCCTGCTGCTTCTCCTATCGAGCTCCTCCATGCGTCCATGGCCTCAGCCGTGCGCCAGAGAGCGCCTCCTCACCCTCGCGTTGCCGCCCACTTTCCACCATCGCCATCTAGGATGACGTCCGCCTCCGCGTGCAGGGGCGCCGGCCTCACCTCCCACCTTTGGTGGCCAGGTGTGGCAACCACCGCCGGCACCGGCGACGGTACCGGCCGAGGATGTTGGATGGAGCGGGCTTCTAGGCTTTGGGGAGGGGAGCCTCCGGAGCCGCCTCGCGCGAGGCGACCCGCGAGACGATCCAACGTTGAGCACGAGCTTTGCTCTCAACCTATTGAAAGCTAGCAATTCCATACTTTTTACAGTTGAAAAAGCCGCAGTCCTTGTCTGCGGAGCTATGAGGCCAAAACAGACAAGAGACCTCATTCTTTTTCCCTGAAAAAACAGACACTTTGTGTTTCACTAGAATGAAAACAACCACTTTCTTTCATGTGTCGACCATGGCAGCTACTTACAAAAGTACAGACACTACGCTTGGACGCAAAAGGAAAATGAGAGAGTACAGCTGTACTGCTCCTGTTTGATGTTCACTAGCAAGAGAACAGACTCGGGAGCATGCAAGCCATGCGGAAGTGCAAAATCATATTACTGACGTTATCTGGAAGACTACCTCAACTGTGAAAGTTGGAAGGATAATCCATCTCTTGCTAACCATCATGTTGATGTTACATCGTGTGCAAACAAAGGCCAAGACGGTGACTGATCCTGATGCTTCCAAATCCTACAATACCTTGTAGATTTTGACAATATTTCAAAGCAACTCTAGCTAAGAACAGAATGTGTGTACACTAGCAACAGCCGAGCTATAATCCTTGTTCATGTATGCTGGTTGTCTATCGTAAATGTGAAACTTGTATTCTCACATTTAAATAGGAGTATCATAATATTTACTTTTGATATCATTTGATGCGACAACCATGCATTTTAATCCCCCCATAAGGAGCACATGGCTTTCATTTAAGATATACTACTCCGAGCATCCCCTCCTTCCTATATAGAAGCTCCCCTACAAATATATTGATATTGATTGTATCAACCATAATTTCAAAATTCAGTTCCTTTCTCTGGATGGCCATATATTCTAACAAAGCCTTTTGATTCAGAACATGATCTTGCCGATAGTAGGATTACATGATCATGGTATAATAAAATAGCAACTTACTGAAAAATCATGCTCATATTAGAGATATTGTTGAGAATATCAAGTGCGTACGAGATATATAGGCGTGGGCACCTACACCCGTGTAATTTCGTAGTTAAATGTAATAATCGCTGAACCAGGAAAAGAAGGGTTGCTACACGGTAAGCTACCATAGTGCAATCGCAGTAAAGATGGCGACGATCGACGGCGTCATCATTTTACCCCATAATTCATGGGTGTGAATTGTTTTTTTTTTGCACTATATTTTCTTTGCAATTTGTAAAAAAAAAAACTCAGTCTTTCTTGGCAAGCAAAGAGAGGCCAGCTCTGAACATCCGAGTGTCAAGGTGGGACGGCTGAACGGCTGAAGCATGAAGGGGAGGGGGCAACAGATTCACCCAAGGGAAGACCCAAGATTCAGTCAATTCCTAAGCAGCCACCTCCTTGTGTTTCCCTAAGTAAACAGACACTTGCATGTTTGTCCTCGAAAGAAAGTAACCACTTTCTATCCTGGGTATTGCTGGGCGCGTGGTGTGACGATAGGCAGCTACGAAGAAGAGAAAAGAGAGTGGTACAAAAGTGCTGAAGTTTATCCCTTTTCGCTAGCACATAAAACAGACTCCGGAGCCGACAGAAAGTGAGTCCCCATCAGTCATCAAATAAAATGGCACAAAGTGAAACCTCACCAAATAAAAGGGCAGAAAGTGAGACCACACTTGAGTCCAGGCCCACCGACGTGGATGATGGACTCCGAGCCAAACGACTCGGTCAGAAAAGTGGTGCACCGGCCGGGAAGCTTCTGGATGCCGAGCTAGTGAAATACTAGTATCTGCCCCGCCTGGAAAACTAATATTTATTTATTTTGGCAGGTATCGCCATTTTTGTTGTAGCCCATTGTATTGCGTTTCATGGATGGATCTCCTGTTACATAAATATAAAATGAAGGAAGTTAAGATTCAACCACTAGTTGAATAGATTATCTATATTTTCTATAAATTTTTGTTGGTTTCTTACATACTTTCTGCCCCTTGATGTAAGCTGACCCTTTTGGCTGTGGTTGTAACATTTTTTAAAATAATATATATAAGTTTACACCATAGGGGATTCCCCTATGGTAAAGATGTAAAACAAATAGCTTATATTTTGTTTTATTTATAAATGATCTTATTTCACCAATTTTCACATGCATATAGCGTCTACTTGTCTAATTTTCTACATTTTTCTAAGCTTATAGCTATGTTTTTCATGATATTTTAACTATATAGCCCCTATGGACCATAAAGCAGAGGATCACTCTCATATGAGCACCTAGCTTTTGGGTAAAGGGCTATTGCGGATTCAATGGAGGCAAACCGGTTTTGGTAGCGAGTTTTACTACCTCAATGCATCAACTTTCCGCAATTGTTTTCTAGTATCTTTCCTTTTAGAACAATGTATACATGTTCACTCTTAATTGTAGGTACACCAACACCATATGTACCAGAGATCTTGTTTTAAGTTTCACATGCTTACACATTTACAGGAGTATAACAAATAAAGTGTACTTTAGATTAACAAGTGGGTTTTACTTTAGTTTATAAATCGTCACATAGTTAAGTTGGAACCTCTAACTTGGATCTATGTTCACTTTGGTGTAAGTTTAATGTCTGAAACTAATGGACGATGTTATATGGGAATCTAGGTTTCTTGGTGGCGATACATCTCATTATCTCAATATATTAGAAAATTTATTCGGACGTTGGAGTAAACTTCCAGTCTAGTTTTGCTATCCGGTTCTTGTGCACAAATGTGTAGCGTAGTTTTTCATTTTCTTTATATTATTTTTAGTGGCTATCCTTTGATTAGTGCTTTTTTTTCTACATAAGCCTTCAATTTTATGGTTAATATGAACTATTTTGGGAATGATGCCCCCTTAAATTTTCTAACCTATAGTCTACATATTGTTGGCCACCTTGCGTGACACTCTACTAAGGCTACCCATAGTGCTAGTATCTTAGCTAGTATCACGCATGCCAGACCAATAATAATGTTGATGTTGCAGCTAATTAAGTAGGAGTGAGAAAATTAGAGTATCATAGGTGGATACCGTATCATAGCGCATGTTACGAGAAGAAGTTAACGTCAGTTAAAACTTGTATATAATTTTGCATTGAAATTATAAAAAACAATAAATCTACTAAAACAATGATACTACTTCATAATACAATGCATTATCGAGATAATATCATACACAAGTATCATATGGATGATACTACTATATGATACTACCCACTATGGCTAGCATATCCAGCCAACACACGAAATTGAAGTGATCGCTTCTTGCCAAAACCATCTTAAATGGTATAAGAAAAGAGTGAGGAGTATGCACAGATATGCAAGCCATGGTGACTTGAAGCTTAATAGTACCAGGGCGATGAAATCCGCTACCAATATGGCATTTGCTTGAAGGAAGGTTCATCTGTAGCTAACCATCTTAGTGATGTTACTTCTTGTACAAACCTATATCAGCGTAGTAGAAAATCATGATGCTTCCAAGTCCTAAAATGCTCTGAATTTCAATAGTATTGTAAAGTAGCTACCTAAGTTTAAATGTGTCTACATCATGTACGATAGCAACGACTGAGCTCTACTACTCGTCGGGATCAGCTGTGTGTCATGGAGACTTGTGGAGATAATCATATGACATCCCTATTCTCATGTTAAATAGGTCTATTATAGCATTCACTTATACCACGTGATTCAACAACCATGTTTCTTCCATGCATTTTAGTCTTGCCAGTAGGAGCACGTGACATTCATATAAAATGTAATATCATAAGCATTATTATAGAAGGTTAGTAGTAAATATTTTGATCATATCAATTCGATTTCACTTGGATCATGAAATTCCCGATACTATGGTCATATGATCATGGCAGTGTAACTTGGTGAAAACTACCTCGTCTATGGTTTTCTTTAATTCTAGAAGAAAATTTATAGGAAAATAATGTTCCATGGTATTTAAATAGGCAAGTACGCATAACACATGTGTTTCTAGAGGCTTCCTGGATAGGCGTGGGGATGAGCTACCTTATGTGAGAGAGATAGAGAGGGAGAGAGAGAGAGCATGCATGATAAATCTTGGTCATTATCTCTTCTTCGATGTGCCTCTCGCACTTCCTTCGATGTGCATCTTCCACTTGTACAAGTTTCTTTGCGTGAGGCCATCAATATCGGATTTATTGTGCCTCATCTATGCAACTCAACAAACCTCAGTTTCCATCTCTGGTAATGGCTTTTACTTTAACATTGTGTGTTAGTTCTCCTCACTTTTTGTGTCTTGTGCCACCACATGACCGCCGCATCTCATAGTTTTCTTTGTTAGATACCTTACATGGCCATCCATCTAAGAGAGGTCTTCAACATCTCAAAATCACGAGGTCTTGGGCTTCTCCAATTGAAGGTGTTAGCCTTGCTATGCCTCATTATATGTATTGTATCTATGCTCCTTTAAGTTTCCTTACTATATTTCTTAATAGGCCTGATTCATTATCTTGCAAATAACAGAAAATAAGTACCTTGTTTAAGATATAAAAAAAACTAAAATGAATCCATATGACACTGTTTTTGCACCATCTATGAAAGACCCCCCAAGGGTCCAAAAAACCCTAGCTAATGTAATCGTGGTATCTCTGATTAATGTCACTAATAACCTGATTATGAGTTTAAAAAACATGGAATGTCTTGGCGGAAAATTGATAGGGCTAAAAACGCAATTGTTTTGTTGTCCTTTTTTTATATAACTACTCCACTAGCAACTAAATTTCCTCACTTGTCAACTATCTCTTTCAACCAATGGAAAGCTGGTGATTATACTCGCCATTTCGATTTCTAAGCTAAGAAGTGTTAGGAAACACACTCTACGCAAGTGTAAGATGGTTCAAAGATGCACTTATAAATATGAAAATAAACCGTTCTAGCACGGAGGCAAAGCTTGCCACCTTGCAATTTGAAATGGCCCGTTTTCGATGTGTCTAACACTCTAACCCCACGAGAGAAATATACGCCCAGTGCACACTTGAGTGAAAACGTTATACTAACATAAAATTTGTCAAAGCATCACCATATTAACCTGTGCAAGAGTTCCCCCTAAATTCATACTTGGAAAAGTACACTATTTATGAAAAGTACACAATATAAATATAATTGTATTGCGAAAAGAATACTGTAGCAATAGTAGAAGTATATAAATAGTCGCAGCCCGCCAAGGCGCGGCAGAACACGTAAAACCAAAGCCAGGAGAAAAGTTGGCATGCACAAAAGAGAAAAATACTCGTATTAAAAAGGCAAGTGGGCATCATGGCAGTCCTTCCAGAGGCTTCCACAGCGGGCAGTGCGTGGAGGCGAGCGACCTGATAGGCAAACCAAACAACAGGAGCCACCTCCCTCCTCCGCTCCTCCTCCTCCTCCTCCTCCTCTCCGCGCGCCGCCCCCGCCCCGTCGAGCATCCTCGCGGCGGCGTGCGCACGTACGGCCGCATGGCCAGCGGCGGCGACAGGTGCGGCGGGGAGCCGGCGGCCGGCGCCGGCGGCGATCTGTACGCCGTGCTGGGGCTCAAGAAGGAGTGCTCCGACGCCGACCTCAAGGGCGCGTACCGGAAGCTCGCTATGGTGAGCAATTACACGGGCTCCCCACCCCCTCCTCTCCCGGCCGGTGTTTACGTTTCTTGAAAAATTTCATCTGCATCTGCGACGTGCCCCTGTTCTTGACCGGGGAATCGGGGGTACGGCCATGGATTGGTCCTCGCGCCATGTTATTAGGATTTAATTTTGGTTTTTCCATCGCTGATCTGGAGTTCGGAGACAGAGGTTGGCGCCAAAGTTCGTATCTGGCAGCTGACAGCGCTACAGTGCTCGCCCCTGCTTTTTTCTTTTCCAGAACCTTCTGACCTTTCTTGCTGATCTGGGATTAACCAGTGATTTCCGATCTGCAATCTCCCATGCCTGTAACCAATTATCTACCTGTTTCATAGTCCCGTCATGTCTCGAACATTGTTTTTCTTTGATCTGATTCTGACCATGTTCTGCTTTGCTTTTTTCCACTTCTGACGATGCTTTGTTTTCCTCTGCTCCGACTATTACGATGCTCTGTTCTCTTTTTTTTCCTACGAATTTATCTGAATTCGGGGTGCAACTTGTTGCAGAAATGGCATCCGGACAGATGCTCCTCCTCCAGCAGCACCAAGCACATGGTGGAAGCCAAGGAGAAGTTCCAGCAGATCCAGGGCGCATATTCCGGTCTTAATCTTCCTTACCTCAATCTCCACCCATTCCCCCACATTTATATTATTGCAATCCAACCCCAACATCACTCTCTACATGATGCAATAACAACGCCCGGTTTCCTTAAACTAACTGGGCAACTCTCTTCTTAATTAATGAAAATGGCAATTCTTCGCCTCGTTTCAAAAATCAGCAATTAACCCACCATGCCGATCTTGCAAGCTAGTTGGTGAACTTATCGCATGGAGCCCTCGTGCTCCGATCCCATTGTTGTTCTTGTGCAGTCCTCTCTGATGCCAACAAGCGGTTCCTTTATGACGTTGGCGTCTATGAAGAAGAAGAGGATGAAGACAGTGTAAGAATTGCGCATTGTAATCATGTTAATCGTTGGTATTGCTTATAGGGGGATTGACGTTTTCTGCTATTGTTGCAGTTGCAGGGGATGGGGGACTTTCTCGGTGAGATGGCTCATATGATGAACCAGACGCGGCCAACGGTAAGAACCGATAGCACCAGGGCCCTTGATTTAGATGATTGACATGGGATCTAGCAGAGTGCTTGCACACTAGTACCACACTCGTAGCGTAGCTCGTAGCTGCTTTTGGCGTTGATTGGATGCGAAAGTGTTGCTTGGCGCTTGTTTGTTGTCATGTGCATGGTCTGGTTTGTATATTGTAGGGAATTATAGTTAGTATGTGTTGTCAGTATATCTTTTATGTTAGGTTTTGACACTGTTATTATGACCATATTCCGCCAGCCACCATTTTGTCTGTTCAGTTGATGTAACATGTATCCTAATATGGATGAAAAAATAATTTTCTATGTTTGGGCTGAAGCTAACCCAATGCAAGGGCTGGCCAGTGTGAGCGCTTATCTGAGTATACATTAAGCACCTCTTCTGCTTTTGTGGTTCTCAGAACCTCCATGATGATTTTGTTTGTTCTATCAGGTGTCCACGTTTGTTTGTGTGGATTTTTTTGCTATTATGAAAAAAATGTTGGCACTTAGGGATATGGGTTTTTGAATTTTTGTTGCAAAGTTGTGATCTAAGCATCGAGTTGAAGTTTTTGAATTATTTATGTACATGATACCACATCATAACTATATGGTATGTGTACAATTTTTTCTTGTTCATAATTCTGCATAACGTAACAGTTGTCCAATATGAATGCAAAGTCATCAAAGGCTTGCTTTGATTTATCATTTACGTGAAAGAATACTATAGATTCAAGTTACTGTTGCATAGTTTTCGCTTAATATTGTTTGTTCTGTGTTCTAGAATCGAACCAGAAAACCACCTATTTTTCCCAGGACTCCATTTATACAAGATAAAATATGGCAATAACAATGGACCATTGGATTTGCAGAGGCAGGAGAGCTTTGAGGAGCTGCAGCAGCTATTTGTGGACATGTTCCAGTCTGATATTGACTCGGGATTCTGTAATGGTTCTGCCAAGGATCAGTTTGATCCGTTTCAAAGACAGACTCGAACATCCTCGACCTCTCCTTCGTCGTCACCATCTCCGCCACCTCCGTTAGCTACGGAGGTAGATGTACCATCATGTAACGGCATTAACAAGCGTGGCTCATCAGCAATGGGCTCTGGGAAGCCTCCAAGAGCTGGTGATGTGGGGGCGGGTCATGCCCAACCTGAGTTTTGTTTTGGGGTAAGTATCTTGCAATTTTCTATTCATTTTTGAGTTGGTGATTAACTGATTATGCACCAAGTTGGGACCATCATTATGTAGCTACTGTCATCTGATTTTGTTGATGACGGTCATGCAGTGGTCCATGCATGATGCATGTATGTTGTAGGGACATCTTCAACGAAAAGTGTATTTGGCACATGAGCACCAGTGCTCCTGATTTCTAAAAATCATATTTTTTAGATTTCAAAAAATATGAAATTAAATATCCACATACATACAAACATTCTGAAGCTACGGTAAAAAATTTAGAGAAAAATATATTATATTTTAAGCTATACAAAAAAGACAAATTTCTGACAAATATATACCTCTATACGTAGCCACAAATTTGTTTTTTTCCTGTAGCTCAAAATACAATGTAATTTCTGCCGAAACTTTGCATGAATATTCAGAACATGTGTATGTATTCATGAAATAAATGTGATGATTTTTTGGAACGTAGAAATACAGTTTTTAAATATTTTAAAAAACCGAGAGCACTGGTGCTCATGTGCACCAAATTTGCTTCCCATCTTCAATAGGAGATATAATGATCTAATCCGTGAGCAAGATTTATTGTTGTTTATGGGCTGTGTTTACAATCCATGCTATGAGATGCTTGCACTTAGCTTAAAAAGCAATAGTTGTCTGGTAAGAATAGGCTGGTTAAGTAAAGATTAACAAGATCTAGCATCTGGCGCTCCCTTAGGTAGCTTTTTCCCCTTAAAGCGTACTTTTTTTGCTTAATAATTAAGCATTTTTTTGCGAATGAATTAAGCATCTGATACCCAATCACAAGTTTGTATGCTGTGGGATAGATAGGTGGTTTGTAATGGTCCTTTTGCCTACTTTTGAGTACCTTTTCCATCGTTCAACATGACTAGCCATTCATCCAAGAAAGGGTGTGTTCTAGGTAGCGACCTTTTGGCCTCGTGCAAGTTACCTGCATTGGATGGTGAAAGGGGACTAAAGGGTCCCAGCTTGCAGCATCCACTAGATGTTCTTGTCTAAGCAATTTAGGAATTCCATTGTCATAAATGGTAAAATGTTCTGCCCAAAATAAATGTTGAGGGTCCTGCTGAAACTTTTGCATTGGATGGACCACCAACCAAGTGATATAAAATCTAACTCCACCACTGGATGTATTCTTTGCATGAGGGCTTGCTTATCAGGTATGAGGTTTCTGGATAGGGCCTTCTGAATGGATACATCACTATCTTTGGTGTGGCTCACATGGTAGAACAGTCCGCTGTGTTACTTTCCTCTCATAGGTTAATTGGTTATTATGGATGGACTTTTTGTATTGACGACGTGACTTGTCTTATGTTCTACTCCCTCCGGTCTGAATAAATTGACGCAAAATTGCATAGGTAGTAGCTCAGTTCCGCATCGATTAAACACGTACGGAGGTAGTATGTGCTTTACAGAAATTGCAAGGTTTCAATGAGATCATAGCTAGAACTCAACAGATAGATGGAGCCCACATGCCATTTTTACTTTACATCTGTTGTCTGGTGCTGTTGTCATCACAACACACTTTGTTCCTCCTACCTTAATTTGCCAACCAATTGAATGCTTCATGATCAGGCCACGTATATTATCTGATATTCTATACTTTGCTATTGTTCTTTTAAGAATCTTGAAAGTAGCGGTGCCAGTTGAATTGGCTGATGCTCAACTTGCCGTGGCGTACAGCGGCATGCGACAGTTGATCCTGGATGTCCTCATGGTTTAGTAACCATATGGGACAGAAAAATTGTGTTTGTATAATCCCTTCACATAGGTCTCTGTATTGAGGTTCACTGATACGCGTGGAGTGCTGATCAGTGCGTGTGTGAATCATTTCCGAGCTGATCATTCCATGTCATCTTTCTGCAGAAGAGTGACGCCAAGCAAGCGCCAAAGGCGCGAGGCGGGAACGCTAGCGGGAGAAGGAACGGCCAGAAGCAGAAACTGTCGTCCAAGCACGACGTTTCGTCCGAGGACGAGATGCCGAGTCCGCAGCAGTATACTGTATCTTAACGGTCGATGTAATTGGCTGCTCCTTGATGTCCAGACCGTATCAAGGATCACTAGTATTGCAGCCAGCAAGCGGACCGCTGGCGCCGGATGGTATTACATTGAGGCGCCTCGTGGAAGGCTGCCTCGTATGGCTGTAAGAGATCATGGCGTGTAAAACGTCAGTAGATGCTACCGCATTAGTTTCGCTTGGCTTGTGCCGCTATGTTGTAATGTACCGTGGCATTGGATTCTCGATTAATGTTCATTGCTTATATGGTAAAGACCCCCTTTATGGATATAATGGAGAAAAAAGTTTAACTGATATTTTCCTTTACTAGGTAATTTTATTTTGTAACCAATATTGTCCTTTACTAGATAATAAAAAGGGCGCCATCACACCTACTCCAGCTTTCGAGTGAAAAGGAGAAAGCACCATCTGAGACACAAATTCATAGTCAGCGCCAGTATATCCATGGCACTCAAAGAACAAAAATATCTACTAACAATTTCCATGTCACTGCACATCAAACAAGTTTCCATGTCACTGCACATCAAAGAAGGTGGGTCAGATAGATTTTGTCTGAGATGGCTCATATAGATGTTGTCTGCTTGTTCTTTAACCAGATTATCCCTGCTTAACCATACTATTTGAATGACAAGGCATTAAAAAGACAAAAGTCTCAAATTTTCGGTGTCATTGCACATTAAACAGGACAGATCAGATATGCGGTTGTCTACTTGTATTTTCACCAGATCATCCCTATAGCCGGCAGATTGTGAGTCAACCACCAAAACACCTGCACTTTGGGAGGCACAGCATGTACATCATCAGTACATGTACATGCCAAATACCTCGAAAACTGATGATGGACAAAGAAACTAGGCTGGTAATAAGGGTGCTTCCCCGGACCAGTTTGTTGTGTAGTACTATCATGTAAGCTGGATTATGAATGATCTCAGACCTTGGAAGTCAAATAAGATTACAGACATCATAGCTAATTGGCCATATAAATGACACAATTCAATCAGTACTTGCACCTACCGAACTGTATTTTTTATCATGTAAACCACGTATTAGTGGAGTAATTTCTGGACAATTAATACATCACAAGCGTGTCTAATCAGATGGATTAGATGCCACGGCACATATGTTCACTCTGCCACATCTTTGCGCCCCAGAAACATATCACCAAGAGGTACGATTCGTACAAAACTGAATGCCTCCAATGAGACTTCCTTTCCCCATGGCTCCCATGCCTAGCAGCCTAGGGCCTCGAAGCGGTTCTCCCTTACAGATAAACAAGATCCCACTCATGACCATGAGGCCCCGATCTCCTGATTTACACTCTTCTTCAGGTTTCAGGGAGAGGATTAGATGATGGAGAAGCAACACTAGGCATGAGATGGATACGAAGGTGAGGGGATAGAGATTTGCTAGGATATTAACGAGAAATGTAACTTAGCTAGGAAGATCACTTAGTTCAACTATAGCAGATGTGCGATGCAAGGAGAAAGAAAGGAGAACTTAGCTACAATGTAGAGCTCGGGAAGGTGTGTGAGGGACATCTATAAGCTAGGACATGTGTAGCGCGGTGTGGATGGAGTGCCACGTCTTGCAATCATCCAAAATATATTTCACACAACATGCATATATGATCAGTTCATGCACATGCAAGTAGTACTACTCCATCAAGGATGGCCTCATAAGTCTAACATCAAACAAACCTGGCACATGCAACTACCTCTTCAGCTCTGTTCGACCAAGACGGCACCGTTACTCTATCTCTTGCTACACATATGATGCTCGATTATTTTGTTAATGGTTTCCCAACTATCACACTGTTTGTTATAACTTCGGAGTTATTAATAGGTATGTGAGTGATTCCTTATTTAGCACATTTTAGAAACACTAGTGATGCTCAATTATGTTTGTAAACCGTCTTACTGTGGTTTACTCCATTTATATTGTACCGTTTACTTGTCGATAAGCATCAGCTAACCATATGTTGGATATCAATGTGTTAGCTACCGTGTTGTTCTATGCAAAGAAAAGTAATGTTACGACCAGGCAATCAGGAATAGTTAACCAACATACTTGAATGACATGGGACTCAAAGAACAAAAATACCTACTAGCAGTTTCAATGTCACTGCACATCAAACAAGATGTGTCAGATATATGTTGTCTGCTTGTTCTTTAACCAGATTGCCCCTGCTTAACCAAACTATTTGAATGGCAAGGCAAAAGTCTCAAATCTTCGGTGCCATTGCACATCAAACAGGACACATCAGATGCGCGTTGTCTACTTGTTTTTTAACCAGACCATCCCTAGCCGGCACTCTATTGTGAGTCTACTACCACCGTCCACCGAAACACCTGCACTTTGGGCGGCACAACAAGCTTCCTATCACAAGCGTGTGGGTAGATCAGCGGGATCATATGCTTACTGGGTGCAACCGTCTGCTCACGGTTACTCGGGATTTTTACAACCAGGCTATCTGGCAGCTTTCTAGGCGATTGACCGATGTTTAGTCTGGTTGTTTCCATCTTTTTCTTTTTTGGCGTATGTGCCAATGCTTTGAGTTTGCTGGTGATGTAAACTTGATATCGTGCACGCGAATTTTTTGCAATAAAAGGGCCGTGTGCATCCATGGATGCAGAAGCCAGGGTTCACCCCCATTTCGAAAAAAAAAACGTGTGTGAAAAGAAGTCTAACCAGATGAAGTGGATGCCACTGCATAGATACGCATTGCTTCACATCTTCGCTCACCAGAATCATATCACCAAGAGATAGCCTTTGTACTTCAAAATTGAATGCCTTCAATGACTCTTTTTTTATTGAACCATGCAGGAGAGCTGCATGTATCCTTTATTAAGAAAAGAAGAAAGCCAACAGATGACAAGGTTCAAGAGATACACATACAGGTTCAGAAACAACCCAACCTGAACAGAGAAGGAAAAAAACGGATCACACTCCTAGCCTGCTAAGCTACTACTAGAAACAGAGATGTGTTATTGACCAGGCAACATAAATCGACCTCAACTAGCAACAGCCCAAAACTTGGCATCAGCCTTGATCTGATCGACGACCATCTGGATTGTAGACATTATCGAAGACTCTTCTGTTTCGTTTGCACCAACTACTCCAAGCTGTTAGCATAGCAAGAGTGCTTAGCCTCTCCCTATTTAATCCTTGAAGACTTGCTGAAGCTTGAACCCACCATGTGCGTAGAGAAAGATCAATAGTAGGTACGACCTGTTGCAGTCCGGCCCAAACAACGAGTCAACTCCAAATGATGTTTACTACTACGTATGGCACAACTCATAAAAAGATGAAATGAATTGTCATTTTCTGAATTGCAAAAGACGCGTCGGTCATTATGAGGAAGCACGCGCTTTGCAAGTCGATAAGCCGTCCAAACCCTTCCACAGATGAACAACCACATTGCAAGTTTACAATGTAGCAGCGCCCAAGCACTCCAGATTTCCTTCGCAGAGTCGGAGAGCGTGGCAGTCGCAAAATGTGCCTGATAAACTGAGTTAGCCGATCGAGTAGACACCCTTGGAGTCCCAAGACCACGACCAAACATCTTCCACTCCCGGTGTAAGATGGAAGTTCTGAACCTCCTCCCAAATATCAAGCACTTGGAGGAAGCTACGGATGCTAAGTGGCTTTTTGATGTCATCAATCCATTTGCCGCTAAAAATTGCGCCCGTGACCGTTCTTCTAGCTCTAATAGGAGGAGAAATTCCCTAGAAAATATCTGGAGCAATCTCCTCAATTGTTCTTCCATTTAGCCATTTGTCACTCTAGGAGTAACATCTCTTACCGTTGCCAACAGCCACGATTGTTGTTGCATTAAAAATATGTCGATCTTGTTCTTTCATGGGAGTGGCCAAGGAACACCATAGTTTTGTTCCTTTGCTCTTAAAATTCCACGCCAATTTTATCCGCAAGGCAGTATGCATAAAATCCAAATTAAGAATTCCAAGGCCTCCATTTTGCTTGGGGTGTCATACCGCTTTCCAATTCACCAAACAATGTCCACCTTTCACAGCATCAGTACCCTTCCAAAGGAATGCTCGATGAATTCTGTCTATTGCCTTGAAAACCCAAGGCGGTGGGTCCAAGGACAATAATTGGAAGATGGACATTGCACTAAGAACTGACTGAACAAGAATTAATTTTCCACTCTGGTTTAGCATGTGAGTCTTCCAAGCTGCAAGTTTGTTTCTTATCTTGTCTACTATTAGAATTTGAAAATCTTCCTTACGCACCTTTTTAAAATGGAGAGGGAGACCAAGATATATTATCGGCCAAGATGATAGCTAACAGTACAGTATACCACGTATGTCCTGGAAAACATCATCATGGCCGAAAATGGGAGATAAGGAACTTTTTTGCCTCACCAAAAATATCCAAGATGGACTTCACTACAACCGCATTACGTCTTGTTGCCTCTAGAGAAATGATAACGTCATCTGCATAGACTGACAAACGTTGAGGAATATTTTTTCCGTTTGGAAAGGAGGATATCACTCCATTTTCTTCTGCCTTTTCGAACAGAAGACTGAGGGCTTCCATCACCAAGATGAAAAGCATGGGCGAGAGGGCGTCGCCTTGCCTGAGTCCGCGAGCATGCCAATTTTTTGGTCATGGGTTCCCCTTCAGTAGAATTCTAGAAGAAGCTGAAGCTAACAACATAGTAATCCAAGCCCTCCATTTGGTACCAAAACCCTTTTGCCGAAGAACTTCGAGAAGGATCTGCCAAGTGACTGTATCAAAAGCCTTAGCGATATCAAGTTTAAGTAGGAGGCTTTCAAAAAAAAATCCGCGAAGATATTTCATTGATTCCTTAACCAATTTAAAATTATCATGAATCGCCCGAACCTTTAAGAAAGCACCCTGATATTTTCCATGTGCCTCCAATGCCCAGGGGATCAAAACGGTTCTCCCTTACAGATAAACAAGAGCCCATGCATGACCATGAGTCCCCGATTTCCTGATTTACACTCTTCTTCAGGTTGCAGGGAGAGAGGATTAGACGATGGAGAAGCAACACTAGAGATGAGATGGATATGAAGGGGAGGGGAGTGAGGATATTAACGAGCAATGTAACGTCTCTAGGAAAATCACTAGATCCAACCTTATGCTTTATTTCAACAATAGCAGGTGTGCGATGCAAGGAGAAAGAAAGAAGAACTTAGCTAGAATGTAGAGCTCGGGGAGGTGCGTGAGGGACATCTATAAGCTAGGAACTATGTAGCGCGGTGTGGATGGAGTGTCAAGTCCTGCAATCATCCAAAATATATTTCACACAGCATGCATATATGATCGGTTCTAGCACATGCTATGATCGTTAGAGGTTTTTGTGTTAACGATGGGGACTTCCATCGGTTGCGCGTTGATTTATATATGCCAACATCGGCAGAGATAGATACACGGAGGGTTACAACAAACAGAGAAAAGAAAGGGATGATCCTGATCTTATAGTTACGATTGGATCATCACAAGTACATTTGAACTTCTGTCTATCTCTATTTGAACTTCCATCCAGGTTCATCTGAACTTCTGTATCATGACAGATACTCTAACACCCCTCCTCAATCACAGCCTTTTTAAGGTTGAGGTTGTACTTGAATTATTCAAATTGTCGAGTTGGTAAAGCTTTTGTGAAGCCATCTGCCACCTGATCTTTTGATGGAATGAATTTAATCTTGAAGTGTTTATTTGCTACTCTTTCTCTTACAAAATGAAAATCAATTTCAATATGTTTAGTCCTAGCATGAAATATAGGATTAGCAGAAAGATATGTGGCACCCATATTATCACACCATAGACATGAAATTTCATTTCTTCGGATTCCAAGTTCTTTCAATAAAGACTCAATCCATATGACTTCTGTTGTAGGCTTGTAGCATTTGACAGAGATTTGTATTCAGCTTCTGTGCTTGACCTTGACATTGTTGCTTGTTTTCTAGCACTCCAAGAAATTAGGTTGGGTCCAAAATATACAGCAAAACCTCCCGTAGATCTCCTGTCATCTACACAACCTGCCCAATCTGCATCTAAGAAGGCACTTACTAGTGTAGAAGAAGATCTCTTAAAGGTTAATCCAAGACTTACTGTACCACTGACATACCTCAATATTATCTTTACAGTTGTCCAATGTATAGTAGTGGGAGCATGGAGAAACTGGCATACCTTGTTGAAAGAAAAGGCTATATCTGGCCCGGTGAGAGTTAAATATTGTAATGCTCCAACAATACTTCTATACCTTGTACTATCCTCTGGCCCTAGAAGTTCTCCTTCAGTGACAGAAAGCTTCTCTGATGCTGATAATGGAGTAGGTAGTGTCTTGCACCCTTTTAATCCAACTCTTTTGAGCAAATCTGAAGCATATTTTTCTTGAGTTAATATATTACCTTGATTGATTTGCTTTACCTCAATTCCCAAGAAGAAGTGTACGTCACCAAGATCCTTTTGTGCAAAAGCTGAACCAAGATCTTGAAGGAGTGCACTGATTGCTTTGTTGGAGGAGCTAGTAACAATGATGTCATCAACATATACTAGCACAAAAATGATAATACCTGACTTATTATATATAAAGAGTGATGTATCTGCCTTTGATGCCAGAAAACCAAGTTCTTGTAGTTTTGAGCTTAGCTTTGAGAACCATGCTCTTGGTGCTTGTTTCAACCCATAAAGTGACTTATCAAGTTTACACACATGATAGGGTGCATTAGGATTCTCATAACCAGGTGGCTGCTTCATGTATACCTCTTCTTTCAGAACACCATGAAGAAACGCATTCTTCACATCTAATTGCCTCAAGGTCCATCCTCTTGATACTGAAACAGCTAGAACAAGTCTGATAGTAACAACAGGACTAAAAGTGTCTTTATAGTCTATACCATATCGTTGTTTAAAACCTTTGCTACTAATCTAGCCTTATATCTATCAATAGTACCATCAACTTTCCTTTTAATTCTATAGACCCATTTACAATCTACTAAAAAAATTCCCTTTTTATGTGGTACTAAATGTCATGTTTTATTTTCCATTAAAGCCTTGTACTCATCATTCATAGCTTCTTTCCACTTTTTATCAGCTAAAGCTAACTGCAAAGTTAAAGGTTCATTTGCGGAGCAGGATAAGCCATACCTCACGGTTCCATCGGTATAAATTTTTGGTTTAGCATGACCAGTTTTTGATCTTGTTACCGGGGCTGGAGGTGCTGTTGGTTGCGCTGCAGATTCACCATGCACAGAGGATCTGTGCATTGCTTGATCCAACGCTGCAGAAGATCCTGTCGGGGACGCGCTCCCGCGCGCTGGACTCGACGCATGCCACGCGGCGTTGTTCTGGTGGTTGCCAGCATGTGGCGACGCGGTTGATGGCGACCGGCCTGCACGCGCGCCAGACGCATGCCTGCGCCTGTGGGGATATGATGCGGGACCGCGCGACGTGTCGCCCGTGGGCTGGCTTGCCGCGGATCGGGAAGAAGGCGCTGACACATCCCCGGATCCCAGCGCATATTCTCCACTGCTGTCCGAGGTTTCCGTGATCCGAGGAAAATCCTCCTTGTGTCTTGCACAATTTCGGTCAGCTTCCAAGTTTGCTCCGTTTGGCCTCGTTTCTGGTATGTTTTCCACCAAATTTTCGCATGCGTTCCGTTGTTCCTGCAGAGCACTTGCAACACCAGGAATTATATAAACATTAGGTGTTAGATCGGTGCAATGTTGTGCCCCCTCTTGATATAACACCGGTGAGTTTTGGAGTGATTTGGGTAGAAGGAGAATTTCTTGACGAAGGCGAGCTCCAGCATTGGAGTGAAGACTAGCAAATGGAAACACCGTTTCATCAAAAACAACATCACGAGATATATAAACTTGACCAGAAGATTTAACTCCTTTGTGCATGTGATTATAGCCAAGAAAGACGCATTGTTTGGATCGGAAAGCTAATTTTCTTTGATTGAAGGGGCGGAGATTTGGCCAGCATGCACAACCAAAAATGCAAAGAGATGCATAGTCTGGTGTTTTGTGGAGTAGACGTTCCATGGGTATTTCATGATTAATAACTTTGCTAGGCAACATGTTAATGAGATGTGTGGCGGTCAAGAAGGCTTCATCCCAGAATTTGAGTGGCATTGATGCATTTGCAAGAAGGGCAAGACCTACTTCAACAATGTGGTGATGCTTTCTTTCAGCAGACCCATTTTTCTGGCGTGCATGGGGGATGACACATGATGATCAATGCCTATCTTTTGAAAAAAGGAATTCAATTTCTCATATTCACCACCCCCAATCAGATTGGATGGTTAAATTTTTTCTATCAAATTGGCGTTCAACAAGTTGCTGGAAATTATGAAACACTTGAAAGACATCAGATTTTTTCTTGAGGAGATAAATCCATGAAAATTTACTAAAATCATCGATGAAGCTTACATAGTACTCATATTTCCCTACAGACATAGGTGCTGGTCCCCATACATCAGAGAACACACAAGTTGCAAGGGATAAGTAGATGCACTAGTAGACCTCATATAAGGGAGTTGGTGGCTTTTGGCTCTTTGGCAAGAGTCACAAACCGACTCAATGCTAGATTTATTCGAATAAGGGAGTTCATAATTGCTAAGAACTTGTTGAACAATGCGAAAAGAGGGATGTCCTAAACGACTATGCCACCTGACAGCTGAAGGCTTGGTGATGCTAAAGGCATGTTTATTCTTGATGAATGATGAAGATATCAACGGGTAGAGGCCACGCACACATCGTCCTTTAAGAAGAATTTTCTTCGTTGCCTGATCCTTGACATAAAAATACCACGGGTGAAATTCAATAAATACTTGATTATCTCTAGTAAAGCGATGAATTGAGACTAGATATTTTGTGGTGTGTGGAACATGAAGAACATTTTTTAGATTCAAGGGTTCAGAGGGGGTATTAACAATTGCATGAACAACATGACTAATGTTCATACCTTGTCCATTGGCCGCATGAATTTGCTCACGGCCGGTGTATTTTTCCTTCATGGTGAGCTTGTTGAGCTCACCGGTGATGTGGTCGGTGGCGCCGGTGTCACCATATCAGTTGGCGTCCATACCATATGACGCAACATTGGCGCCCTTCTCTTCTTCTTCATCATCCTCGGAGTAGCGGTGCCAGCACTTCCAGGCCTCATGTCCTGGTTTGCCGCAAATCTGGCAGGTGACGAGATCGCGGTCCTTGTTGCCGCTCCTGCCTCCTCCACGACGGCCACTGGTCGCTGCCACGCTGCTGACGACCATGACCATGACTGCTGTAGCCATGGCCTCCTCTGCATCTGCCACATCCACGCGGTCCTCCTCGTCCGCACTGTGCTGAGTTGACGGAGGAGCCTCCGCTGGTGTCACTACCGAGAAGCTCGATGCGGCTGTCGTAGGCGCAGACCTGGGCGTACAGATCGCCCACGGTGAGGTCTTCTGCACCATTGAACCCAATGGCGGCGAAGAGGGGGTTGTAGGACTCGTCGAGGCCGGCGAGAAGATACTCGACAAGCTCTTCTTCATCGATCGGTCGGCCCGCTGCAACAAGCTCATCAGCTAGGCCCTTCATCTTGGTGAAGAATTGGGCCATCGTCATGTTCTCCGTTTTGTTTTGGCGAGGGTGAAGCACAGATTGGAGATGCGCATCTTGGACTGAGAGGCGAACATGGACTTGATCGCGCCCCAGACATCTACTGCTGTTTCCATCCCAATGACAGAGATGAGGATATCAGGTGAAAGAGTATTTAGCAGGAACAATAGAACCTGCTGATCCGTCGCCACCCATGCATCATAGGCTGGGTTGATCTCCTGGGAGGACTTGACATCCTTGTCGACGGTGATTTGGTGTCGAGGAAACTCGTCAGACGAGCTCCACGGATCGGCGGGAGAACTTGCGACTGCCATAGGAGGTAGTTGATTTGTCATGGCGATGGTGGTGGAGCGGCGAGGCTTGTAGATGTGTTTTTAGGAAGATGGCTCTGATACCATATGATCGGTAGAGGTTTTTGTGTTAACGATGGGGACTTCCATCAGTTGCGTGTTGATTTATATATGCCAACATTGGCAGAGATAGATACACGGAGGGTTACAACGAACAGAGAAAGAAAGGGATGATCCTGATCTTATAGTTACGATCGGATCATCACAAGTACATTTGAACTTCCGTCTATCTCTATCTGAACTTCTGTCCAGGTTTATCTGAACTTCTACTCTAACACATGCAACTAGTACTACTCCATCAAAGGCTGGTCCCATAAGTCATCAATCGTAAGCTAACATCAACAAACTTGGCACATGCAACTACCTCTTTAGCTGTGTTCGACCAAGAAGGCATCCTTACTCCATCTGTTGCTACACCGATGATGCGCGATCACTTTTGTTAATGAGTCCCCAACTATCACACTATTTGTTATAAGTTCGGAATGATTAATAGGTATGTGATTGATTCCTTATTTAGAATATTTTAGAAACGATGGTCAATTATGTTTATTTTTTCGAGAATACACCCTGGAAGGTGTATTAAATATATAGAAGAAGGGGCAAAGAAGCCCGACAACTCCGCAAGCGGCAAGTTCATGCTGCCAACATGGGGTGGCAGCTCCCGGCCAACACGAAGCCTACTCTCCTAACTGCCACCACAACTCCACAGGCTCCGGGAAGACAAAGCTATCACTACGAAAGAGCCTAGCTAGACGCCATGTTTGTTAACCGTCTTGCCATGGTACTCCATTTATATTGTACGTTTTACTTGTTGATAAGCATTATCTAACCATGTCTTGGATATCAATGTGTTGGCTATTGTGTTGTACTATGCAAAGAAAAGTAATATACTAACTTATTTTCTTGCAGGAAGAACTTATTCTCTTGCATTGGTATTTTGCAGTAACAATGTTGCATGGCAGGTGACATAGGCATGCCGAATAAAGTACCCAAGGTTATCTGGAGGCCCACGACCCGAAACATTGAAGGCTCAGAAGCCTAGAGAGTTTTGGATAAGGAATACTTAGTTGTATTAGGAATCATGTAATAGTACGGGAAAGGCCCGACGCACCTTCCCGCAGTTTGTAACTTGTACGACATGAAATCCCTCGGCTCCACCTATATAAAGGGGAGCCGAGGGAAGAGAAATCAATCGGTTCATTGTCAACAAAACCACCGCAACTTTAATCGAAACACCTTTGTCGGCTAAAATCTTCGAGATCTACTTGCCCTCTACTTCTTACGAAACTCAAGTCCACAATCTGTAGGCATTGACAAGTTAATACCTTGTCAGCAGGGTCGAACCTAAGTCGGAACCATGTGTCGATGGCAAACCACATGGCCTACCACCGACTTTAGTACAATAATTATGGTTGTTATAATTATTTTAAAGCTAACATTAAAGAGATAGATTGTTTTGTACTGTTGGACCCGTTCCGCGTCATTTTTTTGAGGAATGACGGGGGGAAAGATCCCCACCGCTTGTTATTATTTCCCGAAGTGACTAAGCAGTCAGTCCATCTTTACATGGGGGTGTAGAGGAGTACATGGGGGGAGGGAAGGGAGCAGAACATGGGGGTCAAGCAACACATGTTAGAAAATAAGAACGAAGCATATCTAGGGGAGCTCGCTCCTCCACTCTAAGACGCCAGCGCCAAACAGCGAGGTCATCGCAAGCCCTCCGAACCACCAAAGTTAGTGCCGAGTCGCAGCCACTAAAAACACGGTCGTTCCGCGCCTTCCAAATGGACCACATGAGAACGGCGACAGCAGAGTGCCATGCACTGGCAGGGACTGAATGGGAGCCGACAGGTCCAAATAGAGGACTGCCCCGGCGGGATGGAGACGCCTAGGCGACCCCAAAGGGTCATCGCCGGCGGGCAGTAGAAGAACAAGTGCCGCCCGGTCTCGATCTCCGGGCAAGCAGCACACACCGACGAAGGAGCACAGTGCTTGTAGAACAGGTTCGCCCGTGTACTGAGCCTGTCAATATCCGCCAGGTACGCAAATATCTTCAGCTTCGCGGGAAGCCGGAGGGCCCAAGTCGTGCATGCCGAGGCGTCAGTGGGGCGGCTCGGGGAGAGCATCCTGTATGCCTCGCGTGAGCTGAAGGCCGGGCCTGAAGGAGAGTCGATGACGCGTCCGTCCGCCCCCACCGCGAGGGAGGTGTCGTCGATGATGCGAAGAACCTGTATGAGCTCCCTCGCCGCCATCGTCGAGAGGCGAGGCTGGAGGTGCAGTCACCTAGGCAACAAAATCATCTCAACATTAAGGAAGAAAGCCATTACGGTTTTCCAAGTGCTTTGTGGACTTAAAGCGAGTGTGTATTCGCCTAGCTTCTGAACCTCTAGCTATTTCTAATTCAAATATGTGGGCCGTTTCTTCTAGGAATCTTTCCATGCGCAATATTGACTTGCATCTGAAAATGTTGATATGATGTGCTTCATCGTTCTGATTTTTTTATGAAGCACTTTAGTGCATCAATCTCTAGGCAAAGTGGAACAACATGGATGATTTTCAAACCTCTATACTAGTGCTGAGTGGTTTCAAACTGACATCACCTCAGAAATGAATGATATAAAAAAAGCACTTGCCTTTTTCTTTGAACAGGTCAAATACAATTATATGGAAAGTGATATCAGCTTAGTTATCAAATTTGCTTTAGGCCTTGTTCAGTTAGTCCCCATCACAAGTGTATGAAGAGTATTAGGGTGGATTTTGATTTAGATAGGATCTAATACACCCCAATACGCCTCAATCCCGGGGGATTTGTCTTAAACCGAATAAGCCCTTAAAATTTCCAGCGTTATGCAGTTAGCAGGAACATCATCTAACAAAAGGGCCGCATCAGTTTACAAGGGTAAACAAAAAACCGCAGCCCCTGATATTAACTTTGTGCCTGGATTTTGCATGCTCCCTCCAATCCAAATTACTTGTCTTAGATAGCTAAATTGGTGACATGTAATTTAGATTTGAGGGAGTATCAAAATTCATAATTATCTTGCTATGGTTTACCCCATTTTTCTTGTGCATCTAAGTTGTTTACACATAGTTGATTTTGTTTTCGGAGTAGATAGCGATGTGCCAATGTGTATGTGCCAACAATATATGATTATATTGTTCTATGCCAAAAGAAAATGTGATGTGCCTTGACGCTATAGAATGGAAGAGAAGGTTACGTTTTTTTAAAAAAATATTCAGTTAGCTTTTTTCTACGTATTGGTAGTTCATCATTATAGACCGGGATCGGGTTCAAGTAAGTCCTAGTTAATGGAGGGATATGTGACTACCTCCAAAATATGCATGATCTCTTAAGCAGATCATGACCATCATCGAGATGATGAAGAAGAACAAAGCCGAAGCACAAAGTAGCAAACTGCTTGCGTAGTCAGGTCCTAAGCTTCCTATGGCTGCAACTCATGGTACTCGGCATACTCTTTTTTGTTTTCTGCAATAAAATTGAGTTCCCTGACCAGCAAGTGAGATTGGTACAACTACTCCTTCCAGACAAACTGGGGCATGAAGATTATATTCATCTGAGCATAGTTCGTGATCGGGTTGTTGACGTACTCACGTTGCCTCGGGTAGCACTCCAAATCACAAGGAGCAAGTGTTAGGGCGGATGACAATGAAGGAGCCTCCTTACATTCAGAGGATCCACACGCATCACCGAGGTCGGGGAAGACGAAAACCCTGGTGCAAAAGCAGGCGGCAACGGTCCCCGTGCTAGAGTTAGATCCAACCACGACAACCGTGGACATGCGAGACGGAGATCCTGTCACGGCGACCGACGACGAAGAAATGACCTACAATGGAGGCTCTCAGATCTCCCAGTCTCCCAGTGTACCTACAAGTTCTAACCGATCTAAGGCTAGGGTTTCAAAAGCTTACAACAACGGGGGATCGACGCAAAGGAAGAAGACGACAAGCCGTGGCCAGCCGCTGCCACAGCTAACATCGTCGCCGCCAGCCTCGCCGACCTTGCGGGTGAGGACGAGTAGGCCAAGTCGCTAGATTTTGAAGGGTTGATGGATTCGAAATGGGGATGGGGGATTTGGAATTGGCGGTGAGAGAAACGTCCAATTCTGAGGACGGTGACTAAATTCACCCCGACGATTTTTCGCCTTTCCGGGCGAGCTCGTGCCATCTTTCCTCGATGGCTAATACGGCATTATTGCTTTTTTCGGAGACGAGGGACGGAGACTCAGGTGAGTGAAAAATATATGTACAGGGTTCTGTATAAAGTGCACGGTGAAATCTGACCACTCGTAGCTGATCAGCATTCCACCGCTCCCCTCGTTGATTTTCCCCTTCTCGTCTCCAAAATCCTAGCCCGCAAGATCCTGAAACCCTAGCCCCACCTCGACGCCGCTACATGGCGTCCCGCGGAGGCTACGACGGCGCCTTCACCGCCGGGGGCAAGATCCGTAGGCGCCCTGCTTCCCGCGCCGCAGCTGCATCACCATACGCACCCCCCGCTGCCGCCACCGTCCCGGCGGCGCGCGGCGGTGAAGGGAGCGGCTGGCTCACTCGTCTCATCACCGGCAGCGCCTCACGTCTCATCTCCTCAGTGTTTCGCAAGCCGCCTCCGCCTCCGCTTCCGGAGCCGTTCAATGCACAACCTACGCGGCTAGACTCACTTGACGCACTGCCCTCGCAACCTGAGTTGCTCCACGCACCTCACTCGCCGCCGCCGCCGCCTTTAGGTTGGTGAATGCATTCGCCGGTAGTTCTGTTGGCAGTTGGTGTAGTCTGATGAGCGCAGTGATCTGTATCATTTAGTAAAGGCCAAACTATCTCCAAGCTTTTTTCAGCTAATCAGCATAGCTTGCTGATGCACAAAACGGCCGATAGGTGAAGTTGATGGCGTGAACCATGTTTACTGTCTTTAACACATTAGCGGTTAACGATTTATCGCCATTAATCCGGAAATTAGGTGCTAGTATAGTTTATCCTGTGAGATGAGAGATAATTCTAGCCATTTGTATTGTCATTGGTTTCCACCAAATTTCACACAGCTGTTCTTTTTTTTGCATGCATAGAGGATGACATTCCAGAAGGAGAAGAAAATGGCGGACAGACTGCTAAAGTAAGCTTGTTCCACGGTCCAGATTGTACTTGTTGCGTGGTCTACTATTCTTTATTTAGTTATAGTATACTATCCTGACTAAATGCTTAATCTAAGCTCTTTAAGTGCCTATAGTATACTAAATTGCCATTTATCCTGCCAGGCACTGAGTTTAACTTTGATCAGTGTTTTGCAAGGATTCTCAAAAGACAAATGCCTTTTCAGTTCTTAGTTCTTAGAGCAGCTAATAACATGCCCAACACCAGGAAAAAGCTGCATTATTATTATTATTATTATTTTTTTTTTGTCACGTCACTCTGCTAATTACTTTACTTCCTTAGCCCGTTGGATTTTTTATTTCAACGTATAACTGAACCTCCGAGCATTTATCGGTGTCCATGCAGAACCTGTATACTGATAATCCTGAAAACTCTGTCAAGGATAGAGATGTCATGCTAACAAGTTCTGATTGCCATCGTGGTATTGAACTTGAAGAATTATTGAAACAGACGACGTCTACAAGGCAAGTATTGGATAATCATTTGAGCACTATCAACATGGTACTTACCTCAATTTTTTGTGAGCTTTTCGATCATTCAATATTCTGCAAGCTAAGGAATAAGGATACAATATGTGGGAGCCTCACACCACCACCTTGGCCATATGATCAACAGATCAAGAATGTTTCTGCCAACATGCTACAAAGAACTGTGGATTATCCTTGTTTGATTCTTTTGATATTTTGTTGAGATTTAATGGAATCAGTGATAAAATGCTTATATTTTTCATTTTGGTGACAAATGACTATTTCGGTGCGAGTGACTCGGAACCAAGATGTGGAAGGTTCTCTGTTATTTGCTTGAAGGACAATTGCAATTTTTGACAGGTGTATACATGTAATTTTGTGTTGTTATCTGTGTATGTCAGTTCAGTCACCGTAGCTGCTGATTTTCCTCATCTGTTATTTTCATTTTCCTCAAATCCTAGTCTGTATTGCCATTTAGAGCAGAGATTTTTTTTAAAAAAAAATTCTCTTACGTCCTTTCGGCGCTTACAAAGATTTTTTCTGTTTGTGCACTTGGGAGTTCATGATTTAGTGATTTAATGTAGTTCCTTGAGGCTGGAGTTGCATTTTCTACAAAGCAAGATCACCATAGAACTGCTGAACTAAGTTCTCGGTTCTTTTTTTTCGTTGCAATTTTTTAATAGCGGTTATGCGTATGACATGAATAGCAATATCAGTAGGGATTCCCTTATTGTCTGATTCCATGTTTATCATTCATCTCTATGGGTTTTCCTGTTTCTATAACTCAAATCTCACATTTCGTTTTTGCTGATTCCCCTGTCTGTTAAAGTTGAACTCCGAGTCCGTGTTCTTCTGTGTTGCATGCATTCTGCAAGTTACAAATGTATAAGTTGGTTTGGGTGTTGTGTTTCACAGTGTTTTGTTTATCTTTTATAAACAACTTACATATCTCTCTTGATTAATTGTCTGTTGTGTTTTGTAGGAGTGAGTTTGAATATTTGGCTGGGCTGTTGCGATCCAGAACTGTTGGATACAATACATCGCAGGCAGAAGTTGGTAATATAAAGCAAACAGAGTCCGGCAAGAAGGAAAATGGATCTAGAGGCTTACCTGTTGATTTCTCCATTAGATCATACAGTGTTGCTGTGAGTATGCGATTCATGCGGTCATTCTTCTCTTAAATTTTGAGGCTGACTTTCTTGCTGTTAACCATATTGTATAATATCAAATTGTTTCAAACTATCCAACTACAATTATAATTTTCTACTTAGAACTCAAGTGCACCATATTATGTATTTGGACTTAACCAATAGGTATCTCATATTTCCATCCTGTTGTTGACTGAGATTTTCATCTTAACCAGTAGATACCTTCATGTACTGACACATTGTTGCTTTTATGTTGATATGTTCCTTTTTGTTCGCACTCTTAATGTAACCTTATGGATCTCTGCAGGATGAAGTTGCTTCACCTGCAGAACTTGCAAAGGCATATATGGGTTCAAGATGTCCAGAGGGGTCACCCTTGCGCCTTAGATTGCATGACCTCTCTTTTCTACCTAATAAACCAGTGGAAGCAATCACAGTAGATAAATCTCTGAACCCCACACTTCTCCAAAGTTCAAGATTGTCTGCTTCCACGTCCTTTGATCATCTTGGAAGCAACTATATGACTCCAAATAAATCAGCAATACACAAAATGTCATCGTCTTCTTACTTCAAGGTTTTTATTTCTCATTTACTCTTTTAGCATATTGCTCATGCATGCTCATGGTATGCTCAAGAGTACACCCAATTTCTTACGAGGCTTCTCTGTAAAAAAAACAGAATAAGCTACCATAGACTAATTGTAAAGTCAGTTATTTATGTATTGTGCCTTAATCAAATTTTTCTAAGAGTGGTATTGGAAGTTTGAAAAGACTACAGTTTACTGTTTCTGTATCATAGTCTGTTTTTTATTGCATACACTATCTTAATTTTATCTATATAAGCAATAGTCTTTGTAACTAATGTTCATCAATCTATTCAGGGTCCTGTTCCTTCAAGGGACATGTCTGGTACCGTATCTTCATCTTATCAGACGTCAAACAGTGTCCATACATTTGGCAGGCAGGTACTCATTATTGAACCACAATCTACCTTATTTCATTGTAGGGGCTTAGCCATGAGATGAAATCTTAGAATCTGAATGCAGCACTTCAAGTATACAAACTCATCTCTTTTTATCACCAGTTAATGTCACCCCTTCAAGCCGCAGGAGGATCCATAAACCATAATTTCTGATTTTGTTGCCTGCATTCAGCCTATCTACCTCTGTAAAATAAGCTCTAAATACCGACGTAAAAGGCTATTATTTTAAAATTCTTTGAACATTTGTTCTTGACACCCTTAAGTCATGGTTATGGTATGTGATATTGAGGTCTTAATAAACTATCTTTTCAATCGTTAAATACTTAATTGACATGATTTAGCTGAATCATTTCTCATTTAGACATTAAATATCATTAGCGGCCAGTGATGTTAGTTTTTTTTTGATAAAAACATTTTTTTACATGATATCTTTCCTGCTTATAAAGTTTGGAGTTGGTGAGTTCACCCTCCCCCTCTGTAGTTATATAATACATGTAGAACCACCAACTTACAAAAGACTTAAATACTTAAATTACATGCAGTTGGTAATACTTTAGTAGAATGTTGCCATGAGTCATCTCATTACCTAACAATGTATGTGTGAAATACAATAACTTACATTTCATTTATATAATTATATCCAGCAATTTTGTTTTGCAACGAAAGAGAAAATCCACCACCAGGCAGTGTGATATGGTTGGAAAATATTAAAGCCATAGCATGGCCATACAAAATGGTTTAGTTAGTGATTAGCACAAGTTTTAAGTGCCAAATGTTGCAACTACAGTTCAGTTTATAAGCATATGCTGACACTTTTAAACTAAGTGACTACTGCGTGATCTCCCCAAGCTTATGCAATGAACTTATGCAATATGTGCCTTTTGAAGTTCTATGCAATCTTGCTGGCTTTGCCTTGCAAATCAGAAGATCCTGAAGAGGAAGTGTTGCTCTCAACAATGAGACTGTCTCTGTTCCTCCCATCGTTTCCGCCACCCGTCTCGCCTCCTCGGCTACTACATCTCGTTTGCTTTGTCAGAGGGGCCAGATCCCCCTCGTTTTGTCCCAATGCTGCCTCAGCCCCCAGAGCTTGCCGCTGTCATCCGACGCGTAGCGGGCTATAGGTTTGATGCCCAGAACATTATGCACTGTCGGAACGGCAACATCTTCACCAGTCTCCACGAAGAAGGGGGATTGGCACCTGGAGTTCACCACCTTCTGTGCCCAGATAGAGGCATGCCCATCATTCCATCATTCCCACACTTCCATGACCGCAGTCTCAAAAATTTCCGTTCAATCCTCTCCAAAGAAGAAGGCAGATCGTCCTACTTGTATGTGTTTGGGGAAGTTACCAAGGAGGTAGGAAAGACCATGACGCGTGTATATATGTTGCAAGATGGTGTTTGGCGCATGCTTACCTTGGTCACATGCCAGCTCCCTCCTCTGTGGTTGGACCCGAAAGGTGTGCTCGTCAACAATATTGTCTTGGATTTGATGGCCTCAAATTTCTCCACAATTCAGATCCCACAAGGAATGAAGAATGACAATCGTATGACCTTGTTGTCACGGGCAGATGATGCTTCCGGTGTATATCTCATCCATGTTAAGGAGCTTCAGCTTCGCATCTGGCTCCACAACGGGAACAGCTGGATGCTGGTCGCCATCATTTGTTTGTGTGAGATGCATGCTATTTTGGGGATGTCATATCACAGGCTTCTGGATGAAGATATTGCTGATGTGCAGATAACCCAGATGGGAGACGATGGTCAGTTTGTATTCTTGCAGATAGGTCAATGCATATTCTAATTGGATATTAAGTGCAGGGCACTGTGTAAAGTCTATGAAAAACTGTAAATGGTCAACTTATTAGAGATATCTATCCTTTAATGATGATCTGGCCACCCACATTCCCTGCCCTCAAGGATGCTGCCTTCTGATTTGTAGGGATATATGCTGTGTGCTTGTTGACGTTACAGAATGTTACACTGTGCATCGTCCATCGCACTGTTTGGTATAGTTGTGTAGTGGTGTTAGCTGCATGATTAATTACTTAGGTTATTTTGGCAATACTAGTTAAGTGACATTTGAGAATTCTTGTGGCAAGATCATTTGAAATCACTTGTACTGTTTCCTTTGGGCCTTTTGAACAATACTACTCCCCCCGATCCCTTTTAATTGACTTGAATTTAGTACAACTTTGTGTACTAAATCTGAGTCAATTAAAAGGGATTTTGGAGGGAGTAGTCAATGAACATTAGAGAATGCTTGTTGTAAGACGATCTGAAACCATTGTGTAGTAAGGTAAATTAATATTACAAGGCGTTCACTTGTGGGCTTGTGGCCATAGTAGGGGACCCTCACATGTGGGTGTTCGTTACTTCTGTTAAAGCTTGTTTGGCACCCGACAATGTGCTTCCTGAACTTATTATTACCCTTATAGGGCTTTATAGTACCAGTATGCAGTGGTGCTGAAAAGGGACTTGTCTGGTGTTTTAGCATGGACATCTTGTTGGGCTGTATCACTGTTTTTAAATATGGCTTACAGAACTACTCATAGTCTTGTTATCATGCTGGCGTGTGACTTTCTTGTCTTGAAATATTATCACAGACCCAACGAGGTGCAACTTTGACTTCCTGTGTCTTAAATATAATCATCATATAATTTTTTGCTGCCTACATTTGAAATCATCAATCTGAAGATATGTTTGAGATTGTCATACATATTTTATCTGAATGGTTCTTAGTGGATATCATGATATCATGTTTCATTCTTGGACACAACTTGATTGTAGATTATACGTGGGCATGCTTGAGCTCATGAATTATTTGTGATTCAGATATATCATAGTGGCTACTCCAAGCCAACAGTGGGTAATTTGATATCATGTTTTTTCTTGGACACAACTTGATTGTAGATTATACGCGGGGATGCTTGAGCTCATGAATTATTTGTGATTCAGATATATCATAGTGGCTACTCCAAGCCAACAGTGGGTAATTTGAGTTTATGTGGCATTTCTCCTTCTGTGATCAGAGTTTGTTTACCTTGTTGTATGATATAATTTCTATTTGGATATGAGCGCACATTAACATTTGACTATTGTTGTATCAGCCACTAGCTTTGTTAGTCTATTTCATGCATTGATGCTCAACATGTCCTGATCCTTCCTCTGTTTTCTCTGATAACAGAAATGCCATGTGAAGAAGGATATCAAGAAGTTTTTGGATGGTCAGTGACAAGGGGTGCTCGCGAGGATAGGAAAAGCAGAGAGCTGCATTTTCTTAGTATCAGTTCTAACCGGGTATGCTATAATTTGGACGGGATTAATTAGGATGCTATGTAGCCAGAGCATGTACTCCTGTCATCCTATGATAGATAGGTCTGTATGTGACCGATCCTTATTTTGTGAAGAAGACTCCCTATGTAATCAGCTCGCGTCCGCACTGCTTGTCTGCTCGTCATGTTTGATGTCTGCAGAAGTTTCTTCATGTACCTTTGCAGAATCGGTATTAGTTGGCAATATGTAGTCTGTAACGTGAGAGTAAGAGTCTGTTATGGAATTTCCGAATTTGCATAAGTGTCTTGTGCATCGGAGCTAATTAAGTTTGAGGTGTAGGCGTGTAGCTCTTATGCAACATTAACTAAAACGGTCATTTTTCTTCGAACCATGCATGTATTATTTACAGGCCACATGCCTACTTCGCATGAACTGTGATGCAGCAATTGTTCATTAAGGATCGGATATCAGCCTTGTGGTAATTTTGCTTGCATAGTATGATACAATGATCTGGTAATGGAATGAAGTGTTCTATATTGACGAAAAACCCCAGTAGGTGGACTGCCTTTTTTTAAGGATACAAGGAACAGAACAGCAGCCAACAAGCAGATCGCTGGCACTGGATGTTGTTGCATAGAGGCGATTACCTTGTGTAGGCCGGTAAGAGAAAATGGTGTGTAACTCAAGTCAGTTGTCTCTAGGCTTACGCTGTTGTGTTGCATAGGGGCATATTGCGCCAAGGCAAAACCAATTGTAGCAGAATGAAAACCTCGACTGACTCCCATGGCTCTCATGCCCACAGGCTAACATTTCTCCCTAACAGAGAAACAAGATGCCTAGTAGCCGGAAACGGGGAACGGTATACCATTCCCTGTTCCGGATTCGTTGTCCCGGATCGAGGTTCGGGGGACTAGTGGTACGCTGGGATACGGTAGCTGGTACGCCTACCTGGACGATCGGTACGGGAGGGTTGGATAATTAGCTGGATGATGAATCTCCTCATCGACTAAATCAAAAATTTGCGGCCGCTTCACGTCGTGCTTGCAGGACAGCAGGAGCACAAGATGGAGATGCGCAGATCAGCCGTCGGCTGGAAAAAGTAGTCTGGCGACTCCGGCCGGCAGCGTTGCGGCGGCCTCCACACTCCGCATCTGCACTCGCTGCCATGCAGGGCGACGACCGCTTGAACGTGCTGCGTTCTGCAATGGTGGTCTGGTATGCTCGTGGTTGGGAGCCGGCGACGGCGGCCGGCTGCCAAGCTGCTCGCGATGCCATGCCTGGTGCAGGACTCGTTCTCTGCTTGTGAAAGTTTTATTCTTTTCAGGAAATAGGACATGTATAGAACCAAAGTCAGATCCATGGAAAAAAACCTTGTTTCCGTCAAACTAAGACAGGTTTGCTTTCCTCGATCCATCATATCGTACCGGAGTCATGCTACCAGAATTGATTGAATCGCGTATTGTCTGTTGAAGAATCATTCTAGAGATGTATACCCCCACCGTTTCCTATTTTTCTAGCCTCCGACTCTCGTCCCGCATTCCCGTCCGTCGACCCCATCGTACCGGAAACATGGCTACTATTTGCAGTCCAGGGAAGCCAGTAGTACTAGGATGAAAATCTGAACTGACTCTTACTTTCCCCATGGCTCTCATACCCAAAGGCTCAAAACATTTCTCCCTTACAAAGAAACAAGAGGCCATACATGCAGCCCCTCCCCCAATTTATACTCTCCTTCAGGTTGCGAGGAAAGGACTAGACGAGGGAGAATCGGAACCAAGCATGAGATGCATATGAAGGTGAGAGCAAAGAGATTAACAGGAAACCAAGGACCAATGTAAGATAGCTAGGAAGATCACACGGAGCCAAGTGTATGCTTTAGTTCAACTATAGCAGGTGTGTGATGCAAGGAGGAAGAGGAAGTTTTCTAGAATGTAGAGCTCGGGAAGGTGTGCGACAGTGCGAGGGACATCTACAAGCTAGGACCTATGTAGTGGTGTGGATGGACTGGAATCAAGTGTTGTAATTAATCGTCAAAATTCATTTCACATGAGCATGCACGTCTGATCAGTTATTACATTTGCAGGTAGTACTACTCCATCAAGGGCGGTCTCTCATAAGTTATCAAGACACAGCTAACATCAAACAAACCTGCCACGGGCCACTACCTCTTCTGTTGTTGTTGTGTTGGAAGAGGACGACACACCATTACTTCTTCATGTGTTGCTGCACTAGTGATGCTTAATGACTTTTGTTAATGGTTCAACAACTATTGTATTCATTGTAATTATGAGAAAACCAAGTGTGACCAACAAACTCATTATGTAGATCGAAAGTGTGTCATCACCGCTGTTTCACCACCTTTTACTGAAAAGTCCGTTTACACTCTCAGCAAACAAGATGAGTGAATGAAGACGACCATTCAAAGTTTCAAACACATCGTACACGATCCTGCCAATTTGAGAGCAGCCGGGCCATTGTTAGTTTTGTGTTCCCGTTATTCCCTTATCCCGTATACCCAATTACCCATGGTACCTAATACTGATAGTCTCCTTACTCCTTTGATCTGGTTTATGAAGTCCTCGTGCAGCTCTCCAGGCTAGGTCTTTCTACAGGGTTGACAGATGAGTACCCCTCCCACATTTGTTGAATTGTTGTTCTTATCAGCCGATCTCCTCATAGCATCCATAATATGAGTAGCAGAAGAAGCCTGAAGTTATCTAGTCATCTGGTTACCCCTGCGTCGCCTCCCCGATATAGGCGGCCCTCCCCCTCCTCCCCTCCTCCCCGCAGCGCCAAAGCGCCTCCCCACCCTCCTTCCCTCTTGTCGCCACCGGTGGGTGGCTCCAGGCATTGCCTGCATTGTGTCGATGCAAAGCTGACGGTGGCAGATCCTTCTCCTAGTTGGCGCCGACAGCAGGGCCTGACGGTGGTGCAGCAAGGCCAGCGGTGTTCTGGCGTAGTTCCAGGTTGCGGCTTGGTGACGGCGCTGTCAATTGGCGGCTAGGACGGCTGGTGCAAGAGCATTGTTGGGGCTGGCCTCGGCGACACACGCCGAACCAGCCCTCCGGCGACCAACGAACGCCGAAACAAAAGAAGAAGACGAAGGAGACACCACAAAGTTTTTCCGGCGACGAACGCCGCGGCGCACGAACGCCTGTATCTTGGCTTTATTTCTCACAACGACTCGAACACATATATGGTGGTACAAACGCACACACTACTACCCAGGGAGCTCTCCTGCCGGCCGGCCGGGCACACACCACAGCCGCGGCGAGACTACATATCTGGCTCACTCTCTACACACGCACATACGTGATAGACTACACAGGAGACTACCTCATCTGCTCGCTCTTCTCTCTATACATCACCACTATTTATAGCATACGCAGCAGCAACTAACATGGCCGCAATAGCTGCATGACTCACACAGTTTCAGGACTTGGCCGCTCCACTCGCCACGGTTGCACGACGCGCACGCACACCATGCACTAACAACCCACATCGCAAGCACCGGATCAGCCCCCGAGCCACGTCCCGCGCCTTGGATCAAGATTATGGCTAACAAGCATGGCCAGTCAGCCCTGCAAGCCCAGATCTTGGCCCTTCAGGCTCGATCTGGATAAGGGTGAGGTGGGTCGTGCTCGGACGCGCCGCCTCCGGTTGGATTGACGAGCAGCTCATGATGGGGGTGGCGGTGACAAGGTCGCGTGTGATGCAGCGCTACAACAGAAGCTTCACGGACCCGATCTAGGCCTGCTCGGACCTTTGGCGTTGAGCTCGAGGGTAGCAGTGGTGGTGTCCTACATGTCGTAGCGTGGTGGTGGGGATTTGTCCCTGCTGCCGCGTCCATTCTGCACCCGCCGATGGCGGTGGAGGAAGTCCTCCAGGTGGTTGTGCTACTGCCAACCTTCGGTTCCAAGTGATCTGGTGTGCTTCTAGTACTACGTTATGTTGCCTACCATCTATGGTGGTGGAGGTTGTTCCTTTCCGCGTGGTTGCAATATTGATGCCGGAGTATCTTAAATGGGGAAACACAATTTTTTTAGTGTGCTCACCCTCCAATTTTCTAATAACCGAGGAATGTCACATTACTAGCCCAAATGCCCAATTGGAAACCAAACATTTTACCTCCGGAGACTGTGTCATGATTTTCTTGAGGCCGTAGCTGCTCGATCTATAAGCTACATTTGCATTGCTAAAGATTTTTGGCGAGGCTACAGGTCTCTCTACCAATATTGCGAAAAGCAACATTTTTCCAAATTCATGCCCCCCTGCTGATCTTGCCTTCTCCAAGGAGAAAGCTGGATGCCCCTGTACCTATTTAGGCCTCCCTCTCTCAGATAAGAGGTTGAAAAGAGCTCACTTAAGCTTCTTGACAAATTCAACTTGCTTGTTGCAAGGCAAAGTGGATATCCACGGCTGGCCGCACTGTGCTCTCGGCCCTCCCCGCATATCAAGCTAAGAGCATCTCCAGTCGCGTCCCCCAAACCGTCCCCCAAAGAGCGCCGGATCGAGTGTTTGGGGGACGTGTTTTGTTCGTGCCGCGTTTGGAGGACGTCGCTCCCCAGTCGCGTCCCCAAAACGCCGCCCCCACTCAGAAATTCAAATTGTTGCATTCAAAAGAGATCGTACCCGCCGAATCGTCGCGATCAGAGTAGCGGCGATCAAAGTATTGGGCGCGCGATCATATTACAGACCGGTGGTACATGGTAAATTAGAAGAAAGGGTTGGACGACGGCGACGTATCCTGAGTCGACGCAGGCCCGTCGATCACGTTGACCTCGTCGCTATGTGCATGCTCCGTCTGCTCCGTCGCCGTCGCAGAGGCCGACGCAGGTGTAGCAGTAGAAGACGTGTCAGCCGGCTCTTGCTCCGCGGTTGCTGCCGCTGCCTGGGCCGCAGCGTCGGCCGCCGCCATTTTGGCTTCGATGTCGTCGAGGATCTGGTCTTTGAAGAAGTTGTGCGCCGCCCGTGTTCGGGAAGACATTCCCTCTGTCGACGCTCTCAGCAGGGACATGTCGTCCCTGCGTTTCTTGAGCTCCAACTTCTCCTCTTGCCTCTTGAGCAGCTCCGCCCACCTTTCGTCGGCCTTTTTGTGGCGGGAGAAAGGTCGAGGAGACGTCGGCGAGGCATTTCGTGATTGACGCGCTCGTCTCGACGACGCGGCCAGGCGCTTGGCAGCCTTATTGCCCAGGACGCCCTGCCGACGTTGCCAGCGGCGCGTCCAGATCATGCCGTCCTTCCCCTTGGACAGCGACAGGCGCGTCAACCGCCATTTCTCGTTCACTTTGAGCTTGCTATAGCAATGCATCAGCACGAAAGACTTGTGACCATCCGAGTTCTTCCGGCACAAATCCATGGCCTTGTCAAACTAACCAAAGGAAGCGGAATCATTTCATCGAACATGTTGTAGGCGCTACAGATTATGGAAGAAAGAGTCGTACCAGTTGGGCGACGTCGGCGCCGCTGTCGGCTCTGGTCACTAAGTCGTGATGGTATCCATGGAAGGAGTTCACCGACGCCTGGATGATGGCCCATCGCGTCGACATTGCCTTTTGGCTCCTCTTCATTGTCACTTTGTTGTAGTCGCTCTGGATGAGCTTGCGCTCATCGAACTCGGCCTTGATCCTCGCCCAATATTTCCCGTACTTTTGGTTGGCGCCGATGATGGAGTCATGGCTCACCGTCGCCCATGACTCGCACAAACATTGATCCTCCAGAACCGTCCACTTGGGGCCTCGTGTGCCCGACGCCTTCTTCTTCTTCTTCTTCTTCTTCTTCTTCTTCTTCTTCTTCTTCTTCGTCCTCCGCCGTCCACGCCTCATCGTCCTCATCGTCACCCTCTTCGTCCTCCTCGTCGTCGTCCTCCTCGTCGTCATCCTCCACCCCCTTCTCGTCCTCCCCTTCCTCCTCCTCCTCCTCCTCCTCAGACGGCGCCTCGATTCGAGCGCCCCTGCGGCCTGAAAGGGTCGCCGTCCGACCGGGACCTGGCTCGCGCGCTGCTCGTACGACGGGGAGTAGAGGTTGTTGGGGTTGAAGCCGCCATGCGGCAGCGCATCCTGGTAGTGGGGCGACAAGTTAGGCGTCACGCACTCGGGAGTGGCGGAGGGGCCGTCGTTGTAGAAGGCAGATGTCGAAGGAGAGATCACTCCCGGAACATACAACGGCGCGGACGTACTCCATGGGCTCGCGTTGGTGGCGGCGGTACACCCGGCCATTATGTGCTGATGATGGCGCGCCGCCAGAGCCTTCTTCTCCTGCTCCGCTGCCCTCCGTCCTTTCCGCTCCGCCGTCGACATCTTCCGGCGCAGACAATCTTGCTGCCATTTATCATCGGTCCACCTTCCGGCTTCTTCTTCGGAGGCGGCGCCTTCCGCGGCTTCGCGAACGGCGCTTTCGCCCATTTCATCCCATTGCCCAGTGGCTTCTTGGCCGCTTTCTTGGCCATCTTTTTGGGGGATGTTGGCGGCGCCATGGAATGGGAGAGGGTAGCGGCGGCGGGTGGACGGAGGGAGGGAGAAACAAATCGGTGGGATAGGAGAAATGAATCAGCGGCAGGATATGTGTTGGGAGGCCAGAAATGCGCGGCGGGATAGGCGCGATGTGGCGGGAGGGGCGGGATTTGGCGGGAGTGGGAGACGAATTTTCCCTGTGCCGCTAACGCGTAGGCCCCGCCACTCCCCGCCTCGCTTTTCGTTGTGTCCGGCGTGCCGTCGCCCAGTGGGACGGAAGCTGGGCGCCGGACACCGTATCGGGGTGCGACGGACAAAATTGGGCTTTGGGGGACGCGGCTGGAACCGTTTTTTGGTCCGACGCGCCCCAAATTGCTTTGGGGGACGTTTTGGGGGACGCGACTGGAGATGCTCTAAGTGCATGTCTAACAGACCCCTTAAAAGGGCCAAACCCGTATAATAACCGCCAAAATAAGGGGTTGGGTGCTACCCGGCCGTCTAGCAGACCCCGTAAAACAGGCCCCCGCGTCGGATTTTTTACAGTTTTGGCTACGGGCGGCTCTTCGCCCCTTACTTGTACGGGGCGGGACGCTGAATACAGGGCCAACCCCTCATCCCATTTCACTAGGGCGCGCGGACATTTCAGAGTTCCCAACCGTTTTTCCCGCACCGCCGCCATAGCCACCCTCGCGTCGCCGCTGAAAACAGAATATTCCGTAGGATTCTGTTTTACGGGGTGGGGATACGGGGTCTGCTAGTTCGGACGAGTTTTCGACCAGCAAAAAGGGAATACAAGGCCCTCTACTCGTGTTTTAAGGGGTAGAAAAATAAGGGGTCTGTTAGACATGTTCTAATAGCTCTATTCTACCCCCAAGTGGCGGGTCAAACAGTTGTACAAGTTGAGATGTGCATTCTTCTCGGCTTCTAGCGACACGGTATCGGGAGGTAAATGTTTTGTTAATTTAAAGACGGTTTGCATGCCTAATAAAATTGGGGGATTGGACATGTCAATTTCATGCACTAGTCAACACAACCAAAAGTCTAAACAAATGAAAATGGTTAGGCAATCCACTTATATATATAAACATTTCTTCTCACGCGTGATCAGGAAAAGAGAAGAGAAGGTCAACACGTGAAAAGAAGAATAGCACACATATAAATGGTCGATTGAACCGTGCGAGTTGGTTTCCGGTGATGGCAGAGATAAGGGGTACGTTTGAATGTATCGAGCAGGTGCAAGTGTACAAAGTAGAGAGAGTTTGTAATAGGGCGGCTCATGATTTAGCTAAACTGGCAATGAGTTCGAGAGTTGATTCGGAGTGGATCCTCCATACTCCTCCGATTATTTCTGAATTGTTACGTCACGAATGTAATCCCATGTTTCGATAATTAATAAACTCTCTTTACCCTAAAAAAAAATGGCCGTATACGCGGCAGACATAGGGGTGCGCAAATATTGCGAAAAACCAGAACTCAAACTCGAGACCATGAGCTCTAATACCATGTCAAGCTTTATGCACTAGTCAGACGCAACAAAAAATACGAACTGATGAAAAGGCTATGCAATCCACTTATATATATGAACATGGCCATGGAGAACTTGGCATCCAAGACCTCTAGGTCAAGAATAGGGCCCTACTCAGTAAATGGCTATCCAAGCTATTTACCGAGGAGGGAGTATAGCAAACACTTCTCAAGAGAAAGTATATTGGCTTAAAGGCTCTATCTCAGATTTTTTGGAAACCTAGAGATTCATATTTTTGGGCAGGTCTTATCGATACAAAGAAGTATTTCTTTTCATATGGATTTTTGTCTATTAAGGATGGGTGGGAAATTTGTTTTTAGGAGGATAAATGGTTAGCTAATACCACACTCCGAGAAACATATCCGGCTTGTACAATATGGTGCGCCACAAAAGTGATAATATCGCTAAGGTGTTGGAAACTTCCCCACCGAATATGGCGTTCAGAAGAAGTCTCATCGGACCCAAACAAACTTCTTGCCACGAATTGTTACAACGTCTTAAGTTAGTTCAATTGACGCAAGGGTCTGATTTGTTTTGTTGGAATCTCACCGGGAATAATTCATTCTTAGTGGCTTTCATGTACAATGCTCTAATTCAGTCTGACATTCCAGTCGATAATAATTCAAAGATTTGGAAGATGAAGATACTGCTTAAAACTAAAGTGTTTGCATGGTATCTTCATCGTGGGGTCATTCTTATTAAAGATAATCTTGCCAAACACAACTGGCGTGGAAGTAAAAAAAGTGTGTCTTCTGTCATCATGATGAGACTATTTCAGTGTAACTTTGCTAGGTCTATATGGCAGCTGTCCAAATAGGGTCTACCTTATACCCACCACGTAGTGTTGCCAATATATTTGGCAACTGGCTCATTGGTGTGGATGTTAGGTTCAAGCGTCTTATTAGGATGAGAGCGATTGCAGTTATTTGGTCGATGTGGCTATGTAGAAATGATAAGATTTTTAATGATGTTTCTTCCTCTTTTTATGCAGGTCATATACCGGTGCACAGCTCCGCTCCACTCATGGGTGCCATTGCAGCAGGTGGAGCATCGAGACCTCTTTACGGAGGTGTCTTCACGGTTGGAGGATACGGCGAGAAATATTTTTTCCCAACATGAGTGGCAGCGTGATCTACGACTGGATCCACCTAGCTAGTTCCTTTTATCTTTTGAGAATATTGTTTTTTTTCCTTCGGATCAGTGATGTTTTGTAACAAATATTTGTGCGGCTGTGTGCATCCCCTATGAAGAGGCCGGGTCTATTGCTTAAAATAATAAAATGCTCATTATCGAAAAATATATGAACAGGGCATTCCTAACTTGCACTTAGAGCATGTCCACCGGCGGCCCCGATAGCAATTTGGGGGCCTGGGGCGAAAATGGGCTCGCACCGGCGCGGCCCAAACGGCGCCGGCCAATTTTGGAGTCCAATAGAATCGCCGACAACACCGTGCCGGCCCCTTCGCTAAGGGCGCGAATCGTGCGCGCCGGTGCCTCACGAAACGACGGTTTTCGCGGGTGGGGTGCCTTGTCAGCGAGGGGACGCGGCGGTTCGCATCGGAAACGACGCGGGTAGGTTGTTCATCGGCGTTAATGGCCTCCCGCACGGAAACCAAAACGGCGAGGGCGGCGACTGGCCACGCGGCGTCGACCTGCCTTACCCACGCGCCTTCAATGCGCGTCCGCCGCCTCCCTTAAAACCCCACCGGCGCGCACTTCTCTCTTTTCCACGTCGTCCATCCCTAGCCGCCGCCCTCCTCAACCTCCGCGCGAACCACCACCTGCACGCAAACGCGATGGCGCACAACGATCATGCCGGTGGCAGCGGCGGCATGCTCCGCTCGACGCAGCTGATGTTCGACGAGGCCGACGTGTTGTACTGGCACCGCATCCCCGTGCTAGTGCAGTACAAGTTGTCGCATGACTGGCACATCTCCAACGGCGGCTTCGCCGTACCGCCGCCGCCTCCGCCAGGACCACAGACGCGGGCCCTCGCCAGGCAACGACTGGCCTGGCCGAGATGACGCCGGAGGAGAGGAGCCTCCCGGAGAACGGCGTCGACAGCCCGTCCTGGGCATGGCGTTTCGACCACGAGCGCGGCGTCGAGCTCGCGCGGACGGCCAACCCCTCGGGCGGCCGCTTCAACAACGTCGGCCGTCGTGCTTAGTGGTACGGCCGCTCCGTCGACGACACGCTCCACGACTACGACTTGCGTCCACGCGTCCGCGGGCAACGGGAGCCGGTATACTTCCCGCAGCGGGGAACATGGCGCCGCCGCCTACCATGCAACGGACCGCGGCGTCCGGAACCTCACGCACCGGATCGTCCGCCATCGCGTTTGCAAGTTTGAAATCGCGTTAAATTTGTACAAATTTCGTGAATATCGTGTTGCAAATTTGAATTTAATTTTCAAAACTATCGGGACCGCCTATTTAGGGGTACCGGTGTAGGAGCAGCGTCCCCTAATAGAGGATGTTGTGCCGGTGTCTCCCAAACGAAGGTGTCGGCGCCTATTTGAGGGTTACCGGTGGAGATGCTCTTACAAAGCCTTTCCCTTCGGCTACGTTGGCATTGGCAGGACGGGCCAACACCAATGTCAAGGGCCGCCTCTTCCTATCGATGGATCTATTAGAGAAGTGTTTCCAGGCTTTTACGGTACGGTGATCAGCATCCATGACGGCAGATCTACAAGTTTTTGCAAAGGGCATTGGATCAATGGGTTTCCCCTCAGCTGTCAGTTCCCAAACATGTTTAAGGCTTCAAGCTCTACCGCCGTCGGAAGATTACAGTCAGAGATGCCCTTCCGAACAGAGCTTGGATTGGCTGCATAAAACCAACCCGTCTGCCTAGATTATCTCTAAATATCTGCACCTTTGGCAGTTGTTGGAATAGGTTCAGTAATTTCTCCTTTGATGATCAGCCGGATGTGATTTCCTGGCGTTGGACAAGCAACGGACTTTACTTTGCTTCTTCTGCTTATTCTGCTTATAGCGCCCTGTTTATTGGGCATACTAGTTCTGATGCTCTTCGCAAATTTTGGAGCTCACGTGCCATAGCGAAGTGCAAGCTTGGTTGTTGCTTCTTAGCAAGGTGCTGACTGCTGACAACTTGGCGAAGCCAGGCTGGCCGCATTCCCCGATGTGCAATCTTTGCAATGGTAGCCCTGAAACTGGACTTCACATGTTCGCCACTTGCCCGTACAGCGGCCAGGTCTGGAGCAGCGTTCTGGGCCGTGTAAACCTGTCAGCGTCTCTCTCTTCGAGCAGCAACCATCTGAACCTGCAGGATTGGTGGATTTCAGTAATTGACAATCTACCCTCTCAGCTAAAAGACAGATGGAAATCCATCACTCTCCTCACCCGGTGGATGCTCTGGAAGGAAAGAAATAGCCGGATTTTCGACAACAAAGAGAAAAGACCTACAGCAGCAGAGAAGATATTTGTTGAGCTTAAATAATGGAGTGCCAAGCGAGTGATCAAGCAGTTGATCCCCCTAGGAGAGTAGTTGTTATTCTGGTGGTGGTCTGATCAAGGCAAAGCATGATCATCACCTTCTTTTCTTTTCTCTGTATTTAGCATTCTATGACTGTATTTGTATTTAACCTTTACCCCTGTACACTCTCCGGCATTTGTCCCGGTTCTCTCTTAATGAAACCAAGAAGTGTTGTATTTGTATTTAACCTTTACCTGGCCATGGGAGACGCCGGTCTTCGTCGACCTGACCAAGGACGAAGATGACGAACAGTAGTCATCGGTGCGTAGGCTAGGGTTTGTAGGCATTGGAGGCCCGCTTTATTTTTTCTTATGTTCTTCATTTTTTAACCTTTCGAAATTATGTTGTTTGACAAAAAAAAATACGTCGAATCACTGGCCTACCCTAACCCAAACAAACAAACGAGACCGGGCAGTCATTACTGTATCCTCTGCCGCAAACGGATCAAATCGGACACTTTTGGTGACCCAAATGGGCAAATGAGGCCATGCAACCATTTTCGTATCCGTGGCCCGCGGCAAAGGAACCAAAATTGACACTTTGGGTGTCAGTTTTGTGTTGGACCGTTGGAGATACCCTTAGTGACTCTAAATTAGTGATTAAGCTCTGGACTTTATGGTAGGAATGACATATGCTTTGGCAAAATTACTTTATTGAATTTGCTGGTGTTGATGTGGAAACTGATAAGAGCTCCAAAGATGTGTACTCATGTCTTTCCAATTCTGAAAAGAACTAACTTGTGGAGCTGCATATGCGCTTAATTTGGAAACTAGAGCAAAGAAATATCTAGGATGATTTGCCTATCTTATTTTGATGAGATTGTAAAGTAAGCTTAAAAGGTAGTAACAACCAAGGTTTCTCATTTTCAATGAAAAGTTGGAAAGGCGTGATGGGTCGGTGTCACCCTTTTGATCTATGATAATATTAGTTACTGTCCAATTTCAAGCGTGGGTTTGACGTGATGGAATGCATCACTTGCAGACAAGGGCACCAAAGACTCGACGAGGGTGGTGAGGAAGATACATGGCCCAAAGAGATTGTTCGTCGTCTAGAACCTCGGATACTGTAGCCACCGTCGATGTCGGGTGCTACTTTGTTTCGGAATCCAGACATGATAAAGTTACAACAACCCGTGTGAGCGTTGGTGAACCGTTAACAGACATAATTAAGCATCAGCGATCTAGCAAAGCATGGAGGAATAATGATTTCGTCCTCTTCGAACACAAAAGCAGATGAAGTTGCATGTGGTAGGCTTGTTTGATGTTAGCTAAGGATTGATGACTTATGAAACCAGCTTTGATGGAGTAATACTACTTGCATGTGCCAGAACTGGTCATATCTACATGCTCATCTGAAATACATTTGTAGGCATGAAGTGCTTGACTCCATCCACACCGCCACATAGGTCCTAGCTTGTAGGTAGCCTCACACACCTTCCCGGTCTCTACATTGTAGTTAACTTCTTTTTTTCTCCTTGTGTCGTAGTCTAGCTATAGTTGAACTAAAGCATACACTATGTTACCTTTCTCCTTATTTCCGTGTTAATCTGTCTTCCCTCACCTTCATATACATCTCATGTTTGGCATCGATTATCTCTTGTCTAATGGTCTCCTCGATACGTGAAGAAGAGTGTGAATCAGGAGATCGAGGCCTAATGTATGGACTCTATAAGATGGAAATGTTTCGAGCCCGTAGGCATGGGAGGAACAGGGAAAGGAAAAGTCACTTCACCCATTCTGTATTGTACCTGCGGCGAGTATGCGTGATATGTGTATAGGGCACAAAGATGTGGAAGATTGCTTTACCGTGAGATGAAAACCATAATATGTGATTAGAATTCTCGAAAATAATAATATGTGATTAGACGAGTGGCCACACACCTTTGTTGTGGGTTAACATAACATTTTGTCTAATAATGACTACACTAATATATGGGGTTTACATGATAACATACTACAATTTGATAACTATGAGAACTGATTTTTTTTTTGTAAAGTTATGAGATCTGATAGAATTGTGTCATTTGTATGCTCAATAAGCTGTGTTGGTTTCAATTGTTGCTTCACTCCCAAACTGCTCAATATTCAATGATTGTTCACATATATTGGTGCTAATTTAGTTTAAATGATGGTTATATAACAATGCACACTTATCGGCCTAGTATCTTTATGCAATCATCAACTCGCAACTCAGTAAAAATGTAAATATACATATGGTCATGAAGTTTGGAAGCCACTAGTGCCTCACAGAGTGCCAGTGTGGTAGTGGTTGACTTACAAGAAAGTGCTTGCTAGGGCTCATCTAGACCAGACATCTATCTACTCTGTCATGGTGTTTTCATCAATGGTAATGGAGGAGAGGCGTTAGTATCTTCATGGAGTTATATCTAGACTTGCGAGTCCGTAGAAGAAGCGAAAACTCTAGCAATGGTCTAGCAGAATATGCTGACTAATTTTTAATCTGATTATGTACGTAGTGATAGGGTCCATTACCCTCACAAACGAAGACTGCAATGTAACAATTGGGTCTCTTCGCGATATCTGAGTCCGAAAGAGTGTAAGTTACAAAAAAAAAACACCACAATTCGATCAAAATTACCAATGTTTCAGTAAAAACCCTACAACTTTTAAAACATTTTGGTGGGTCTTTTACAACTTTGCCTCTATTGTGGTGTTTTTTCAATTTATTATCTGAAAAGTGAACAAAAAGTGTAATAGAGTAGTAACTCACGAACTTTCTCTGCAGATAAAAGTGATGTGCACATTGTGATTTGGCGGTTGCTGGGTTGATTTACAATGTTTTGGAATATCTAGAAGTTCAATGGCTTACGATTTGGCAAAATAGCTTGGCCGAATTTGTTTGGGGGTGTTTAGGGGGAGGCCATTAAGAACCGTAAAGATCAGTTGGGTACACTCATCTATCCAACCATAAAAAACTTTGCCGGAGTGGGAACTTTTTTATGCAGCCTTGAAATTTGAATTGTGGGTATAAGAGCATCTCTAGGAGATCCCGCATCCGACCCTCATCCGCATAATAACCGTCGATTTTTGATTCAGAGGCGAAAAAATGAACCGTTCAGATCCTGCATCGGACCCCTATTTCCAAAAGAAAATTCAGGCTGCCCTGATTCGCGTCGCGCAAACCTCAAATAACCAGTTTCGCGATGCCTTTCGAGAGCGAACCCCATCCCAACTCTCGTGTTGGCGCCAAGGAAATTCTACCAAAATTCGCGTGAGTCGGCCAAAATTCGCCGGAATCCAAAGCGGGCGGGCTTGGTGCTGCTTGGCGTGGGGTTGTTGGGCGCGGGGGAGGCCGGCTGGCCGGCCGGCGGTGCGCGTGAACGGGCGGCACGGCCGCAGGCGAGGCTGGGGCGGGTCAGGCGAGCCTGGGGCCGGCCGCGCGTGCGCGGCGGGCACGGCCTGGGCACGGGCGTGGCCTGGGCGCGGGGTGGGGAGGCTTGGGCGGGCGCGGGCGTGGCCTTGAGCGGGGCAGCGAGGCTTGGGCGGGAGCGCGCGGGGGCGCGGCCGGCGGCGGGTGGGGGCGGGCTCTGCCGGCGAGCGCGGACAGCGGCGGGTGGGGGCGGGCTCGGCCGGCGGCGGTTGGGGGCGGGCTCGGCAGGTTGGTTGGGGCAGAGGTTGAGGGGTTGGGGAAGAAAAGGAGAAAAAAAAAATCTGACGGTAGGCCTGGGTGGAATATACTGTTTTGGGAGCTCTATTTGCGGTGCCTGGATTGCGAGCCATTTTTTTTGTCCCTAAAATATATTTGGGGTAGCCTGCATACACCGATTTGGTGTTTGCGGTTTGGGGATCTGTCAGAAATGTTCTAGAGGGTAACTACAACTCGATAACCCACTTCATCGTCACATATCTCCATTTTTGCCCGCACAAAAATAGGACACAACCCAACGCATCGACCCAGTTCAACCAGAGTACACCTATTGGTTTGTTCGAAGGCATTTCCAGACATGTCCTCCCTTGACACAGAATTTGGAAATCCCAGACCACCATTTCCAATCCAACCTCTCCCAAAAGAACCCGCCCACCCTAATTTCGTGGTCGTAGCAAGAAAACCATGGAGGACGTGTCGCTCACCTTTCCTCCCCGCGCCAGCCGCGCCCCAATTGAAGCTGAAGAAGGAGTTGTGGCCTCATATGAGATTTAGTGATACCAATTCAAGAAGCAGGCGACGATCTGGAGGAAGAAGGAAAAGCTTTGGGAGACAGAAACAACTGCCGATGTTGCCCTGGCTCTAGCCTTGCAAAATTTCACTGCTCTTAAGGACCACTCTATCGCCGCCCAGACCCTGCAGCAGGATATCCTCGTCCTCAAGGAGCATGCTCTCTTGCATGACATCGCCAATGCCAACACCACGAGCCATGATAAGCAGAGGACGACACAGTATGCAACGATGATTTAGGAGTCGACGCCAACAGGGAGCCTCATGCTCCATCACATTACCGAGCCTAGATACCTCGAGCTTCTGCTCAATGACTCCATCCTCCTGCCGGGTCAAAAGAACAAGCAAAGACGAACAAAGATCCCCAATCTGATCAGCAGAGACACACCTCATGGCGGCACAACCTATCGCGGTGGAGTTTTGAATTGACCACTGCCGAAGACCGAAGTCCTCTCTCCGACCCCTAAAACGGTTCGGAGAGCTCTCAAGGACCCTAATTGGGCTTTTTTCGAAATGAAGGACCCTAATTGGTGTGGCTCTAACTGTTTCCAAACAAAAGTTCAGAGCAAGACAGGACTCGTATTATTTTTTGAGAACCACTATACAAACGCAGACACTCACAAACACGCGCATACACTCACCCATATGAACGCACACCCTACCCCTATGAGCACCTCTAGAAGACTGAACCGGCAGATTGGATCTTGAAATTGACGAAGTCACCACAGGCGCCTCGCTGTCGACGAGCTCCCACTGAAAGAATATTCCGCCTTTATGAGACACACATGTGTCAAACCTGGGGTTTGAACTCTGGTGGGCTGGGGGTACAACCATCCTCCTAACCACCCAACCTCAGGTTGATTCTCACAAGACATGACTTGTAGATATACAGGCAAGCAAAAATTAGATCAGAGCAAAACAGGGAATCAATTCTCGTGACTTGTAATGCATAAAAAAATTGCTACAATTTCCAATAAACGGAACAAAACGTGCCGTAGGCCGTAGCAAATCTACTTTGTAAATGAATCTAGAAGTATTATCATGAAAATCATCATCTAAGAGAAGCTAAAAGCCACTCTATGGAACAATGGATCAAATTGAGTAGAAGAAACAGTTTTGCGAAATAAGGTAGCACAAACACAAATCGGTTACTCAATCTTGTGGTTGGGAAGAACAGCAGTCCATCTCCATCCGTTCTGACATATATGCTAGAGAACCTCTTCCTAGTGTATTCTTGGTTGTTCTGGCCGTGTTGTCCCAGATGATGGAAACTGAAGTCCACTCCTTTCCTAAAAGCTAATCTACATTCAGTGGTCAAAGATTTTGCAAGAACTTAGACATGATGATGGTCATCTATCCCCAAATTGCTACGGGTCAAGTACACTTAACTTCGAGCTCCTTAGAGATAAGCTTCTAGAAAAGAAGATGCATCTTATTGGTATGAATATCCTATCAATCCAATTAACCGTTGAGTTAGGATGTCTAACACACTCACCTTTAGAAGACTGGCTCCCTCGTCGGTCAACCCCAATCTAGGAACATCCCCTCTTGGTAAATGTCGATGTGTCCAGTACTTGCAAATGTGACATGTTGTGTGCCACTACGAGCCACATGCTCGCACCTCTAACCCCCACACAACCATGTAACTGCGAGGGTCGCGGTTGTTACCCTAATTAGTCCCATGTAACACCAATGGTGGTGTGACACACCTATCATTAGTCCCATTTTCTTCTCGCACGAGAGGAAAGGTTGATCCCCTATAGAAAAAGATGATCCCCTAAAGAACAAGAAAGGGTTGATCGTCCCTTGAAAAAGAGAGAGAGGGTTGATCGATTACACCGAGAAAAACACCAATGTTGGAATTCACTTACTTTAGTAACTTTTTTTTGAAATTATAACCATTATATTAAGCAAACAGCAGACCGCCTCATTAAAAACCTCTCAGTCCCTTACGGTACCCTGGGAGGAAAAGAGTGCGTCTGGAACCTGCTGCCGCAAATCACAGAATAGTTACATCGGAGATGAGTTTCTCTAGAATGAAGCTAGGGGGTTCATCGACCCAATTACAACTGGTTTGCTCAGTGAAACTATTTCTAGCTAGAAGATGGGCGGCTTCATTTGCTTCCCTCCGGCAGTGCTTAAAAACAACCTTTCCAATACCCGTTGCTAGGTCCATACAGTCAACAAAAATTGCGGAAGCATCTCCCCACCATTCATCTACCCCTGAGCATGCATCAATGATCTCCAGAGAGTCGGACTCCATAATTACATCATTGGCTCCAAGGCGACTGGCCTGACCAAGGCCCTCCTTCATCGCCAAAGCTTCTGCGACATTAGCCGAAGTAATATTTGGGAAATAGATAGTAGAAGCCGCAATAAAATTTCCAGTATAATCCCGCATAACAGCACCTGCCGCACCAGAATGTGAACTTTGAGAGAATGATCCATCAACATTTATCTTGACCTGTCTAACCAATGGTTTCTCCCATTTAATCTGTCTTGCAGGTTTTTTTGAACCGGCCTTTGCTGCATTCGCTGTAATAGATAGGATTGAAACTTTACATTTGAATATAGGCGGGACCGGCTCACCATGTGTCCTGTGTCGCCTCATCCACCAAAGATACCAGCAAGCAGTTCTGATCACCTCTAATAACCCAATAGACTCAAACCCAGGCATCGGTTTCTCGGCAGAAAGAAGATGTTCTAGGACCGCCGACCCTGCTCGGTCCACCAACATAGCTTCTTCGATAATCTCAATCAGACCCAGAGAAATCCAGATTTGTTTCGCTGTATCACATTCGAAGAGGAGATGAAGAATGTCCTCAGGCCCTTGCATGCAAATGGGGCATTGACCCGAGGTGCCAATGTGTCTATTAGCCAGAATTGATTTGAGAGGGATTAGAGCATCTCCAACAGAGGCTCTAAAATTTAGCGCTGTAAAAGTCGTTTGCAGCGCGCTCGATCCGGATACAGCGCGCGAAGCCGGCGCGAGCTTCACCGGAGGCTCTATTTTACAGCACAACTAAAAAGACAAAAACGGACCCTTCACCAGAGGCTGTAAAATAGAGCTCCACAAACAGGTTTCTTCAACATACATACATCAAACAAGATCAAACATGCCACAAATAAATCTAAAAATATCAACTAAATTTCACAACTCTAAACAGGTCACAAATAAGAGAAAGAGAGCTACTAAGTATGCGCTCCCCAGCCATTCCGCCCGGCCGCCGCAATCAAAATCTAGCTAGCAGTGCGCGCGGCCGCCGCAATCGACCTAGCTAGCAATGCGTGCGTGGCGGCCGAAGCAATCAATCGATTGCGCAGCAAGCAAGCGAGGCGAGCAAGCGGCAGGCGAAGCTCGAGTTGGCCGCGGCGGACGCCCCGAGCAGGCGCGCGAGGAGGTCCGTGACGTGCGGAGCTCAGGGATGCGGGGACCAGGCTGGGCCGACGGAGCTTGACGGAGATTCAGCGGGCGTAGGCGGAAGGCTCGACGAGGCTAATCGCGGCTGCTGGATCTCCTCGTCGTCGGCCGGGCAAGGCTGGGCGTGGCCGGGGGACCTTCTTGCGCCGCAGCGCTGAGTCCAAGACATTTTCGAGGTAGTTTTTCTTCGCGCGGTGGGAAGGATCGCTGTGTCTGCTTACAGCGCGCGCTAGCCGGCGCACCAAATATACAGCTTTGGATAGTGCAAACTACCGCGCGCACTAAAATATTTACAGTGCGACCTACTTTGCAGCGTCTGCTGGAGGGCACAGAAACGCGCTCGGCGCTGTATATTTGTTATCCCCAGATTTTAGCCAAATCACGAGATGGGCCGTAATTGAGATGGGCTTGAAAGATATATGCGTGGAGGATCTAGCCTTACCGAAGTTTAGATTGCGTGTATCATAAATTATAGTAGTTTGTATCCTAGTTTAGAATTAAAAAATAGAGTTTGGCTCGTACGGTTAGGTGTACTTCCGGATTAGAAAGTCCTCTATAAATATACCTAGGGTTATTGAAAACGAGGACAATCACGTTCACAACAAACACAAATGGCGCATCGCCACCCCTTATTTCGAGGTTTCTTGGGTAGCATCATGCTGCCTAGATCGCATCTTGCAATCTAGGCAGCATACGTTTATTCATTACCTTGTGTTACTCGTGCTGAAGCTTTGTTGATGGCGAGTAGCACTATTTATCGTAGGTGTTTTGGGGCTTGCATTGATGCTTTTCTTATGCATATTTGCTTATGCCGTCCCTCAATATCTAGCTGTCCTTACACCTATTTAGGTGTAAGGGCAGCCTTGTTCGTTACTTAGTAGATCCGATCTGTTATAGTTGCTCCTTGTTATTCAAAGATTAGTTTAATATCGCACGATTAGGCCTTATGGGTTGGATGATCCGTAGTGCGTGAGGTGTTGCTTTACCGTTCTGTAAGGGATGTTCCGGGAATTGACTTTACGTTGGTTTTTAGGCCTCTTATAGGAGTAGTTTCCATCATCTTATGTATCTGTTAGGCCCAACTACGCGTAGGATGTTCCGATTATGCGGTGAAAACCCTAAACTGTCGTAGATTGGTTTAGCTTTGTTTTGATCAAGCAGGATCCCCAGGTCAGCGTAAATCCAACGTGAACCATGGGGTGATCGGCTCTTTGAGCCGATCCACAGGGCAACCTGAGAGCCGATCGGGCTCGTATTTAATGTTTACGTGTCTACCATGCAGAGACTAGTCGAAGCAATCCAACACCTTCGACCAGGTATAGGTCGTGGCACGCCTGCAACCGCCAGGACGTGTGCTGGAACTTTGCGGAGACGCGAGGCGCCAGGGCCCACTAAGCGTCTTGGGAGTCTCCGGCTCTTCGTGTTGCTTAACCACTCGCCGGTGAGTTTTGGCAGCAACACATTCGCACGCCCGGTGGGACACTTTCTACAACAACCACGTCAACATCGGCAGCCAAGATGTCGGACGAACCGATCAAGTACGAGGATCTACCTGCGAGCATAAGAAGAAATACGATGAGTCAAGGCCATCTTTGAAGCCGATCTCATCGGCTCTTTTGAGAAGACCCGTTCGCACGGCATCGGGTTTAAAGGGTTCACACCCGAAGGCGCGTTCGAGGGTTTAGATCGTCTCTTCCTTCGGAGGAACGTACCAGAGCCCCGATCTATCTTTGTGGCTCATTCTCTACATCGGCATTCTGAGAGCCTGGTGAACACTCTTGAGCGCGTTGCGCTTCGTGTGGTGCAAGAAATCATGAAGCATCAATACTCTCCATCAGGACCTGCTCTAGGGACTCACCAGGGAGAGATACAATTCCACACTAGGCCACCATTGCCATTCGCGATGGCAGCTCCACAGCAACAAGGTTCACCGGCATACGTTGTCTACAAGGTTGGAGGTGATCCTGACGACTACCAATTCTTGTATGAGCCGCCCAAGGAGATCCCACATGGATACGTGTGCACATACGTGCCGGCTGCAACAACGACGCGATCCAAACTTCAGCAGGAGGAATTGCCGGAGCAGGAGCGATTGTTACGCGGGAGGGATTCCGGAGCTGGGAGTGGAGCGATCGAGAAACAGCGTGGCTAACTAAATATGCCACTACAACGAGTCCGGACAGCTCAACCCCTACAGCTCCTCGTGGATCAGATCGCGCAATCTTGAGAGACCGGTCGGAAGAAGAAAACAATCGGCTATTCCAAGCCGTATCCCAATGAGTATGACCTGATCCCGCTGCCACCTAAGTATCGGCTCTGACTTCACAAAATTCAGTGGATCAGAAGGATCTAGCTCCATCGAGCACGTGAGCCGATACTTGGCACAGCTGGGCATGGTTTTAGCATCAGAACCGCTACGTGTGAGGTTCTTTGCTCAATCTCTCACGGGTCCAGCCTTTGGGTGGTACACCTCATTACCCCAGATTCGGTTCGGACATGGAAGCAGCTGGAAGAGCAGTTTCACATACAATATCATTCGAAGCTACAAGAAGCATTGCATCTGACGCAGGTTCGGCAAAGGCGAGGAGAGACGGTGTCTGAATACATTCAACGTTTCAGAGCGTCAAGAACCGATGTTATTCGGTTCATTTATCGAAAAGAAGCAGCGAGCTGGCCGTAAGGCCTTGCGCCACTCAAGGATCCGACGTTCCAAGTGGAGTACAATTGTTGCACATGGTCCAGAGACGACCGTATGGGCGCCCCGATTGTACCAAGACAAGTTCAAGCGCACGATAGGCCTGGTTGAAGAGGATGAAGACTGCGGAAGATCGAAGTCGCCGTGGCTGAATGGACTCGGACGGCAGTCCCGTGTCCTGCAAATGGGTGAAACAACCGGGGCCTCCAAAAGGGTTTGACTTTGATTTAAGCAAAGCGAGCAGATTTTTGATTTGCGCTAAAGGAGAAGCAGTTACCCGAAGGCCACAAAATTCCTACGTCACAAGAGATGAACGGTAGGCCATACGCAAATGGCATCACACGTTCACCCACGCCACCAACGATTGCAAAGTGTTACACGATTCAAATGGCGATAGAGTCGGCCGATTGATCTTCGGACAATTTGCCATGAAAGTAGACACACATCCGTTTCTGGCGTCAACATGGTGGATCTCAGTCACTCCCTAAGATGCGAGCCAGGTTTCTCTTTTGATGTCAACATGGCAGGGCTTGGTAACCGCCATGGCAAGGATATGGCAAAGTCACTCCCGTGGGAGAAAGAGGAGGCCGATCAACGCGACCGGCACCAACATGATGGACGGTACTGACAGAGGAAGAAGTGAGAAGCGTGCGGTATCAACGACCACTCTCCACGCATCTCCTTAACAAATATGAGCAGCAGTATGACCGACGTCGGCGCTACGACGTGGACGACGAAAGATATCGTCGGTCTGATGCAGATGACAAGAGGTATCGTCGATATGATAGAGAACAAGAAGACTTGGATAGGCATTGGAACTGTCCTTTCTTTAAACACTGCTGGGACTCAGGAATGAGCCGATTGCCTACAATCGAGAACTGCCCAGTATGTAGACAGAAAAGGAAGGGAACAAGTGAGGTTTCAGTGTTCAAACGTCTAGGGCCTCTCCCACCTCATAACAAACGAGCTGAGTCGTCTCAAGATGAAGACTTCGAGGAGTCAGATGAAGAAGAGGATAGGTACCACCGGCCAAGGTGGTGCCTGATGGACTCAGCCATTCTCGAAGCGTAGGGTGCAGCGGCTACGAAACCTGGAGGAAGCCGAGGCACGTACCTGTACACATTGAGCACGGCGATCTGGCCGTGAAAATTCAGCAAACATTGGAGACGGACGCGCCAAAGAAAGTGTGGCGCCCTAAACGGACAAAAGCCGATGCAGAGGCATCGGCTGATACAAACATGGTGTTTATACTCCCGTCGGAATTTTGTGCTCCAAAGGACGAGGAAGTATCGGTGGCTCAATTCGGCGGTCCACGGCCGTGATCTTTGAGAAGCCACGAGAGAGGAGCTACAGCACTTGAAAGCTCTATACCTAAAAGGTTATATCGATGGGCAGCTGTCGACAAGATGCTGGTTGACACGGAGCGGCGGTCAACATAATGTCGTATTCCATGCTACGACGTTTAGGACACTCCAATGACGATCGATCAAGACCAACGTCACATTAAGCGATTTCAACGACCAAGCATCGAAGCAAAAGGTGTTCAATGTAGATCGTGTAGGCCGAAAAACCATTCCTACCTTCTTCATCGTCAACAGCAAAAGCAACTACGCGTCCGCTAGGAAGGGATTGGATTCACGCCAACTGTTGCATCCCATCCACAATGCACCAATGCATCATACAGTGGGATGGAGATGAAGTGGAGGTCGTTCAGGCAGATGACTCAATCGAGATCTCACTAGCTGCCATGAATATTTGGGATGCAAACGACCAAGAGCCGCTCTCTGGAAAAAGTTTAGACGGCTGTGAGCGCATCGAAGCTTCAAAAAACGGGGTGAGGCTGGTCTTATCCACCGGCCTGACAGAGTAGCAAGATCCAAATTAGTAGACGTACGTGGCAGGGCCGATCCCCGCGATCGGCCCCAAAAAATGAAAAGCAAAAATCTTATCTCAAGCGCGTCACGTAGCCATAGTGAAAATCCAAGAAGTTGTAAACCCTCATCAAGCATAGCAATGAAAAAGGAGGCCGATTCTAGCAATCGGCCAAAATTATCCTCGACATGCATTGTGCCTATGTTCAGCATTGATCTGAGAGAGGTTGACTGAAGAGCCGATATCTTCAATCCCTTTGAAAAAATCGGCTCGGGGGGCACTTAAACGGATAAGATACGAGGCTACAAAGTACGAAGTGGCTGTCGATGGTCAGCAGCTCAAGTTATATTCCTCGAGGACGATGGACATTGGAATAAATAAATTAAAATTTATTAAGCACAGCCGATGCACCGACATCGACTCTAGAATAAAAAGCCGATGCGCAGCCATCGACTCAAGAGGTACAAACTGTTACAAGAAGAGGTACAAGCTCGAATGAGCATTTATCAAGTCGCATGCGCAGGCCCTACTGAAGGAAAGTTTCTAAGGCGCGGAGTGCACCAGCACGGACGTGATCCACCTCTGCGATCTCGGCCTTGTCGTCATCATCCTTGCCTATCACCAGTTGCTTGTTCAAGGCACGTATCTCCGTCAAGTCAGTTTTCAGTTCAGCCTTGAGGCCTTCTGCTTCCCGCTGGGAGCGAGCAATGGAAGCTTCCTTGTCACAGATGAGCTCTTTGGTGACCCGCACCTTTTCTTCGAGATCCTTCAGCTCCTTTCGCAAGATCTCAAGCTCAGCAGTGCTGACGAGTGTCAGTCTTGGCATCCAAAGCTGCCTTTTTCTCGTTAAGCCGTTGACATTTGCCTGATCGGCTTTCAGCGGGAGTTGGGCGTGGCGTAAGTCGATTCTCACGAGCCAACCCCCTTGACTGAAGGCGGACAACGTCACGACCGGCCGTAGCTTCAACTGCAGCGTCCTGGGACGAGAGGCTGGATTTCTTCAAGAATGTTCTTCACCTCCTCGAGTTTTCGACTAATGTCTCAATGGGTGAAGAAAGCAGAGCTTTGAGGCGTTGGAGTTGGTCAGCGATGACGCCGGGCTCGGTTCATCACGTGTTGTGGAGTGGGCCGGCTCGATAGATTCAGGGTCGAACAAAGCCCGAGAGATCACAGCCCCGACAAACAACAAAAAGCATAAGTCAGAGATCGGTAAGGGCAAGCCCAACAAAGGGAGCATACCTCTCCTATGACCATGGGAACAGCCGATGACGAAACAATCGGCTGTGGCGTCCCTCCTGGGGTTTGGCCAAGGTGGCAACTTGGTCGATGTCACCTTTAGAGGTTGTTACCTCCAGAGTTGTGGAGGGCATCAGAACTTCCTCGACATCCCCACTGGAAGTTTCATCAGTCTGCAAAAAGATGGTGAGCCGATCTGGGCAGCAAAGCGGAGGTCACTCTCCCCGTCGGTCGAGGACTTGTCGTCCTCAGACCAGACGGAGAAGTCGTGGCTGGACTCGTCTCCGTCTTCTATGGCGCGGCGAATGTAGGCCTCGTGGGCCTCATTCGGGTCCCACTCCGGCGTCGGCTCGCGGGAGGGGGAGGACTGGAAGGAAAGACCCAACGAGGCAGAGGAGGAAGAAGACATGGTGGCAGAGGAGGGCTTTTGGAGTACTAATGCGAAGGGGATGAAGAAGTGAACTGCAGGATGCGGTTAAAATAGAGGCGATATAGTGGAGATGATTCAATGCTGCAGCGGTTCCCGAGGATGTGATGCCAAAACCGTCAAATCGTGCGGAGAAGTTGAGAAGACAAGGCATCATGATGAAGGGATACCGTGGCGGTTCTGTTCTGCCCCGATTTGACACGACGAAGAAAAGGAAAAACAGAGTGGTTTTGGAATTATCATTACCAAAACCAGGGGGGCATGTGTTATCCCCAGATTTTAGCCAAATCAGGAGATGGGCCGTAATTGAGATGGGCTTGAAGGATATATGCGTGGAGGATCTCTGAAGCGGCCTTGCACGAAGAGTTTGGGCTAGATTGCCCGTGTATCTGTAAATTATAGTAGTTTGTATCCTAGTTTAGAATTAAAAAAAAGAGTTTGGCTCGTACACGGTTAGGTGTACTTCCGGATTAGAAAGTCCCTTGGACTATAAATATGTACCTAGGGTTATTGAAAACAATGACAATCACGTTCACAACAAACACAAATCAGGCGCATCGCCACCCCTTATTTCGAGGGTTTCTTCCGGGTAAGCATCATGCTGCCTAGATCGCATCTTGCGATCTAGGCAGCATACGTTTATTCATTATCTTGTGTTACTCGTGCTGAAGCTTTGTTGATGGCGAGTAGCACTATTTATCGTAGGTGTTTTGGGGCTTGCATTGATGCTTTTCTTATGCATATTTGCTTAGCAATGCCGTCCCTCGATATCTAGTTGTCCTTACACCTATTTAGGTGTAAGGGCAGCCTTGCTTGTTCGTTACTTAGTAGATCTGATCTGTTATAGTTGCTCCTTGTTATTCAAGGATTAGTTTAATATCGCACGATTAGGCCTTATGTGGGGTTGGATGATCCGGTAGTGCGTGAGGTGTTGCTTTCCTGTAAGGGATGTTCCGGGAATTGACTTTACGTTGGTTTTTAGGCCTCTTATAGGAGTAGTTTCTATCATCTTATGTATCTGCTAGGCCCAACTACGCGTAGGATGTTCCGATTATGCGGTGAAAACCCTAAACTGTAGAGATTGGTTTAGCTTTGTTTTGATCAAGCAGGATCCCAGGTCATCGTAAATCCAACGTGAACCATGGGGTAATCGGCTCTTTGAGCCGATCCACAGGGCAACCTGAGAGCCGATCGGGCTCGTATTTAATGTTTACGTGTCTACCATGCAGGAGACTAGTCGAAGCAATCCAACACCTTCCTGACCAGGTATAGGTCAGGTTGCACGCCTTGCAACCGCCAGGACGTGTGCTGGAACTTTGCGGGACGACGCGAGGCACCAGGGCCCACTAAGCAGTCTTGGGAGTCTCCCGGCTCTTCGTGTTGCTTAACCACTGCTCGCCGGTGAGTCTTGGGAGATGAAGGATAGATTGTGAGGGATTGGGATGACTAGAGCATCAAAAAAGGAGTAACATCTTTGACTGGTGATAACATCAGGCAAGTCAGCCCTGCTCTCAGTTAGATGGTGGAGAAAGAGGTGAGGAGACACCTGCCCAAGACCGAATTGCCGGCCTACTACGACCGGTGGTAAGATTCATAACCAGGTTTTATGATCCTGTTTGAGGTGCTCATGCCAACCGGGAGGAAGCGGGACGGATCATGATGGAATATAACTGCCGAGTCTGTCGTCATCGGCAAAGCTGTCTAACTGAAGGAGACCGGATTTTCAAAATTTTCAGACTCCGATAAGGAAAGAAGAGAGGGTCATCCAGGCCCCGGTAAAAGTTCTGAACCATCCTGATGCTTCCTTGGGGTTCAGTTTGCTGCCTGGAAGACTGTACAAGGCTTGGCCGTAGCTGGTACAGCGGATTGGCTTCCCGTTGGTGTTTGGAAAGGTGCGGGTAGCCAAAGGTGGAAAGTTAGGGATGTGGTTCGAAGTACAGTTGAGCCCATAATGAATAAACCACGGGGGCCTCCTGTTTTAACTGTCTTTTGGGAGAATAGTTTGACGGACATCAGTTGGAGGTATCGATAGACTTCTCCCAAACAGCTTGCCAATGCCAAGTTGGGTGCCTTTGGCAAGTTCATAGGCCAAAGAGAGATAGTTCTTGGTGGGAGCGAGGGAAGGACCACGAATATGAAATGCTCCAACCAGAAATTCAAGAAGGCCGTGTGTTCTTTCTCGGTTACAGGGCCCTTGGTTTTCATGTGGCGTCTAAGATAGGCACCCCAGTTAGTGCACTCTTCCTTAGAGGAGAGTTTGAATGGCACCTTTGGCAGCATGAAAGCAGAGGGGTGGGGATGTAATTTCTAGGCTGATCATGGCCACGTCCAGCAAGGTTGGCGTCATGGGGCCATGTCCAAACATGAAGCAGTTTAGCGCGTCAGACCAAAAGTAGCCGATGGTTTTCAGGAGATTTTCATGTTTCTCAAGGGAGACAATGACAAAGAGAGCATCGGCTATTCCTGTGGTTTCCCATTTGGCTTGGTGAGTTTTAGCTACTCTATTGTACCAAGAAACCCAGTCCTCAGGAGGGTTAGGCCAGGCTCGTAAGCGATCGGCCCAGGAGGTTAGATCCCGGTTTTGGTTCACGAAGGGAATCCTATTGGCCTCGTAGGAAATAAAATTGGATGGATTTTCGGTGGAACGGGGACCAAGGCAAAGGGAATTTGGAAGAGAAGGATGCGGCAGAAGAATGTCTGAAACCTAAAATTAATGATGAGGCCAGGCATTAATTCAGGAGTTTTGCCGTTAAATCTAACATTACGCTCAGGTGACTTGGGGCGGTTAAGGATTACCTTCAGGCCAGAGACCGTGGCGTTGGCGCTGGATGATTCCGCCATTGGATTCGTTGCGGAGTTTGGATTTGCGTGTCCAAGATCTAGGGTTCGCGCGACTGCGGTCTGGACCTGTTCGATTGGAAATTTGGGGATCTGAATTTGAGTAAGGTTTGTAGGTTACCGTTTGAGGGGGTGACTAAATTGATCTATCTCGAAATTTATCGTGAGGGACCGGTGCGTTGCCATCGGCTCATTGAGCATTGACCAAGTTGACAATCGGCAAAGTCAGTATGAGGGGAAATCGGCTAAATTAGCATAAAGGAAATCGGCAAAATCAAATTAAAGGAAATTCTTCATTGATAACGGGATTTCTTACATAAAGAGCGATTGCTCTCAAAAGGAAGTACCAGGGATACATTGCCCTATCTACTACTACGATCCTATGCTAAGGATCCTATCTATGGGCCCGCTGCCTCGTGCCGTGTCGCTGCCGTCCGCTACTCCCTGCTCGTCGTCGCTGCCGCGGCCGCAGGCCTCGTTGTCCTCGTCCTCCTCGTCGTCGTCATCGCTGTCGAAATCGCTGAGGTTCCCCGGCCAGGGGCAGAAGCGTTTGGCCGGCGGCTCATCGGAGGAGGTGTCATCCTCCTCCTCCTCCTCCTCTTCCTCGAAGGAGGTGAAGTCGTCCCAGCAGAAGCGATCGTCATCGCTCTCCTCCTCCGTTTCCCCGTCGGCAAGGAAGCGGAGGTCACTCTCCCCGTCGGTCGAGGACTTGTCGTCCTCAGACCAGACGGAGAAGTCGTGGCTGGACTCGTCCCCGTCTTCTATGGCGCGGCGAACGTAGGCCTCGTGGGCCTCATTCGGGTCCCACTCCGGCGTCGGCTCGCGGGAGGGGGAGGACTGGAAGGAAAGACCCGACGAGGCAGAGGAGGAAGAAGACATGGTGGCAGAGGAGGGCTTTTGGAGTACTAATGCGAAGGGGATGAAGAAGTGCAGGATGCGGTTAAAATAGAGGCGATATAGTGGAGATGATTCAATCTGCAGCGGTTCCCGAGGATGTGATGCCAAAACCGTCAAATCGTGCGGAGAAGTTGAGAAGGCAAGGCATCATGATGAAGGGATACCGTGGCGGTTCTGTTCTGCCCCGATTTGACACGACGAAGAAAAAAGGAAAAACAGTGGTTTTGGAATTATCATTACCAAAACCAGGGGGCATGTGTTATCCCCAGATTTTAGCCAAATCAGGAATGGGCCGTAATTGAGATGGGCTTGAAGGATATATGCGTGGAGGATCTCTGAAGCGGCCTTGCACGAAGAGTTTGGGCTAGATTGCCCGTGTATCTATAAATTATAATAGTTTGTATCCTAGTTTAGAATTAAAAAATAGAGTTTGGCTCGTACACGGTTAGGTGTACTTCCGGATTAGAAAGTCCCTTGGACTATAAATATGTACCTAGGGTTATTGAAAACGAGGACAATCACGTTCACAACAAACACAAATCAGGCGCATCGCCACCCCTTATTTCGAGGGTTTCTTCCGGGTAAGCATCATGCTGCCTAGATCGCATCTTGCGATCTAGGCAGCATACGTTTATTCATTACCTTGTGTTACTCGTGCTGAAGCTTTGTTGATGGCGAGTAGCACTATTTATCGTAGGTGTTTTGGGGCTTGCATTGATGCTTTTCTTATGCATATTTGCTTAGCAATGCCGTCCCTCAATATCTAGCTGTCCTTACACCTATTTAGGTGTAAGGGCAACGCCTTGCTTGTTCGTTACTTAGTAGATCCGATCTGTTATAGTTGCTCCTTGTTATTCAAGGATTAGTTTAATATCTGCATGATTAGGCCTTATGCTGGGGTTGGATGATCCGGTAGTGCGTGAGGTGTTGCTTTACCGTTCTGTAAGGGATGTTCCGGGAATTGACTTTACGTTGGTTTTAGGCCTCTTATAGGAGTAGTTTCCATCATCTTATGTATCTGCTAGGCCCAACTACGCGTAGGATGTTCCGATTATGCGGTGAAAACCCTAAACTGTCATAGATTGGTTTAGCTTTGTTTTGATCAAGCAGGATCCCCAGGTCACCGTAAATCCGTGAACCATGGGGTGATCGGCTCTTTGAGCCGATCCACAGGGCAACCTGAGAGCCGATCGGGCTCGTATTTAATGTTTACGTGTCTACCATGCGGAGACTAGTCGAAGCAATCCAACACCTTCTGACCAGGTATAGGTCGTGGCACGACCTTGCAACCGGGACGTGTGCTGGAACTGCGGGACGACGCGAGGCGCCAGGCCCACTAAGCGTCTTGGGAGTCTCCCGGCTCTTCGTGTTGCTTAACCACTGCTCGCCGGTGAGTTTTGGCAGGCAACAATATTGACGGTTTTTTTAGCGCGTGCCTAGTTTACAACCTCTGTTGGAGATGCTCTTCCGCCATGTAGTGCCCTCCATAGAAAGATTTTCACTTTGCTTGGCAGTTTAAGAATCCACACAGTTTTCCAAACTGGATTGAGCGCTGACGATCCTGGGAGAGCAAGCTGGGCTGCACTAGGACCAAACTGGTGCCGCCATTGAATATAGTAACCTGATTTCACTGTATATCTGCCATTTTTATTGTAGTGCCAAGCAATGAAATCCTGGAACCCCTGAACATTTAACGGAATCTTTAAAATGCGCTCCACATCAACGTCCAAGAACAGAGATCGAAGCAGAGGGACATCCCAATCACCTATAACTGGACAAATCAATTGTGAGACTTTTGAATAAACCCCTAATCCACGAGGAGACTCAATCCGCTTATTATGACTGGAGGGAATCCAGGGATCCGTATAGATATTAACATTCTCTCCTGTCCCAATTCGCCAAATGTACCCACGTTTGAATGTGGCAATATCAGCAAAGATGCTTTGCCAAGTATAAGAAGAACCATTTTTTGGACCAGCTTTCAAAATATCTCCATGAGGGTAATATTTGGAGCGCAGTACTGATGCACATAGCGAGTTGTTGTCGGTGGCCAGACGCCACACTTGTTTAGCCAACATTGCAAGATTAAAAGAGTGTAGGTCTTTGAAACCCATTCCCCCCTCTCTTTTCGGATAGCACATCTTCCACCATGCCATCCAATGCATTTTGTTACTGTTTTCGTCATCTCCCCACCAGAACCTTGAGATAGCATCCATCATTCTTTTAGATACTCCTTTAGGAATAAGAAAGACAGACATAGCATATACTAGGATTGCTTGAGCCACAGACTTCAATAGAATTTCCTTTCCGCCAGTAGACAAAAAAATTTCTTTCCATCCATTAATCCGCTGAATAATCTTCTCAATGAGATGAACAAAATTATCACTTCTGTCCACTCCCACAAGGCAGGAAGTCCCAAATATTTATCAGAGATAGCCTCAGTAGTAATATGTAAGGCCACACATACTTCTTGTCTTATAAGAACATTTGTATTCGGAGAAAATAAGATACTGGATTTAGCCAAGCTCACCATTTGTCCGGAATTAGCGCAGTAAGTATCCAGAACCCGCTGTAGGGAAGTTGCATTATTCGTATCCGCCATCATGAGAATTAGAGAATCATCGGCAAAAAGTAGATGTGAGACCGACGGTGCATTCCTGCACACCCTAACCCCAGCAATGCCACCAACTTCTTCAAACAGCAAAAGACTAGATAAACCCTCCGCACACAGGAGGAACAAATAGGGAGAAAGGGGATCACCTTGGCGGAGACCCCTTGAGGGGATAAACGAGTCCGTCTCCTCCGAATTAAACCGCACTTGATACTTAACCGAAGAGACACACGCCATCATCAAGGAAATCCACCTTTCAGCAAATCCAAGTTTTCTCATCATATTCTCCAGGAAGATCCATTCCACACGATCATAAGCTTTATGCATATCCAATTTCACCGCACACATCCCATTAGAACCCTCTCTCTTATTCTTAATAGAATGAATACTCTCATAAGCAACCAGAACATTATCCGTGATGAGCCTCCCTGGCACGAAAGCACTTTGCATAGGGGAAATAACATCTGGGAGAATCCTTTTCAGGCGAGAAGCCAACAACTTGGAGATGATCTTATATATTACATTACAGAGACTAATAGGGCGATATTGAGTCACAGATTCTGGATTGTCCACTTTCGGAATTAACACAATTGTAGTGTCATTCCAGCCATCCAGGATAACACCCGTATTTAGAGCTTGGAGGACTTCAGAAGTAATAGCCTCACCACAGATGCTCCAGAATCTTTTGTAGAAAATGGCATGTAAGCCATTGTTGACGTCAGAAACCCACCGGCGGGCAACGACTGACCAACACCGTAGAGCCGGGAACAACTAGGGTTGCGGCTGGCCCGCCTCGAGCGACGGCCCGCAAAGCCTCCTGGTCACACGTCCGATGCTATCGCAAGGGCGTGCCACCGACCTATGGTCGGGAAGGTGTTGGATGATGCCTCGCTTAGTTTCTGCAGGCATACACGTAAACGTTAAATACGAGCCTCGATCGGCTCTCACGTTGTCTGTGAATCGGCTCAAGGAGCCGATCCACCCATGATTCGTCCAAGGTGTCCGAATATATGGTGGTCCTGCTTGATCAAGATAAAGCCTATGAGATCTACGACGATTTAGGGTTTTCACCGCATAATCGGATCATCCTACTCACGATTGGTCCTCGCGCTCGCGTACGGTGATCGTAAGCCGATCCTAGACAGGCCTAAAACCAACACGAGGTTGATCCTCGGAACGTCCTGTCCTAGGGCTAGCAAACTACACCCTACACGCCGCTGGATCCTCCAACCCTTTGTAGGGCCTAACTATTGCGGATGTTAAACTAATCCTTGAAGAATCAAGGAGCAACCGTAACGGATCAGATCTACTAAATAATGACCAAGCGGGGGTGCCCCTACACCTAAGATAGGTGTAAGGGCGGCTAGATGTGTAAGGGTTGCACTACGACAGCATATGATACTAGGAACAATGCTAACCCTAACACATCTAAGATAACTACGTTGCTCGCCATCAAAAAGGCTTCAGACGAGCAACGCATGAACAACAGGGCAGGCTCGTGCTGCCTAGATCGCAAGATGCGATCTAGGCAGCATGGTGCTTACCGGAGAAACCCTCGAGACGAAGGAGTTGGCGATGCGCCGAGATTTGTTTGTGTTGAACGTTGGTTGTTGTTTATTTCATAAACCCTAGATACATATTTATAGTCCGTAGACTTTCTAACGTGGGAATAATCCCAACCGTGTACGAGGCGAACTCTAACTAACCGACACGGAATCTACTATGTTACAGATACAAGGGCAAACTAGCCCAAACTTTGCATGTAAGGCCGATTCACGTATTTCTTCCATATATTATCTTCAAGCCCATCTTGATCGCGGCCCACCTCTGACTTGGTCAAATTCTGGTGATAACACATGCCCCCCTGGTTTTGGAAATGACATTTCCAAAATCATTACGCCTTCCCTCCGTCGGGTCATGTCGTGGCAGAGCAGAGCTGTTGCAGTATTCTTCATCATGACGCCTTGCCCCTTCCACTTCTCCACGTGGCCGCAAAATTTTCCTGTTGGGCATCATCTCCTCGGAAACTGCCGTGGCATTGAATCTTCCTCATATCCCTTCTATTTAGCCGTTCTAAACAGCCTGCTCCTCCTTAATCCTCCTCGCGTTAGCACCCACAACCCTCCTGCGCCACCATGTCTTCTTCCTCCTCGTCCTCCGAGCTTTCCTACGGGTCCTCCTCCTCCCGCGAGACGCCGCCGGACATCCACGCCCCAGAAGAGTGGGACCTGGAAGACCACGCCTCCTCCATCTGGTCCGAAGACGACAAGTCCCTGACCAGCGGGGATGAAGATCTTCAGTTCCTTGTCGATGGGGAACTGGAGTCGGAAAGCGAGGACGACCAGCTCCCCTGGGACGGCTGTCCCACCTCTGAAGAGGAGGAAGAGGAAGACGACGACGACGACGACGACTCCCTCGAGGGCTACCCGCCGGCGAAGCGCCTCCGCATGTGGTGGACGACGACGCAGCGACGATGAAGGCGGGGATGAAGCTCCCGTAGAAGGCTACGGGAGTAGCGACGAGGAGCCCATCGGCAGCAGTGCCGATGAGGGTTCTGAGGACGACGACGAGGGCAGTGATGGCCCGTAGATTGGGATCTACTAGCATAGGTCTAGCAGTAGTAGATTGATCAATAGACCCTTCTTTTGTCCTCCCTTCTTTGAGCAATCGGTTCTTCCCTTGTAAGAAATCTTGTTTATTAATGAAGAAGTTTCCCCAATTTGATTTTGCCGATTTCTTTTAAACCAATCCTCAATGAGCCGACGGCAATACATCGGTCTCTCATAATCCGCCCTTCCTTCCTTCGACCACGGGGTGACTGCACTCTTGGTCAAAAATCAAAAACCGATGTCAACGCATCAAGTCTTCATGAACTATCCTTCGTTCTTTCGAACAATGAATTCAAGTTCCGCCGGATCACCCTGACAAAATCGCGGCTCAGGATTAGTCGATGGCCACCCAATCGGCTCTAAAAAACAGAGTATCCACCAGGCCAGCTGCCCCCCGAGTCTCAGTTAAGGCAGGGAAAATAGTGAATCAGCCCAATATACCGCCATTGGCCCCAAATCATAATGTAAAGCCAACCGATTTCCACGAAAAATCGGCTTCCCAAAGCAGAGAGCCTTCAGGGTGAGCTGCCCCCCGAGCTTCCTCAGCGCACCTCTTCGTCTTTGCGGGTCAGATCGGCTCCCTTCCTTTGGTGGATCTGATGCGACCCACCCTTAACCTGATCTGCACACCCAAACTACTCTTGGCATTGCTTTTGAAGAGAAGATCTGAGCTATTAAACCACTCCCTTGGGGAGTTCTTTCACTGGGGTCTCTCTTCCTAGCCCACTCCACTGACAATTGTACCTCTTGAGTCGATGGCCATGCATCGGCTTTATATCCTTAAGGCGATGTCTGCTGCATCGGCTGTGCTTAAATTTTTTTGAATTTTTTACGGCCGATTTTGTTTATGTATCGGCCTCCACTTTATCAGAGAGTATATCTTGAATTGCTTCACACTCTGTATCCTCGTGTTCTATCCTTCTCCGTGCCCCCCGAGCCGATTCTGTCAAGGAATTGATGGTATCGGCTCTTTAGGTAGTCCATGTTGGATCAAACGTCGAACCCAGGTCGAATGGATGGTGAGGATACTTTTGACCGATTGCTGAAATCGGCCTCCACGTTGCTTGTCCGATGAAGGTTTTGTAATGTTCCTCCACAAATTTTGGGGCCGATCACAAGGACCAGCCTCGCCACATTTGTCCATCGATGTTGCTCTTGCTACACGGTCAGTCCGGTGGATAAAACCAGCCTCACCCCGTTCTTTGTCACATCGATGCGTTCGCAGTCGTCCAAATTGATGCTGAGAGTGGCTCTTGGCCGATGTCTCCCAAACGTCCATGCCGGCTGTTGAAATCTCGGCTGAATCATCGCGTGGACGACTTCCACTTCATCTCCATCCCCTGTATTAGGCATTGGTGCATCGTGGATGGAATGCAACAATTGGCGTGGATCCAATCTCTCCTAGCTCAAGATAGGTGCTCTGCTTTGTCGACAATAAAAACGTCGTAGGCAGTCTTCCTTCCTACGGTCGGATCCACATTCGAACACCTTGTGCGTCGACGCTTGGCCGTTAAAATCGCTCGTTGTTACATTGGTTTTGATCAAATCCGAGCTGGAGCGTCCCAACCGACATAGCATGGAGTATGGCATAATGTTAACCGCCTCCGGTGTCCACCAACATCTTGTTGACAGGCTGCCCATTGATGTAGCCTCGCAAGTACAGGGCCTTCAGTCCTAACTTCTCTCGTTCTCAAAGATGACCGGCCGTGGGCAGTCCAATTGTGCCACAGGTGCTTCATATAACCTTGGAGCGCTAAACTCTGCTGGAAGGATGAAGACCATGTTTGTGCCAGCCGACGTCTCATCATCGGCTTTCCTTTGCTTGGGGCGCCACTCTTTTTTTTGTGGCCGACCTTCCTCGTCCAGGGTTCGCTTAATTTTGGTGGCCAGGTCAGGCCGTGCCTTCCTCAACGTGTGCAGGTACAACCTTTCGGCTTCTTCTAACCCACGTAGACGCTGAACCCTTCGCTTCTGGGAACGGCTAAGCCCATCAGGACACCATCTTGGCCGATGATACTTATCCTCTTCATCATCGTCCTCTAGTTCCTCGAGGTCTTCCACCCGAGCGGACTCAGCATGCCTGTTCCGAGGCGGGAGAGGCCCTAGACGTTGGAACACGGACACGTTAGCTGTATCCTTCTTTCGTTTGCATTCTGGGCATTGCCGATTGTTGGTCGGCTCATTCGGAATCCCAGCGTGTCGAAGAAGGGCAGTCCAGTGCCTATCCACGTTGTCCGGCTCCCTTGACCTCCCTCTGGCGTGACGTTCGTACCCGTCGTTGCCTCTGTCATGCTGACGGTACCTCCTGTCCTCTGCATTAGACCGATGACATCTTCCATCGTCTTCGTCGTAGCGCCGACGTCGGTCGTATTGCTGCTCGTACTTGTTGAGGACATGTACGGAGAGTGGGCGTTGACACCATATGCTTCTCACCTCCTTTTCGGTTAGGTACCGTCTATCATCATCTTGGGGCCGGTCGCGCGGGACGGCCTCCTCTTTATCCTTGCCACGGGAGTGGCTGCTCTCTGCCTTATCTTTGTCATGGCGGCTTGCAAGCCCTGCCATGTTGACACCAAAGGAGAACTCTGGCTTCCTTATGCGGTGGCTAAGATCCACCATGTTGACACCAGGCAACGGACGCATGTCTCCGTTGAGCTTGATGCCGTGCGAACGGGTCTTCTCAAAGGAGCCGATGAGTTCGGTTTCGAGGACTGCCTTGATCTCGTCATGCTTTTTCTTGAGCTCGTCAGCCAGGTCCTCGTACTTGACCGGAGTGCTTTCCGCCATCTCAGATGTAGATGGCGTTGTGGTGGATGTCGAAGATTGTCCCACCGGGCGTGCCAGAATGTGTTGACGTCAGAAACCCACCGGCGCAACGCCGGCCAACACGTAGAGCCGGGAACAACTAGGGCTGCGGCTGGCCCCGGTCCCTCGAGCGACGGCCGCAAAGCCTCCTGGTCACACGTCCGATGCTATCGCAAGGGCGTGCCACCTGACCTATACCTGGTCGAGAAGGTGTTGGATGATGCCTCGCTTAGTTTCTGCAGGCATACACGTAAACGTTAAATACGAGCCTCGATCGGCTCTCAGGTTGTCCCTGTCGGCTCAAGGAGCCGATCCACCCATGATTCGTCCAAGGTGTCCGAATATATGGTGGTCCCTTGATCAAGATAAAGCCTATGAGATCTACGACGATTTAGGGTTTTCACCGCATAATCGGATCATCCTACTCACGATTGGGCCTCGCGCTCGCGTACGGTGATCGTAAGCCGATCCTAGACAGGCCTAAAACCAACACGAGGTTGATCCTCGGAACGTCCTGTCTAGGGCTAGCAAACTACACCCTACACGCCGCTGGATCCTCCAACCCTTTGTAGGGCCTAACTATTGCGGATGTTAAACTAATCCTTGAAGAATCAAGGAGCAACTGTAACGGATCAGATCTACTAAATAATGACCAAGCGGGTTGCCGCCCCTACACCTAAGATAGGTGTAAGGGCGGCTAGATGTGTAAGGGTTGCACTACGACAGCATATGATACTAGGAACAATGCTAACCCTAACACATCTAAGATAACTACGTTGCTCGCCATCAAAAGGCTTCACGAGCAACGCATGAACAACGAGGGCAGGCTTTGCTGCCTAGATCGCAAGATGCGATCTAGGCAGCATGGTGCTTACCGGAGAAACCCTCGAGACGAAGGAGTTGGCGATGCGCCGAGATTTGTTTGTGTTGAACGTTGGTTGTTGTTTATTTCATAAACCCTAGATACATATTTATAGTCCGTAGACTTTCTAACGTGGGAATAATCCCAACCGTGTACGAGGCGAACTCTAACTAACCGACACGGAATCTACTATGTTACAGATACAAGGGTGAAAGTATAGAGATGGTAAACCTAGAGGGGGGGGTGAATAGGTTTCTACAGATTTTAATTCTTTCTTTGCAATATTAGGCTTTGCGGAATATAAAGGTGAGCCTAATGCAAACTAGGTGAAGCAACCTATATGAGGATACAACTAACTCGAGCACGAAGGCTCTCACAGGCAGTTAAATCACAAGTAAGGAGTTCGGTTAGAGATAACCGATAGCACGCGGACGAGGATGTATTCCCGTGTTCCCTTGCTTTGCAACAAGGTACGTCACGTTTGGAGGAGTGGAGGTCCCACGAAGGATTCCCGCGCCACGAAGGCTCACCCTATTCTCCGGAGCCTATCCCACGAAGGAATAGCTCTCTCACTTGTGGTAGACTTTGAGGTAGCCTCCAAACCTTCACAATCTTGCCCGGAGCAGATCCACAGCCCGGATGCTTCCGGACTCCTCTTGCCCACCTAGGGTTTCCAAAGAACCCTAGGAAGCAAGCTTCTTGATGAATACAAGGGGAATAAGATTTGGCTTGGTAGAACGGTAGATCGGGTCCTCCTCTATCGTTTCCCCGGAGGGATTTGAGTTTGGGTGGAGGAGGAGAGAGATCTGAGGCTTTTGGTGTTTCTAATAATGGAGCATGGAAGAAGGAGCTCAAGAACAGCTTGTAGTGTAGTGCCTAACCCTTCCAAGGTAGAAGAAGGGGTATTTATAGTGTTCTTCAAAATCTGGCCGTTGGTCACTTGCCACATCAGCTTTCGAGGAGCCGGTGCCGACACTGCGCCAGACGGCGGTCTGGCCAGTCAGCAGACCTGGACCGGCCGGTTTCAAACGGGCTGGGACCGGGTCTTGACCGGGCAGGCGTCATTCTTTTTGGATAGTGCCGGATGGCACAGCGCAAAGGTTGCCGGGACGCGCCGTCTGAGCGTCGACTGGCCAGAACCGGAGCAGCCGGATCAACTGCTGGTGACCGGACATCGACCGGGCAGTCTTCATCCTTCTTGGATCGTCCGGATGGCACAGTCCCTGGTCCGGTTGGTGACCGGGTCGTCCGCGCAGGGCCGGTCCGACCGGATCGGGGCGGCCACACTCGCAGACCTTGCCGATTCTTCATCGAATTGGGGGTCTCCCGTTGCCTTCTTGTTCTATCGATACACCATTATACCTCTTTGGCTAATACATGAATAATCTTGTAGACATGTATTAGTCCAAATACTCTAGCACGGTGTCATAGTTACCAAAATAATGGATAAGGGTAAAATACCCTTACAATCTCCCCTTTTGGTATACGATGACAAACCGAGCTAGAGTCACATGTAGATATTATGATAAGCTCTAAACCTTGATTCCATATAAGATATTACGACAGCTCCCCCATAATGTGTGCACTTGGAGAATTTGCGTTTGAATGCAAAGTGCACCATTTGTGGAATATGAGAAGCTCCCCCAATATCTTTAGGAAACAAGCATGGTATGGACAAGTATATCAAGATATATAAGCATAAAGCATGATTATCCTAACATAGAGTAGCACACATAATAGTCGTCCATACATATCCATACATGAATTATTCAAAGTAGCAAATGGTTCTTGAGAAATCAAAGCAAATACGCACAAGCCATATAAAATCCAAATAAAGCAACTCCCATGGCTTGTGATCATCAAGGAACCCCGTAATTCTAGGCTCTACTCACTTCTCCCCCTTTGGCATCGGAACACCAAAAAGGCGAAGAAAAAGAGAAGAGATGCTAGCGTCCCATCAATAGAACTCATGCCCCGCGGATGGAGAGCTGCCATCACCATCCTCATCGTCATCCTCTTCATCCTCATCCTCGCCATTGTCATCCTCATCACCGTCATCCTCTTCATCTTCATCTTCATCTTCAGCATGAGGCGCACGAGCAGGTCTAGGAGGAGGAGCACCAAAGTACAAGGAAGGATCAAAGTTCTGGAACATCTCATCAGAAAGGAGAGGCATCTCCCAGTTTGGTGCGTGGACAGGCTCCAACTCAGCGCCAGGAGGAGGAACAGGTGCATTCCTAGAAGCCATGAACTCATTTTGGCGCCTCCTTGTCTCTTGGTTCAAAGAAAGACTTTGATGTGCAACATCATTGGTATTTTTGCACATCTGCCATAAGCTAGAAAAGAACCGAGAGGCACCACGCTGTGGGCGCCTAGAGGAGCTGGAGCTAGCATGGTCATGGCTGGCCTTGGACCGGCGCTCAGAAGGCATCATCTCAAGAACATCCGGTCTATCACCTTGGGCAGGTACCTTGAAAGCCTCCATCCTGACCCGCTCACCTTGAGTATTGAGAGGTGCGGGCACAACATGGTTGATGAGCAACTGAACATACTGGGCAAGATTTGGAGTCAACCGCTCGCGAACACAGCGCCGTAACTCACAGTAGATGAGATCACAGCCATCAATAAGTTTCCGGTGCTCAGGGTTACAGTAGTACATCAAGTTCAGATGATATGCACGGCACTCACTTGTATCGCCGGACTTGCTGATGAGGGTCTCACGGAATAGCTTGGCAAGTAGAAGGTAGGAGTAGTACATGCCCGAGATGGTAGGGAGGTGGGAGGAGGGAGCAAAAAGCAATAGTCCCCTCTGTGGAACTTCTGCTGAGAATAGATCTTGAAGCCAGAAGCACTCCCTCCAGCAAACCCCAAAGCTTCACAGAAATCAAGATAGGCGCAAGTGTATTTCTGTTTGCCCGTCATCCAAGTCATAGTCCGGGCTGCATCATCATGGAAGAAGACTGTGCAGTGAAACTGTCTCACCAAGGATGGACAATAGATCCCATCAGTAGGTGTCAGGCACATAAGATCATACAACCCCATCCTCCTCAAGGTCGCAACCACAAAGCGAAACTTGGTGGCTTCATACATTCCAATGACATCTTTGATGGCCTTGGGCATAACAATGGTGCCTTTCTTCATGTGCTCGCGGGAGTCATAGTATTCATCCCACATGACTTTCTGTGTATCGGTCCAGAAAAGCTGATCTCCCCCTGTGTAAGTGGGTGCCTCAAAGCGATAGGGGTTGGACTCCCGGAGTCTTCTCCATGCACCAATATGTACATCACCAACATTGAACTCTGGCAATACCTCATCAGTATCTTGTGCTGCATGCTTATCTTTCCTCTTATTGGCAGATGTCTTGGTGCGGCCCCTAGCTGAGCTGCCACCAGTGAGCTGAGAGGTACGACCACTAGTACGGCGTGGTGGGTGTCCTGCAAGCCTCCCTCTCTTGGCAGTGGTATCACGGTCCTCACCGCTCCAGTCTCCTGTGAATAAGCAATATAGGGCGAGGAGAGCAATGAGGTAAGTGTACATGTCATCAGCATATATGAGGAAGCCAAAAGCATAGCCTATATTCAAGTGTTTCGACGAGATCATGCGAAAAAGCTGGGCGAGCCGGCGCAGGGACCGGTCCGATCGGACGACAGACCGGGCGCGCCGGTCGGACATCCGGTTGACCGGGCGGTGCGCCGGACCGGGTTGGCCGGTCGACCGGGCTGTAGACCGGGTCGTGCTGAGTTGTGATGTTTGCCCAGAAATTCGACACAAAATCATGCAAAAGCTCACTAACTTGAACATAGATCATACCAGGAGAGTGAACAATGTGCATAGGAGGGGTGTGACACTCTAGGTGGCATGAGGACTTACTAACCCTAACCCTAACCCTAACTTTTCTCAACTTTCCTCAAAAATGAGCAATGGTAGAGGGAAAGCAAGAGGGAGAGGGATAGGGAGAAGATTTACCCGAAGACATTGTCCTCTTTGTTCAAGTGAGCAAGAAGAACTCGTGAAGAAGCCTTGAGGACCAAATCCCCAAGATCTCCCAAAATGGCTTGAGAGGGACCAAATCCTTGGGTGAAGATGCTTGAGAGGTCCCGATCTATGTTTGTGTGAAGTTTGGGGAGAAGCTAGTGGTGGGAAGTGCCTAGGGCGTGGTGGAGATGGTGGAGGCGGCGGCCATGGAGGTTTCAGAGGTGGGGGATAATGAGGAAGAAGATCCCCAAGGGGTATCCTCTCCAGAACATAACAGCCCGCACGGCCGGTCGGGCGCCCGGTCGACCGGGCCAGGCGCCGGACGGCCCGGCGCAGAGGCCGGTCCGACCGGGCCAGTGACCGGCCAGAGTTAATGTGTCCAAAATGTGTCATTTTGCCTCGTTTTGCCCCTATTCTTTGTGTAAGTGTGTATGAATGCTCATATGATGATGACATGTACATATAGATAGATAGAGGATGATGAGATGAGCATAGACATGAGGTTGGATAAACACACGGTTCTCTAGGCATACCCATTGGAGAGAAAATCCAAACAAGATGTAAATAGCAACAATGGGTATGAGTCGAAATATATATATCAAGAATCATAAGTCATTTTTGAAATGATTTTTGCAATAAGATCATTTGGCCTTATATAGTCAAATCAAGTTGTAATGAAGGCTCAATGAGGGGCGGGGGATTACTCCCCTATGTGAAAGCGCAAATGTCATGAGACCTCGAAGAGACATGCTTGGGTCCATATAATGACATTGGGTCTATTTATGTTGCACACATAGGTATGCATCATACCAAGACATGGTAAGATGACTATCCCCATATGTGCTATGCCTCTAAGCTAGATAGCAAGATAAATGCAAGAATATAGTGCAAGAAGTTAATCAATCCAAGTTTTTAGGATCAAGAATACCAAGTTCTCCTCTCAAGTTAACAAAGCGGGCTTCATCCAAAGGCTTAGTGAAAATATCCGCCAATTGGTAGGTTGTTCCCACATGAGTGAGATCAATATCCTTATTGGCAACATGATCACGTAGGAAGTGATGGCGAATGTCAATATGTTTGGTGCGACAATGTTGAACCGGGTTATTGGCGATCTTAATTGCACTTTCATTGTCACAAAGAAGAGGCACCGTACCAAGAGACACACCATAGTCTTTCAAGGTTTGCTTCATCCATAACAATTGAGTGCAACAAGATGCCGCGGATATGTATTCGGCTTCGGCGGTGGATAAAGCGGTGGAGTTTTGTTTCTTGGATGACCAACTCACCAATGACCGGCCAATAAATTGGCAAGCCCCGGAGGTAGACTTCCGGTCAACCTTATCACCGGCCCAATCGGAATCCGAATAGCCAATGAGTTCAAAGGTTGACCCCTTTGGATACCATAGCCCGAGAGTTGGAGTGAGAACAAGGTATCTTAGAATCCGTTTGACCGCCATTAAATGGCTCTCCTTGGGAGCGGATTGAAAACGAGCACACATCCCTACACTCAGCATGATATCCGGCCTAGAGGCACAAAGGTAGAGCAAGGATCCTATCATGGAGCGGTATACCTTTATGTCCACATCCTTCTCACCGTCACATGAGCCAAGTTGCCCCTACGGGCATGGGTGTCTTCATTGGGCTTGCATTGGTCATGTTGAACTTCTTGAGCATGTCCTTCACATACTTTTCTTGAGAGATGAAGGTGCCTTTTGCAAGTTGCCTCACTTGGAAGCCGAGGAAGAACTTCAACTCCCCATCATGGACATCTCAAATTTCCTAGTCATCAATTGCTCAAAAGCTTTGTTATGATTGGGGTTAGTTCCACCAAATATAATATCATCAACATATATTTGACATATAAACAAGCCACCCCTTTAACCCGCTTGGTGAAAAGGGTGGAATCGACCGTACCCATGCAAAACCCATCTTGTAGTAGAAAATCCCTAAGGAACTCATACCAAGCACGTGGAGCTTGTTTGAGACCGTAGAGTGCCTTATGGAGTAAATACACATGGTTGGGTCGGCATGGGTCTTCGAAACTCGGGGTTGAGCTACATATGCGGTTTCTTTTAGAGGACCATTCAAAAATGCACTTTTCACATCCATTTGGTATAGTTTGAAATTGTGGAAAGATGCAAATGCAAGCAAAAGACGAATAGCTTCAAGACGGGCTACCGGCGCAAAGGTATCCTCAAAGTCCATACCTTCTATTTGGGCAAACCCTTGCGCCACTAACCTTGCTTTATTTCTAATGACAATTCCATCCTCATCTTGCTTGTTCTTGAACACCCATTTGGTCCCAATGACATTGATGCGATGATCCTTGGGTCTCTCAACTAGAGACCATACTTCATTGCGGGTGAAACACTCCAATTCTTCTTGCATGGCAATGACCCAATCCGGATCAACCAAGGCTTCATGTACCTTGAGTGGCTCAAAACTAGAAACAAACGCATGATGTTGACAATAAGTCATAAGTAATGCATGGTGTCTCCGAGTTACCACTCCTTTTGAGATGCTACCGAGGACAAGATCCACTTTCATGTCACTTGCCCTTGTAGCCGCCTTGATCTTCCGAATGGTTCCCTCATGATCAATGAATTCATCTCTTGCTAATACTTGATCATGAGGGACAACTTGAGCTTGATCATGAGTTGAAGATGTTTCTTGACCATCATCATGATCTTGCTCAGTGGGTTGAGGGCTTTCTTCTTGTTCTTCGGGATGTGGCTCATCTTGAGTGGAGGATACATCTTGGGTTGCACTTGATGGTTCATCTTGAGTTGAGCTAGGCTCAACTTGAGGTGAGCTTGATACTTCTATTCCATCACCTTGATCATCACTATGTACTTCCATGGGCCGAATGTGTCCAATGCCCATATGCTTGATGGCACTAGATGGATCATCATCATTACCTGCAACACATGGAACAACTTGCTCCACTTGGGAGCCATTATCCTCCAAAAACACCACGTCACAAGATACTTCAATAGTCCCAGTGGACCGGTTGTAGTATCTATAGGCGTGAGAGTTCTCCGCATATCCAACAAAAATGCCCTCTATAGTTCTAGTTTCAAATTTACCAAGCTTCCCTTTATTGTTCTTAACAAGACATTTGCATCCAAAGACACGAATATACGTGACATTAGGCTTGTTACCTGTGAGAAGCTCATATGGAGTTTTGTTGTGGAGGGGCGGAGGAAGAGCCGGTTGGAGTAGTGGACAGCTGTAGAGATGGCTTCTCCCCAAAAGTTGTGGGGTGAGTTGAATTCACTCAACATGGTTCTTGCCATCTCAATGATAGTCCGGTTCTTCCTTTCAACAACACCATTTTGTTGAGGGGTATATGGAGCTGAAAACTCATGCTTGATGCCCTCATCATCAACAAACTCTTGCATAGTGTAGTTCTTGAACTCGGTGCCATTGTCGGTCCTAATCGCCTTGATCTCGGATTCATATGTACGTTGAGCTTTCTTGGCGAAGGTGATGAACTCCCTATGGGTCTCATCCTTAGACTTAAGGAGAAAGACCCAAGAGTATCTTGAGTAATCATCAACAATAACAAGTCCATACTTGCTCCCACCAAGAGTATCATAATGTGATGGCCCAAAGAGATCCAAATGGAGGAGCTCCAAAGGCCTAGAAGTGGTAACAATACTCTTGATGGGATGTTTCTTCTTGAGTTGCTTTCCGGCTACACATGCACTACAAACACGATCTTTCTCAAAAGTAACGCCGGTTAGTCCCACAATATGCTCACCCTTTAGGAGTTGTTTGAGATTCCTCATGTTAACATGACCAAGGCGGCGATGCCACAACCAACCTTCGTCATGCTTGGCCGCCATTAGACATGTGGAGAAGGAGGGGCTCTCTTTCGAGAGATCAACCACGTAAAGGTTGTTCTCCACATATCCAACAAGGACCAATTTGAGATTGTCACTCCTAAAGACTTGCACATAATATTTAGTGAAATATGAATTGTAACCGGCATCGGCAAGATGATATATAGAAAGTAAGTTATAGCCAAGGTGTTCAACAAGCATAACCGTCTCAAGGCACAAGTCCTTAGAGATTGCTACCTTGCCATACCCAAGTACCTTTCCCTTTGAGTTGTCACCAAAGGTAATGCTTGATCTCTTGTTGATATCTTCAATGAATTGATCAAGCACACCTTTTCCTCCGGTCATATGATTGGTGCATCCACTATCAAACACCCATTTTGGACCACCGGAGGAATACCCCTACAAAATCAAGTAGAGGATTTAGGAACCCATTGATTAATGGGTTCCCTAGTCATGGCAACAATATCTTTTGGTACCCAAATCGAGTACCCTCTATAAGCATAGCCATTACGAGGACCAACATAGTTAGCATAAACATCACCATAATAATCAACAAATAATGCATAGTGATCGTTTGGCCCCGTGCGGTCACCACTAGTGGCTTTGCCCCTATTAGTGACCTTCTTGTTCTTATCTTGAGCGGGTTTCTCCTTGTTGTAGTTCTTCTTCTTGTGAGACTTGGGAACATACCCAAGTCCAAACTTTTGATTGTTTGACCTTTGCTTACTCAAGAGGTCATCCAATCCCATCTTGTTCTTGGCGGTGGTGAACTTTGCAAGTTCCTTTGTTAACCTAACATTTTCCTCAAGAATAGATGCTTGCTCACAAGAAGATTCATTAGGATGATAGTTGAGACCATATTTAGTTACCAAAGATTCAAGATATGTATTGGTCTCAACATGCAAAGATAGTTCCTCTTGTAAACGAACATGTTCCGCAACAAGCTTAGCATGCTCACTAGTAAAGGTGGTGGAGGAACTAGCAATATTTTTATCAACAATAGAATCATTCATTGATTCAAGAGCTTTAGAGTAGGATTCTTGGAGTAGGTCATGGTTCTTTCCAAGTTTCTTGAGCTCATCCTTGACAAGCTTGTTAGCTCTTTCAAGGTGGTCAAGATCCCTAGTGAGAGAAGCATGAGCAACTTCAAGTTCCTCCTTTGATGCATTAAGCTCTTGGGTCAATAATTGAGCCCTTTCAATAGTTTCAAGATCCTTAACTTTATCTAGTTCATAAGTTTCAATTTGTTGCTTAAGACCTTGAGATATGCACCTTTCGGTTTTTAGCTCTTGTCTTAGGAGATTGAATCTCCTTTCCTTATCATTCAAATGATATTCTAATTCCTCAATGGACTCATCCTTTTCTTTGAGAGAGTCCATCAAGAAATCAAATTTGACAAGAGCTTCACCACAAGGGTGCATCTAACATTGTAAAGTTCCTTAAGCACGGTTAATTCATCTTGATTTTCAGCTTCATTGTCAAGGACACTAGACAAAGAAGGTGGGGGTTCCATTACCTTGGTTTCTCTTGCCATAAGACAAGAGCCAATGGTTGTAGATGAGGAAGAGTCGTCGGAGTCATCATCTTGAGTTACTCTTGCCATAAAGGAAGAGCCAACATCATTCTCCGTGGAGTAATCCTTGGAGTAGTCATATGTGAAGAGTGACCCGGGCTTAGAGAAAGCCAACCGGCCACTCCCTCCTTCTCCTCATCTTCATCTTCTTCATCGGACAAGTACTCGGCCCCAACAAATGCTCTTCCCTTGTTCTTCTTGTATCGGTCATTGATTGGGTTTGGCTTCAATCTTGGCTTGACCCCTTTGATGAACTTTGGCTTGTCTACCCTTTTCTCATAAGGGCACTCATTTGCAAAGTGGCTCTCTTCATCACAATTGTAGCAAGTTCTCTTCTTCTTCTTGTCATTGAGGAGCATTGGCAACTTTCCCTTGTACTTCTTAGCAAAGAAGGCAAAGTCGGTAGCGATGTCACTAGTTGAGGTCATCTCCTCATCTTCCTCAATTTCATATGCTTCTTCTCCTCCATGGTCAGCTCTAGCCTTGAGAGCAAGGTTGTGTGACGCTTCATGGTTGTGTGAGGCTTCATCAACACGGTTCATTGCCTTGAGCCTCTTTCCGGCTTTGGCCATGTTTTCATTGGCAGCCACATAGGAGACAAGATCATCGGAGTTGAGATCGGCACTCTTGGTCATGATTTGCAAGTGGAGTCCAATGTTGGTGTCTTCTTGTTTGACGGCAATCATAGCAATGACCTTGGATTTTATGAAGGCTTCGTTCATCTCGAATCCGTCATTGTACTTCTCACCACCAAGCCCCTTGATCCTTACTTTCAGAGCACCAAGCCTAGCATAGGCATCGAATACGGATTCTCCATCTCGAATCATGAACTGGTAGGCCTCTTGCTTTGCGGTCTCATAGAGAGATGATTGGATCAAATCGGTTCCCTCTTGGAGTACTACGATTCGATCCCACAACTCTTTAGCGGAGACAATGTCATCAACTTGATCTAGAAGCTTGCGGTTGATGCCACTTCTAATCTTGTCACGTGCGGATGCATTGAGTTGACGGTTGTAGAACTCGGTGGAGGTCAACCGAGTAGGATCTTGTGGCTCCCGGTATCCATGAAGAATGATCTCCCATAGCTCCACACTGCAGCTGCGAATATGAGATTCCATAGAAGATTTCCAATGTGGAAAGTGAGTTCCATCAAAATGGGGAACGGTCCCACTATGGTTTATATGAGGCATGGGTGAAGTGTTTCTAGGATAGTCATGGTTAACTTCATGGTAGGATTCCTTAGAGGCCGAAGCCCCACTAGGAGCTCCTCCAGGAGTTAGGTTCTTAAGCATGACAGACATTTCTGCCATTTGGCTTTGTAGTTCATCCTCCTTTTTCTTCTTCTCGGCATATGCCAAGAATCTAGATTTCATTTCTTTAACCGAAAGGTTAGAGTCATCATCTAGACCCTCGAATAGTTTATCCATCTCACTCTTAAGGCGGTGAAGCCCTTAAAAAGAGTCCAGGCCGATACCAATTGAAAGTATAGAGATGGTAAACCTAGAGGGGGTGAATAGGTTTCTACAGATTTTAATTCTTTCTTTGCAATATTAGGATTTGGAATATAAAGGTGAGCCTAATGCAAACTAGGTGAAGCAATATGAGGATACAACTAACTCGAGCACGAAGGCTCTCAGGCAGTTAAATCACAGTAAGGAGTTCGGTTAGAGATAACCGATACGCGCGGAGACGAGGATGTATTCCGTGTTCCCTGCTTTGCAACAAGGTACGTCACGTTTGGAGGAGTGGAGGTCCACGAAGGATCCCCCGCGCCACGAAGGCTCACCCTATTCTCCGGAGCCTATCCCACGAAGGAATAGCTCTCTTGTGGTAGACTTTGAGGTAGCCTCCAAACCTTCACAATCTTGCCCGGAGCAGATCCACAGCCCGGATGCTTCCGGACTCTCCCCACCTAGGGTTTCCAAAGAACCCTAGGAAGCAAGCTTCTTGATGAATACAAGGGGAATAAGATTTGGCTTGGTAGAACGGTAGATCGGGTCCTCCTCTATCGTTTCCCCGGAGGGATTTGAGTTTGGGTGGAGGAGGGAGAGATCTGAGGCTTTTGGTGTTTCTAATAATGGAGCATGGAAGAAGGAGCTCAAGAACAGCTTGTAGTGTAGTGCCTAACCCTTCCAAGGTAGAAGAAGGGGTATTTATAGTGTTCTTCAAAATCTGGCCGTTGGTCACTTGCCACATCAGCAGTTTCGTCGAGGAGCCCGGTCGACCGGACCTGGCGGGAGCAGTCCACACTCGGCAGACCGGACCGGGCGGCCGGTTTCCAGCTGGGACCGGGTCTTGACCGGCGAGCGTCATTCCTGGATAGTGCCGGATGGCAGCGCAAAGGCCGGTTGCCGGCCGGGCGCTTGGTCCCGTCCGGGCCGAAGGAAGCCAGAACGGATCTGGGGTGTGGACTGGACATCGCGATCTTCATCCTTCTGGATCTCGTCCGAATGGCACCGGTCCTGGTCCGGTTGGTGACCGGTCGTCGGCGCCAGGCCGATCCGACCGGATCTGGGCCACACTCGACCTTGCCGATTCTTCATCGAATTGGGGGTCTCCCGTTGCCTTCTTGTTCTATCGATACACCATTATACCTCTTTGGCTAATACCTGTGAATAATCTTGTAGACATGTATTAGTCCAAATACTCTAGCACGGTGTCATAGTTACCAAAATAATGGATAAGGGTAAAATACCCTTACAAAGGGCAAACTAGCCCAAACTTTGCAAGTAAGGCCGATTCACGTATTTCTTCCATATATTATCTTCAAGCCCATCTTGATCGCGCCCACCTCTGACTTGGTCAAATTCTGGTGATAACAGCCATCTGGCCCCGGTGCTTTAAGATCACCAATGCTAAAAGCTGCTTTTTTAACTTCCTCTGATGTAAAGGGCGCAATCAGGCCATCATTCATATTAGCTGTAACTTTAGGTTGAATTTTCTCTAGAAGCTCCGGATCAACCTGATGTACCTCAGAAGTAAACAGGTTAGCAAAGTAATCCAGAATAACAGGTTTCAGAGCAGCAGTACCTTCCACCCATTCATTATTATTTTTGAGTTTTTTAATCAAATTCTTCTTCCTTCTAGCAGAAGCATACTGATGGAAAAAAGTTTGTATTCCGATCACCATATTGCAACCAATTTGCCCTCGATCTTTGCATCCAGTGGACTTCATCCTGTTCAAGGAGCAGTTCTATCAACGCTGCTTGCTCTTTCGCAATCAAATCATTTTCCGCTGTGAGAGGACCAGAAACTGCATGTTCCAGCTTTCTTTGCGCAGCCCTAAGGCGACGCTTTGGCTGTCTCAAAATATCGCTGTCCCAAGCATGCAGCGCTGCATGCATGTGAGCTAGCCGGTCTCGGAACCCACTGTCAGGAAGATCAACAGCCGCTTGGGTCCATGCATTAGCCACAATATCCCGGAACCCATCTTCCTTGAGCCACTTCGCCTCAAATTTGATGGATCCATTGGAGTGCGACGGTAATACTGTTTGCTCCGTCTCCAATAGAATCGGCCTATGATCCGATTTGATACAATCAAGGTGAGAAAGAGACGCATTTGGGAACATCTGCATCCAATTATCATCAGCAATTGCTCTATCCAGTCGCTCCCGAATCTGCCCACGACGCCAAGTGAACGGATCACCCGAAAAATCCATATCATTAAGATTACAGTCCGATAAGGCCTCTCGAAAAGCCTGCATAAAGTGGACAGGCCGAGGATTACCTCCTTCTTTCTCAGTAGCATAGAGGATTTCGTTGAAGTCACCAATAAGAACCCACGGTAAATTACTCTGAGACCTCAACTCACGAATCTTATCCCAAGTTTTGTACTTGTCCTCCCACTTCGGTTCGCCGTAAATCCCAGTGAGCCTCCAAATTTTATTAGGTCCCTCATGAATAGATACATCAATGTAGTTCGGAGCTGCATAAATCTGTTGGATTGTGATACCCCGCCTCCACATAAGCAACACGCCTCCACTCCTAGAAGTAGTTGGTTTAACAATCATAGAGTCCAGACCCATCCTTTTGCGTAAACACTCCGCCGGGAAAGAGTCTAAATGAGTTTCTGAAAGAAAGGTAACATCGGGATCATAACGCTTCTGAACATTCAGAAGAGATCGAACTGTCGGGCGATTCCCCGCACCCTGACAGTTCGCAACTAATATTTTCATTGCGACCGGACGGGATCCTCAAGGGAACCCGCCGATCCTAGTGAAGTGGAGTTAGCTCCTTCCTTCTTTGAACGTTTTTTCCTCTCCTCATTAACCACCCCTGTTAGAGGTTCCTTAGGTGGTAAATTTTCATCTATAACCATTGCCGCTAATGCCCCATTACCGGCTTCATTCTTGTTCCGCTCATCTATATCTCCTATCTCAGATGACATATTTAGTCTCCTTTTTGCACCAAGATCAGAAGTGACATCCTCTGTCATCACCACATCCAGATTTTTAGCGGGACTTGTTGCTGTATCTTTCAAACTGTCATCTACCTCTGTATCTTTCAACAAAGGGATAGCATTGTGTCGCCAACTAACAGGTGGTCCAGACCCACGGCCACGACCAGGAGCAAAGGGTTCATTAGGTGCCATGCGTCCTGCTGATTCATACACACCACGGCCACCCATAGCGCGACCTCGTCCTCCTCGTTGCCCCCGATTACCTCCAAAAGCAACACGACCATACCAGGTCTCTCTTTCAGCTTTCAGGAAATCTCCCCACTTCAACTTACTTTCCTCATGCTCACCAGTACCACATTCAAGGTGGATATGACCAACCATGCCGCAAGCCCCACAGAACTTGGGTATTTTCTCAAATTGGATTTTGAAGAATTCTCTTTGTCCAGCTCTTGATATTGAGACAAAACGTGCTAATGGCTTACGGAGGTCAAGCTTCACACGCACTCTGATGAAATCCCCTAGACCATGCGGTGTCTTGTCCACCTCAGCCTCGGATCCCACTTTGCGTTCTATCAGATTTTTCACCAACGATTCACCACGATAACCATCAGGTAGCTTGTGAACTTGAACCCAAACAGCCAGAAAATTTAGGTCTACGGAATCAGGTGATGACAATCCATCATATTCCTCCACAGTGACTGCGTTTTGACGGAACAGCCATGGACCACCCTTTGTTATCTTAAGCCAATCACCCAAACAATAGCATTGAATTGTGAACAAGTTATTTTCCAAAGATCTGAATTTTACCTCCCTCGCAGGGCTCCAAGCCACTTTCATATGATGCTCAAAGGTTTGCGGACTGAAGAAATTATTAGAGTGCACTTTTACTATAGCCATCCACTTGATCCCATCTTTCGGTGCGTCTGCTTCCTCCTCAAAGACAAGATCGTCGATCTCATCCTCATCAATCCCAAGTCGCTGGAGAAGATCACCCAACTGTTCTTCCTTCTTTGATCCCGATCCTTCCCCTGTCTGGCTCGCAGCACTCGAGGCAGGAGAAGCCATCTCCAAAACACTGTCAAAAACCAATCTGCGAACGGGCAAACCAGAATCTCCGCCGGAGAGAACCACCGGCGTGGAAAAGAGACCCAGAACCAGAAGGATGAAGCCAGTCCCAAGACCGACGCCGACTCAACCCCCGATCAGGGGAGGAAAACCACCTCGCAGCCGGAGAAAACTTCGGCGGCCAGGTACAGAAACCCTAATCGCCTTGGGAGTCGCCTCTCAGGACGTTAGGTCGAAACGTTTTTTGGCGAGGCAGCGAACTGGTAAGGGCATTACTTTAGTAACTTACTATGGATTGGAGGGAGTAGAATCAATTAGTTGCCAATACTGCTACTCCCTCCGTCTCAGGTTAACAGGCACGCACGTAGTTTAAGAAATTGCTGTGACCATTATTTTAGTTAATAAAATATGAAATATATAACACAAAAATTATATCATTGAAAAACTTTTTTGCATACGAATCTAACGATATATATTTTGTAGACATAATAGTTATATTTTGTTGACCAAATCAATGGTCAAAGTTTATCTTGAATTGCGTGCGTGCTTGTTAAACTGAAACGGAGGTAGTAGGTATAGTTTGCTTTCAAGTGTTTGTTGCAACTCAATATGCTGTTCTATTTTAGGTGCACACACCAAGCATTTATTACCAGACCTTCAGAACTGGGTGACTAGGTCTGCTAATTTTTTGATAGAATTGATCCTATTTTAGTGTGACGGTATTTAGTTTCACCTCAACAGACACTTGAAAAGCAAAACCATAACCTCATGAAGATTAAACCCAATGGTTTAGATCATTACACACCACTACAGGTGAATTGTTGTCCCTACCAAAAAAAAGTGTAGAACTCCATAAATAGCATCTTGCGTACACCAAAGGGTCAAAACTTGCCTTAGAAAAACAATAAGAGAAATTGCAGCACTATAAATACGCCGGTACAGGCGCAACAAGTGCTAAATCCTCACGCTGTACACTCACAAAATTTTCCTGCATCTTGTCTCGCGGGTCTCTTATTTGTTCTTTTTGTGCTTGTGTTTCTGCGTCCTCCTAGCTGTGAGGGCACCGGAAGCACTCTTCCCCTCAAACCTTTTCGCCATCTTCATGACACTGGACATGCCCTTGCGTGCGGAGGCCTTGCGATCCGACCTGCGGTTGAGCAGCTTCCGATCCAGTGGCCAGTAAGCATACGGTTCCATCTTGTCTTTCTTCTTAAGATCACCACCAGCCTTCTTGCTGGTGTACTCGTGACCAGTGTAGGACCAACCAGCGTTGGCCACCTTTCTCCTTTTCACCGACTGGCTTCGAACAGAGCTCTTGTCATCGGCCTCCTCGTCACGCGAAATGGGCTTCTTTTTGCGATATTCTCGTTCCTCGCGTATGATCATACGACCTTCAGGGTCCAACTCAATCTCATCGTCGTCGTCATCAGGTGCAGCCCTCTTTTTCCCTGTCGATTTCAGAGCTAACCGCATTGTCTTCTGGTCAAGTAAATCTAGGGGCTCACCAGTTGAGTGATCAATGAACTTTTCCTGTAAGTTCCTATCTTGGCGCTTTCTGTTTGACCTAGACATTAGTACAAGAAAATGTAAGAAATTATGAAGCTTCTCAGGCTGCTTTTGGGTTTGGAATTGTCATGGCACGTACCGTGTTGAAGCTTTTGATCCATTACGAGAAGCAACAGTATGCTGGTTGGGAAATGAACCATTGGAGTCCTCATCGTCACTTCCAAAATCAGAAAACATTTGTGTGTGATTCCATCCACTGCGCCTGCATCAACATGGATCAGTCAGCTCAACACACAATGAGGATACTCTTGATTTAAACCAGATTAAACACAATTCATTTCTATCTGAGCTCAAAATTGTCCAGCTAAAAAATGATATTCATAGCTTAAAAGCCTTGACAATACTTTTGTAAGAATTCAATTATGGCATTATTGTGCAGGTATACCTTGTGGCTCCTGATGCCACAGACATGGCTTCCCCATCCTCAGAAGATTTTCCTTTCCGCATTTTCCGCTCATTAATCTGGTAAACATTTCAAAACAAATGGTTGAAATAAGAGAACAAGACGGTAAAGTAGTTACTTCTCACTGTGAAGTTTGAAACTCTAAATATTTGTGAAACATCAGAACTTACCTTCCTGATATTGGTGAGCAGTTTCATATGTTCTTCAGGCATCACAGCCTTCACCGCATCTAAACCACATTTTTTCACAAGAATTTCCACAAGTGACTTGACCTAATAATAAGACAAGTGGAGTTATTAAGAGGCAAAAATATGTAGTTATCAGATGAGTAAGTTATTGCAGGCTCGAATAAAAGGACAACAGTTCAGTAGCATACAAAAGTAGGCATTCATTTCCCAAACACTTCCTTTCCTGGTATTACAGTAGGGCAGCCACTGAAGAGAGTAAACACTACCATGCAAAAGTACGCACTCATTTCCAAGTGTTGAAATTATGTTTTACTGTTTTTTTTACTTATTGGGCATTCCAATTAACAATGCACCAGCACAATGATCATACCTTCGCTTTTAAGGAATTCTTCTTATCACTTTGCCAGCTCAACAAACCTTCAACGACTCCCTTCAAGTGCTCGTCCAACACGTCAGCTTTAGATTTAGCCACTAGCGCTTTGATAAAGCCTAAGTTGGCCTGAACACAATATCAATCAATGTAAGTGAAAGGAGTTGATATGAAATATAGATCAGCTAAATTCATGAACTGGAAGAGTGCAGTGCACTTTACTTTGACAAGTTCACGGTTGTTCCTCTGCATAAGGAGAAAAGTCGACGGGAGGAGCTTGTATGCTACTCCAATAAGGTCTGAGAACTCATAGGTCAAGCGAGCTAACCCAGTCACAGCGGCACTAATAGCATGTGGGGTTTGACCAGCCAGACCGCCAGCTACCTAAACATGAAAGCAGACAAAGTTAGACCAAACTATGTAACACATTTTGTTATATAGAGGATGACAAAGGTTCCAATTGTCACTGGGTGACAACTGAGCACGCTAAGGCAATGCTAGGGAGGTAATAGTGGTGTGGATAGATTGCGACCACATGGCGCTGAAGCTTCCCATAAATGATTAAATATGAAATGCATAATGACATAGAAGTACCATGTCAAAGAACTGGTGCAGGTTGGCCTTCCTTCCATCATTTTCAGCATCTTCACAAGCATGGCCAATTTCAATAATCAAATCATAAGCTCTGTTTCTGGTTTTTTTGTTAGCCTGTGAAGAAACATAAACTCATCGCCATTAATCACACATCTGACTTTCATATAACATATAAGTACATTCAGAAGCTATCCTATTAGAAATAGCTTTGCTTCAGTAACCAAAGTTAGGCAAAAGCATTATGTTATTCAACACTTGAACACTTGACCAATATAAGCAGTATACTTACAAACTCTGTTCTCAACAGAAAAGCTCAAGTTAATATATTTTCGTTTTAACAAGATAAAATAACAACCCTTCTGTGTAAAACAAGAAACTGTAGTTATGTATAGCGCATTTCAAAGGGAATGAGAAACCAAAACATCAAACGTGGCAGCATACTACTTGAGCCTTTTAAAAACTATTCCTTGTTACAAAAAAAATAATGTGCAGAACAATAGTATACTATTTCTATTACCTCCTTTAAGGCAAGAAGTATTTCAGTGAGGAATGAACTAACAATTTCCCTCTTTCTAAGCTTATTAGATGGATCCTGCAGACAAGAAAGTGATGCACATTTGTTACTGCTCTACCAGATACAGATGAACATTTGTCCAAAAACTGTCACGATGTGTTTGTTTTACCAACCTTGAAAATGTGAACAATAAGGTGATGCAGGCACTCAAGCCTGTACCGTTTCGATGGAAACTGACATGGCAACGATGAAATCATCAATTCCAAGAGGACATCTAAGTTTCTTTCAATAAATTCAGCATCCTGAAATAATCCAGCATTAATACATAAGAGGTTCAGATGTCATCTTTCTTGTCATGTGCAATAGCCCATATAGAGTAGCAAACTGAAAACAGAAACAAACCTTAAGTAACATTGAGAGAACCTTGTATGCTCTCTTTTGGTTCATTGAGTCACTATCCTAGAAACAGAAAAATAAATGTAAGGAAATGAGCAATATAAGTAGCATATTGGACAAAAGTGGCGTCGAAACGATATATTGATATATATGTACCTTAATTGCAGGTTTTACATAGCTGAATAGCACATTAATTGACTTTGGAGCTAATCCAGGCATTAATGAAGCTGCAAAGTCCAAAAGGAGAGCCCTGAAAATTCAAATCAAGGTTTAAAACCAACACCGGACTTCAACTAAAATCTAAGGGGCACAGATAAGAACCAACAAAAATATGAACTCTGTGAAACCTCATCATGCTGTTTGTATTGGAATTATCTTCAATCTCCATTGAAGAGTCATCCAGTTGCTGTGCATTAACAGCTTTTGTGGCAGCCAGCAACTTCTTTATTGTACCAAGGAAGAGGTTGCCCACTTCGTCTTTGTCTGATATGGATGCAATCTCACTTATCGCGGGCTTTAGGTCCAATTAAGAGGGCAAAAGGATGTAAGTTATGTGTTTTCAAGTGATAAGTGAAATGTAGTCAATCAAGGAAATAATGCAATCATTAACATTCTCCAACGAATACTGAAATTGCACTCCAGAAAACTGAGACTTTCTTAGTAGAGCCTTGGGTCATTTTTTATTAAAACAATAATTATTTTGACACATAGCAGTTTAGCAGCACAAGTCTAAAAGATATCTCAGTACTCAGCCATAAAACTGGATCTCTCAACCACAATAAAATCTTGAATAATCCAAAAGATAATCTATATTGCAAAAAGCTAGGCTCCAGAACATATTCACAAAAAGCGTAAAACCAGATCAAGACCCAGAACAAGATGACAGCACATCTATATTGCAAACAGCAACAGTATACCTGTAAGAATCCAATGGCATCCTTTGAGGATGACAAGAATATAGAACACAATATGTCCAAGAATTCTTTAGAGAAAGCACGTATTTCTTTCAAATTTTCCTCTGCAAAATCTTTAGTATAGCGATTCTTTGCTCTTCTTTCAGATTTGCTTAATTCATCCTCGACAAGAATGTCCTCTTCACTAGTGATTGACAAAGCTTCCTTGTTTTGTTTAATTAATATCTAAAATGAGAACAAGTCAGAAAGGAAATTTACACACAATATATGAAGTACATAGCAGTTCTGTGTAACATGAGGAGAGGTAATGTGACAAACCTGAATACTGGAACAAATGATGCCACGCAAGTCGGGCTGATTTTTTAGAGTGTCGCATATAACATTCTGTAGAATTTTGAAGGTGTTTGAAGTATCACATGGATAGTTGCAACAAGATGGTAACAAAGACCAAAGTGAATACACATAACCCTCTGCTCTCTTGGCAGAGAAAAGCTTATCGTCTTTCAGAAGCTGTTTCATTGCAGATATCGGAAACATAATTAGGGTGAAGTTCAAAACGAAAAGGCGTAGTCTATTTTTAAAGCAAATGATCAGTATTTGCAAAATACCTTGGGAATACTCTTCTCTACAGCTCTAACAATGCCCAGAATATCTCTCAAGAAAAACTGTAAACTAGCACCAACAATGTGCCTTTCTAAAATAGGGAGAATCCATTCATTTTCAGCACATATTGACTGAATGTGTAGAATATCAAGAACATTCTTTGGTCCCATTGCAGCAACTGCTGAACCAATACATGCATTGAGCTGCAAAAAGAAAATTTTGAAGGTGAACCAGGAGTTGACTAATCTCAGAATATGTTGAATAAATTATAGTTGTATGGAGGGCATGCACGTTTACAAACTACAGCTTTATATATAACACCTAAGCCACTACCTTCTTAGCATTATCTTAAGCAGCATTAGTTTTGGTAAACCTAAATCTTCACCAGAAAGCAATTCCAAAAGGAGAAGAACATGTGGAAAGACAGGTAGGCAAGTAAGATCGAAGTGTCTGTGTGTTTAAAAAGACATACCTGCTTCCGGAACGAAAAGTCATCATCTGACAAGTTTTGCATATCTGCCAGGTTCTTAAGTGCTTCTGGCAATAAATCAGAAGAAGATTCTCCTATTGTTTCCAAAAGAAATGATTTCAGAAACTGAGACAACTTAATATCTAGCACCTAACTAGCAATAGCATAAAAAGTAAGGCTGTTAACATTAAACATTCAAAATAGATTGCTACTTGCACATAACAATGGTCAACAAGAAGTATGCTCAAAGATTTATATTCCCTCCATACACACAAATGCGTGTCTAGATACATGCATATCTAGACAAATCTAAGTCACTTATTTGTGGACGGAGAGAGAAGTATATTCATGACCAGATGAGACATCACGAATTAGGAACTCCAATATTGCTAAGCTACTGAACAATAAAAAGCAATCTGCAGAATTGACAGGATAATGCGGAGGCCAATTTTAGGCTGGTCTGCGGTTGCTATGCTGTATTGTGTTGCGGCATGGAAATCACTAAGTTAGGGGGATCCTTACTGTCCAGTAAGAGTTTCCTATTACATGTAAAAAAAAGATGGTTTCAAATTTCAACATATTATTACATCCAAAACAAAAAATTATTGCGGATCTGCAGAATTAAAAGGATAATGTGGAGGCCAATTTTAGGTTGGTCTGCGGTTGCTATGGTGTTGTGTTGCGCTGTGGAATTAGTAAGTTAGGGGGTCTTTATTGTCCAGTAAAAGTTCGCTAACTAATGACTAATGAGCATTAAGAGCTTAGACTAACAACACAAAACCAGCACAAATTTAAGCCTGATATGTTGAAGCAATAGCATACTTACCTAACTTGTCAAATGCCACTGAAATTACATGAAATGATTTGTCCCAGACATCAGTATAACGGACATCTAGCAAGCCCTCTAGGATGGCACATATCTTCTCTATGACAGTGGGATCAGATCTCATTCCTTGATGCCTAGCCTTAATCTGGGTGATTCCCTGAGACACCAAGTTTTCATCAATGCAATTATCTATTAATCCTTTGAAAGTCTCCACAGCACAAAATCTTGCTTCTTCAAATTCACTTGCCAATATATCTGAGAAACAATTTTCAAGAAAAGACTTAGAAACAAACCTAAATATGGTTCCTAAGAAACGTAGAACTTAGAAATGCCAGGCTTTGTTGGAATAAACTTAGAAATGCCAGATTTATGAAAATACCAACCTCCGAGCGAAGTAAATATTAGTGGCAGCTTTACAACAAATATGTTCTTATTCTGGCTATAAACTTTTCTGGTGCCAACATTTAGAAGCCGTGCAATTGAAGCCAGCTCATCTCCTGATTTTCTTTCAGTGGAGACTGATAACCCCAAAGAGCAGATAAGATCCAATAGCACATCAGGTTTAAGCTGTAAAGTTGGACTGTCACCAACAGCGTGCAGAATCTCCAATATACTCCTCGTCAAAATCGGCTGATGCACATTCAACAGCACTTTGAAGTACTTTAAGATGTCATTGGAAGGCTTGGATGTCATGAGATGAAGGCAGCCCTTGAGAGCATCTAAAATACAGATGATCTCATTAGCCCCCTTAGGTCCTTCTGCTGCTGAACCGTTACTGGATCCTCCAGCAAGCAGCATAAATCGTTCGAAAGCTCTTGCTATTGCTTGGCTCGCCGGGACCAAAACAGGTTGCCTCTGAAAACTCAGGAGGATATCGCGCAGGCTAGAATGAGATTGCCTCCTCACCTGCGGCCCATTGAAGTAAAATATGAATGATCTTCTACGTGATGATGGAACACTTGCGTTTTGGACTGAACAAAGCCAACTATATTGCTCGAAGAACTGAAGTCGGTTAAACTACTTGTCTCAATAAGTAAGCTACTACAAGTTTTCACGTGGAACTGCGGTGGAGTACCTTGAGGCGTTGATCGGTGGCGAGCCGTAGTACGACGGCGTAGAGCGGCTCCACTGCCTCCCAGCTGGACTTGTCTCCCGCGGATATCAAGTGCGCGAGGCACCTCAGCCCCGCCCTGACGCCAGAGTCGGGCGTGGAAGGGAACTCGAGCACGCGCGCGACGTCGTCGGCGACCTGGCGGCCGCGGGCGCGCACCACGGCGAGCGGGAGCGCCGGCACCGCCGCGGAGAGGAACGCGAGGAGCGCGCCCGCGACGTTGCGGTCGGCGGCCCCGGGCCCCGCGCGCGCGAGCGGGGAGAGCGCGGCCGCGGCGGCCGCGAAGTAGGCGACGGTGGTGGCGGCGACGGGCTGGTCCCTGACGGCCTGCGCCATGGCGGCGGCGGTGGCGCAGAGGTGCTGGTCGTCCTCCCGCTGCGAGCGGCCGAGGCGGGTGAGGATGGCCGCCGCGAGGTCGGGCTCGCCGGAGAACATGGAGAGGTCGGGGTCTTCGCCGGCGACGGAGCGGGGCGTCTGCGGCAGGTCGTCCATGTCGACGTCGGCCATGGTGTGCGGCGCCGAAGCTAGGGAGGCGTTAGGGTTTTGGGCAGGTTGGAGGAGACGGGCTACCTGTTTTGTTCCGTTTCGCGCAGCTCCACATGGGCCTCTTTTTCAGGATTAGTGGGCTGGCTGCAGCTCAAATGGGTATTTTGGGATTTTATTTCATTTGGGCTATCGGTCAGAATGGAAAATACTCCGTATATCGGACCGTAACCTGACCTGCTTGCAATTGAGGGCCTCATCACGTTAAGATTTCATGAAATTTTAGCGATTCTATTTCTAAAGGCTCTTTTCTACAGGGCATATACTATTTGTGTTATATAATTGAAATCTATGTAAGTCCCTCTACGGTCTACTTTGTATGTAATTTTAAATTTTCTTTGGCTTTTAATTAACCTCATAAGTATTATTTATTCCTATAATAAGCATGGCATGCATCTAATCCTTTACAAAAGTTATGCATTGTTTTTGCTGATTCGACCGAACAACATGTGCTACATAGTCATGTCTTTCCTTTCATGTAGGATTTCATATGGCATGACATCACGGTTCGACCTTCATTTCAAGGGTATTTTGATCCAATCTTGAGAAAAAAATACTTTGATCCTAACAGTCATGGAATGCATGCATATAATCCTTCACAAAATTGTAAATCCCATGAATATTTTCTAGTGAGTCAACTGAATAACATGTGCACATTCATGATTTACGTGTCAACTAGGTATACGGCATGACATTGCAATTCCATGTTTTTCCTCTTCATGTGTTTTTAGAGCATTGCACGAAAAATAGGGCCCTAAAAGTTGTACACTAGTTTGCTAGTCGTACGAAAATCGCAGTTATAAAAAAACTAGCATGGTTTTCCTCACGTAGTGGTGCTTGTTCGGTCTAAAGACCGGAAACCACACATCAAATATTTTGAAAAAGAGTACAATTCCATGTTGGTCGGTTAGACTTGTGTATCATTGACTATGGCGACGAGATTTTAGCAATTGAGGTGGCATTACAAAATGAAAATCTCATGACTCTACATTTGTATGGTTGTTTTAACTTTGGGAGGATGTGATGCCTTGGTAGCTTGGTCATGCGGTTTGGCTGCTCTCAGTCTAATGGATTGTTGAGTCAGTTGTGGAATCGGATTGCTCGGTGCTAGTGCAAATGGCGTTGGACAAAGGAAGAGATGGATCGGCTCTAGGTCATCTAGTGGAAGACATTCGTATTTTACTTTCTTCAGATCGGATTGTTAGTTTCGTTAAAATTCCCAGGTTAACCTCTCCGCGATTCCTCCGTTCCTAAGGGATTGTGGGGAGAGGAGGGGCGATGCCCGGTTAGGGCCGGATCCGTGCGGGAGGAGGTTAACCTCTCCGCCGCGTGTTGTGGAATAATTCCTCCGTTCCTAAGGGTGGAAATGCAAATGCTTCATGACCATTGACTAGGAAGCCTTTGCACGAATCTCCAACAAACGTGGGGCACAGATAGTGCCGGGGTGCCTTCATACATTAGGGAAATCCGCACTCTTCTAGTCTGCACGAATGCACAATGTTCTTTGAGATCAGCGAGGGCGAAGAGGGGCTAGACGCTCAGGCATGCCGCCATAAGCTTCGTCAAAATTTTGAAATAGTCATGGATTGGGCTTATTGGCTGGTATTCCTGAATATCCAATGGGTTATCTTTCTTTGGAAGCATAATAAGAATTGTTGAATTGAGCCGCTTGAAATTTCTGAAATTTCCTTTACAAAGATGATCCAATGCGGCGATCAAATCATCCGTAATAATATCCCAAAGCTAGCAAAGGCCAGAGAAGTCGTCGGGTCCTAGGTCACGATCGAAGGGCATCTCCATCACAAATAATGATTCTAACTGGAATGGTGAATTCAATTAAAAGGTTATCCAGGAGGATGAAGAACTTGCGGTGGCTGAGTTAAGAAGTTAAAATTTGTAGGTGATCAATAGAGCTAAACTAGAGATGATGACGATTAAAAGATCTCTTGAAAGCGTAACAGCGGACCAAACATCACCAGAAATCCATCAAATTTAAAAGTGATGCCTCAAAAAGGGAACAGTGAACAAGCGTTGTCATTGTCCTGATCAAAGACCATGGATTTGTAGGGATTTGTAGCATAGAAAACAAAAAATTCCTACCGCAAGAACGAATAACAAGCCAAGATCAAATTTAGTAGATGGTAGCAACGAGATGAGATCAACATACCCTCGAAGATCGCTAAGAGTTAACGAGATAAATCCCGTGGATGATGTAGTCGATCACTTACCGCTCTCAGGAGCGAGATGAAGATCTTGACAGTGCCGCAATCGGGCAGCACCTCCGCACTCGGTCACAGGTACAGTGTTGATGAAGACGTTCTTCTCCCCGTTCTAGCGGGCATCAGAAGTAGTAGATCCTCCTCGAAATCCCGCAAGCACAACGGCGTGGTGACGGTGGTGGTGGAGATCTCCTGCAGGGCTTCGCCGTCGCCGTGCGGGAGATAGATGGAGGAGGGGTAGGCTAGGGTTTGGGAGAGGGGGCTAGGGCGCCGGCCTTGGTGCCCTTTGGTGGTGCGGCTCAAGTGGTGGCCGGCCCCTCCCCTCTCCTCCTCTATATATAGGTGGAAAACCCTAGGGATCATACTTTTCATGGGAGTTCAATTGAAAACCTACCATAATGGGAAACCTAGTCAAGGTGGGATTTCTCCCCTTCCTTGTGGGGTGGGCGGGCATGGAGGTGTGGACTCCACATTCTCACTTGGTGGCTCTTATAACCAGCCAAACCTCAATAAATTCGTACTTCATCTGCTCTCTATTGTGCTGCAGTACTGTTTGGGAGAAGTCTATGATCGCCACATACAATGCATGGGCCGGCGTCTGCTCCGACTCGTCCGTGAATATTTTTCAGATAAACAAATAAATCTGATTGAAGTAGATGAGATGGAATTTAAAAAGCATACTCGTGTGAGCTGTGTATAAAAGCTCAAACTTGGCTGGTGGGTTCGAAGAACCAAGGATGAGCTCTCATTCACTCTTCTCTCTACATAGCTACAGTCTGTTTTCGTTGCGTGGAGTGTCGAGCGGCTCGACCCAAAGTGCTCTCCCCGCCTGCTGTCAACGATGACGCTTTGCCTCTAATAACGATGGGATACTAATGGCCGTCACCGACTTTGCGTGCTCGCCGGATGATTTTCGCGCTTTCGGTTGGTTCCGGCCCACTGCGGCTCCGGTTTCCCACCCACGCTCGTTTCCCGCTAGCGAAGGAGGCGGCAGAAAAGGCGGTGTGCGACGCCTACCGTGCCACTGACGATGCGGAGGAGGAGGACCGCGTGGCGAAGGGGGCGGCCTTAGCTACGGCTTGGGGCCTCCTGGGCAAGGAGGAGGAGGTGGAGGAGGAGCACTGGAAGGTGCGCACAACGCATCGCATGTCCGCTGCAAGAGACCTCGACCGTCGGGAGCGCAACGAGGAACCGTCCACGGCGAGGCAGGAGAGGGCGGCTGCGACGACGATGATGTTGTGTGACGCGGTGCGGGATGCGGCGGAGGTAGCATCGGTGGAGGTGGAGTGGGCAGCGACGGAGGTGGAGAGGAGGGCGCACTGGGTGGTCGAGCTAAATGCCGCCTTGGACCACCGTCAAGACGTGCACCATCGGGACGACCACCACATGGAGAACCGCCGTTGGACCGTCGCCAGACAATGCCGCCAGGAAGAAGCCATATGGGCTGCACAGGCGGCCTTGGACGGGGACGATGTCGGCAACGGGGAGAAGTAGACGTGTACGGCCGGTGTAGTAGCGGCCGCTTATTTTTAGTTTATGTGAGCCTTTTTGTAACTGATTGTCGGGTCCCAATAAATAATTAACTAGCATTATGTGACACTTAGAGCAAGTACAATAAGTCCTAGTCAGCTGGCTATAAGAATTAAAATAGTATATTATTAGTTGGAGGAGAGATGGGAGGAGAGAGAAGAAGAGTGGGCTCTTATGCAAGAGATAGCTCTAGCACGTGCTCCTAGGTATTTTGTGAGAGCGTAAGGTGGGTCATACATTGATGAAGTACTACATTTTTATAGCTCACTATTGTATATGTTGGTCTAAGTTAGCTATAGATGGCATGACACTTGGCTTATAGCCGGCAGCTGGCTACACTATTGGAATTGCTCTTACAAACCGGTCCCAACAACCGATGGCCGAACACGAGCACTGGCCATGCAGGTCCGCACCGACACATGTATTCCCCAAATTTAATGAAAAGATGGGTTGGAGCCCGACGGATCGATCCATTTGCATTATCTCACTGAAGCACGTGTGGATTATCTATCTGTTTGCACGGACTATTTCAGACGCGCTCAAACAAGATGAGTCACCCCGTTTGAAGATACCCTTAGTGATTACACGGTAGATGAAAAACGCACATATATTATATTACCTCTACGTGTGCAATTACTACAGGAAACAATAAATACTAAGGTCAGTGTCTGCTAGTGTGCCGTTGATAGCTATTCTTCAGAGGTAGTATAGTGTGACTCTCGTCGATATCCCTCATCTCATGAGCCTCACAATCTGTTTTATTTGAGTTTACCAGAGGCTGTGCTTGCACACTATTGTATGCCTGATCATCTTTGACTTGTTTGACCACTGTCTGGACACCCCCTGCTGCTACATGCCACTTTTCAGAACCTGACACAACTCAACACTGCACTATGCTGCAGCCGGTTCGAAGATTTGCACTGTTATTTCTAATTAGAATATGCCCTTGATTCAATCTCTTGCGGGTAACACGAATCACTACGCTAGATCGGATGGCTGCGGCAAGGAGGGCATTTCCACCGGATGGCAACACCATATTTTGCAATAATATATATGTATTGGATCTATATAAATACACGGTATAAATATGCATAAGAGTAAAAAAAAAAGAGTACTACCAACGCACCGGTGTACATACCGCCAAAGCATCATTGTGTGTCATTGGTTGGAGCTATTATGCCAACACCAACACACTATGTTGGAGCGCCAGTGGTACATTCTACCATTGGTGTATCTGGTTGTTGCTCCAGCAGTAACAATGCTATCGCTGGTGTACATGCCTGACGTCTTATCACCGGTGTGTTAGCACTGATGCGTACTGTTGCGCCGGCGGTAGCTCCTTTTGTTGCGGTGGTGGTAGAACTTTTCCTAATAGTGTGAGACCGTGAAGCGTTTTAAATATCGAACATGAATTCTAGCAATGCAAGGAAGTTAGATCAATAATATTGCTAAAGCTCATGGGGGTATCCGTATTTGGTATAGTCGGGAACAGACTCCTGAAGGAAATGATATTTATATGAAAATGAACATGAAACGATATGTGATGACAAGGGTCCCTTTGCTTATCAACCCCGCACGTCCAACCACAAAACCAGGGCTGGCCGTTGCGAACGCGACGTGATTCACCTGATACCGCTGCGTGACCGTATCTGTTACCAAATCGGAAAGAAGATGTGTACGTATAATACGACCACGCACGAGGCTGTTGAAAGAAATCCTTGGATTAGCAAGATCGCGTAGCCACCGTTTCGAGACAGAATCCGCGATGCCGCCGTTCCGGCTCTGGGCAGACCTGCCGCCGGAGCTCCTCTGGCTTATCGGCGATAGCCTCGACCTCAAGAGCTACGCCAGCGCGCGGGGAGCCTGCAGGGCTTGGCGACGCGCGCTCGTGCCGCCGTCCCCTTTGCTGCTCGTCCTCGACGATGCCAGGTGCTGCCACGCATACGCCACCTCGCTCCCGGCACGCCGCTCCTTCGATCTCAAAGCCGGCGACATCCGCTCGCGTGGACGATGCATCATCGGCTCGGGCAACGGATGGCTCGCCCTCTACGGCGGCCAGAGGATGATTAGCCTCTTCAATCCCATGACCGCCACTGAGATTACGCTGCCGCCGCTGATCTACAACGGGAGCAAGTGGCTCTGGAAGCTCGTCTTCGCTCCCAACCCCGCCAAAGACGACTTCGCCGCCGTCGCCATCTACGACATGCACAGGCTCGCCTACGTCACCACAGGGGCTAAGAGGTGGGTCGTACTTGATCCCCTCCGCCTTGGTGGAGGGGATCAGCTCGCCGACATTGTCTACCATGAGAAAGACACAGTCTACTGCCTCACACGGTATGGAGACGTTCATGTGCTTCGCCTACCGGAGCACCGCCGTGGGGAGCCTGTCATAGTCGAGGACCCATCATCAGTACTAGCGATAATATCATCAATGCCAGAGCATGCCGGACTTGGTCGACAACAGAATGCGCTGGCAACCATTGAGCCCTTGTCGTCGCCCTCGCACGGAAATCTTCTGTTCAACCCTGCCGCCAATTTTGCCCCGCCATACAACCGAATCACTATGGGGGTAATCTCTATCAGGTCTGGAGGAATAAGCTCTGCATGGTCACTTTAGCGCCCCCAACTCGTCGCTGTGTTGCAGAAAACGAAGTATTTGTTCTGAGGTACTATCCGCAGCGCCAGCCATGCTGGGAGGTTGTGACCAACTTGGGGGGCTACTCAGTGTTTGTCGGGAGGAATAATGCGGTGTCCATGTTTGCTCAAGATGTACCAGGACTCAAAGGTAACTGCGTCTACTGGATTGGCGACGAGAGAGGCAGGGATCAGAGAGGCATGGTCTTTGACATGGCAACTGGGAGGTCTACATGTTGCCTTCCTACAATTGGGGTAGTTCCCGGAGGTGCTCCCCAAAACGCAATCTGCTGGTACTTTCTCAACGACATGGTGAATAACCACAACAATAATGAAAGCAGCGACCCAAGCAACAGTTTTGGGCGATGGTGAAAGAAGTGGGCACAATTTATTTTTTAAACTTTGTTCAGGCCTTTGTTTCTTCCGGCTTATATTGTAGAACAGATGATGTAACTTGTAACTGATGAGTAAACTTGGTGTGTTCTAGGAGTTTACTGATAATAAGGTATTCTCCACTAAATCAGTATACGAGTTCTTGGAAACTAACCTTTTCGGTCCCAATACCAAGTTAATTTGGAAAGCCAAGTTGTCTCTTATGATTCAAATCTTTTTGTGGTAGACATTTAGGAATGCTATTCATACAAGAGATGACATGAGTCGTTGTAAATGGCCTGGTAACCCTGTGTGTTCCTTTTGCAATCAGATTGAGACTGTATCATCCTGTCTTCACTTGTCCTATCGCTCGTGTTACCTAGGGTGTCTTGGGTAAGCTTGGCAAGCAGTTTCCTAGTTCTACGCTTTTCTGCCTAGAGGTAGAATGTATATATGGTTGGACTTGCTGCTGCTTGTTGGGCGGTTTGGACGCTTCGAAACGAGTGACTCTTGATGGTCACTAGAGGAAGGTCCATTGACCTCAACCGTCCCTCGAGAGTAGGACTCGTGACCCGCAGCCTCACGACAATCTCCCTTGCAATAGGAGTTTGAGGGTTTGGGTTGAATGGTGTCACGGTAATCTGTGTGGATGCCGTACGAGAACTTGCAGGCACATCACCCCCAGATCCGCCCAACTGACCCTGTGGCACAGTCGGACGGACCCAACATTACCTCAGAAGTATCCATAGCATCATCACCATTATCCGCAGTACAATCAGCACCCCGATCCTCATCATCCTTCTTCGCCCAAAACATTGGAACGAAGTCTGGCTCTGGCACATAATATTCCGGCTGTCTATGAAAACGAAACTCATATGCCTTTAGGTTGACAACAACATCAGACTTGGCGAAAGGCCCAGACCCATCATCAACAGTTTTGTCAAACACCTTAGAAGTTAACATAGCAACCTCAATGCGGACCACTGCCCTGCGCCTGAGACTCAGTAAATCAACATCCATTGTCTTGCCCAAGAGAGAACCCACAACCCGCAAACCAAGAAAATGTTGCACGGTGTGGGGTACACCCTCGACATGCAGCCAAACCTTCTCCAGCTCCAACTTATGCGGAACCTCTGACGAGTGCGCCGCATAAATCAATATGGTAGAGCTGAAACCCGGAACAACAACCTGGACCATCCACCCTCTCCAATTCATCAAAGGAAGGAACAGTAATCAGTAATCAGGAACTTGTTGTCACCATGAGCCACAGTCTCCCACTTCCAATTAGGCCTATCAGACCACAGCATAGCCACCTGCTCAGCAACCACATCTGCCGGCACCAAATCCCCAGGAACCAAAAAAGTGCAACAAGAGTCTGTCACTGTGCTAGGTCATCATTAACCATAGAGTCAGGCAGCACGGCGAAATAAGTCTCCAACAAGCCTGCACCTGCGACATAGACAGAAGGTCGAGGTGCCTTCAGCACTGGACAACACATCATGGGGTGAGCGACTTTATCACAAACAAAACAATAGTGCTTTACCTTCCAGTCCTTAGAGCATCAGAGTTATATGAACATTTCCAGCACCAAACACTACTCTTCTTGGATTTAGCAGTGGCCTTAGAGGACTACCCCCTACTACCGCCGGTGCCAACTGACCAGCGGTGGGTCCCATCTCCTGAGGATGAAATGTCGATGGTGAAGAAGCAACCATAGCCTCATGTATCGGTTGTTTCTACTGCATAGGTTGCAACGCCAATAACTGCTGGTATAGTGGCCGAAACTAATCCGATTAAGCAAACCCCTCCTAAACATACATGTACAGGTACAAATGCGACTAGCCCTGGCCATGTGTTACCTGCCCCTGCGTGTTCAGATCATGTTGCTGCCCCGACGGAAAGAAACCCTGAGAACCCTGAGCTGCAGCGGCCTTCTTATTTTTCTTTTTCGGCTTCGGAACAGGACGCGGCGCAAAACCCTGCATCTGTGGCTAAAAAACCCGCCAAGCATCTGCTGAGAAACTGCAGGTGGTAGCGGACGCGCGGGAGGTGCCATCCCCGACGCCATAGCATCGTATCTGTCGGGGGAGCTCCTCAGCAATGCCCACCATGAGGGGCTTAGGGTTGACAGAGTCCTGCAGGCTAGCACGAGACATCGGTAACCAAACAAACGAGGAGAGAGATTTACCCAGGTTCGGGGCCCTCGATGAGGTAAAACCCTTAATTCCTGCTTGTCTGATCTTGATTCTCGAAAGTGTATCGAGTTACAATGGGGTAGCCGATAGGCTGTGGTGGTGGTCTCTCAGAGGGGCAAGGGTTCTAAGCTGTAGATTTGATCTTGCGGTGGTTCTACGTTTGTAAGTTGTGTTCCGGCAGATCCTCTCTTGGCCTTTATATAGCAGGCTAGGTCCCAAAAGATCTATCCGGACTCGACTAAGGTACAAAAAGGTATAGTCTAATCTTTCCTTGTAGCACATCTTCTTGCCTTGTTCATCAAAAATCTTCCTTCGGATGAGTCTCCTTCTCCAACGTCGACGTGTAGGCCCACTTCGGATGTAGCCATACGCATGCCGTGCAGTAGTGCCTCATACTCTGCTTCATTGTTTGTTAGCAGCGCGAAGTTCATTCTTAGCACGTATCTCATCTTGTCACTTTGTGGAGAAACTAACACTACTCCCGCGCATGCGTCTGTACTTCGCTTTGAGCCGTCGAAGTACATTGTCCACGAACCCGACATATCGGGTGCAACCGTTATTTGCGACTGAATCCAATCGACAAAGAAATCAGGGAGGATCTGAGACTTGATGGTTGTTCGATTTATGTAAGAAATATCATATGGTGCTAACTCGATAGCCCATTGAGATACTCGGCCTGTGGCATCTGGGTTGGTGAGTATCTTCTTTAATGGAGCTTCAGTGATGATGATTATTGGATGTTCACCGAAGTAATGCTGCAATTTCCGTGCTGTCCTCCATACGACATATGCCAGCTTCTGATGGTGTTGGTACCGCTGCTTCGCCGGTGTGAGTACTTCACTGAGGTAGTAAATGGGGCGCTGCACGCCGTGAAATTTTCCTGCTTCCGAACGCTCGACGATGAGCACAGTGCTAACAACTTGACTGGTTGCAGCGATATTGTGTAGCATCGGCTCCTTATCATGTGGAGTTACAAGAACCGGGGAAGTCAAGAAAACCTTCTTTAGATTGTCGAAAGTTTCATGTGCTTCTACAGTCCACTCGAACTTCTCTGATTTCTTCATTAGCTGATAGAAGGGCAATGCATTTTCTCCTAACTTTGCAATGAACCTGCTGAGGGCTGCTACGCGTCCTGCTAGCTGTTGCACCTGTTGTAGATTCCTTGGTGGCTCCATATCGAGGACAACCTTGATCTTCAAAGGATTCATGTAATATCCTAGGATTTGGGGTTACAAAAATAGAGGAAACAGATGTGTGCATTGCATTCATGCATAGAAAATCCGGGGAATTTTCGCGCTTTCAAGTAAAACATGTCACAGTAACTTGAAGTTTCACTTGACTTGATGGAATTGAAGTAGATCATCTAGCCAAGTGCTATAAACCTCAATGTGACCTTTGCTAAAACCTTGTGTTTGGGTAGGGATGATTTGATCTAAGGGGTTAGATCAAATGGAACTAAAACCAACACAATAACATATCAATCAAGGATCAATTACTTGATCTTATCAAAGATCATAACATGGTATTCCTTGCCATAACATATGAACATCTATTCAATTGGAAATCAAGTAACAATAAAATGGAGAAACTATTCTTGCCTTATCTTTTCCATGTATTAAACTAATTCATGTTCCTACCATGAACCTCATGGTATTCATTCTACTTCATTCTTGGAATCATGACAAGGATCTCAACTCTAGAAATGTTCCCTAGTTTCCATTTGCTATATTCTTCTATATTCAAATTATTATACATCAAAATCTAGAAAGAGAGAGAGAGAGAGTTCTATATTTATTAGAGAAGCAATGTCAACTTTGAGCTAAACCTTGAATACATATCCAATTACTCACATCATCATCTTTAAGAAGAACACTAGGGTATTATTCAAGACATTCCCTAGAGAGGGAACCCATTTATGTTAAACATAGATATTGATGATCACATCATTCTCTATGGAGCCTAATCGATCTTAGGTTATTATTAAAGTCCTTCCCAAATGAGAGAAACCATAGATACCAACATTAGTTATACCTAATAAAGAGTTAAGGATAATTCTTGAGCTAAAGCATTAGGGTATACTCTATCTCATCTTGGAGTGGTGAGATAACCAAATATGAAATGGAATAAGACCATAACCGTGAGTTGATGAAGTAAGGATGAGATTAATCCAACTAAACTAGACAAGTGAAGCCTTAGCCTAGATATCTAATGAGATCTTGTGAGTACACCATAAACCCTAGAATGATCCATTCCTATATAAGAGAGCTCAAGCTATGGTGTTACACTCAAGTTAGTTGAGGCAACACTTGAATTTGAGGGAGAGAACTATCCATATACCCAGATGATTATATCATAAATCTTTGAGAAGAATTCTAAGTTATTATCTCAGGCATCCCCTTGTGATATAAACTATTGAGGCAACCATAGCCATGCCCATCAAGAAATTATAATAGAAGTACTATACCTAGTTGATCAAGACAATACTTGATCTTGGAAGTGAGAAACTTAGTTCATGAGAGATACCTTAGGGAGCCAAATCCTTGATCATTATAAATTGAGTAATAATCATAAAACCCTAAGAACTTGAGGCATAAGATATTAAGAACAAGTTGATCATGTCTAAATCCATGACCATGCTTTCGAAATATATAATTACTAGTTAAACCTTAGTGGGTTAAATAGATAACATCCACAACATAAAATCATAGGGAGATCACTAGTAAGCAACCCTGGACTTATATCTCTATCCTAACTTCTGAATCACTTGGATGATCACAACTAAAACCTAAGCCACAATTACATTCCAACTCATGTGTCAAAAGGTAAATATGAATAAAACCCTAGAATTGCATTCTAATTAAATCCTATGTTGAATTATGGAACATCAGAAACACCTAGTACTAAATCCTATAATTACTACCATGTGTGGTTATCAACCACTTATCCTCATAAACAAAAACCAAACCATGATGAGAGTAATATCTACTCTAGGTATTTCAAGGTGTTGTTAAAAATATAATACTTTGTGCTAACTCTAAAATAGGGTTATAATAGAACTTACAAGACTTTAATAAATAGGTGATCCCTGATACGTCTCAAACGTATCTATAATTTCTTATGTTCCATGCTACTTTTATGATGATACACACATGTTTTATACACACTTTATGTCATTATTATGCATTTTCCGGAACTAACCTATTGACGAGATGCCAGTGCCAGTTTTTCGCTGTTTTGGTTTCAGAAATCCTAGTAAGGAAATATTCTGGAATCGGACGAAATCAACGCAAACATCCTATTTTTCGAAGCTTCCAACACCCGAGAGCCACCGAGGAGCCCTGGTGGGCCCAGATGATAGGGTGGCGCGGCCAAGACCTGGGCCGCGCCCCCCTAGTGTGACACCGCCTCGTCGCCCCTCCGACTCCGCCTCTTCGCCTATTTAAAGGTCCCTGACCTAAATCTTCGATACGGAAAAGCCACGTACGAGAAACCTTCCGAGCCGCCGCCATCGAAGCCAAGATCCGGGGAGAGAAGTCTCTGTTCGGCACTGTCGGACGGGGAAGTGCCCGGAAGGCATCTCCATCAACACCACCGCCATCTTCATCAACGCGTTGTCTCCCATGAGGAGGAGTAGTTCTCCATCAAGGCTAAGGGCTGTACCGGTAGCTATGTGGTTAATCTCTCTCTCCTATGTACTTCAATACAATGATCTCATGAGCTGCTTTACATGATTGAGATCCATATGATGAGCTTTGTAATCTAGATGTCGTTATGCTATTCAAGTGGATTTTACTTATGTGATCTCCGGAGACTCCTTGTCCCACGTGTGTAAAGGTGACAGTGTGTGCACCGTGTGGGTCTCTTAGGCTATATTTCACAGAATACTTATTCACTGAGTTATGATTTGAGTCGGATGTCTCTATGAAATTGTGGTGTGTTAGTACCTCCTATGAATGCTCACAGTGACAGTGGGGTGTTTATTAGTACTTGGGAATACATCTTTAAGGTTTGCCTACATGATGAATTAGTGTTCGTTATCTTGCCAAAGAGTAATTCAGAATAGCATAGTGAAGTGCTTATTTATATTCCTTTATGATTGCAATGTTGAGAGTGTCCACTAGTGAAAGTATGATCCCTAGGCCTTGTTTCCAAATACTGCAATCATCGCTTGTTTATTGTTTTACTGCATCTTTACTTCCTGCAATATTACCACCATCAACTGCACGCCAGCAAGCTATTTTCTGGCGCATTACTATTCATATTCATTCATATCACTTGTATTTCACTATCTCTTCGCCGAACTAGTGCACCTATACATCTGACAAGTGTATTGGGTGTGTTGGGGACACAAGAGACTTCTTGTATCGTGATTGCAGGGTTGCTTGAGAGGGATATCTTTGTCCTCTACCTCCCTGAGTTCGATAAACCTTGGGTGATTCACTTAAGGGAAACGTGTTGCTGTTCTACAAACATCTGCTCTTGGAGGCCCAACACTTCTAGAATAGAAGCGTGCGTAGACATCAAGCTATTTTCTCGCGCCGTTGCTGGAGTAAGGTAAAAGGCACTCATACTCTGGTCCCAGGTAACTAAGTTATTTTCGGTGCCGTTGTAAGTGCTAAGCTATTTCCTTTAGATCCTGCAATTGCATCTTTTTGTTTCTTGTTTTACACTAGTAAGGCATAATGGACAACAATGAGCTTCTTATTCTATTTCCTGAGTTAAGACATGGATCGTTTGATGCGAAAATTAAAAAACCTATGGAATCTTATTTGCATGCTAATAGCAATGATATTAGTATGAACGCTTTGAACACCATTGTTGCTAATGATATAGAAAGTTCTAAGCTTGGGGAAGCTGATTTTGATGAGCATGATATTTTTAGTCCCCAAGCATTGAGGAGAAAATTTTCTTTGATGATACTTTGCCTCCTATTTACGATGATTATAATGATAGTGGTCTTTTGGTGCCGTCTACTATGGAGAGTAAATTTTATTGTGATTATACTATGCCTCCTACACTTGATGAGAATAATAATGATAGATACTTTGTTGAATTTGCTCCCACTATTACTAATAAAATTGATTATACTTATGTGGAGAGTAATGATACTTTTATGCATGTGAATAAGAATGCTTTATGTGATACTTATATTGTTGAGTTTGTTCATGATGCCACTGAAAGTTATTATGAGAGAGGAAAATATGGTTGTAGAAGTTTTCATGTTACTAAAACACCTCTCTATATGCTGAAAATCTTGAAGTTGCGCTTGTCTAGTTTTCCTATGCTTGTTGCATTATGCTTAATGAACTTGTTTATTTACATGATTCCTTTCCATAGGAAGTGGGTTAGGCTTAAATTTGTTTTGAATTTACTTCTTGATGCTCTCTTTTGCTTCAACTCTTATTTCTTGCGAGTGCATCATTAAAATTGCTGAGCCCATCTTAATGGCTATAAAGAAAGCACTTCTTGGGAGATAACCCATGTTTTATTTTGCTACTGTTTTGTTGTGTTTTGGAAGTTGTTACTACTGTATCAACCTCTCCTTATCTTTATTTTATTGCATTGTTGTGCCAAGTAAAGTCTTTGATAGTAAAGTCAATACTAGATTTGGATTGCTGCGCAGAAACAGATTTCTTGCTGTCACGAATTTCAATATGCCTCTCTGTAGGTAACTCAGAAAAATCTGCCAATTTACGTGCGTGATCCTCAGATATGTACGCAACTTTCATTCAATTTGGGCATTTTCATCTGAGCAAGTCTGGTGCCTCAAAAAATTCGTCTTTACGGACTGTTCTGTTTTGACAGATTCTGCCTTTTATTTCGCATTGCTTTTGCTGTGTTGGATGGATTTCTTTGTTCCATTAACTTCCAGTAGCTTTGAGCAATGTCCAGAAGTGTTAAGAATGATTGTGTCACCTCTGAACATGTGAATTTTTGATTATGCACTAACCCTCTAATGAGTTTGTTTCGAGTTTGGTGTGGAGGAAGTTTTCAAGGGTCAAGAGAGGAGGATGATATAATATGATCAAGAAGAGTGAAAATTCTAAGCTTGGGGATGCCCCGTGGTTCATCCCTGCATATTTCAAGAAGACTCAAGCATCTAAGCTTGGGGATGCCCAAGGCATCCCCTTCTTCATCGACAACTTATCAGGTCACTGATGTCTACGGGAGCTTCTATTCTTGTAGACAGTGTTGGGCCTCCAAAAGCAGAGGTTTGTAGAACAGCAGCAAGTTTCCCTTAAGTGGATCACCCAAGGTTTATCGAACTCAGGGAGGAAGAGGTCAAAGATATCCCTCTCAAGCAACCCTGCAACCACAAAGCAAGAAGTCTCTTGTGTCCCCAACACACCTAATAGGTGCACTAGTTCGGCGAAGAGATAGTGAGATGCAAGTAATATGGATGAGTATGAGTGGTAATAGCAATCTGAATAAAATATGGCAGCGAGTAAACATGCAACAAAACAGTAAACAAACGGAGATTCGATGCTTGGAAGCAAGGCCCAGGGATCCTGCTTTCACTAGTGGACACTCTCAACAATGATCACATAATAGAACCACTCTACACCCTCTTGTTGGATGATGAACACCACTAACTGTGTAGGATTACACGAACCCTCAATGCCGGAGTTAACAAGCTCCACAGTATTCGATATTCATGTTTAAATAACCTTAGAGTGCAAGATAGATCAACACAATTACACCGAGAACTAACATAGCATGCACACTGTCACCATCACACTATGAAGGAGGCATAGATCACATCAAAACTATCATAGCAATAGTTAACTTCATAATCTACAAGAGATCACAATCATAGCCCACGCCAAGTACTACACGATGCACACACTGTCACCATTACACCGTGCAGGAGGAATAAACTACTTTAATAACATCACTAGAGTAGCACATAGATGATATTAAACTAGATCACATAAAGAGAGAGATGAACCACATAGCTACAGCGGAGCCCTCAACCCCGGGGGTGAATTAGTCCCTCCTCATCATGGAGACAGCGATGGCGGTGAAGATGGCGGTGGAGACGGCGGTGGAGATGACTCGGGGGCAATTCCGTCAGGGTGCCGGAACAGACTTTGTCCCCCAAATTGGAGGCGATGGCGGCTCTGGATGGTTTTCTCTGGTTTCGTCACTGGTCGAGGTTTTAGGTCGGACGACTAAATAGGCGAAGAGGCGGAGTCGGAGGGGCCACGGGGTGCCCACACACTAGGGGCCGCCCCCTTGGGCCGCGCCGCCTATGGGGTGGGGCCCCCCGGCTCCCCTCGGCCTTTCTCGGTGCTCGAAGCCCGGAATTTTAAGATCTTCGGTGTTGATTTCGTCGATTCCGAAATATTTCCTTACTAGGATCTCTGAAACCAAAAACAGACAGCGGCCTTTCGGCATCTCGTCAATAGGTTAGTTCCAGAAAACGCATCAAAACGATGTAAAGTGTGTATAAAACATGTAAGTATCATCAATAATGTGGCATGGAACATAAGAAATTATCGATACGTCGGAGACGTATCAGCATCCCCAAGCTTAGTTCTGCTCGTCCCGAGGATAACAAAGATAATTTCTGGAGTGACATGCCATCATAACCTTGATCATACTATTGTAAACACATGTAATGAATGCAGCGATCAAAACAATGGTAATGACATGAGTAAACAACTGAATCATAAAGCAAAGACTTTTCATGAATAGTACTTTCAAGACAAGCATCAATAAGTCTTGCATAAGAGTTAACTCATAAAGCAATAAATTCATAGTAAAGGTATTGAAGCAACATAAAGGAAGATTAAGTTTCAGCGGTTGCTTTCAACTTGTAACATGTATGTCTCATGGATAATTGTCAACATAGAGTAATATAACAAATGCAATATGCAAGTATGTAAGAATCAATGCACAGTTCACACAAGTGTTTGCTTCTTGAGATGGAGAGAAATAGGTGAAATGACTCAACATAAAAGTAGAAGAATGGCCCTTCGACGAGGGGAGCATCGATTGCTATATTTGTGCTAGAGCTTTGGTTTTGAAAACAAGAAACAATTTTGTCAACGGTAGTAATAAAGCACATGCATCATGTAAATTATATCCTACAAGTTGCAAGCCTCATGCATAGTATACTAATATGCCCGCACCTTGTCCTAATTAGCTTGGATTAACACGGATTATCATTGCATAGCATATGTTTCAACCAAGTGTCACAAAGGGGTACCTCTATGCCGCCTGTACAAAGGTCTAAGGAGAAAGCTCGCATTGGATTTCTCGCTTTTGATTATTCTCAACTTAGACATCCATACCGGGACAACATAGACAACAGATAATGGACTCCTCTTTAATGCATAAGCATACAACAACAGTTAAAATTCTCATAAGAGATTGATGATTAGTTGTCCACACTGAAACTTCCACCATGAATCATGGCTTTAGTTAGCGGCCCAATGTTCTTCTCTAACAGTATGCATACTCAAACCATTTGATCATGAAAATCGCCCTTACTTCAGACAAGACGAACATGCATAGCAACTCACATGATATTCAACAAAGTGTTGATGGCATCCCCAGAAATATGGTTATCGCACAACAAGCAACTTAATAAGAGATAAAGTGCATAAGTACATATTCAATACCACAATAGTTTTTAGGCTATTTGTCCCATGAGCTATATATTGTAAAGATAAAGAATAGAAATTTAAAGGTAGCACTCAAGCAATTTACTTTGGAATGGCGGAGAAATACCATGTAGTAGGTAGGTATGGTGGACACAAATGGCATAGTAGTTGGCTCAAGGATTTTGGATGCATGAGAAGTATTCCCTCTACAAGGCTTAGGCTAGCAAGGTTATTTGAAACAAACACAAGGATGAACCGGTGCAGCAAAACTCACATAAAAGACATACTGTAAACATTATAAAACTCTACACCGTCTTCCTTGTTGTTCAAACTCTTTACTAGAAATTATCTAGACCTTAGAGAGACTAATTATGCAAACCAAATTTTAGCAAGATCTATGTATTTCTTCATTAATGGGTGCAAAGTATATGATGCAAGAGCTTAAACATGAGCACAACAATTGCCAAGTATCAAATTATCCAAGACATTTTATCAATTACTACATGTAGCATTTCCCGTTTCCAACCATATAACAATTAACGAAGCAGTTTCAACCTTCGCCATGAACATTAAAAGCTAAGAACACATGTGTTCATATGAACCAGCGGAGCGTGTCTCTCTCCCACACAAGCATTTATTCAAACAAAAACAAAAACAACAGACGCTCCAAGTAAAGTACATAAGATGTGACCGAATAAAAATATAGTTTCAAGAGAAGGAACCTGATAATTTGTCGATGAAGAAGGGGATGCCTTGGGCATCCCCAAGCTTAGATGCTTGAGTCTTCTTGAAATATGCAGGGATGAACCATGGGGGCATCCCCAAGCTTAGACTCTTCACTCTTCTTGATCATAGTATATCATCCTCCTCTCTTGACCCTTGAAAACTTCCTCCACACCAAACTCAAAACAAACTCATTAGAGGGTTAGTGCATAATCAAAAACTCACATGTTCAGAGGTGACACAATCATTCTTAACACTTCTGGACATTGCTCAAAGCTACTGGAAGGTAATGGAACAAAGAAATCCACCCAACACAGCGAAAGAAGCAATGCGAAATAAAAGGCAGAATCTGTCAAAACAGAACAGTCCGTAAAGACGAATTTTAAAGAGGCACCAGACTTGCTCAAATGAAAATGCTCAAATTGAATGAAAGTTGCGTACATATTTTAGGATCTCTCACGTAAATTGGCATAATTTTCTGAGTTACCTACAGAGAATTAGGCCCAGATTCGTGACAGCAAGAAATCTGTTTCTGCGCAGTAATCCAAATCTAGTATGAACCTTACTATCAAAGACTTTACTTGGCACAACAATGCAACAAAATTAAGATAAGGAGAGGTTGCTACAGTAGTAACAACTTCCAAGACTCAAATACAAAATAAAAGTACTGTAGCAAAATGAACACATGGGTTATCTCCCAAGAAGTTCTTTCTTTATAGCCATTAAGATGGGCTCAATAATTTCAATGATGCACTCCCAAGAAATAAGAGTTGAGGCAAAAGAGAGCATCAAGAAGCAAATCAAAACACATTTAAGTCTAAACCACTTCCTATGCAAAGGAATCTTGTACACAAATGAATTCATGAAGAACAAAGTGACAAGCATAAGAGGATAAAACACGAGTAACTTCAAGATTCTCAACATAAAGAGGGGAAACTTAATATTATTAAGATGCCTATAACCATGTTTCCCTCTCTCGTAATAACTTTCAGTAGCATCATTGATGAAATCCACAATATAACCATCACTTAAAACATTCTTATCATGGTTCATATGCATAAAGGTATCATTAATTTCGGCGTAAGAAGAGTTCTTCTCATTAATAGTAGTTGGAGCAAGATTATTATCAAGAATTTGAACATGGTAAACAAGTTGCATATTAAGGGAATTGTTTTTAGCAATCCAATCATAACTATGACAAGTTTCATAAGGATAGTTATAACCTATATCATAGCATTCTTTATAATAATCATTAAAGGTCGGAGGCACAGTGTCATCATAAGAAATAGAATAGTTATCTTTCACAGTCGGTTTATCTGTGACCATACCATCATTGTTATTAGAAGGAGATGTATCAAACACATAATGATCAGTAGCAAAAGGATTTTCAAACACCTCTTCCCCAAGCTTAGAGCTTTCTATATCATTATGGGAGGAAGCATGGATAGCACTGATACTATGGCAATTATTATCATCATTTTCAGAATTAGTTTCCCAGAGATTTGCAATATCAAAAGTAGTGTGCTCATTCAAATCATGATCACTAATGTATGTAAAGGGCATAGGAAGATCATTGTATTCAGATTCATTATCATAATAGTCATTAGGAGCAACATACTTACGGTTACCTAGCGTTATCTCATTCACGCGGGGATATGCCGTCCTCTTTCTCTTTATTCTCCTTCTTCTTCTTCTTCTTCTTCTTCTTCGTTCCCTTCTTCTTCTTCTTCTTGTTCTCCTCCTTCTCCTCGTTCCCTTCTTTAGGAGGAAGAGGCTTGAAGGGTGGCTTGTCCGCATAACCTGATTTACTTTCAGAAACAATAGAAGAAACTTGGGAGGATTCCTCCTTTTCATTAATTAGTTCAAAACACACAGCGGTCCTATCATATTTTGGCAAGGTGTCATCTTCTAAAATATTTTGTATGTAAGTATTTGTATGGCTATTATCAATGCAATAAGAAAAACACCCATGCAGGACATCATCAATATCAAGATCATTAATATCTAACAAAGAAATTTTCCTTGATAACTCTTCACACCACAAAAATAAAGTGAGTTCATCATGCTGATTAGGAGTAATTTCATCATCACAATACAAATTTGCAGCACTCATTGGGTTCAAATTATCATTGGTGGAGCATTGAAAATTAAAATGACCCACTTCATGGCAAACTTCACAAATAAAAGGATAGAGGGCACAAACTTTTTTACCAAGATCATCTAGAGCCCTAGCCCACTTTCTAGTTTTTTCATTAATATGATGGATACAATATGTTGGAGATATGCCCAAGAGGCAATAATAAAAGTGGTTATTATATATCTTTATGTTTATGATAAATGTTTATATACCATGCTATAATTGTATTAACCGAAACATTGATACATGTGTGATATGTAAACAACAAAGAGTCCCTAGTATGCCTCTTAACTAGCTTGTTGATTAATGGATGATTAGTTTCATAATCATAAACATTGGATGTTATTAATAACAAGGTTATATCATTGTATGAATGATGTAATGGATACACCCATATTAAGCGTAGCATAAGATCTCGTCATTAAGTTATTTGCTATAAGCTTTCGATACATAGTTACCTATTCCTTATGACCATGAGATCATATAAATCACTTATACCGGAAAGGTACTTTGATTACATCAAACACCACTGCGTAAATGGGTGGCTATAAAGGTGGGATTAAGTATCCGGAAAGTATGAGTTGAGGCATATGGATCAACAATGGGATTTGTCCATCCCGATGACGGATAGATATACTCTGGGCCCTCTCGGTGGAATGTCGTCTAATGTCTTGCAAGCATATGAATAAGTTCATAAGAGACCACATACCACGGTACGAGTAAAGAGTACTTGTCAGGAGACGAGGTTGAACAAGGTATGGAGTGATACCGAAGATCAAACCTCGGACAAGTAAAATATCGTGTGACAAAGGGAATTGGTATTGTATGTAAATGGTTCATTCGATCACTAAAGTCATCGTTGAATACGTGGGAGTCATTATGGATCTCCAGATCCCGCTATTGGTTATTGGTTGGAGTGAGCACTCAACCATGTCCGCATAGTTCACGAACCGTAGGGTGACACACTTAAAGTTGGATGTTGAAATGGTAGTACTTGAATATGGAATGGAGTTCGAATATTTGTTCGAAGTCCCGGATGAGATCCCGGACATCACGAGGAGTTCCGGAATGGTCCGGAGAATAAGATTCATATATAGGATGTCATTTTATGTGAATTAAAATGTCGCGGAAGGTTCTATGGAAGGTTATAGAAGGTTCTAGAAAAGTCCGGAAGAAACCACCAAGGAAGGTGGAGTCCACATGGGACTCCACCTCCATGGCCGGCCAACCCTAGTGGGGGAGGAGTCCCAAGTGGACTCCCCCTTAGGGGGCCGGCCACCCCCCCATATGGGAGGTGGAACTCCCACCTTTGGTGGGAGTCCTAGCTTGGCTAGGTTTCCCCTCCTTATGGAAGGTTTTTGGTTCGGGTCTTATTCGAAGACTTGGAGACCAACTCTTGGGGATCCACCTATATAATGAGGGGCCAAGGGAGGCCGGCCACCCTAAGACCCACAACCTGGCCGCCCTTGAGTGGCCGGCCACCCCCTCCCAAACCCTAGCCGCCCCTCTCCTCCATAGCTCCCGCGTGCTTTAGCGAAGCTCCGCCGGAGTTCTCCACCGCCACCGACACCACGCCGTCGTGCTGTTGGATTCAAGAGGAGCTACTACTTCCGCTGCCCGCTGGAACGGGAGGTGGACGTCGTCTTCATCAACAACCGAACGTGTGACCGAGTACGGAGGTGCTGCCCGTTCGTGGCGCCGGAACCGATCGTGATCAAGATCTTCTACGCGCTTGCAAGCGGCAAGTGAACGTCTACCGCAGCAACAAGAGCCTCATCTTGTAGGCTTTGGAATCTCTTCAAGGGTGAGACTCGATACCCCCTCGTTGCTACCGTCTTCTAGATTGCATCTTGGCTTGGATTGCGTGTTCGCGGTAGGAATTTTTTTGTTTTCTATGCAACGTTATCCTACAGTGGTATCAGAGCCGTGTCTATGCATAGATGGTTGCACGAGTAGAACACAATGGTTTTGTGGGCGTTGATGCTCTTGTTATCTTTAGTTGAGTACTTTGCATCTTTATGGCATAGTGGGATGAAGCGGCTCGGACTAACTTTACATGACCGCGTTCATGAGACTTGTTCCTCGTTCGACATGCAACTTGTATTGCATAAGAGGCTTTGCGGGTGTCTGTCTCTCCTACTATAGTAAAGATTCAATTTACTCTTCTATTGACAACATTAGTATCAACGTTGTGGTTCATGTTCGTAGGTAGATTAGATCTCTCTCGAAAACCCTAAACCACGTAAAATATGCAAACCAAATTAGAGACGTCTAACTTGTTTTTGCAGGGTTTGGTGATGTGATATGGCCATAATGTGATGATGAATATGTATGAGATGATCATTATTGTATTGTGGCAACCGGCAGGAGCCTTATGGTTGTCTTTAAATTTCATGTTGAGTAGTATTTCAAAGTAGTTGTAATAGTTGCTACATGGAGGACAATCATGGAGACGGCGCCATTGACCTTGACGCTACGCCGACGATGATGGAGATCATGCCCGAAGATGATGGAGATCATGTCCGTGCTTTGGAGATGAAGATCAAAGGCGCAAAGACAAAAGGGCCATATCATATCACATATGAACTGCATGTGATGTTAATCCTTTTATGCATCTTATTTTGCTTAGATCGCGACGGTAGCATTATAAGATGATCCCTCACTAAAATCTCAAGATAATAAAGTGTTCATCCTTAGTAGCACCGTTATCAAGTCTTGTCGTTTCGAAGCATCTCGTGATGATCGGGTGTGATAGATTCAATAAGTACATACAACGGGTGCAAGACAGTTTTGCACATGCGGATACTAAGGTGGCCTTGACGAGCCTAGCATGTACAGACATGGTCTCGGAACACATGATACCGAAAGGTAGAGCATGAATCATATGGTTGATATGATGAACACTTTGAGTGTTCGCCATTGAAATCACACCTTTTCTCGTGATGATCGGGTTTAGGTGCGGTAGATTTGGTTCGTGTGATCACTAAGACAATGCGAGGGATATTGTTTTGAGTGGGAGTTCACCTAGTTTTTTTAATTATGTTGAATTAAAATTTGAACTCAATTTGTCATAAACTTAGTCTAAACTTTTGCAAATATGTTGTAGAAATGGCGTCCCCAATCAATTTTAACCAGTTCCTAGAGAAAGAAAAGCTTAAGAGCAACGGTAGCAACTTCACCGACTGGTTCCGTCATGTGAGGATCTTCCTCTCTGGCGGAAATCTGCAATATGTGCTTGATGCACCGCTAGGTGACCCTCCTGCAGAAACTGAAACCGATGAAGTAAAAGACTCGGAAAACTCGGTACTCTCAAGTTCAGTGTGCCATCCTGTGCAGTCTGGAATCCGATCTTCAAAAACGTTTTGAGCACCACGATCCTCATGAGTTGATGAATGAGCTGAAAGCTATTTTTGAGACTCATGCGGCCGTGGAATGCTATGAAGCATCGAAACATTTCTTCAGCTGTATGATGGAAGAAGGCAGCTCCATTAGTGAGCACATGCTCGCCATGACCGGGCATGCGAAGAAACTCAGTGACTTGGGAATAGTGATTCCTAACAGACTGGGGATTAATCGTGTCCTTCAATCACTGCCACCAAGTTACAAGAACTTTGTGATGAACTACAATATGCAGAACATGAACAAGGAGTTACCTGAACTCTTTGGCATGCTAAAAGCTGCTGAGATTGAGATCAAGAAAGAGCACCAAGTGTTAATGGTCAACAAGACCACTAGTTTCAAGAAACAGGGCAAGTCTAAGGGAAAATTCAAGAAGGGTGGCAAGAAAGCTGCCACGCCTCCTATGAAACCTAAGAACGGCCCTAAGCCTGATGCTGAGTGCTATTACTGCAAGGAGAAGGGACACTGGAAGCGTAATTGCTCCAAGTATCTGGCTGATCTGAAGAGCGGCCTTGTCAAGAAGAAGAAAGAAGGTATATCTGATATACATGTTATAGATGTTCATTTCACTGGTTCTCGTTCTAGTACCTGGGTATTTGATACTGGTTCGGTTGCTCATATTTGTAACTCGAAACAGGAACTAAAGAATAAACGACAACTGCTGAAAGATGAAGTGACGATGCGCGTTGGAAACGGATCCAAGGTCAATGTGATCGCAGTCGGCACACTTCCTCTACATCTACCTTCGGGATTAGTTTTAAGCCTAAATAATTGTTATTATGTACCTGCGTTGAGCATGAACATTATATCTGGATCTTGTTTAATGCAAGACGGTTATTCATTCAAGTCTGAGAATAATGGTTGTTCTATTTTTATGAATAATATCTTTTATGGTCGAGCACCACAAAAGAATGGCTTATTTCTGTTAGATCTCGATAGTAGTGATACGCATATACATAACATTGATGCTAAGCGAATTAAATTGAATGATAATTCTACTTATATGTGGCACTGTCGTCTTGGTCATATTGGAGTGAAACGCATGAAGAAACTCCATACTGATGGATTACTTGAATCACTTGACTTTGAGTCACTTGATAGATGCGAAGCATGTCTAATGGGAAAAATGACTAAGACTCCATTTTCTGGTATAATGGAGCGAGCTACTGACTTATTGGAAATCATACATACCGATGTATGCGGACCAATGAGTGTAGCATCGCGCGGTGGTTATCGTTATGTTCTAACCTTCACAGATGATCTGAGTAGATATGGGTATATCTATTTCATGAAACATAAATCCGAAACTTTTGAGAAGTTTAAGGAATTCCAAAGTGAAGTAGAAAATCAACGTAACAAGAAGATTAAATTTCTACGATCTGATCGTGGAGGTGAATATCTGAGTTATGAGTTTGGCATGCATTTAAAGAAATGCGGAATACTTTCACAATTGACACCGCCGGGAACACCACAACGAAACGGTGTGTCCGAACGTCGTAATCGAACTCTATTAGATATGGTTCGTTCTATGATGTCTCTTACTGATTTGCCGTTATCATTTTGGAGTTATGCATTAGAGACAGCCGCATTCACTTTAAATAGAGCACCATCAAAATCCGTAGAAACGACACCGTATGAATTATGGTTTAATAAGAAACCTAAGCTGTCGTTCCTTAAAGTTTGGGGTTGCGAAGCCTATGTAAAAAAGTTACAACCGGACAAGCTAGAACCCAAAGCGGAGAAATGCATCTTCATAGGATACCCTAAGGAAACTATAGGGTACACTTTCTATCACAGATCCGAAGGCAAAATCTTTGTTGCTAAGAATGGAACCTTTCTTGAGAAAGAATTTCTCACTAAAGAAGTGACTGGAAGAAAAGTAGAACTCGATGAGATTAATGAATCTATACTCGTTGATCAGAGTAGCGCAGTACCGGAAGTTGTACCTGTACCGCCTACACCGGCAACAGAGGAAGCTAATGATAATGATCATGAAACTTCGAACGAGGAAACTACTGAACCTCGCAGATCAACAAGGGAACGTGCCACTCCTGATTGGTATGATCCTTGTCTAAATGTCATGATTGTGGATAACAATGATGAGGACCCTGCGACGTATGAAGAAGCGATGATGAGCCCAGATTCCAACAAATGGCAAGAAGCCATGAAATCCGAAATGGGATCCATGTATGATAACAAAGTATGGACTTTGGTAGATTTACCTGATAGCCGAAAGGCTGTCGAGAATAAATGGATCTTCAAGAGAAAAATAGATGCTGATGGTAATATTACTGTCTATAAAGCTCGACTTGTCGCAAAGGGTTTTCGACAAATTCAAGGAGTTGACTACGATGAGACTTTCTCACCCGTAGCGAAGCTAAAATCTGTGAGGATTTTGTTAGCAATAGCTGCATTTTTCGATTATGAGATTTGGCAGATGGATGTCAAAACGGCGTTCCTTAATGGAGACATTGAGGAAGAGTTGTATATGGTACAACCCAAAGGTTTTGTCGATCCTAAAAATGCTGACAAAGTATGCAAACTTCAGCGTTCAATCTATGGACTGAAGCAAGCATCAAGAAGTTGGAACCGACGCTTTGATAAGGTGATCAAAGACTTCGGGTTTATACAGTGTCATGGAGAGGCCTGTATTTACAAGAAAGTGAGTGGGAGCTCTGTAGCATTCCTGATATTATATGTAGATGACATATTATTGATTGGGAATGATATAGAACTATTAAGCAGTGTAAAAGGTTATTTGAATAATAGTTTTTCAATGAAAGACCTTGGTGAAGCATCGTATATATTAGGCATCAAGATTTATAGAGATAGATCAAGACGCCTAATAGGGCTATCACAGAGTACATACCTGGACAAGATTCTAAAGAAGTTTAGAATGGACGAAAGTAAGAAAGGGTTTTTACCTATGTTACCAGGCAAGGTCTTGAGTAAGACTCAAGGACCGGCTACGGCAGAAGAAAGAGAAAGGATGAGTCAGATCCCCTATGCTTCGGCAGTAGGCTCTATTATGTATGCCATGCTATGTACAAGACCGGATATAGCGCATGCTGTTAGTTTGACTAGCAGATATCAAAGTGATCCAGGAATGGAACACTGGACAGCGGTCAAGAATATCCTGAAATACTTGAAAAGAACTAAGGATATGTTTCTTTGTTATGGAGGTGACCAAGAGCTCGTTGTAACAAGTTACACCGATGCAAGTTGGAACACCGATCCTGATGACTCTAAGTCACAGTCTGGGTACGTGTTTATATTGAATGGTGCTGCAGTAAGCTGGGCAAGCTCGAAGCAGTGCACGGTGGCGAAGTCTTCAACAGAATCGGAGTACATAGCGGCTTCAGAGGCTTCATCAGAAGCGGTATGGATGAAGAGGTTCATTGTAGAGCTCGGTGTGGTTCCTAGTGCATTGGACCCACTAGTCATATACTGTGACAACATGGGTGCCATCGCCAATGCACAAGAACCAAGGTCACACAAGAGGCTGAAGCATATCAAGCTGCGTTACCACTCGATTCGCGAGTACATCGAAGATGGAGAAGTAAAGATTTGCAAAGTACACACTGATCTGAATGTAGCAGATCCGTTGACTAAAGCTCTCCCTAGGGCAAAGCATGACCAACACCAGAATGCCATGGGTGTTAGGTTCCTTACAATGTAATCTAGATTATTGACTCTAGTGCAAGTGGGATTGGAGATATGCCCAAGAGGCAATAATAAAAGTGGTTATTATATATCTTTATGTTTATGATAAATGTTTATATACCATGCTATAATTGTATTAACCAAAACATTGATACATGTGTGATATGTAAACAACAAAGAGTCCCTAGTATGCCTCTTAACTAGCTTGTTGATTAATGGATGATTAGTTTCATAATCATAAACATTGGATGTTATTAATAACAAGGTTATATCATTGTATGAATGATGTAATGGATACACCCATATTAAGCGTAGCATAAGATCTCGTCATTAAGTTATTTGCTATAAGCTTTCGATACATAGTTACCTAGTCCTTATGACCATGAGATCATATAAATCACTTATACCGGAAAGGTACTTTGATTACATCAAACACCACTGCGTAAATGGGTGGCTATAAAGGTGGGATTAAGTATCCGGAAAGTATGAGTTGAGGCATATGGATCAACAGTGGGATTTGTCCATCCCGATGACGGATAGATATACTCTGGCCCTCTCGGTGGAATGTCGTCTAATGTCTTGCAAGCATATGAATAAGTTCATAAGAGACCACATACCACGGTACGAGTAAAGAGTACTTGGAGACGAGGTTGAACAAGGTATGGAGTGATACCGAAGATCAAACCTCGGACAAGTAAAATATCGTGTGACAAAGGGAATTGGTATTGTATGTAAATGGTTCATTCGATCACTAAAGTCATCGTTGAATATGTGGGAGTCATTATGGATCTCCAGATCCCGCTATTGGTTATTGGTTGGAGTGAGCACTCAACCATGTCCGCATAGTTCACGAACCGTAGGGTGACACACTTAAAGTTGGATGTTGAAATGGTAGTACTTGAATATGGAATGGAGGAATATTTGTTCGAAGTCCCGGATGAGATCCGGACATCACGAGGAGTTCCGGAATGGTCCGGAGAATAAGATTCATATATAGGATGTCATTTTATGTGAATTAAAATGTCGCGGAAGGTTCTATGGAAGGTTCTAGAAGGTTCTAGAAAAGTCCGGAAGAAACCACCAAGGAAGGTGGAGTCCACATGGGACTCCACCTCCATGGCCGGCCAACCCTAGTGGGGGAGGAGTCCCAAGTGGACTCCCCCTTAGGGGGCCGGCCACCCCCCCATATGGGAGGTGGAACTCCCACCTTTGGTGGGAGTCCTAGCTTGGCTAGGTTTCCCCTCCTTATGGAAGGTTTTTGGTTCGGGTCTTATTCGAAGACTTGGAGACCAACTCTTGGGGATCCACCTATATAATGAGGGGCCAAGGGGAGGGGGCCACCCAAGACCACAACCTGGCCGCCCCCTTGAGTGGCCGGCCACCCCCTCCCAAACCCTAGCCGCCCCCTCTCCTCCATAGCTCCCGCGTGCTTTAGCGAAGCTCCGCCGGAGTTCTCCACCGCCACCGACACCACGCCGTCATGCTGTCGGATTCAAGAGGAGCTACTACTTCCGCTGCCCGCTGGAACGGGAGGTGGACGTCGTCTTCATCAACAACCGAACGTGTGACCGAGTACGGAGGTGTGCCCCGTGGCGCGGAACCGATCGTGATCAAGATCTTCTACGCGCTTTGCAAGCGGCAAGTGAACATCTACCGCAGCAAAAAGAGCCTCATCTTGTAGGCTTTGGAATCTCTTCAAGGGTGAGACTCGATACCCCCTCGTTGCTACCGTCTTCTAGATTGCATCTTGGCTTGGATTGCGTGTTCGCGGTAGGAAATTTTTTGTTTTCTATGCAACGTTATCCTACACAATATTCATCTTTGATTTGATTAATTCCACAAGGTCTATGCATTCCACAAAAATTAACATGCTTATAGGAAATAGCATTCTTAGGAGTTTGAGCATGCTTATTGCAATCATTAACAACAATTTCATCCTTCATGCAAGCCTCTTTAAAAGGTTCATGATACTTATCAAAATTCTTTTTAGGCAATTCAAAATGAGAAGCAAAGGCTTTATAAAGATTTGCAGCAACTTGAGAGTCAAGACCATAAGTAGCACTCATATCTCGAAATTTATCAGTATCCATAAAAGCTTCAATGCATTCATAATCATAATTTATACCTGACTCTTCACCTTTGTTGTTCTCCCATCCTTCAGCATTCTCCTCAATCCGATCAAGAAGATCCCACCTAGCTTCAACCTCCTTGCTTGTGAAAGATCCCTCCGAACAGGCATCCAGATAGTCCTTGTGTTGTCCTGAAAGCCTCGCATAAAAATTGTTAACAATAACATTACGGGGGAGCTCATGAATGGGACATTTGAGCATTAGTGACTTCAATCTCCCCCATGCTTGAGAAATACTCTCTCCATCACGAGGATAAAAGTTATAAATATAATTCCTATCAATATGCACTTCATGAGGAGGATAAAATTTAGAATAAAAGAGAGGTACAATTTCCTCCCAACCAAGAGAATGACTATTCTTCAACAATTTATACCAATGCGCCGCTTTACCAGACAGCGAAAAAGAGAATAGCTTCTTCCTCACTTCATCCATAGAGATACCTGCACACTTGAATAACCCGCATAATCCATGCAAAAACAGTAAATGATCTCCAGGATGGACAGTTCCATCCCCTTCATAGCGGTTATCAATAACACGTTCAATAATTTTCATGGGTATCTTGAAAGCAGTACTTGCAGTTGGTGGACAAGCATCATTAGAGTTATCGCATATGGGAGATAAAGCATTATCAGAACAAATTTTCTCCCCTAAAGATGGGAAACTAAAAAGATCACAAAAACTAGCTTCCCCAAGCTTAGACTTATCCATAGCATTAGCAGTGATTGCGTTCATACTAATAACATTGCTACTAGCATGCAATTGAGGCTCCATAGGTTCTTTAATTTTCGCATCACACAATTCATGTCTTAACTTAGGAAATAAATTAAAAAGCTCATAGTTGTATTCCATTATGCCTTACTAGTGTAAAACAAGAAACAAAAGATGCAATTGCAGGATCTAAAGGAAATAGCTTCGAGTACTTACAACGGCGAAAATAGCTTAGTAGCCGAGATCCGGAGTGTGAGTACCTTTTACCTTACCTCCCAAGGCGGCAAAAAATAGCTTGATGTCTACGGGAGCTTCTATTCTTGTAGACAGTGTTGGGCCTCCAAGAGCAGAGGTTTGTAGAACAGCAGCAAGTTTCCCTTAAGTGGATCACCCAAGGTTTATCGAACTCGGGGAGGAAGAGGTCAAAGATATCCCTCTCAAGCAACCCTGCAACCACAAAGCAAGAAGTCTCTTGTGTCCCCAACACACCTAATAGGTGCACTAGTTCGGCGAAGAGATAGTGAGATGCAAGTAATATGGATGAGTATGAGTGGTAATAGCAATCTGAATAAAATATGGCAGCGAGTAAACATGCAACAAAACAGTAAACAAACGGAGATTCGATGCTTGGAAGCAAGGCCCAGGGATCCTGCTTTCACTAGTGGACACTCTCAACAATGATCACATAATAGAACCACTCTACACCCTCTTGTTGGATGATGAACACCACTAACTGTGTAGGATTACACGAACCCTCAATGCCGGAGTTAACAAGCTCCACAATATTCGATATTCATGTTTAAATAACCTTAGAGTGCAAGATAGATCAACACAATTACACCGAGAACTAACATAGCATGCACACTGTCACCATCACACTATGAAGGAGGCATAGATCACATCAAAACTATCATAGCAATAGTTAACTTCATAATCTACAAGAGATCACAATCATAGCCCACGCCAAGTACTACACGATGCACACACTGTCACCATTACACCGTGCAGGAGGAATAAACTACTTTAATAACATCACTAGAGTAGCACATAGATGATATTCAACTAGATCACATAAAGAGAGAGATGAACCACATAGCTACGGGAGCCCTCAGCCGGGGTGAATTACTCCCTCCTCATCATGGAGACAACGATGGCGGTGAAGATGGCGGTGGTGACGGTGGAGACGGTGGAGATGACTCCGGGGCAATTCCCCATCCCGGCAGGTGCCGGAACAGAGACTTCCGACCCCGAATTGGAGTTTCGCGATGGCGGCGGCTCGGATGGTTTTCTGGGTTTCATCGAATGTCGAGGTTTTAGGTCAGGGACGACTAAATAGGCGAAGAGGCGGAGTCGGAGGGCCACGGGGTGCCCACACACTAGCGCGCCCCTTTGGCCGCGCCGCCTATGGGGTGGGGCCCCCAGCTCCCCTCTGCCTTTCTCCGGTGCTCTGGAAGCTTCCGGGAATTTTAAGATCTTCGGTGTTGATTTCGTCCGATTCCGAAAATATTTCCTTACTAGGATCTCTGAAACCAAAAACAGCAGAAAACAACAACTGGCCTTTCGGCATCTCGTCAATAGGTTAGTTCCATAAAACGCATCAAAACGATGTAAAGTGTGTATAAAACATGTAAGTATCATCAATAATGTGGCATGGAACATAAGAAATTATCGATACGTCGGAGACGTATCAGTCACCTCTAGTGAAGCTATATTTTTATTCCGTCACATCTTATGTGCTTTACTTGGAGCGTCTGTGTGCTTTTATTTTTGTTTGTGTTTGAATAAATTCATGCTTGTGTGTGAGAGAGACACGCTCCGCTGTTTCGTATGAACACATATGTTCTTAGCTTTATTCTTAATGTTCTTGGCGAAGGTTGAAACTGCTTCGTTCATTGTTATATGGTTGGAAACAGAAAATGCTTCATGTGGTAATTGGTATAATGTCTTGAATAATGTGATACTTGGAAATTGTTGTGCTCATATAGATCATGTTTAAGCTCTTTCATCATGTACCTTGTACCCATTAATGAAGAACTACATAGAGCTTGTTAAAATTTGGTTTGCATGATTGATCTCTAGAGTCTAGATATTTTCTGGTTAAGGTGTTTGAACAACAAGGAGACAATGTAAAGTCTTATAATACCTACAATATGTTCATATGTGAGCTTTGCTGCACCTTTTATACTTGAGTTTGCTTCAAACAACCTTGCTAGCCTAGCCTTGTATTGAGAGGAATTCTTCTCGTGCATCCAAATCCTTGAGCCAAAAACTATGCCATTTGTGTCCATCATACCTACCTACTACATGGTATTTCTCTTCCATTCCAAAGTACATTACTTGAGTGCTACCTTTAAAATTCTATTCTTTGTCTTTTCAATATATAGCTCATGGGAAAATAGCCTTAAAAACTATTGTGGTGAAGAATATGTACTTATGTGTCTTATTTCTTAATAAGTTGCTTGTTGAGCGGTAACCATGTTTCTGGGGACGCCATCAACTTTTACCTTTGTTGAATATCATGTGAGTTGCTATGCATGTTTGTCTTGTCTGAAGTAAGGGAGATTTTCATGATCAAATGGTTTGCATATGCATATTGTTAGAGAAGAACATTGGGCCACTAACTAAAGCCATGATTCATGGTGGAAGTTTCAGTTTGGACAATTAATCCTCAATCTCTTATGAGAATATTAACTGTTGTTGAATGCTTATGCATTAAAGAGGAGTCCATTATCTGTTGTCTATGTTGTCCCGGTATGGATGTCTAAGTTGAGAATAATCAAAAGCGAGAAATCCAATGCGAACTTTCTCCTTAGACCTTTGTACAGGCGGCATAGAGGTACCCCTTTGTGACACTTGGTTGAAACATATGCTATGCAATGATAATCCATGTTAATCCAAGCTAATTAGGACAAGGTGCGAGCACTATTGGTATACTATGCATGAGACTTGCAACTTATAGGATATCTTATACATAACACATATGCTTTATTACTACCGTTGACAAAATTGTTTCTTGTTTTCAAAATGAAAAGCTCTAGCACAAATATAGTAATCCATGCTTCCCTCTGCGAAGGGCCAATCTTCTTCTTTATTGTTGAGTCAGTTTGCCTATTCTTTCTATCTCAGAAGCAAACACTTGTATCAACTGTGTGCATTGATTCTTACATGTTTACCTATTGCACTTGTTATATTACTTTGTGTTGACAATTATCCATGAGATATATATGTTGAAGTTGAAAGCAACTGCTGAAACTTATATCTTCCTTTGTGTTGCTTCAAACCTTTCTACTAAGAATTTATTGCTTTATGAGTAACTCTTATGCAAGTCTTATTGATGCTTGTCTTGAAAGTATTATTCATGAAAAGTCTTTGCTATATGATTCATTTGTTTACTCATTATCTTCATCATTGCTTTGAATCGTTGCATTCATCTCATATGCTTTACAATAGTATTGATCAAGATTACGATAGCATGTCACTTCAGAAATTATCCTTGTTATCGTTTACCTACTCGAGGGCGAGTAGGAACTAAGCTTGGGGATGCTTGATACGTCTCAAACGTATCTATAATTTCTTATGTTCCATGCTACTTTTATGATGATACACACATATTTTATAGACACTTTATGTCATTATTATGCATTTTCCGGAACTAACCTATTGACGAGATGCCGAAGTGCCAGTTCCTGTTTTCTGCTGTTTTTGGTTTCAGAAATCCTAGTAAGGAAATATTCTCGGAATCGGACGAAATCAACGACATCTTAGAATTCCACGAAGCCTTAACACCCGAGAGGGACCAGGGGAGAGCCACAGGGCCACCAGACAACAGGGCGGCGCGGCCCAAGGGGGGCGCACCCCCCTATTGTGTGGCGCCCCCGTAACCCTTCCGACTCCGCCTCTTCGCCTATTTAAAGGTCCCTGACCTAAATCTTCGATACGGAAAAGCCACTGTACGAGAAACCTTCCAGAGCCGTGATGCGTGTAGTTGACACGTCCGTTGGGAACCCCAAGAGGAAGGTGTGATGCGCACAGCGGCAAGTTTCCCTCAGTAAGAAACCAAGGTTTAATCGAACCAGTAGGAGTCAAGAAGCACGTTGAAGGTTGATGGCGGCGGGATGTAGTGCGGCGCAACACCAGAGATTCCGGCGCTAACGTGGAACCCGCACAACACAACCAAAGTACTTTGCCCCAACGAAAAAGTGAGGTTGTCAATCTCACCGCTTGCTGTAACAAAGGATTAGATGTATAGTGTGGATGATGATTGTTTGCAAAGAACAAGAAAGAACAAGTATTGCAGATTTGTATTTCAGTATAAAAAGAATGGACCGAGGTCCACAGTTCACTAGAGGTGTCTCTCCCATAAGATAAAAGCATGTTGGGTGAACAAATTACAGTCGGGCAATTGACAAATAGAGAGGGCATAACAATGCACATACATGATATGATAAATATAGTGAGATTTAATTGGGCATTACGACAAAGTACATAGACCGCTATCCAGGATGCATCTATGCCTAAAAAGTCCACCTTCAGGTTATCATCCGAACCCCTTCCAGTATTAAGTTGCAAAACAACAGACAATTGCATTAAGTATGGTGCGTAATGTAATCAATAACTACATCCTTAGACATAGCATCAATGTTTTATCCCTAGTGGCAACAAGACATCCACAACCTTAGAACTTTCTTCACTGTCCCGGATTTAATGGAGGCATGAACGCACTATCGAGCATAAATACTCCCTCTTGGAGTTAAGAGCAAAAACTTGGCCAGAGCCTCTACTAATAAAGGAGAGCATGCAAGATCATAAACAACACATAGGTAATAACTTGATAATTAACATAACATAGTATTCTCTATCCATCGGATCCCGACAAACACAACATATAGTATTACGATATAGATGATCTTGATCATGTTAGGCAGCTCACAAGATCCGACAATGAAGCACAATGAGGAGAAGACAACCATCTAGCTACCGCTATGGACCCATAGTCCAGGGGTGAACTACTCACTCATCACTCCGGAGGCGACCATGGCGGTGAAGAGTCCTCCCGGGAGATGAATCCCCTCCCCGGTGCCGGAGGCGATCTCCTGAATCCCCCGAGATGGGATTGGCGGCGGCGGCGTCTCGAAAGGTTTTCCGTATCGTGGCTCTCGTACTGGGGTTTCGCGACGGAGGCTTTAAGTAGGCGGAAGGGCAGTAAAGAGGCGGCACGAGGGGCCCACACCATAGGTCGGCGCGCCGGGTTCAGCCGCGCCCGCCCCGGTGTCCGGCCACCTCGTGGCCCCACTTTGACTCTCCCTCGGTCTTCTGGAAGCTTCGTGGCAAAATAGGACCCTGGGCGTTGATTTCGTCCAATTCCGAGAATATTTCTTTACTAGGATTTCTGAAACCAAAAACAGCAGAAAATAGCAACTGGCTCTTCGGCATCTCGTTAATAGGTTAGTGCTAAAATGCATAAATACGACATATAATGTGTATAAAACATGTAGATATCATCAATAATGTAGCATGGAACATAAGAAATTATCGATACGTCGGAGACGTATCAGCATCCCCAAGCTTAGTTCTGCTCGTCCCGAGCAGGTAAACGATAACAAAGATAATTTCTGGAAGTGACATGCCATCATAACCTTGATCATACTATTGTAAGCATATGTAATGAATGCAGCGATCAAAACAATGGTAATGATATGAGTAAACAACTGAATCATAAAGCAAAGACTTTTCATGAATAATACTTCAAGACAAGCATCAATAAGTCTTGCATAAGAGTTAACTCATAAAGCAATAAATCAAAGTAAAGGTATTGAAGCAACACAAAGGAAGATTAAGTTTCAGCGGTTGCTTTCAACTTATAACATGTATATCTCATGGATAATTGTCAACATAGAGTAATATAACAAATGCAATATGCAAGTATGTAAGAATCAATGCACAGTTCACACAAGTGTTTGCTTCTTGAGGTGGAGAGAAATAGGTGAACCGACTCAACATAAAAGTAAAAGAATGGTCCTTCAAAGAGGAAAGCATCGATTGCTATATTTGTGCTAGAGCTTTTATTTTGAAAACATGAAACAATTTTGTCAACGGTAGTAATAAAGCATATGAGTTATGTAAATTATATCTTACAAGTTGCAAGCCTCATGCATAGTATACTAATAGTGCCCGCACCTTGTCCTAATTAGCTTGGACTACCGGATCATCACAATACACATGTTTTAACCAAGTGTCACAATGGGGTACCTCCATGCCGCCTGTACAAAGGTCTAAGGAGAAAGCTCGCATTTTGGATTTCTCGCTTTTGATTATTCTCAACTTAGACATCCATACCGGGACAACATGGACAACAGATAATGGACTCCTCTTTAATGCATAAGCATGTGGCAACAATTAGTGTTCTCATATGAGATTGAGGATATATGTCCAAACTGAAACTTCCACCATGATTCATGGCTTTAGTTAGCGGCCCAATGTTCTTCTCTAACAATATGCATGCTCCAACCATTAAAGTGGTAGATCTCTCTTACTTCAGACAAGACGGACATGCATAGCAACTCACATGATATTCAACAAAGAGTAGTTGATGGCGTCCCCTGAAGCATGGTTATCGCACAACAAGCAACTTAATAAGAGATAAAGTGCATAAGTACATATTCAATACCACAATAGTTTTTAAGCTATTTGTCCCATGAGCTATATATTGTAAAGGCGAATGATGGAATTTTAAAGGTAGCACTCAAGCAATTTACTTTGGAATGGCGGAGAAATACCATGTAGTAGGTAGGTATGGTGGACACAAATGGCATAGTGGTTGGCTCAAGGATTTTGGATGCATGAGAAGTATTCCCTCTCGATACAAGGTTTAGGCTAGCAAGGTTTATTTGAAACAAACACAAGGATGAACGGTGCAGCAAAACTCACATAAAAGACATATTGTAAACATTATAAGACTCTACACCGTCTTCCTTGTTGTTCAAAACTCAATACTAGATATTATCTAGACTTTAGAGAGACCAAATATGCAAACCAAATTAGCAAGCTCTATGTGTTTCTTCATTAATGGGTGCAAAGTATATGATGCAAGAGCTTAAACATGAGCACAACAATTGCCATGTATCAAATTATTCAAGACATTTTAGAATTACTACATGTAGCATTTCCCGATTCCAACCATATAACAATTTAACGAAGAAGATTCAACCTTCGCCATGAATACTATGAGTAAAGCCAAAGGATATACTTGTCCATATGCAACAGCGGAGCGTGTCTCTCTCCCATACAGTGAATGCTAGGATCCATTTTATTCAAACAAAAAAACAAAAATAAAAACAAACCGACGCTCCAAGTAAAGTACATAAGATGTGACTGAATAAAAATATAGTTTCAGGGGAGGAACCTGATAATGTTGTCGATGAAGAAGGGGATGCCTTGGGCATCCCCAAGCTTAGACGCTTGAGTCTTCTTAGAATATGCAGGGGTGAACCACCGGGCATCCCCAAGCTTAGAGCTTTCACTCTCCTTGATCATATTGTATCATACTCCTCTCTTGATCCTTGAAAACTTCCTCCACACCAAACTCGAAACAACTCATTAGAGGGTTAGTGGACAATAAAAATTAACATTTTCAGAGGTGACACAATCATTCTTAACACTTCTGGACATTGCATAAAGCTACTGGACATTAATGGATCAAAGAAATTCATCCAACATAGCAAAAGAGGCAATGCGAAATAAAAGGCAGAATCTGTCAAAACAGAACAGTCCGTAAAGATGGATTTTATTGAGGCACCAGACTTTCTCAAATGAAAATGCCCAAATTGAATGAAAGTTGCGTACATATCTGAGGATCACTCATGTAAATTGGCATAATTTTCTGAGTTACCTACAGAGAATTAGGCCCAGATTCGTGACAGCAAAGAAATCTGTTTCTGCGCAGTAATCCAAATCTAGTATGAACCTTACTATCAAAGACTTTACTTGGCACAACAAAACATAAAACTAAGATAAGGAGAGGTTGCTACAGTAGTAAACAACTTCCAAGACTCAAATTCAAAACAAAAATACTGTAGTAAAAACATGGGTTGTCTCCCACAAGCGCTTTTCTTTAACGCCTTTCAGCTAGGCGCAGAAAGTGTATATCAAGTATTATCAAGAGATGAAGCATTGATATCATAAGCTCCCCCATCTGTAGTGGTACTAAGGGCTTTGTCAATTTTAGGCCTATAATAATATTTCTTTGGTTTAGGCACTTTAGAGACATACATAAACTTTTGCTCCTTACCCACATAAGCTTTTTCTCTAAACTTTATAGATGAAAAGGTTGAACCCAAGGTTCCCATAGCTTTTTCAAGTTCACCAATCCTATTGATTTGATCATCATGGACAACACAAGTTCCTAGGACACTAATTCTTTCATCAATTCCTCCTAAGGATTTATCAAGTTCATCAGTTTTATCAAGTAACATCTCCAACTTAGTTTCAACACTCGGAAAATTTTTCTCTATGGTTTCCAATTTTTTTATAACATCCTCAAGAGAGGTTTCAATTTTAGTTTCATTAACAGGTGGTGTTCCAAATAAACTCTCAATAATGCAACTAGCTTCTAAAGCGGGAGCGCCTAGGAAGTTACCTCCCGCGAGACAATCAAGAACATATCTATTCCAGCTAGAGATACCAACATAAAAATTCCTGAGTAGGATAGTGGTGGAGTGTTTCTTAGTGCACCTACTATGAGCATCACTAATTCTATACCAAGCATCTTTTAAACATTCTCCCCCTTGTTGCTTAAAAGAACGAACTTCAACTTCAGGATTACTCATTTTAGCAATAGTAAATAAAGCAAACTAGATAAAGTAAATGCAAGTAACTAATTTTTTTGTGTTTTTGATATAGAATGCAAGAAAGTAAATAAAATAAAGCTAGCAACTAATTTTTTTGTGTTTTGATATAATGCAGCAAACAAAGTAGTAAATAAAATGAAGCAAGACAAAAAAAAGTAAAGAGATTGGATTGTGGAGACTCCCCTTGCAGCGTGTCTTGATCTCCCCGGCAACGGCGCCGGAAATTTGCTTGATGCGTGTAGTTGACACGTCCGTTGGGAACCCCAAGAGGAAGGTGTGATGCGCACGGCAAGTTTCCTCAGGAAGAAACCAAGGTTTAATCGAACCAGTAGGAGTCAAGAAGCACGTTGAAGGTTGATGGCGGCGGGATGTAGTGCGGCGCAACACCGGAATTCCGGCGCCAACGTGGAACCTGCACAACACAACCAAAGTACTTTGCCCCAACGAAACAGTGAGGTTGTCAATCTCACCGGCTTGTTGTAATAAAGGATTAGATGTATAGTGTGGATGATGATTGTTTGCAAAGAAATAAAGAACAAGTATTGCAGCAGATTTGTATTTCAATATAAAAAGAATGGACCGGGGTCCACAGTTCACTAGAGGTGTCTCTCCCATAGGATAAAAGCATGTTGGGTGAACAAATTACAGTCGGGCAATTGACAAATAGAGAGGGCATAACAATGCACATACATGATATGATAAATATAGTGAGATTTAATTGGGCATTACGACAAAGTACATAGACCGCTATCCAACATGCATCTATGCCTAAAAGTCCACCTTCAGGTTATCATCCGAACCCTTCCAGTATTAAGTTGCAAACAACTGACAATTGCATTAAGTATGGTGCGTAATGTAATCAATAACTACATCCTTATACATAGCATCAATGTTTTATCCCTAGTGGCAACAGCACATCCACAACCTTAGAACTTTCTGTCACTGTCCCAGATTTAATGGAGGCATGAACCCACTATCGAGCATAAATACTCCCTCTTGGAGTTAAGAGCAAAAACTTGGCCAGAGCCTCTACTAATAACGGAGAGCATGCAAGATCATAAACAACACATAGGTAATAACTTGATAATTAACATAACATAGTATTCTCTATCCATCGGATCCCGACAAACACAACATATAGTATTACGATAGATGATCTTGATCATGTTAGGCAGCTCACAAGATCCGACAATGAAGCACAATGAGGAGAAGACAACCATCTAGCTACTGCTATGGACCCATAGTCCAGGGTGAACTACTCACTCATCACTCCGGAGGCGACCATGGCAGTGAAGAGTCCTCCGGAGATGAATCCCCTCTCCGGCAGGGTGCCGGAGGCGATCTCCTGAACCCCCGAGATGGGATTGGCGGCGGCGTCTCTGCAAGGTTTTCCGTATCGTGGCTCTTGGTACTGGGGGTTTCGCGACGGAGGCTTTAAGAGGCGGAAGGGCAGGGAAGAGGCGGCACGAGGGCCCACACCATAGGTCGGCGCGGCCGGGGCTGGGCCGCGCCGCCGGTGTCCGGCCACCTCGTGGCCCCACTTCGACTCTCCTTCGGTCTTCTGGAAGCTTCGTGGCAAAATAGGACCCTGGCGTTGATTTCGTCCAATTCCGAGAATATTTCGTTACTAGGATTTCTGAAACCAAAAACAGCAGAAAACAAGAACTGGCTCTTCGGCATCTCGTTAATAGGTTAGTGCCGGAAAATGCATAAATACGACATATAATGTGTATAAAACATGTAGATATCATCAATAATGTAGCATGGAACATAAGAAATTATCGATACGTCTGAGACGTATCAAGCCGCCGCCATCGCGAAGCTAAGATCTGGGGGACAGAGTCTCTGTTCCGGCACGCCGCCGGGACGGGGAAGTGCCCCCGGAAGGCATCTCCATCGACACCACCGCCATCTTCATCAACGCTGTTGTCTCCCATGAGGAGGGAGTAGTTCTCCATCGAGGCTAAGGGCTGTACCGGTAGCTATGTGGTTAATCTCTCTCTCCTATGTACTTCAATACAATGATCTCATGAGCTGCTTTACATGATTGAGATCCATATGATGAGCTTTGTAATCTAGATGTCGTTATGCTATTCAAGTGATTTTACTTATGTGATCTCCGGAGACTCCTTGTCCCACGTGTGTAAAGGTGATAGTGTGTGCACCGTGTGGGTCTCTTAGGCTATATTTCACAGAATACTTATTCACTGAGTTATGATTTGAGTCGGATGTCTCTATGAAATTGTGGTGTGTTAGTACCTCCTATGAATGCTCACAGTGACAGCGTGGGGTGTTTATTAGTACTTGGGAATACATCTTTAAGGTTTGCCTACATGATGAATTAGTGTTCGTTATCTTGCCAGAGAGTAATTCAGAATAGCATAGTGAAGTGCTTATTTATATTCCTTTATGATTGCAATGTTGAGAGTGTCCACTAGTGAAAGTATGATCCCTAGGCCTTGTTTCCAAATACCGAATCACCTTGTTTATGTTTTACTGCATCTTTACTTCCCGCAATATTACTACCATCAATTGCACGCCAGCAAGCTATTTTCCGCGCCCGTTACTACGCTCATATTCATTCATATCACTTGTATTTCACTATCTCTTCACCGAACTAGTGCACCTATACATCCGACAAGTGTATTGGTGTGTTGGGGACACAAGAGACTTCTTGTATCGTGATTGCATGGTTGCTTGAGAGGGATATCTTTGTCCTCTACCTCCCTTCGATAAACCTTGGGTGATTCACTTAAGGGAAACTTGCTACTGTTCTACAAACATCTGCTCTTGGAGGCCCAACACTGTCTACAGGAATAGAAGCGTGCGTAGACATCAATCCCATAAAATAATATGCAAGTTAGCCAAACTCTCAAATAAGAAACCAAGATCTCATAATAATCTTTAAAGTGCTTTGAGTAGAAATTATCCACTCTAATAATTCAGAAGAGATTTGTATTCCAAAGAGAAAAAGGAATTTGAAAGAACACATAAATTCATGACTAAATTGAAATTCAAATAGAACTCACAAAGATACAAATAAAATCATGCATTGAACATTTGTTTTGGACAACAAAATAATACAATAAACCTTGTTATTAAACCCTAGTTCAAATAGTTAGAAACCTGCAAAAATAACAAAGTTCAACTTTGAGTTTAACTAAACAAAACCAAAAGTGGAAATTGAAAACAGAAAAAGAAAAGGAAAAAAGAAAAGAAGAGAGAGAGGACTTACCAGGCTTACCTGCCGGCCACCACAGCCCAGCAACAGCCCAAGCCGTAGCCCACAAGCTGGCCCAACCGACCCACTTACCGTTTCACGGCGAAACGAGTGAGGAGACGAACTCGTCTTCTTCCTCTCGCCATCGATCGATAGCACGACGTCTCCACGTCGCCGACCGCCATTGTGGACTCCCCGCACAACGTTGACTTCCACCGAGGCTTTGCCCTTATCCTCCACGCACCCATCCTTATCCCAGAAGTATCAAGATTTGTGCCCAGAGGATCCCGACTGACATCACCATGTCGGACGTCGCCATCGTGCCATCGTTCTAGCGCTCCCCTTAGCCTATAAATTCTCATGAAGAACCGCACGGAAACCCTAATGCCTCCCTGCTCACTAGCTAGTTCTCACTCGCTCTCAATCTCTCACTATCCTCTTCGTCAGGTCGCCGGTGTTGAGCATGGTGCCGTCTACTGGGGCCACCCCGGAATCCGTGGTGTGGACGAGGAGCTCTGCCACGTCGTGTAGATCAACCAGTACCAAGGAATCGAGAAGCAAGATACTCACGGCGAATTTATGCCTCGTCGGGGTTCGCGAAAAACTCGAGCTTGCCATCATCTCCGACCATCCCGGGCTTCGTCGAGCAGTTCATCAGCTTCAGGTTGATCTCGCGCGTCTTTAGGTTCTTAAATTACGTCGTTTAATCAACCGTAGCTCAATCTAGCAATTTGGCCAGCGAGCGCTGCAGTAAGGTTCGCCGGAGTTCCGCCGGTGACCATTTCTTGGTAGCGAGACCACCATCATGCTCAGCACGCCACAACGCGTCGAATGAAACCACTCGACCGTCCTCCCGTGGTCTAAATCGTCATCGCCGTCGTCCGCTGACCCGACCGGCGAGGTGACGTGGTTAGTGATCCCACCGTATTTTTTTGACTTGGTCAAGCCCTCGTGGCAGCTGACCTGGCAGCGGACCCACCAGTCATTGACTGTGGGTAAGATCTGTCTAGGTGCGTTTAGTAATTTTTAGTTTTAATTCAAATCCTATAATTGGTGAAACTTTGCAAATAATTATAAAATTCATCTTAGCTCAGAAAATACAAATGAGATGTCAAAATGTTCATAAAAATAAACTCTATTCAATAAAAATAAAATATGAATTTTTTTATTTTAAATAAAAATTTAATTGTTTAACCATTATTAATTAAGCCTTTTCTTTTAACCTAAATTTAATTAAAATTCAATAATTAGGAAAACTTCCAAAAATAAATAAAAAATAGTAAGTAAATAAATAAAACATTAAAACTAATTCTCTTTTATTATTATCTTAGTAAATCCTTATTAGAGGGATTTAAACCCTGAATAATAATTACCTTAATTATTAATCTTCTAAAAATAATAATATGCCAAGTCCAATATTATTTTTATTTCAAAGTTATTAATAACTTCAACTTATTAATAAAGTTATTACCTTAATAACTATATGGTGGATTAGAAAACCCTAATTCCTTATGGAATAAATTACAACCTTATCATTTCATGTGAACCCTAAAACCCTAATCCATTCAGGAACCCTAGAACCACTATCTCATGTGAACCTTAATTTGCTTCTAAACCTAAACCCTAGGTTAAGACATGTGATCAGGAGACATTGTATTCATACCTAGATCCATAATAGCAACTAAATAATTGCCATGACCACATAAAATGTAAGAACCCTATCACTAGTTAATTGCTATGCTATGTTCTCATCTAAATAAAACTTGTTGATCTAGTAGGATCAACCAAGTGCAAAACCCTAGTTCCTATTCCCAAGACCACCATACTTTATTAACCTTATTTAGCATCACACCATTGTGATGAACTCCCAATAACAACTATGCCAAATATTTTGCATTACCTAACCATATTCCACTAAACCCTACAAGTACTAAAGAACTATAAAACATCTTATTTAGGAACTAACTATTCCTTACTTAGTGGACCCAATAGTAAACCCTAGACAACCTCAACCCTAATTGAGATACTCTTATTACTTAATATGTTCTTCAAAAGTTATTCTTTGAAGTAAATAAAGAATCATCATCAACCCTGCCTTATAGGACATATAAACATAGCCAGCTATCATCAGCAAGGTGAATCAACCTTGATAGCAACCATGAATAATTAATTGCTTAAGTTGCTCATGCTTAAGTAAAACCAATCAAGCCTAGTTGCTGATGAATCCAAATATGTTGTGATCCATCTAATACTTACTCCAGAAACTAGTTGAAACCATAGTAAACCATAGAACTCCACAACCCTAATTATCATACTTGTTCTTTACTAAAGAACATGTTCTTCAAAAGTTATTCTTTTGAAGTATATGATAATTAATCATTAACCATGCCATATAGTACTAAAACCAACAACTATTCATTACATGTTACGATTATACCAAATACTATTGTTGTGTGCTAGTAATGTTATTGTTATGATATAGTGCATTCCTTGTTTATACTATCAAGTTCACCAAAACCCTAATAAGAACCTTGTTTGTGAATCACTCTAAAAGTGCAACACACCTTGAACTAATTATTACAACTCACTAATCCTAAAACATCGGGGTTAGGTCACGCTTAGAGCGACTGCATCTCATACTTATGCATTATTGCATCCTTGCCAATCTTTTAAACATCGTCCTTACCAGACGATGATGCTATTTCAGAATTTGGAGTTAGCGCGTATCAAAGACCTTGCCTACATAATCTTGCAGTCAAGAAAGGCAAGTTCATCGCTTGCTCATGTCATTTGAGTATTTTACCAAATTACTTGCAAAGTACTATGTTTATCACTATTGCATAAAAAGCAAAATACTATTTTCATAACTATGAATATGACTATGTGGTGGGCCATGGAACCATGGTATGAGTATGGTGGAGGTTCCATTGCAATGGGTTTGTATCCATCTAGGATTAACAACAAATGTCATCCAGTGATTCTTGTGCCGTAAGACCCGTGTTAACCATAAGATCCGAGTGGGACGGAATCGCGCTTGTGTTTCTCCTCTCGTCTCATCAACCTGACACGCTACTCAGTCGCTCAACTCGAGGGACAACCGGAAAGGGTTGGGGAGCCCTAGTCCCCACGGTAATGCGGTCTATGATGGGTTGCAACTGCCGGCGAAGGAATGTATGGTAGAGCCCTGCATTGTCGTCGTGGTCCCTGAAATATATGGGAATAATGGGACCGGCGAGGACCCAGGGTCGGGAAATGCAACAAAGGGTGGGTGTTTGGGGTCGCGGAGGAACACAATGATTGGCTAGGACCTTACACCTAGCCTCACACCAAGGAAGTGTGACTGATGGCGTGTATTTCACACGTTCGTTGGGCAACCCCAAGAGGAAGGTATGATACGCACAGCAGCAAGTTTTCCCTCAGAAAGAAACCAAGGTTTATCGAACCAGGAGGAGCCATGAAGCACGTTGAAGGTTGATGGCGGCGGATGTAGTGCGCGCAACACCAGAGATTCCGGGCGCCAACGTGGAACCTGCACAACACAACCAGAGTACTTTGCCCCACGAAACACTGAGGTTGTCAATCTCACCGGCTTGCTGTAACAAAGGATTAACCGTATTGTGTGGAAGATGATTGTTTGCAGAGAAAATAGTAGAAACAAGTATTGCAGTAGATTTGTATTTCAGATGTAAAAGAATGGACCGGGTCCACAGCTTCACTAGAGGTGTCTCTCCCATAAGATAAAAGCATGTTGGGTGAACAAATTACAGTCGAGCAATTGACAAATAGAGAGGGCATAACAATGCACATACATGACATGATAAGTATAGTGAGATTTAATTGGGCATTACGACAAAGTACATAGACCGCCATCCAACTGCATCTATGCCTAAAAAGTCCACCTTCAGGTTATCATCCGAACCCCTTCCAGTATTAAGTTGCAAACAACATACAATTGCATTAAGTATGGTGCGTAATGTAATCAACAACTACATCCCTGACATAGCGCCAATGTTTTATCCCTAGTGGCAACAACAGCACAACACAACCTTAGAACTTTCTGTCACCGTCCCAGATTTAATGGAGGCACCCACCACGAGCATAAATACCCTCTGGAGTTAAAAGCAAAAACTTGGCCAGAGCCCCTACTAGTAACTGAGAGCATGCAAGATCATAAACAACACATATGTAATAACTTGATAATTAACATGACATGGTATTCTCTATCCATCGGTCCCGACAAACACAACATATAGTATTACATATAGATGATCTTGATCATGTTAGGCAGCTCACAAGATCCAACAATGAAGCATAATGAGGAGAAGACAACCATCTAGCTACCGCTATGGACCCATAGTCCAGGGTGAACTACTCACTCATCACTCCTGAGGCGACCATGGCGGTGTAGGGTCCTCCGGGAGATGAATCCCCTCTCCCATAGGTGCCTGAGGAGGATCTTAATCCCCCCGAGATGGGATCGGCGGCGGCGGCGCCTCGCAAGGTTTTCCGTATCGTGGTTTTTCGCCTCAGGGGTTTCGCGACGGAGGCTTGTAGGCGGAAGGGCAGAGTCGGGGGCCTGACGAGGGGCCCACACCATAGGGCGGCGCGGCCCCTCCCTTGGCCGACGTCATGGGTGTCGCCACCTCGTGGCCCCACTTCGTATGCTCTTCGTTCTGGAAGCTCCGTGGAAAAATAGGCCCCTCTGGGTCTTTGTTTCGTCCAATTCCGAGAATATTTCGTTACTAGGATTTCTGAAACCAAAAACAGCAGAAAACAGGAACTGGCACTTCGGCATCTTGTTAATAGGTTAGTTCCAGAAATGCACGAATATGACATAAAGTGTGCATAAAACATGTAGGTATCATCAATAATATGGCATAGAACATAAGAAATTATCGATACGTCGGAGACGTATCATTGACCGAGCCTGCAACTCGGTTGACAACAAGGATAAGATCTCTTATGGGTAAAGCAACACACCTCTGCAGAGTGTATCAAATCGTGACCTATCACTCCCTCGTTCGGGTTATGGAACTCGGCGAACGTACGTAAAGGAACTCCATGAAGTTCTAGACACCCGGTGAAGGCTGACATAGTTCTTCAGAATAAAAGCAACCTTTTGAAGAAATGATTACAAAAACATGCATTGCCTATGACTTTATGGTCCATGGTTGAAGCTAGTGCATTAAACACCTCTTTCCTATAATGAACTTGTTGAGTACGCTCGTACTCATACCACTTTAAATCCCCTGCTTAGATATGGAGGCATCGAAGGAGGATCTACCGTGCAACTCGAAGTTGGAGGAGTCAACAACTACTTCAAGGGACAGAACCCTGTCATAAGAGTCAAATACCACATCCAACAAGGAGAAAACCTAGATTAGCAATAGAAGGGAACTAGCTTCCTAAACCTAGCTCCTATTTAGCTAGAATCCAATCATAGCCTCTGTAGCTAGTGAAATACTCTACAAATAGAGTTAGTGATAAGACTAGACTACGAGTCATTCTTTTGGAGTTTATTTGTAGTTTTACCTCATTGTAAAGTAGGAGGCTGTGTTGATCTTCTGTAAAGAGTCTGTATGTAACTCTATAGACATGCCTTGGACCCGCATATGTTTCTATTGTACCATGTAATACTAGTGGAACAGTGTTTCATTGGTGTTATGTCAACGACTTGCATACTACACCATGCAGTGGTATGCTGGGTCACCACAGTTAGTATCTTGTATCCCCACTGGGCGTGCCAGAATGTGTTGCGGTCAGAAACCCACCGGCGGGCAGCGACGGGCAACACCGTAGAGCCGGGAACAACTAGGGCTGCGGCTGGCCCTCCGAGCGACGGCCCTCAAGCAGCCTCGGTCACACGTCCATGCTGTCGCAAGGGCGTGCCACCCGACCTATACCTGGTCAGGAAGGTGTTGGATGATGCCTCGCTTAGTTTCCTGCATGGCATACACGTAAACATTAAATACGAGCCTCGATCGGCTCTCAGGTTATCCTGTGAATTGGCTCAAAGAGCCGATCCACCCATGATTCGTACAAGGTGTCCGAATATATGGTGGTCCTGCTTGATCAAGATAAAGCTAAAGCGATCTACGACGATTTAGGGTTTTCACCGCATAATCGGATCATCCTACTCGTGATTGGCCTCGCGCCGCGCTACAGATCGCAAGCCGATCCTAGACAGTGGCCTAAAACCAACACGGTTGGATCCCCGAACATCCGTCAGCAAACGACACCTCATACGCCGCTGGATCCTCCAACCCTTTGTAAGGCCTAACGATGCAGATATTAAACTAATCCTTGAAGAACAAGGAGCAATCATAACGGATCGGATCTACTAAATAATGATCAAGCGGGGTGCCGCCCTTACACCCGTGACAGGCGTAAGGGCGGCTAGATGCCTAAGGGTTGCACGACGATAGCATATGATACGAAGAACAATGCTAACCCTAAGACACCTATGATAACTCACGCTTGCTCGCCATCAAAAAGGTCAAAGATTTAAGCAACGCATGGATGACGACATCAGTGCTGCCTAGATCGCAAGATACGATCTAGGGCAGCATGGTGCTTACCCGGAAGAAACCCTCGAGACGGAGTTGGCGATGCGCCGAGATTGGTTTGTGTTGAACGTTGGTTGTTGTTTATTTCCATAAACCCTAGATACATATTTATAGTCCTGGGACTTTCACTCAGGCGTGCACCCAACCGTGCACGGGTAAAACCTAACTTCTAACCGACACGCATCCTACTATGGTACGTAACACGGGCCATTTAGCCCAAACTTGGTACACAAGGCCGATTCATGTATTCCTTCTATGTATTCTTTCAAACCTATCTCCAATCACGCCCACCTCTCGACCCGGTCAAATTCTCGGTGATAACATGCTCCCCGGTTTTGGAAATGACATTTCCAAAATCATCTGCTTTTCTTCGTCGGGTCATGCCGGGCAGAAAGCGTAAACCGCCGCAGTAATCCTTCATCATGATGCCTGCCCTTCCACTTCTCTCGCGTACCGCGAAATTTTTCTGGGCACCACTTCCCTGGAACCGCTCGTGGCATTGAATCTCCTCATATCCCCTTTTATTTAACCGTTCCAAACAGTTTGCTTCTTCATCCCCTTCGCATTAGCACTCCCAATGAGCTTGAGTCTCCGCTCGGATCACCACCCTGACGAAAATCGCGCTCGGCAGACTAGCCGATGGCCACCCAATCGGCTTTCAAAAACAGAGCATCCACCAGGCCACTGCCCCCGAGTCTCAATGCCAAGGTAGCCGTAGATGAGGACAATGCAATTCGGGATAAATGGACCTAGGCTCAATCATGTCCGAGAGAACTACCATGCAGAGCGCCTGCAGCCAATCACCCCTCCTCCGTTGAAAGTTGATATTGGAGATGATCACACAACGGCTCAGAAATAGAACTCCTCTGACACGGAGCTAGAGGTCCTTGTGTTTTGCACATGCCACTGGTAGATCCCATGTATTTTGTGCTAGAGTCGATGGCTATGCATCGGCTTTCTATCCTTAAGTCGATGTCCGCGCATCGGCTATGCTTAAAATTTTTTGAATTTTTTACGGCCGATTTATGTATCGGCCCCCATACTTCAATACCCATCATCAAAGAATATCTTGGGCTGCTGGGCATTTGAAACACTTCTACTGCATATCCTCGTGTTTTATCCACCTAGGGTGCCCCCCCGAGCCGATTCTTTCAAGGGATTTGATGGTATCGGCTCTTCAGGTATTCCCTGTTGGATCAAATGCTGAACCCAGGCAGAATGTATGGTGAGGATAATTTTGGCCGATTGCTGGAATCGGCCTCCATGTTGTTTGCTCGATGAAGGTTTTGTAACGTTCCTCCATAGATCCTTGGGGCCGATCTCCTGGATCGGCATTGCCACGTTTGTCCATCGATGTTGCTTTTGTTACACGGTCAGGCCGGTGGATAAAACCAGCCTCACCCCGTCCTTTGTCACGTCGATGCGCTCGCAGTCGTCCAAATTGATGCCTGAGAGTGGCTCTTGACCTGATGCCTCCCAAATGCCCATGCCGGCTGTTGAAATCTCGGCTGAATCATCTGCGTGGACGACTTCTACTTCATCTCCATCCCACTGTATTAGGCATTGGTGCATCGTGGATGGAATGCAACAGTTGGCGTGGATCCAATCTCTCCCTAGTAGGACAGCATAGGAGCTCTTGCTGTCGACAATAAAGAACGTCGTAGGGACGGTTTTCCTTCCTACGGTCAGATCCACATTCAGAACACCTTGTGCGTCAGATGCTTGGCCGTTGAAATCGCTCAGTGTCACATTGGTCTTGATCAGATCCGAGCTAGAGCGTCCCAACCGACGTAGCATGAGTATGGCATAATGTTAACTGCCGCTCCGGTGTCCACCAACATCTTGTTGGACAGGGTTGCCCATTGATGTAACTCGCAAGTACAGGGCCTTCGTATGCCTGTGCTTCTTTCTCGTGGCTTCTGACATGACCGTCAAGCCGCAATCAAGTTGTGCCACGGTGTGTCAGGGGCTCAATCCCTTCGGAGCACTAAACTCCGTTGAAGGATGAACACTATGCTTGTGCCAGCCGATGTCTCATCATCGGCTTTCTTTTGTCGGGGCGCCACTCTTTTCTTTGTGGCCGACCTTCTTCGTCCAGGGTTCGCTGAATTTTGGCGGCCAGATCAGGCCGCGCCTTCCTTGCAGGTATAACCTTTCAGCTTCCTCCAACCCACGTAGACGCTGAACCCTTCGCTTTTGGGAACGGCTGAGCCCATCAGGGCACCACCTTGGCCGATGATACTTGTCTTCTTCTTCATCATCGTCCTCTAGTTCCTCGAGATCTTCCACCCGAGCGGACTCAGCATGCTTGTTCCGAGGCGGGAGAGGCCCTAGACGTTTGAACACGGACACGTTAGCTGCATCCTTCTTCTTTTGTTTACATTCTGGGCAATTGCCGATTGTAGGCAATCGGCTCATTCCTGAATCCCAGCAGTGTCTGAAGAAGGGGCAGTCCCAGTGCCTATCCACGTCGTCTTGCTCTCTCGACTTTTCCTTGGCGTGGCGCTCATATCGCTCCTTGATCATGCCGACGACGTCTCCTGTCGTCCCTAGCCAGACGATCTCTTTCATCATCGTCGTTGTATCGCCGGCGTTGGTCGTATTGACCCACATACTTGTTGAGGAGGTGATCAGAGAGAGGTCGCTGATATCTTACGTTCCTCACTTCTCCCTCTGTGATGTAGCGCTTGCCATCATGACGCCGATCGCGTGGAGCGGCTTCCTCTGTGTCTTTGCTATGAGAGCAGCTGCCCTCATCTCCGTCCTTACCAGAGTGGTGCCCAGGTCCCACCATGTTGATATTGCACGAGAAATCTGGCTGGCACCCTCCATGGTAAGTATACTCCACCATGTTAACGGCGGGGAAGGGGTGTGTGTCGACCTTCATGGCGTACTGGTTGAAAATTAGCCGTCCTTTTTCTATCGCCATTTGGATCTGCTGACGCCACACCCTGCAGTCGTTGGTGGCGTGGGAGAGCGTTATGCCACTTGCAGTATGGCTTTCCGTTCAGCTCCTGCACCGTGGGGATCTTGTGGCCTTCGGGTACCTTTAGCTGCTTCTCCTTGAGTAAGAGGTCGAAAATCTGCTCAGCTTTGGTCACGTCGAAGTCGAACCCTTTTGGAGGGCCTTGTGGCTTAACCCACTTACAGGACACGGGGCTTGCCGCCCGAGTCCATTCAGCCACTGCTACCTCTTGATCTCCCGCAGCACCTTCATCCTCGTCTGCCTCAACCAGGACCACCGCACGCTTGAATTTGTCCTTTGGTAAACATCTGGGTGGCGCTGTTCATATGCTGACAGCTTCTGCACCATGTGCGCCAATGAAGGGTAGTCTGCTTGGGAGGCCACGTCCTTGATCGATGATGAGAGACCCACCACCGCCAACTCGACTGCTTCTTTTTCACTTACGTGAACCGAATAGCATCGGTTCCTAACGGTCCTGAAGCGCTGGATGTACTCTGACACTGTTTCCCCGCGCTTCTGTCGTACTTGTGCTAGATCGGCAATACCAGCCTCGGAAGCCTCTGAGTGATACTGTATGTGGAACTGCTCTTCCAACTGCTTCCAAGTCCGGATTGAGTTTGGTGGCAGCGATGTGTACCACCCGAAAGCCGATCCTGTGAGGGACTGTGCGAAGAACCTCACACGCAGCTCGTCTGATGCTGAGATCGTGCCCAGCTGCGCCAGCCAAATATCGGCTCACATGCTCGATGGAGCTGGAACCATCCGATCCACTAAACTTTGTGAAGTCCGGGAGCCGATATTTGGGTGGTAACGGGATCAATTCGTACTCGTTGGGGTACGGCTTGGTATAGCCGATTCCTTTTCGGCATCATGCCGAACTGATCTTTCAGAATTGTACAAATCTGATCCGCGGTGATGGCTGAAGGTGTCGAACCCTGAAGATTCGCCGGGGGCATACTTAGCCAGCCATGCTTGCTTTTCCAGCTCAGCCAACTGGCAGAGCTGAGCTCCTGGAGGCTTCGGCCTGAGTGGCGACTTAGCTAGCCACGTCCGCTTCTCAAGATCTCGCCGTCTCCCGACGTTCCTCCCGCTCGTGCCTGCAGGTCCCCGCTCGTTGCAGCCCGGTTCGAGGGTGCCCGCCACGTGGGCCTCAGACGTATGCGCACGGTATCCGTGCGGATCTCCTTGGGCGCCATGTAGAATTGCAGTCACCAGGGTCACCACCACCCGACGACGCATGCCGATGAGTCTGCACTTCGGTGCCGCCAACGCCAACGGCAGCGGGCGGACGATCAGAGTGGGCACCCTCCTGGTAAGTCCCCGTGAGCTGGTCCTGACGAGAATACTGGTGGCTCATGATTTCTCGGGCGCAGAGCGACACGCTCCAAAGTGTTCACCAGGCTTTCAGAGTGGCGGTGCAGCGAATGAGCCACCATGAAGTTGATCTCCGACGCAATGACTGGGTGCGTTCTTTCCGACTCTGGGGAGGACAGGTCCACCCATCGAGCGCGCCAGCGAGAACCCTTCCACCCGATGCCATGGGAGCGGTTCTTGGAAAGAGCCGATGAGGTCGGCTTCGAGGGTGGCCTTGATCTCGTCATGTTTCTTCTTGAGCTCGTCAGTCAGATCCTCGTACTTGACCGGAGTGCTTTCCGCCATC